>JARQOD010000001.1:879441771-879495666 GCA_033576555.1 Oophaga sylvatica
GACACGGGACAAGAATGGAGACACGGGCAAGAATGGAGACACGGGGAAGAATGGAGACACGGGGAAAATGGAAACACGGTAAGAATAGAGACACGGGGAAGAAGGAGGACAAGGAGGAAGAATGAAACACGGCGTAAGATGGAGACACGGGAAGAATGGAGACAGTCTGCAGGAATGGAGAAACAGGGCAAGATGGGACACAGGGGTCAAGAATGTAGACAAAAGGGGAAGAATGTAGACACAGGGGGCAAGAATGGAGACAGGGGCAAGAATGGAGACACAGGGGCAAGAATGGAGACACAGGGGAAAAATAGAAACACGGCGTAAGAATGGAGACACGGGGAAGAATGGAGACAGTCTGCAGAATGGAGAAACAGGCAAGAATGGAGACACAGGGTCAAAGAATGTAGACAAAAGGGGAAGAATGTAGACACACAAGGGGCAAAATGGAGACACAGGGCAAGAATGGACACACAGGGCATGAATGGAGACACGGGGGCAAGAATGGAGACACGGCGAAGAATGAAGACACGGGAAGACGAGACAGGGGGAATAATTGAGACACGGGCAAGAATGGAGACACAGGTAAAAATGGAGCACAACAGGCAAGAATGGAGACAGCGGGCAAGAATAGAGACAAGGGGCAAAAATGGAGACACAGAGGGCAAGATTGAGACACGGGGCAAGATGGAGACACAGGGGGCAAGAATGGTGACACAGGGAAGAATGGAGACACGGGAAGAATTGAGACACAGGGGGCAAGAATGGAGACACAAGGGAAGAATGGGGCACAGGTGCAAGAAAAGAGACAAGGGAAGAATGGAGACCAGGGGCAAGAATGGAGAACAGGGGGCAAGAATGGACACACAGGGGGAAGAATGGAGACACGGGGAAGATTGGAGACACAGGGGGAAGAATGGAGACAGGGGCAAGAATGGAGACACGGGGAAGAATGGAGACACGGAAGAATGGAGACACCGGGGCAAGATGGAGACACAGGTGCAAGAAAAGAGACAAGGGGAAGAATGGAGACCAGGGGCAAGAATTTAGACACAGGGGGCAGAATGGACACACAGGGGGAAGAATGGAGACACGGGAAGATTGAGACACGGGGGAAGTATGAGACACGGGGAAGAATGGAGACACGGAAGAATGGAGACACGGGGGCAAGAATGTCGACACAAGGGGAAGAATGGAGACACAGGGGGCAAGAATGGAGAACAGGGCACAGTATGGGGACAAGGGGGAAGAATGAAGATACAGGCAAATTGAGACACAGAGGGAAAGAATGGAGACACAAGGGAAAGAATGGGAGACACGGGGAAGAATATCGACTCATTCAAACTTCCATTCCTTCCCTGCTTCAAAAGGGCGTGCAATATCCGGGACACTCTAGTCAGAGCTGACATTGGCCCGTCAAAAATATTCAGTTTACAATGCCCTCTTAGTAGCCCTAGGAATGGTACATTTCCTTGCTTGAACTGCAACCAATGCAGAAACATTCTAAGAGGTAATTTTATTCATCATCCCCACACAGGTAGAAGATATCCAATACAGGGATATTTTACCTGTGATTCAACCTTTGTCGTATACCTCATTAAATGCACTTGTGGTCTCGCATACATAGGGGAGACAACACAACGCATCAAAGACAGAGGGTCTAACACAAATCCACCATTAGATGCCGGAACACTCTACTCCCCATCCCACAACATTTTGTTAATTCAGGGCATAATGTCAGCCAACTTCGGTACCAGGTCATTGAACAGATCCCCCACGACCGGTGGTGATAGAGTATCAATACTCAAGAAGAGGGAAGCGTACTGGATCCACACACTCCGACACTTACACCTAAGGGGCTGAACAGGGACTATGACCTGCAATCTTTTATGTGATCCTAAAATGCAGTGTGACTTTAAGCATTTGCTCATGTAAAAACTGATTCATGGTATTTCATTATTATATTATTTCCCATATTGTAACCAATATACTGTTTAATCTTACATTGTTTAACTTTACAATGTCACTAATAGATTTTTTCTATATTTCAGTGCCGTCTGTATTGATATGCCTCATCTCCCTCTGTTTCATCTATTCCACAAAGTCACTAAACAGTCACCTCATCATCTATTTATCTTTTGCTTCTATTGTCACCCGTCATCAATATTGCTTTCGCTTAGTTCCACCCACTATAGCGCTGTCTTCATGCACCCCGCCCTCTGGAACGCATGGCACATGAATTTCCTCTCTGTGAACCGCAATCGTCACTTTCGGCTCTTCCCCATGTCAATGCCGGCCTACAAGCGGTCACTTTGGAACGCATGTTACCAGAATTTCCTCTCTGTGAACCACAATCGTCACTTCCGGTTCCTCCCCACGCTGACGCCGGCCCACAAGCAGACACTATTTACTGCACGATATCAGTGCTCTCTCCTCAGCCCTGACTTGCGGTGGATACAGCGTCCTGGCCAGTCTGCCTCTCTCCTCCACTGGGTAAGCGTCACCAGCGCAAAGCATTTATGTGTATCACTCGCTTTTCCTTTTTGTGATCTGTGACATAGCGTTCTTGTACCTGACACCTGGATACTATTACTCCTACAGCCTCTATTGCACCTTGGTACTTTCCCAAGCAAAGCATATATTACGTACGGGTATGTGACTATATAACCTATCACACTGGGTACCTATTTATTTAGCCTGATGCATCATTAGTGACTTCTTCTACCACAGTTTGTCTAATGTATGAAACACACTGTTTCACCAACGCTTTCACCACTACCTTAGGTACGTTTATTATGTCCAAAGGACATTCTCTTGTCGCCTTTTTATGACATTTGGCAATTTTAGCGTCCTATCTTCTGGACTCCTGTTCCCCTATATTCATTTATAGCCCTATATAATGAAATGCAATTTTCAAATATTCCTTTTGTGCAATAAATCGTTACTGTTTATACTTTCTTTTTCTACACGTATTACTTTATTATTTTTGTATATATATTTTGCCTTATAGCACACTGATGAAGGTCTTGCTTAGACCGAAACGTTTGTTGTGGCTATCGTATGTAATGTACAAATAAATATTCTTCTTGCACTTTTGGAGTGTGCCCGGTTTTCTACATTATACTCTACTGGGAAGAATGGAGACACAGGGGGAAGAATGGAGACACAGGGCAAAAATGGAGACACGGGGAAAAATGGAGACACAAGGGGCAAGAATGGAGACACAGGTTGCGTGAATGGAGATACAGGGGGCAAGAACTCAGACAAGGGAAAAATGGAGACAGGCGGAAGAATGGAGACACAGGGCAAAAATGGAGACACGGGGAAGAATGGAGACACAAGGGGCAAGAATGGAGACACAGGTTGTGTGAATGGAGACACGGGGCAAGAACGGAGACAAGGGGAAGAATGGAGACATGGGCAAGAATGGAGACACGGGGAAGAATGAAGACACGGGGAAGAATGAAGACACAATGGGAAGAATAGAGACACGTGGCAAGAATGGAGACGCATGGAAGAATGGAGACACAGGTGGGCAAGAATAGAGATGCATGGGGCAAAAATGGAGATACAGAGGGCAAGAATGGAGACACGGGGCAAGAGTGAGACACAGGGGGAAAGAATGGCGACACAGGGGGCAAGAATGGAGACGCCAAGAATGAAGACACGGGGCAAGAATGGAGACACATGGGGCAAGAACGGAGAAATGGAGCAAGTATAGAGACACAAGGGGCAAGAATGGAGACAAATTGAGACACGGGAAAGAATGGAATGGGCAAGAATGGAGACACAGGGGGAAGATGAAGACATGGGGGAAGAATGGAGTCACATGAGGAAGAATGAGACATGGGGCAAGCATGGAGACACACGAGGCAAGAATGGAGACACAGGTTGTGTGAATGGAGACAGGGGGCAAGAACGGAGACAAGGGGAAGAATGGAGACACAGGGGCAAGAATGGAGACATGGGGAAGAATGAAGACACGAGGAAGAATGAAGACACAATGTGAAGAATGGAGACATGTGGCAAAAATGGAGACAGTGGAAGAATGGAGACACAGGCTGCAAGAATGGTGACACAGGGGGTGAGAATGGAGACAGGGGCAAAAATGGAGACAAAGAGGGCAAAAATGGAGACAGGGGGCAAGAATGGAGACAGTGGAAGAATGGAGACACGGGGAAAGAATGGAGACACAGGATGAAAGAATGGAGACACAAGTAGGAAGAATGGAGACGCAGGGGGCAATAATGGAGACACGGGGCAAGAATGTAGACATAGGGGAAAGAATGAAGACACAAAGGGTAAAAATGGAGACACAAGGGGCAAGAATGGCGACACAGGTGGCAAGAATGGAGATGAGAGGGTAAGAATGGTGACACGGGGAAGAATGGAGACACGGGGCAAGAATTGAGACACAAGGGTCAAGAATGGAGACACATGGGGCAAGAATGGAGACACAGGTGGCATGAACGGAGACACAAGGGGCAAGAATGGCAACACAGGTGGCAAGAATGGAGAAGCAAGTGGACAAGAATGGAGAAACAAGGGTAAGAATGGAGACACAGGAGTGTTGTGAACACTTTTAATCTGACTTCCGAGTTTGGGCTCACTCTGGTGGGTGTTGCTGGTAGTGAAGCTGCCCTGGCTAACAGAAACCTCCCAGCTGATGGGGATGATTGGCAGTAAGGTGTTGCTGACTGGGGAGATATAAGTGAGCAGCCTTCCCATAATGCTTGTCGGTGATTTGTCTTTCTTCCTGAGCCATTTGGATGTCTGCTTGCTCCCTGTTTTGTCCTGCAACTTTCAGATAAGTTATTGTGCTGTTTATTTCTGTGGCATTTCTTTATCCTTTTGCCTTGCTCTGTTTTCTGTCTATTGGAGTCTGCTCAGCCAGGTTCCCTGCGGGGGCATGTGCTGGAATCTGTTCTCATTTGCCACAGCTTATGCATTTCAGTATCTGTTGTTTGCAGCCAATTCACACCAGAGTTCTGATCTAGTGGGGGAGAGGTTGTGCGGCCTCAGTATTTTTGTATATCAGAAGTGTTGGAATTTTTCTTAGGGTTTTTGCTGGATTGCAGACAGTATCTTTCCTGTCCTGTTCTATCTAGACAGTTTGGGCCCCTGCATTTGCTTACTCTATTTTCTGTCTGTGTTTGTGCTTCATCTTATTCACCATCAAAATATGTTTGGGGGCTATCTATTCCTTTGGGGCTCTACTCCGGGGCAGTTAGCTTTCCCCTTTCACTCTTTAGGCTTAGTTAACTCTTTGGCTGTGACGAGGCGTCTTGGTCATCGTAGGTACATCCCACGGCTAATTCTAGTTGTGTTGTCAGTTCAGGGGTCTGCAATCCGCTAAGTTACCAACCTCTCTGGTGTTGTGCTGCCTAGCCTATTTTTCCTGTTGTCCTCCTCGGTTACCGAATCATAACACAGGAGGCAGAATGGAGACACAGGGGGCAAGAATGGAGACACAGGGGCAAGAATTGAGACAGGGGCAAGAATGGTGACACAGGGGCAACGAAAGGAGAAACAGGAGGGAAGAATGGAGACACAGGGGCAAGAATGGAGACACAAGGGGCAAAAATGTACACGGGGCAATAATGGAGACACAAGGGAAGAATGGAGAACAGTGGGGCAAGAATGGAGACACGGGGCAAGAATGGAGACACGAGGGGTAAGATTGGAGAACAGGGGGAGAATGGGAACACAGGGGGCAAGAATGGAGACATAATGGGAAGAATGGAGACACAGGGCAAGAATTGAGACACAGGGGGCAAGAATGGAGATATAGTTTCAAGAATAGAGACACAGGCGGCAAGAATGGAGACACGAGAGGAAGAATGGAGACACAGGGGGCAAGAATGGAGACACAGGGGGCAAGAATAGAGACACAAGGGGCAAGAATGGAGACATAGGCAAGAATAGAGACACAAGGGGCTGGATGGAGACGGATGGCGTCAGGATCATGGGGCAGGATAGAGACAGATGGGTTGGGGCAGGGTGGAGACAGATGGGGAAGGATCATAGGGCAGGATGGAGACAGACGGGGCAGAATCATTCGGCAGGATGGAGACAGATGGTGCAGGATCATGGGGCAGTATAGAGACACATGGTGCAGCATCATGGGGCAGGATGCAGATACATGATGCAGGATACAATGGAGACAGATGGGGCAGGATCACGGGGCATATGGGGCAGGATCACGGACAGATGGAGCAAGATCATGGGACAGATGAGTAGTGGTGCCTAGGCAGAGTCTCAAGGGGGCCCCAAAAATGTTGCCAGTATGGGGCCCCGAAATTCCTAGTGGCAGCCCTGGTGTCACCCAAAGGCCCAATGGGAATGTGACACCAAGCAACCTACTGGGGATGTGACACCCAACAACCTACTGCGAATGTTGCACCCAAAGGCCCACTGGGAATGCGATACCCAGCAAACAACTAGGAATGTGCCACCCAAATAGGATTGTGGCACCCAAGGACCCACTGGGGATGTGACACCCAACAACCAACTGCGAATGTGGCTTCCAAGGGCCCACTAGGAATGTGGCAACCAAGGGCCCAACTGGAATGTGACACTCAAAGACCCATTGGGAATGTGACACCCCTGAGCCCACTTGGAATGTGGCACCCAACAACCAATTGGGAGTATGACACCCAAGAGCCCTCTGGGAATGTGGCACCCAACAGCCCACTGGGAATGTATCATCCAAGAGCTCACTGGGAATGTGACACCCAAGAGCCCACTGGGAATGTGGCACCCAAAAGCATCTTGGGAATGTGGCACTCAAGAGCCCCCTGGGTATGTGGCACCCAAAAGCATCTTGGGAATGTGGCACTCAAGAGCCCCCTGGGTATGTGGCACCCAAGAGCCCGCTGGGAATGTGGCACCCAAGAGCCACCTGGGAATGTGGCGCCCAAGAGCCCACTAGAAATGTGGCACCCAAGAGTCCACTGGGAACGTTTCTTATCTCCCAACTTTTGAAGAACATAGTGGGATAATTATGCAGTTTGCTGCATCCCAATCCACACCCATTTACCATTTCTTTCTCCCTGGCAGGAGGAGTTGTCAGATGTAGTTAGGGAAATTCAGCAGACCCCGAGACTGCAGGGCATAGAACCAAATGCAGGACGGTCCGCTGTATCCAGTACAGGTGGGTCTAGAGATGAGCGGATTGATTCTGGGGAATCCGGTCCATTGTCTAGATCAGTGGTACCGAGCGGCTGGATTTGAGGCCTATGAATCTCTACCGGCATTCCCGGCACAGCTTTTCAATACCAGGGCGGCGGAACGTCATCGGTGTGTCCTGCTCATCTCTAGTTGGGAGCTATGGATTTATTTTTTGTTCCTTCATTCACAGTCGGAGCTGCCAGAACTTTTTTCACCATTATGTAACGTCACTATACGACATGTTACTTTTTTCTACTTTTTTCTGTCTGTAACGCTGCGTTTCCACGCTACAGAAATATTGTGTTTTGGTCTTATGCAGGTGTCAGGTGTCCACAGCAAACTAAAGAATAACAATCTTCTCTGATTATTGCTGCATTTTTTAGGCCTTTTCCTCCTGATTTGATGCGTTTTTGGTGCAGATGTGAAGCCACGTTTTTATTGCCATTTCATTTTTAAGTGCAGAATCAAAGCTTTTCTGTACTACTAAAAAAGTGTTAAAAATTGCACCAAAATCACATCAAACAAGTGGGAAAATGCATTAAAGAAATACAGCAAACATGCAATAATCAAATCACCTGATTCTCACAGCTAATACCCGGCACTAAGTGCCAGGAGCGGTCACACTGAACCCCCGGAACACTGCGATCAAACATGATCGCAGCGTTCCGGAACAGGCACAGGGGCTGACATCCCCTTTGCCTTTGGATCGGAGACCCTGCGGCACACCGCGGGGTCCTGATCGCTGCCATGGAGACCTGACATCTTCATGACAACATCCGGGTCTCCAGAGCAGTGAAACTTCCTGACATGCGCAGTGCATGTCAGGAAGTCTCACAGGTTAGTGCACAGGAGCTGCAGCGCTGACAGCTTCTATAGCATGCAGATGTCCATAGTGGGACAAGGTGTAAAAGTAAAAATTAAATACAATTTTTTTTAACCCCTTTACCCCCAAGGGTTGTTTGCACGTCAATGACCGGGCCAATTTTTACAATTCTGATCACTGTCTCTTTATGAGGTTATAACTCTGGAACGCTTCAACGGATCTTAGCGATTCTGAGAATGTTTTCTCGTGACATATTGTACTTCATGATAGTGGTAAAATTTCTTCGATATAACTTGTTGTTATTTATGAAAAAAATGGAAATATGGCGAAAATTTTGAAAATTTTGCTATTTTCAAACTTTTAATTTTTATTCCCTTAAAACAGAGTAATATGTCACTCAAAATAGTTAATAAATAACATTTCCCACATGTCTACTTTACATAAGCACAATTTTGAAACCAAATTTTTTTTTGTTTCAAAGTTATAAGGGTTAAAAGTTGATCAGTGATTACTCATTTTTACAACAAATTGTACAAAACCATTTTTTTAGGGACCACCTCACATTTGAGGGGTTTATATGGCACAAAATACCCAAAAGTTACACCATTCTAAAAACTAAGCCCCTCAAGGTACTTAAAACCACATTCAAGAAGTTTATTAACCCTTCAGGTGCTTCACAGGAGCTGAAGCCACTTGGAAGGAAAGAATGAACATTTAACTTTTTAGTCACAAAAATGATCTTTTACAAACAATTTTTTTAATTCAACAAGGGTAAAAGGAGAAAATGGACAGAAAAAGTTGTTGTGCAATTTCTCCTGAGTACGCCGATACCCCATATGTGGGGGAAAACCACTGTCTGGGTGCACGGCCAGGCTCGGAAGGGAAGGAGCGCCGTTTGACTTTTTCAAACCAAAATTGGCTGGAATTGAGATTGTATGCCATGTCGCTTTTGGAGAGCCCTGATGTGCCTAAACAGTGGAAACCCCCCACAAGTGACACCATTTTGGAAACTAGACCCCTAAGAAACTAGACCCCCTAGATCTGTTGTTAGCACTTTGAACCCACAAGTGTTTCACTAAAGTTTATAATGCCTGGGTGTGAAAAAAAAATCCACAAAAATGATTTTTTAGCCCCCAATTTTTTATTTTTTACAAGGAAATGGGACCCCAAAAGTTGTTGTACAATTTGTCCTGAGTACGATGATACCTCATACGTGGGGGAGAAATACTGTTTGGTCGCACTTCAGGGCTCAGAAAGGAAGTAATGACGCTTTGGAATGCAGACATTGATGGGTGTCATGTTCAGTTTGCAGAGTCCCTGATGTGCCTAAACAGTGGAAACCCCCCACAAGTGACCCATTTTGGAAACTAGACCCCCTAAGCAACTTATCTAGATCTGTGGTGAGCACTTTGAACCCCAAGTGCTTCACACAAGTTTATAATGCCCTAGCATGAAAATAAAAAATCCTATTTTTTTCCCACAAAAATGATTTTTTCAGTCACCAATTTTTTATTTTCCCAAGGGTAAAGGGAGAAATTGGACCCCAATAGTTCTTGTCCAATTTGTCCTGAGTATGCTGACACCCTATATGTGGGAGAAAACTATGGTTTGGGCACACGTCGGGGCTCGGAATAGAAGTAGTGACTAGTGTTGAGCGATACGATACTGCAAATATCGGGTATCGGCCGATATTAGCTGTATCGGGCTTTCGATTCCGAGTACCGATTATTTTCGTCATATCGGATACCGGAATCGGGATTGTCACTGTCAGTGTCCGTCGGTCGGGTCTGTCAGGAGTCAGCGGCACTTACCTGGCAGAAGATCTCCGGCGGTCACGGCCTGGACTGCTTCATGGCCGCCATCATCTTTCCCCGGCGGTCACATGCAGTTTCTCGCGATAACTGCAGTGACTGCTGGGTAATCCCGGCCGTAAAGCAGTCAGTCCGATGACGTCACCGCCGGGGAAGCAGGTAATCAGCTGTGCTGCGTTGCGATGACAGGCTCTGCCTGTCATTGCGATGTAGCAGAGCTGGATCGTCGTGGGACTGTCGTTACTATGGACTGCGTCGGACAGGTGGTATACTGTTGGTTTGTTTTTTTTCTTTTTTTACAGGAGATCAATGGCGTCGCAGGAATGAGTGTATAATAAAATTAATGAAAACTGTGTTGTCTCTTTTATTTCATTAAAAGACTTTTTTCTTGCTTTGTCTTTTTTTTATACATTTAATAACTTTGGGATTAATAATGGATCGGTGTCTTATTGACACCTCTCCATTATTAACCAGGCTTATTGTCACCGTGCAATCAACGGTGACATTAACCCCTTATTACCCCACTTGCCACCGCTACAGGGCAGTGGGAAGAGCCGGGTAAAGTGCCACAATTGGCACATCTTTTGATGCGCCAAATGTGGGGCTGCTGTAGCCTGGTATTATCAGGCTGTTGAGGGCCAAAATCCATGGGCCTTGACAGTCTTTTAATACCAGGCAGCAGCAGTCTGCATTTTACTTGGCTGGTTAACAAAAATAGGGGGACCCCTACGCCGTTTTTTTTTCGAGGGGATCCCCTATTTTTGTTAACCAGCCAAGCTAAGCAGACTGCTGTGGCCTGGTATTATCAGGCTTGCAAGGTCCATGGATATTGGATCCTTACCAGCCTGAAAAACCAGGCCTCAGCGGTCTGCTTCATCTGGCTGGTTAACAAAAATAGGGGGGACCCCACGCCAATTTTTTTCGAGGGGATCCCCTATTTTTGTTAATCAGCCAAGATATGCAGACTGCTGTGGCCTGGTATTATCAGGCTGGTAAGGTCCATGGATCTTGGCTCCTTAACAGCCTGAAAATCCAGGCCTCAGCGGTCTGCTTCATCTGGCTGGTTAACAAAAATAGGGGGGACCCCACGCCAATTTTTTTCGAGGGGATCCCCTATTTTTGTTAATCAGCCAAGATATGCAGACTGCTGTGGCCTGGTATTATCAGGCTGGCAAGGTCCATGGATCTTGGCTCCTTAACAGCCTGAAAATCCAGGCCTCAGCGGTCTGCTTCATCTGGCTGGTTAACAAAAATAGGGGGGACCCGACGCCATTTTTTATTCGAAGGGAACCCCTATTTTTGTTAATCAGTTCCGTCTGACGTCACTGATTGTGTCCCTGGCTGACCTGAAGTGAAAGTGGAAAGCAATCAATTAAGCTTTCCACTTCCTCTCCTGTCAGCCAGGAGAGGAACTCATTCATTTGGGGGTTTACTGTGAGGCTGCAGCATTAGCTGCGGTCCCTGCAGTAAACATTAACCCTTTCTGAAGGATTACACCGTGGGACCTGACTGTGCATGGGATAGGTAAGAATAATTTTGCTTTTTTATTTTATTTTTATTACAGGAAATGGTTTTTGCAGTCAAATAGAAGATGGTCAAAAACATGTGTCTTTATTTCATTAAAATGATTTTAATTAAAGTGTGTGTGTTTTATTTTTATTTCATGCAATAGGATTAATAATTGATAGTTGTCTAATTGACAGCTCTCAATTATTAACCTGGCTTAAGATCACCTTTCAATTGCAATGTGGCTTTAACCCCATATTAACCCATTCGCCACCGCTACAGGGCATTGGGAATAGACGGGCAAAGTGCCAGAAAGGGCGAATCTAATTATAGATTTGTCTTTTCTGGGGTGTCTGGGAGCAGATGTTAGTAGCCAGGGGGGCCAAAAATAATGGTCCCTCTCTGGGCTATTATTATCTGCCCCCATTCGCTGGCTTTGTCTGTCTGGTTGCGAAAATAGGGCGGGAGCCCACGCATTTTTTTTAAACAATTTTACACCTTAATATATATATATATATACATGTCATTGAATTTGTGACACATATATATATATTTATATTTATAGTTCATACACTTCTACATAGTATAATAGCCGCTAATTCAATTGACGGCTTTTGTGAAAATGCAGAACCCGACATGAAATGACACTTGGTGTACATAGGGTTAACCATGTCTTTTCATGTCCTTTGCTATCTGATTTGCACAAACAATTACATCAGTCTATGTGTGCAAAATTTCACACCTGTAGGGGTTAATTAAAGGTGTAAATTCGTAGCAAAAAAGTCCGTTTTTTTTACAACGAATTTACACCTTTAATTAACCCCTACAGGTGTGAAATTTTGCACACATAGACTGATGTAATTGTTTGTGCAAATCAGATTGCAAACGACATGAAAAGACATGGTTAACCCTATGTACACCAAGTGTCATTTCATGTCGGGTGCTTCTGTCTTTTCACAGAAGCCGGCTTTACCCGGCAATTGAATCAGAGGATATTTTACTATGTAGAAGTGTATAAACTATACATATATGTATATATATATGTATATATATACATATATGTATTCTATGTGTGTATATTTAGTGTTTACAAGGAAATAAAGGTTTTTTTTAGTTGCGATATTTTGTTCCCATAGACTTACATGGGACTTCCGGTATCGGAATCGGATATCGCCGATATTTAGTGATATCGGCGATACCATTCCGATCCGATATTTTTAGATATCGAGCAGTATCGCTCAACACTAGTAGTGACGTTTAGTAATGCAGACTTGATGGAATGGTCTGCGGGTGTCATGTCGCGTTTGAAGAGCCCCTGATGTGCCTAAACAGTGGAAACCCCCCACAAGTGACCCCATGTTGGAAACTAGACCCCAAAGGAACTTATCTAGATGTGTGGTGAGAACTTTGAACCCCCAAGTGCTTCACAGAAGTTTATAACGTAGAGCCATAAAAATAATAAATCATATTTTTTTCCACAAAAATGATATTTTCGCCCCCAATTTTTTATTTTCCTAAGGGTAACAGAAGAAATTGGACCCCAAGAGTTATTGTGCAATTTGTCCTGAGTATGTTAATACCCCATATGTGGGGGTAAACTTCTGTTTGGGCGCATGGCAGAGCTCAGAAGGGAAGGAGCACCGTTTGACTTTTTCAAAGCCGAATTGGCTGAAATTGAGAATAGACGCCATGTCACATTTGGAGAGCCCCTGATGTGCCTAAACAGTGGAAACCCCCCAATTCTAACTCCAACCCTAACCCCAACACACCCCTAACTCTAATCCCAACCCTAATCATAACCCTAACCACAAACCTAACCCTAACACACCCGTAACCCTAGTCCCAACCCTAACCCTAACTTTAGCCCCAACCCTAACGGGAAAATGGAAATAAATAATTTTTTTTATTTTTCCCTAACTAAGGGGGTGATAAAGGGGGGTTTGATTTACTATTTATAGCGGGTTTTTATGATTGGCAGCTGTCACACGCTAAAAGACGCTTTTTATTGCAAAAAATAGTTTTTGCATCATCACATTTAGAGAGCTATAATTTTTCTATATTTTGGCCCACAGAGTCACGTGAGGTCTTATTTTTTGCGGTACGAGGTGACGTTTTTATTGGTACCATTTTTGGGCACATGACATTTTTTGATCGCTTTTTTTTACGATTTTTGGGAGGCAGAATGAACAAAAACCAGCAATTCATGAATTACTTTTGAGGGAGGGGCGTTTATACCATTCCAAGTGGGGTGAAATTGATAATGCAGTTTTATTCTTCGGGTCAGTATAATTACAGCGATATCTCATTTGTATAATTTTTTTATGTTTTGTCGCTTTTATACAATAAAAACGATTATATATAAAAAATAATTATTTTTGCATTGCTTAATTCTGCGAGCTATAACTTTTTTATTGTTTCGCTGATGATGCTGTATGGTGGCTTGTTTTTTGCAGGACAAGATGACGTTTTCAGCGGTACCATGTTTATTTATATTTGTCTTTTTGATCGCGTGTTATTCCACTTTTTGTTTGGCGGTATGATGATAAATCATTGTTTTTTAGTCTTTATTTTTTTTAAAAGTGAATCTGTCACCCCATTTTTGCCCTATGAGATACGGCCACCACCATCAGGGGCTTATAAGCCCCCGATGTTACCTTAAAGAGAAGAAAAACGAGTTATATTATACTCACCCAGGGCCGGACCTCTCTGACCTTTCCAGGCGCCTGCGCACTGCAGTACTCTGCTCTGCCCTCACCAGGGCAGATCAGTGCGCCTGCGCATGATTCGCGACGGGATGGAAAGAAGAGGCCGGCTTCGCTACAAGATGGGAGGCGCCGAACCGGAACGCGATGCCCATCGGACCGGACGGCGGAACTGATCGCATATGACGTACTATTCCGTCCATGGGAATTAGGTCCAGTGTCACATGGAAGGAATAGTACGTCTGATGGGATAAAGGGGTTAAAATAATTGTAAAAATATTTAAAAAATAAAGAAAATCAATATTTATTCTATCACTAAATAAATGTTTGAATAAAAAAATCTAAACAATAAAAGTACACATATTTGGTATCGCCGCATTCATAATGACCCTACCTATAAAACTGTCCCACTATTTAACCCCTTTAGTGAACACCATAAAAAAACAAGGCAAAAAAACAATGCTTTATCATCATACCACCGAACAAAAAGTGGAATAACACGCAATCAAAAAGATCAATATAAATAGACATGTTACCGCTGAAAACGTCATCTTGTCCTGCAAAAAAATGAACTGCCATACAGTGTCATCAGCAAAAAATAAAAAAGTTAAAGCTCTCAAAATAAAGTGACGCAAAAACAATTATTTTTCTATAAATAGTTTTTATTAGATAAAAGTGCCAAAACATAAGAAAATGATATAAATGAGGCATTGCTGTAATGGCACGGACCTGAAGAATAAAGCTGCCCTTTCATTTTACCACACGCGGAACGTGTAAACGCCCCCCAAAAGAAATTCATGAATTGCTGGATTTTGCTCATTCTGTCTCCCAAAAATCGGAATAGAAAGTGATCAAAAAATGTCATGTGCTGAAAATGGTACCAATAAAAACGTCAACTCATCCTGCAAAAAATAAGACCTCACATGACTGCAGGCCAAATTAAGGAAAAATTATAGCGCTCAAAATGTGGTGATGCAAAAACTTTTTTTGCAATAAAAAGTGTCTTTTAGTGTGTGACAGCTGCGAAACATAAAAACCCGCTATAAATAGTAAATCAATCCCCCTATTATCACCCTCTTTGTTAGTGAAAAATAATAAATTAAAAAAATTATTTATTTCCATTTTCCCATTAAGGTTAGGGTTGGGGCTAAAGTTAGGGTAAGGGTTAAGGCTAAAGTTAGGTTAGGGTTGGGGCTAAAGTTAGGGTTTAAATATGACTTTTTTTCATTACCAAGTGTTTTTCACTATTGTTTAGTAATATTCTGGTGCATTTCCCACTTGAAAGCTTCCCTGCCTCTGTTTTATATAAAGGACATTTGTTTGGGACGGTGAGTACCATGCCCTCTTTTCTATATGGTGATTATACGCAAGAGCTCTGTATGTAGTGTATAGTGTACAGGTAATACAGTGATCACCAGTGACATTATACACAGTAGCCCTGTATATAGTGTATTGCTAATTCAGGGATCGTTTGAGGGAGATGCCAGCTCCCCTGATGCAGTTTAATGTGCAGAAGAACAGAAATTCGTCCTGACCAGATACAGAACAATCAAGGAAGATGAGGATGTTTCCAGCTCTAGTTAAAACAGTTAATTTGTTATAAATCTTTAAAATGACAAATCCATGAAGGAGAACTTGAAAGGGTAGATGGACAATGCACCGTGTTTCAGATGCAACTCAGGCTTGATTTGTGAAAGATGCTTAATTAAATGTAAGTGAACACTAAATACAAGCATAATTAGATGCAGGTGATTTGCAAGACCATGTGACTTCTGACGCATACACACGGTTTACATAAACTCTATGGATAGATAAACATTATTAAATTGAACAAAAAAAACAAATGAGAAACAAACTGATATGTAAAAAACATATATAATGAAAACAAAAGCAGAAAAAAGTCCAATGGATGGAATGGAATTACATGCATCCCTAAATCAATACTGAAGCGCTGTAATTCATACCGCAAACCTGCTTCCAAAGCCCATGTCAGTATTAGTCCTTCAGAATCTGATTCTTCTGACACTACTATTCATGATTCTGACTCCAATGACTCTTTTCCTAACTATTATCGAAACAACAAAACTACCAAGCGTTCAAAAAATGACAAAGATGCAGCAGCAAAAGCACAGGAAGCACTTCAGGTTTGATGACCCGCGCAGAAACATGACTTAGATCACGAATGCACAAACAATGTGCAAAATTTGTCATCAGTGAAACTCACTTTGGATCAACTGAAATTGTTATCCTATGGATTTAACTTCACACCTGGCCATAATTGTGATTTGTTTTCAATCCTACTGGACATCAATAGGTTTATCCGCAGCCTGACCGTTAAAAGAGTTTTCTGGACAGAAGATCTTTCTTCTCAGGAACCATATTCAACTGACAAGGTCCATGAATTTTCCAACTATTATACTTTGTCAGGATTTGCAGAATGATAATCTGTTGTAACACTGGTAAATCAGGTAAACAGATATAAAAACAAAAATCCTTAATTTTATGCAGTCTAAGGGGTAAGGTCTCTCCTTGTGGAGAGTGACATACCAGCTCTGGCGTGTCGAGGTAAGGAGGCTTATTCGCCATGCAATGCTCCTCTGGGAAATTTAATATGCAAATTTCCTCTACAAAAAAAGAGGACTTGTACTCTATAGCGCCACCTATTGGAAGTGGCGATCCTACAAGTCACAATCAACCCTTTAACGAGTCTTGTAATATGACTTAGGATAAAAGCCAAATCAGTATCTCCATTTGCAGACACGGTGTTTCGGACTGTTGGTCCTCGTCAGTGCAAAGTAGGAGAGATCTGATTTGGATAGATGAGAGGCTCTGGACTGAGGTCTAAGGGGTAAGGTCTCTCCTTGTGGAGAGTGACATACCAGCTCTGGCGTGTCAAGGTAAGGAGGCTTATTCGCCGTGCAATGCTCCTCTGGGAAATTTAATATGCAAATTGCCTCTACAAAAAAAGAGGACTTGTACTCTATAGCGCCACCTATTGGAAGTGGCGATCCTACAAGTCACAATCAACCCTTTAACGAGTCTTGTAATATGACTTAGGATAAAAGCCAAATCAGTATCTCCATTTGCAGACACTCTCAGTTCTCTCCTACTTTGCACTGACGAGGACCAATAGTCCGAAACACCGTGTCTGCAAATGGAGATACTGATTTGGCTTTTATCCTAAGTCATATTACAAGACTCGTTAAAGGGTTGATTGTGACTTGTAGGATCGCCACTTCCAATAGGTGGCGCTATAGAGTACAAGTCCTCTTTTTTTGTAGAGGCAATTTAATTTTATGCAGTCATTCTAGGACGGACTGCTTGGATAAATTCCAGGATACAATTGAGAGGGAATTAGAACCTCTACATGTGTCGGTTCAATACAATACAAAATGTATGAATCTTTTGCTTCTCAAAACAGATTGTTGCAAGAGCTTAAAACTATGAAAACACTACTATAAACATGTCTGATAAAGGGGAGTAGTCTTGGACCACAGCAAAAAAATTTTAATTACAGACTGACCAGGGCCCGAAGAACTGTCGAATGTGCCTTTGGGATTCTGTGTCCAGATGGCGCATTCTAGGCACAGCCATCAATCTTAAACTAGAAACTGTGGATGAGGTGGTGAAAGCGTGTGTGGTTCTTGACAATTTTGTGATGGGTAAAGACCACCCAACCTTTGAACTTGATGAAACACTTGTCAACCCACTGCCTGAATTCACTCAGCCACCTCTCACGTCATCTGTTGAAGTAGGCCAAAATGAGGGACCAATTTGCGGCCTACTTTCTATCTGATGTGGGACGTTGGAATGGCAAGATCAAATGGTGTAATAAAATTATTTTCTTGTGTTGCTCTAATATAAACCTGTTTTCATGCCTATACTGAGTGCACTCTGTGTCCCAGTGAAGTCAGGATGCTGTTATTTCTGCATCGTGACTCTATAGGACTCCTACCAGGTGAGTCAACAGATAAAAGTTGCATGAACTTCATCATCTCTCCAGTCTATATAGCACGCCGCTGGAGATATATGCAGCGACGGTGGAGATACCACAAATATTATACACCTGGCTGATGTTACAAATAGAGAGTTTGGGATGCAATAGCATCCATCTCTCTTTATGACACCTGACCATATGAGTATAAATATTATTTGTAGTATCTCCACTGTGGCTTCAGTATGCACGCACACTGGAGAGATGATAAAGTTTAGACAACTTCTACAAGCCCTGGCCTGGTGTCATGCTGAAGTGAGGATGCCAAAAAAAGCATCCTGACGTCAGAATTTATGATACGTGGGTAGGTGAATACACATATGAGTAACCACCAGCACCTCTCTCCAGTCTGCGTGCGATAGATAATGCAGACTGAAGACGCTGCAGATGACAACTCATAGGTATAGTTACCTGGCCAGGTGTGATAAATAGTTATGATACCAGGCCAGGGGATTGTAGCTATGGCGTGTATTTTCGCCATCATCTCTTCAGTTTATTCAACACACACTGAATAGAGGATGTGGTTAATTACAAGGTATATCTACAATCCCCTGGCCTTGTGTCTCAAAGAGTGAGATGTAGATGGGCAAAGCACACCATCCTCAATTCACTCTTTATGATACCTGGCAAGGTGATAATAGACATGCCTTGCACTCAGCAACATCCTCTATTCAGTCTAATAATATTTCAAGACTGAAGAGACTGTTTTTGAAAATGCAAGTCATATATTTATGATTTTGCCACCACATAGCTCCAGGACTGACACAAGAAGCATGTGTCAGTACTGGAGCTATGTGCTGGCAAAATCACAAAGTGTACGGCGCAGTGTGTGTACGGCGCAGTGTGTGTAGGCGGCGAAAGACACAATGTAATCACTCTTTGGGGGCAAAAAAGCATTACATTTATTTTGACAAGACAAAACAAAAAAAATTAATGTGGATGACGTTTGGCTGAAGAAGGAGGTAACTTGGGGGTGTGGAGCGACGAGGATTGACTATGGGAGGGAGACTAAGGGGTCCGAGGGGAATGGGTGACGAAAGTGCTGGGGAAGGCAGCGGAAAAAAACACAGTGGGAGGTGAGGGTGGTGCGAGGACTGGGAGGACAAAACTCTTTTTCTGTCCTTTTTGACCCGTCTTTGTTTTCTTTTTTGTTCTGCTGCTTGAGGCCCTGCTGCTTGAGGCCCTGCTGCTTGGGGACCTGGTGTGGCTTGGGGACCTGGTGTTGCTTGGAGACCTGGTGTGGCTTGGAGACCTTGTGTGGCTTGGAGACCTCGTGTGGCTTGGAGACCTCATTTGGCTTGGAGACCTACTGTGGCTTGGAGACCTCCTGTGGCTTGGGGACCTCCTGTGGCTTGGTGACCTGCTGTGGCTTGGGGACCTCCGTGGGCTGCCGGACCTCCTGCCAGGGTCCAAGGCCCTGAAAATTGAATGAGGGTCCCCCAGCTGCTGCTCGGTGGTGGTGGCGGCCCGTGAAGTGGACTGTAAAATATTAATATTTCAATAATAAAATATAGATCATTGAACATATACATTATGTTCAATTAGCAAGCAGAGACTCTGGTTAGTGAATGAATGAGTTATTCTGAGGATGTTGGCAGAGACATCTGTTCCCTGGTCGTCATAATTGTAAGCCTGTTGTCAGAACTGTCAATCTGTTACTATTTGGAGGTAGTAAATGGTTCCAAAGGTTATAGGCCATAGGCTTAAGTTTTTCAAAATAACGTATCATATAAACAACTAATGCATATTCCATAAGTTAGTAATGTTCTTCTAATATGGTAAAAGAACGAACTTAGCGGCAAATCACCATTTGTGGTTATAAGACAGGAGAAAATAGAAACCAATGTAAGTCTATGGATCGGAATAGAATATAAACCGGTCCGATTCCTGTGCAGGCAGATCTCTCATTCCTTGAGAATCTCCAACACGGACCACATCATGCCTCAAGACCATATGTAAGAAACATTGAATGCTTGTTTTATTTCCTACTTCTTTTTGTGTGCTATATGAACTTACTTTTCTTCATTTTTGTAATCACTTTTTCTGAATGAACATTAAACAAGTTTTGTTTTATCCATACAAGTCAATATTCTACTTTTTATCCTCACCGTGCTCTTACTTAAAGAAGTGAGAAAGGTTTTGTTTTTTTTAACATGGACGTGGTCCAAGCAGGGGTGGAGGGCCAAGCAGGAATGCAGGAACTCCAAACAGGAGCGGCGCTTGGCATCGTGGTGGCGGGGGAGTGTCCAGCTGCACTGTGACTGTGTGTGGTGTACTGTGGTCCAGCATGGCTTGGAATGCTGGTGGCCATGCAGTGGTATGCAGCAGAAGTTGGTAGTGCGGTGAAGCGAGTCAGTGGTGGAATGGTTGGGAAAGGCACCACTGGTTGCTGCTGCTGCTGCACATACCGACTCTGCTGCATAGCCTGCGTGTAAGCATTGTTTCAGGCATGCATAACAGTCAGCTGGAGATCAGGAGTAAGGTATTCCGCCATGCCCCGTTCAATTTGTTGAAAAAAATGGTGCACTGGTCTTTTGAGCTCGGCTTCAAGACAGTCAAGGCGTCGCTCGACAGAATGGATGCTTTGGGCCACTAGTGCCAAACCGCTATCCACTCTGTCGCCCAACGCCTTGCGGCTATCTTGAAAAACCAATGCTAAAATGTAAAAACTCGGGCATGAAATTCCTGTCAGAGGCCTTCTGCCGCGGGCGGGAAGTACCCGCATAACCTGTGGCAGAGACCTGTGACAGGGGAATACCTGATGGACCAGCTTCCTGATCCACAGCTGACTGTGATACTTGCCTGCAAGGTGCTTCTTGGCTGGTGGATGGCTGGGACGGGTCCGAGGCAGCTCTCTGAGGGACCGCTTCAGGACCAGGTTGCAGGGTGCTGCTCCAGGTGCTGTGAAAAAAACAAAACATTACTATCATGCATTTACAAACGCCAGGTCCTGTGGAATAGAAAAACACAGATTCAACACTATACAACCACACAATACTTACGCTCTGGTGGCAAGGACCGGTCTTAAGAAAGCCAATGCCCGTTGATAGCATACTTTCTTGTGGTCTTTGCCGCAGCACCACTGGCAACCCGGTTCTCCAGCCTCAGGTCCCTGTTGAAGCGGTCTTTCATTGAGCGCCAATGGGTTCGGACCTTGTTCACCGTGGAAAAAATAAAAATAATTAAGAAAATGCAATGTAGGCCGTGATCATACAACTGTGTGGGATGCTAGAAACTCATATGAGTTACTAGCATCCCACACAGTTGTGTGATCCCTGCCAAGGTGACTGCAGCATCACACACCATTGAAATACCAAAATCCTTGCGGACTCGGGGAGAGGCGTTGTCCCAGCCATCCATCAGCCCTGCGGCCTCCTCATTCTAGAGCAGCCGGATCACCACGTTGTCACAGTGCATTGGATGACAGCTGTTCCACAACGGGACTCGCTCCTGGACCAACTGGATTAGGGCGTCATTATCCAGGGCGAGTTCCTCATCCCGTTGTGGAGCCAAGAAAAGAAAGCAAAACATTACTTTTGTCGACATTTGTAGATGAAAAAGATGGAAAACAAGAGAGAAGACAGATTGAGAATAAGCAAGATTGAATAGGAGAAACAGGCAAGAAAAAAGTCATGGGCAAAAAAAAAAGGCACTCTATACTTACAGACCGCCTCCCCGCCTGCACTCGGACAGGCAGCTCCCGCTCTTCCTCCGCTCCTGTGGACGATGTGGACTGAAAAAAAAAGAAAAAAAGAAATTGCCACATGTGTCCATGCAACAGCAAATACTTACCAATCACTGTGGAAGGAAAGTACTTCACCCGCTGCTTGGGCCAGTTCACCGGGGGCCGGCTGGTACTCTTCTCCAGAAGACATGCTGCAATAAAAACATAGACATTAGTACATAAGAAATTGAGAAAAAAGGAAAGAAAGACATTAGGTTTTATACTCACATTATCCAAGTTTTCTTTGCTGTCCAAGATTTTTGAATGTAGTAGCTGCTGTCTCTCTGGCAGGCTGTAGAGTAGTGGACTAGTGCCAACACCTTATATACACTACCCCCATACAATGTTTCTATATTGAGGGCGGTTTTACCAGTGTCTAGACATGTCTTATCTCTAACAACGCATGCGTTGTAGAACGCTGACCTGCGCCTGACCCAGCGCACGTCTGCGATCACATAGACTGTAATGAGTTGTTTGGGCACTTTCCGTGCGCGATGCGAGTGCATGCGCCCTTTTATTTGGGCGGACCAAAGATGCAACAAGTTGCGTCGGCCGCACCCAGTCACTGATGACAAAAAAACGCAAGCGCAAAAAAACGCTAAAGATCGCATGCTAACGCTACACCATGCGCCCCTCATGTTAAAGATAGGGGCGCATGGTGCATGCGATCGGATCAGCACGATGCGCTGCGCTAAAAAACGCCAATGTGAAACCAGCCTAAGCGAATGTCTTGACTCAGCTCTCCAGCCATTAGCACAAAGAGCACCTGGCTTTTTAAAAGATTGTTGCAACATTTTGAAGCATTTTGCAAACAAAACATGGTGTAGTGATATTTCGTAGCATCTGCTGCTATGTAACGTCATAATATACGTCCATACCTCATAATATTGCAATTAAAGCTTTGAAGTTAATTTATCCCACTATAGTGATTTCTCCGTTGACCTTCAAAATTACATCACACTGGACACAATTTTTTTTTACATTTGATCAGTCTTATTATTTTCAATGCAGGGGTATGGGAGCTAAGTACTCTGCATCTTTGGAGAATTTACTTATGGTTATTGGGAGTTGGGAATTCTTTTTCAGTCTCAAATTCATTTCTAACATCTTATATGGTATGGAATATATATAGACATACCATACGGGGGGTCGCATCATGCCATACCTAATAATTATAATCTTATATTTACTTTCACATCTCATGCTGCTCAAATTTCATTTTTAAATCTACAGTTGTCAGGCATACCAGGAAAAACAATTTCTACTTCCATTCACATTAAACCCATTACTGTGAACATGATCGTCCATGCCCATAGTAGTCACCCTCAACACATAATCCAATCCATCCCAGTAGGGGAATTCAGTAGAATCAAACAAAACTGTAGCAATCTAAGTACTTTGGATAAAGAGACTGTGGGATCATGCAACTGATTATCTAAAAGGGGTTATTCTCCCTGGTTCCTAAATAGTGCAGTTATTTTTAAACTACTACCCATTCTGTACCAAGAGCCTATTGTCTTCTATTTTGGAACCAGGCTGCTCTGTTGTAGTAAAGAGAGCAACTACAAAAAGGAAATATAATCTCACCCAGTTATTTTTCATCCCAAATTAAATCAGGAACATGGCTTTCCTGTAAGGGGTTTTACAGATGTGGCAGTAATCAATGTCAAATGTCCACAATATTGCAATCACAAAAAATTGGCCCAACCTATATTATACTCCCTTCAAGGGATAATATACCACAGAATACTGCCATCAAACACATGGCAACCAACCAGTAATAAAGAATGGTACCACACAATGGTATAAACAAATACAAAGTGTCTTTATTATTAACAATATTTAAAACCGTTTACACAGAAGATGCAAAGATCATAATAAAGAGGAACGTATACAGTCATGGCCAAAAGTTTTGAGAATGACACAAATATTATATTTTCACATGATCTGCTGCCCTCTGGTTTTTATGTGTGTTTGACAGATGTTTTTATCACAGACAGAAATATAATAATTGAGTAACAAAAGCTTATATTGACAGTTAGAATGAGTTAATGCAGCAAGTCAATATTTGAAGTATTGACCCTTCTTCTTCAGGATCTCTGCAATTCTCCCTGGCATGCTCTCAATCAACTTCTGGACCAAATCCTGACTGATAGCAGTCCATTCTTGCACAATCAATGCTTTCATTTTGTCAGAATTTTTAGGTTTTTGTTTGTCCACCCGTCTCTTGATGATTGACTACAAGTTCTCAATGGGATTAAGATCTGGGGAGTTTCCAGGCCATGGACCCAAAATCTCTATGTTTTGTTCCCTGAGCCATTTAGATATCACCTTTGCTTTATGGCAAGGTGCTCCATCATGCTGGAAAAGGCATTGTTGATCGCCAAACTGCTCTTGGAGGGTTGGGAGAAGTTGCTCTTGGAGGACATTCTGGTACCATTCTTTATTCATGGCTGTGTTTTTAGGCAAGACTGTGAGAGAGCCGATTCCCTTGGCTGAGAAGCAACCCCACACATGAATGGTTTCAGGATGCTTAACAGTTGGCATGAGACAAGACTGGTGGTAGCGCTCACCTTGTCTTCTCCGAATGAGGCGTTTTCCTGATGTCCCAAACAATCGAAAAGGGGATTCATCAGAGAAAATAACTTTACCCCAGTCCTCAGCAGTCCACTGCCTGTACCTTTTGCAGAATATCAGTCTGTCCATGATGTTTTTTCTGGAGAGAAGTGGCTTCTTTGCTGCCCTCCTTGAGACCAGGCATTGCTCCAAGAGTCTCCGCCTCACAGTGCATGCAGATGCACTCACACCTGCCTGCTGCCATTCCTGAGCAAGCTCTGCACTGCTGGTAGCCCGATCCTGCAGCTGAAACACTTTTAAGAGACGGTTCTGGCGCTTGCTGGTCTTTCTTGGGCGCCCTGAAGCCTTTTTGGCAACAATGGAACCTCTCTCCTTGAAGTTCTTGATGATGCGATAGATTGTTGACTGAGGTGCAATCTTTCTAGCTGCGATACTCTTCCTGTTAGGCCATTTTTGTGCATTGCAATGATAACTGCACGTGTTTCTTTAGAGATAACCATGGTTAACAGAAGAGAAACAATGATGCCAAGCACCAGCCTCCTTTTAAAGTGTCCAGTGGTGTCATTCTTACTTAATCATGACAGATTGATCTCCAGCCATGTCCTCATCAACACCCACACCTGTGTTAATGGAGCAATCACTGAAAAGAGGTTAGCTGGTCCTTTTAAGGCAGGGCTGCAATGATGTTGAAATGTGTTTTGGGGGATAAAGTTCATTTTCTAGCCAAATATTGACTTTGCAAGTAATTGCTGTTAAGCTGATCACTCTTTATAACATTCTGGAGTATATGCAAATTGCCATTAGAAAAAGTGAAGCAGTAGACTTTGTAAAAATTAATATTTGTGTCATTCTCAAAACTTTTGCCCATGACTGTACCCTCCATAGGAAAAGACCTCACTTCAGCCAAAGTTTATAATCATGGATTCCATGCATTCCCATGTGTCATATAGCTCAATGAGGGGATGGCTACCGCACTAAACCTCATTTACCATAGAATAGCATGACGCTTAATGTGACTATATAAGGTAAATTTGTGGCCAAACTAACCCCTTCAGTGCAGTAAGAGACAATGTAAACAATGCATTAACAAAAAATCCATGCATACCGATAAGGCTGGTGTCTATCCACGGACGTCCCTCTGCCCTGACGCGCGTTTCGCTCTGCTTCCTCGGGAGCAATATTGTAAATTTGGCAAAAATTTAGAATATTTCACAATTTTTAAACTTTAGTTCTTATGACCTTAAACCAGAGAGATATGTCACACAAAATAGTTAATAAATTACATTTACCATAAGTCAGTTTTACATCTGCTTTATTTTTAAAGCACTCTGGAAGAGGTTTTTGTTGTGAACACTTTAATCTGACTTCTGAGTTTGGGTTCCCTCTGGTGGTTACTGCTGGTAATGAAGCTGCTCTGACTGACAGAAGTCTTTCACCTGACGTGGATGATTGGAGATCAGGTGTTTCTGACTGGCAAGTTATAAGTGAGCAGCCTTCCCATAATGCTTGCCGGTGATTTCTTTCTTACTAGCCTCTTGGAAGTCTGCTTGCTCCCTGATGTGTCCTGCATCTTTCAGATAAGTTATTTCACTGTTTAAACTTTTGTTTACATTTTGCTTTTCTCGGTTTTCTGCCTTGCTGGAGTTAGTTCAGCCGGGATTCCCTGCGGGGACCCGTGCTGGACTCTGTGTTCATTTGCCACAGCCTGCTTCGGTCTTTTCTGTGGTTTTAGTTCCCTGTTATTTCAGTATCTGTTGTTTTGCTTCCAGTAACACCAGAGTTCTGATTTAGCGGGGGCAAGGTCGTATGGCCTTAGGATTTTTGCATATCAGATGTGTTGGAGTTTTTCTTAGGGTTTTTGCTGGATTGCAGACAGTATCCTTTCCTTTCCTGTTCTGTCTAGACAGCCTGGGCCCCTGCGTTTGCTTACACTGTTTTTTGCCTGTGTTTGTGCCTCATCTGCCTCACTGTCAATACATGTTTAGGAGCTATCTATTCCTTTGGGGCTCTACTCTGGGGCAGTTAGCTTTCTCCTTTCTTTCTTTAGGCTTAGTTAACTCTTTGGCTGTGTCGAGGCGTCTAGGTCATCGTAGGTACGTCCCATGGCTAATTCTAGTTGTGTTGTCAGTTTAGGGGTCTGCAATCCGCTAAGTTACCAACCTCTCTGGTGTCTGGTGGCCTAGTCTATTTTGCCTTTTATCCTCCTCATTTACCGAATCATAACAGGTTTTCATCCAGGATATCTCTGTACTTGGCCACATTCAAGTTTTCTTCAGTTGCAACCAGTCGTCCTACCCTGCAGCTGAAAAACATCCCCATAGCATGATGCTGCCACCACCATGTTTCACTGTTGGGATTGTATTGGGCATGTGATGAGCAGTGCCTGGTTTTCTCCACACATACTGCTTAGAATTATCACCAAAAAGTTCTATCTTCATCTCATCAGACCAGAGAATCTTATTTCTCATAGTCTGGGAGTCCTTCATGTGATTTTTAGCAAACTCTATGCGGGCTTTCATATGTCTGACACTGAGGAGAGGCTTCCGCTCTGCCATAAAGGCCCGACTGGTGGAGGGCTGCAGAGAGAGTTGACTTTGTGGAACTTTCTCCCATCTCCCTACTGCACCTGTGGAGCTCAGCCACAGTGATCTTGGGGTTCTTCTTTACCTCTCTCACCAAGGCTCTTCTCCCACGATTGCTGAGCCTGGACAGCCAGGTCTAAGAAGGCTTCTGGTGGTCCCAAACTTCTTCCATTTAAGGATTATGGAGGCCAATGTACTCTTTGAGGAACTTTGAGTACTGCAGAAATTCTTTTGTAACCTTGGCCAGATCTGTGCCTTGCCACAATTCTGTCTTTGAGCTCCTTGGCCAGTTCCTTTACCTCATGATTCTCATTTGGCCTGGCATGCACTGTGAGCTGTGAGGTCCTATATAGACAGGTGTGTACCTTTACAAATCAAGTTCTATCAGTTTAATTAAACACAGCTGGACTCCAATGGAGAAGAACCATCTCAAAGAGGATCACAAGGAAATGGACAGCATGTGACTTAAATATGAGTGTCTGAGCAAAGGGTCTGAATACTTATGACCATATATTTCAATTTTTCTAATATGTTTGCAAAAATGCCTACAGGAGGGGTTTGGGTTCCTGGAGAACTGGGCCGACTTCTCAGTTGGCTACAGGTTCTATGCTAGGGATGGGCTGCACCTCAATGGGGAGGGTGCAGCTGTGCTGGGGAGAAAATGACTAGAAGGTTGGAGGAGTCTTTAAACTAGGGACTAGGGGGGAGGGTATTCATTTTATAGGAGGGGAAGGCAGTGCAGATAGAGACCTGGACACAAATAATGAAATTGGGGGTGGGGTTAGAACAGTTAATAATTTAAGAAAGAATAGAGGTACAGATAGATACATAATGTGCATGTATACTAATGCCAGAAGCCTCACCAACAAAATGGCAGAATTAGAATTAATTTTGTTGGAACATAATTATGACATGGTGGGGATATCTGAGACTTGGCTGGATGAGAGCCACGACTGGGCGGTTAATTTACAGGGCTATAGTCTGTTTAGAAATGACCGTAAAAATAAGCGAGGTGGGGGTGTGTGTTTATATGTAAAATCATCCTTAAAACCCATCCTGCGTGATATCTGTGAATCTAATGAAGATATAGAATCTCTGTGGGTGGAGATTAGGGGAGGGAGAAAATTTTAAATTACTGATAGGGGTTTGTTATAAGTCTCCTAAAATAATGGAAGCAACAGAGAATATCCTCGTAAAGCAAATAGATGAAGCAGCGACTCAAGGAGAAGTCATTATTATGGGGGACTTCAACTACCCTGAAATACATTGGGGAACAGAAACCAGCAGTTCCAGCAAAGGTAATAGGTTTTTGACAACTATGAGAGACAATTACCTTTCACAACTAGTTCAGGACTCAACAAGAGGGGGGGCACTGCTAGACTTAATATTAACCAACAGGCCAGACCGCATATCAAATATAAGGGTTGGGGGTCACTTGGGTAATAGTGATCACAAAATAATAAGCTTTCATGTATCCTTTAATAACATGTGTAGTCAAGGGGTTACAAGGACACTAAACTTCAGGAAGGCAAATTTCCAGCGGATGAGAGATGATCTTAGTGGAATTAACTGGGACGATATCCTGAGACATAAAAATACACAAAGAAAATGGGAGACGTTTATTAGCATCCTGAATAGGACCTGTGCCCAGTATATACCCTATGGGAATAAACATGCTAGTGAGTCGCACGTACCAGGGCTTATGGGGTACTCGGCACCGAGCCCGTTCACTTCAATGGGGGAGAGGTCACGGGTAGCGCAGCTCGGTCCGTTGCCCTGGGCGCTCATTCAAAGGGGGATATTTACAGGGGATTTAGAAATGTTCGTGACGCCACCTGTGGTTCCTGGTCAGGATGACCAGCGCTGCAGGGTAGATTCTCTGAGGGGTTGTTACTGGGCAGCAAGATGTTAAGTCTCCCACAGGCGAGACTGATCCCTCGAGGTATATGGCGGTGCAGGGTGCAAGCAATAAGGCAGACACACACAAGTCAGTCTCTTTCCATACCTTTACTGGTGGTATTTGCAGGCATGTCCCAGGAAGCTGCTCAGGGTGGAGGATGCACGTCCAGTAATCACTGAGTAGGTTTAAGGCCTCCTTACTTCTCAATGTGTGTGAGTTTCTAACTTGCATGAAGCTAAGTTTAACTCCGTGTAGAACAGCTACGCCGGCCGACATTGTGGTGGAGCCTTCTTTTGGACAGAACTAAGTCTCTATCTGCAGCGTTCTGCTAGACTCCTGTTCTTCCTGACCCCGGTTACGTATCAGCACTGAAGGGCCCTCTGCGACTTGAAGTCCAGCAGGGTCTCCGGTTTCTCCCACTAGCCGTGAAGGTTCTAGCAAGCTCGGACCCGGTGTCCGGTTGTGCAGAGTGAAGGTCAGCTATCTTTGCTATTTCTCCTCAGTCACTCTTTCTTCCTTTTTACCACTCGCCTGTCGCCCTACTCACACCTTTAACATAAGCACAGGGAACAGTAGGTGTCAGCTTCCTTCTCTTCACAGCTCACTGACCGTACCTCAGTTAGCTCGGTGTCACAAGTACTGCAGTTCCCCTTCCTTCGCTTCTTTCTTAGGCTCTGTCCAAAGCTGCTATCAGGACCTTCCGTCAAACTGATCTGTGCACGCTCCGAGAGTCACTTTCCACTTCCTAGGGGACTAACAGTCAGCAAGTTCTGAGGTATCGGTTTGTCTCTCTGCTTCTGTCTCATCTGACAGGAATCTCCGTCTGTCTGACTAGAATGTCTCTGACAGGAAATCCACTCCAGAAATGACTCACTCCTGAATCACACCAAGACTGGCTCTGACTAGAATGACTACTGCTACGTCTCTCCACACCCTTAAATACTCTAAAGGGCTCCCTCTGGTGGCACTATAGGGAAATGTGAAGTGTGAATGAATATCGGGTGAGTGTGAATTACCTTTCTGTGCATCCTCCAGGGAACATGTGGCACCAAGCGCAGCTGGGTCACACACTACACTGTGTTCCAAATTATTATGCAAAAATTGTTTAGGAGTGATAAGGTAAGAATTTTTTTGCTTGTCAGTTAAACTCATTGATGGTGATGTGTGTCAGGGCTCTTTATATCACTGTAAGCAATTGCAGACACCTGTGCTAATTAGTTTGGCAGGTGTGTCCAATGAAAGGCAAGACTACTTAAGAAGGCTGTCCCACATTATTAAGCAGCCTACATTTTCTGCCAAAATGGGAAAGAAAAAGGATGTGTCGGCTGCTGAGAAGCAACAAATTGTGGAGTGTTTAGGTCAAGGCATGACTACAATCAACATTGCCAAGACACTTCATCGTGATCATCGCACAATCAAGAAGTATGTAGCTGATTCACAGTACACACGTGTGCGTGCTGATAAGGGAAAATTGAAGACTCTTTCCTACATGCAATTACGCCAGGTTAAAAGCAGCGGCAAAAAAGCCTTGTCATTGCAGCAGACAAGTTTTTGAAGCTGCTGGTGCCTCCAACGTCCCCCGAACAACAAGATGCAGGGTCCTTCAGAGGTTTGCAGCTGTGCGTAAGCCATCCTGTCGACCTCCTCTATCCACTGCACACAAGCAGAAACGGCTCCAGTGGGCCAAACAATACATGAAGACTGACTTCAAAACTGTTTTGTTCACCGATGAGTGCCGTGCAATGCTCGATGGTCCAGATGGATGGAGTGGAGGATGGCTGGTTGATGGACACCCCATGCAAACATGGCTACGGCGCCAACAAGGAGGAGGTGGAGTAATGTTTTGGGCTGGAATCATGGGGAGAGAGATTGTCGGCCCCTTTAGGATCCCTGAAGGGGTAAAGATGAACTCCATAGTGTATGTTGAGTTTCTCAAACAGCACTTCCTGCCATGGTTCGAGAAGAAGAACCGTGCATTCTGCAGCAAGATCATTTTCATGCATGATAATGCACCGTCTCATGCTGCACATAACACATCTGCATCTCTGGCTGCTATGGGCATAAAAGGGGACAAACTTATGGTGTGGCCCCCATGTTCCCCTGACCTCAACCCCATTGAGAACCTCTGGAGCATCATCAAAAGGAGTGTCTATGATGGCGGGAGGCAGTTCACATCTAAGCAACAGCTCTGGGAGGGTATTCTGTCCTCATGCAAAACAATTTAAGCAGAAACCATCCAAAACCTGACAAATTCAATGGACGAGAGAGTTCAGAAGCTCCTTTCCAACAAGGGGTCCTATGTGCCAATGTAACATCACCTAGAATAAAGTTTTGAGTTGAAAACTGTTTGATTTCAGTTTGTAAGAACCTGCTAATGCTTATAATTTCACAAATGACCATTTTTTTGTTCTTTATTAAAATGAAAAGGTTGAAAACTCTGCTGTGCATAATAATTTGGAACATGAATTTTGAGTGCAGTTTGAGTGTTTTATTTTTTAAAAAATATACTGTTATCATAGGCAGTTTGTACAAAAACCTGTCAATTGTACTCTAATAGTTATTTGACTGGAAAATTACAATGACTGAAATTCATATAGGTAATTTGGGAAAATCTGAGAAAATATTACTTGCATAATAATTTGGAACACAGTGTAGAATTAGGAGGAAACCACTATGGCTAAATAGAGCTGTAAGGGGCGCAATAAGTGACAAAAAGAAAGCGTTTAGGGAATTAAAGCAAGTAGGTAGTGATGAGGCATTAATTAAATACAGATCGAATAAATTCTGTAAAAAGCAAATCAAGACAGCAAAGATTGAGGCAGAGAGACTCATTGCCAGAGAAAGTAAAAATAATCCCAAAATATTCTTTAACTACATAAATAGCAAGAAACTAAAAATGATAGTGTTGGTCCCCTTAAAAATAGTCTGGGAGAAATGGTGGATGAGGATGAGGAAAAAGCAAATATGTTAAATGACTTTTTTTCAACTGTATTTACACAAGAAAATCCCATGACAGATAATATGATCAGTGATAAAAAAAATTTCTCCATTAAATGTCACCTGCTTAACCCAGCAGGAAGTACGGCGGAGTCTAAAAATCACTAAAATTGACAAATCCCCGGACCCGGATGGGATACACCCCCAAGTACTGCAGGAATTAAGTACAGTCATAGATAGACCATTATTTTTAATCTTTAAAGATTCCATAATAACGAGGTATGTACCACAGGACTGGCATATAGCAAATGTGGTGCCAATATTCAAAAAGGGGGCAAAAACTGAACCTGGAAATTATAGGCCAGTGAGCTTAACATCTACTGTGGGTAAAATCCTGGAGGGTTTTTTAAGGGATACTATATTGGAGTATCTGAGGCTGAATAGCCTTATGACACAGTATCAGCATGGGTTTACGAGGGACCGTTCTTGTCAGACTAATCTGATAAGCTTTTATGAAAGGGTAAGTTCCGGACTGGACCAAGGGAACGCAGTGGACGTGGCGTTCATGTGTTATGTTTTGGTAGCTGAGGAGAGCAGGCAAAAACGGCAATACACCAGAGAGGTTGGAATCTACTGGATTGCAGTACCCTGACTAACCACCACAACTAAAGGCAGCCGTGGAGCGTTCCTACGTTGGTCCTAGACGCCTCGTCACAGCCTGAGAGGCTAACTACACCTAAAGATAGAAAGAGGAAAGCTATCTGCCCCGGAGCAGATCCCCAAAGAACATAGGAAGCCCCCAAACATGTAATGGCGGTTAGACAAGAGGAAATACAGACACAGACAGAAAATAGTATGAGCAAACGCTGGGGCCCAATCTGCCCAGACAGAAAAGGATAGGAAGGATACTTACTGCAATTCCAAAAACCCTAAAAAAAGCCAACGCTACTAATTGCAAAAACACCTGAGATCACACGCCCTCTACCACCTAAATTAGTTCTCTGGTGTAACAAAACTAAGCCGCAGCCACAGAAAAAACTGGAAAAGGTAAATGAACAAACAACAGTGGCTCCAGAGGAACCGAGAGGAGCCCAAGCCCCCCGAGGAGGGGAACCTGGCCAACCTCACAGAAATGCAGAGAAAAATGCAAATGGCAAGCACAACTGTGCAAACTCCATTGAAAGAAAAAAAAAATCCTCCTCAGCACCCAGAGAAAAAGAGGGAAAAAAATGCAGAGAAAAAAAAATCTCTGACAACTCTGACAACTTTTTTCTTTCCACACTATTTTTCCCTTCTGTGAGTACCATATAATTTTCAGTTTGGGCCGGTGATACTGTTATATTTTGGTAGCTGAGGAGAGCAGGCAAAAACGGCAATACACCAGAGAGGTTGGAATCTACTGGATTGCAGTACCCTGACTTACCACCACAACTAAAGGCAGCCGTGGAGCGTTCCTATGTTGGTCCTAGACGCCTCATCACAGCCTGAGAGGCTAACTACACCTAAAGATAGAAAGAGGAAAGCTATCTGCCCCGGAGCAGATCCCCAAAGAACATAGGAAGCCCCCAAACATGTAATGGCGGTGTAAAGTTCTTTGTACATGTTCTTGAAACTCAGTTTTCCGTCAGCCATTTTGCTTTCTGTCTTGCTGCAGCTATCTTGCCCTCAGTCAATATGGAGTTTTCAGCTTTCATGTTCCCGCCCTGATTCTCTCCCTCTTGCTTCTTAAGCAGCCACAGCTGAGCAATCAGTGCTTCAGAATCTAGCCTGCAGTGAACCTGTGACCTGACTCCTGGAAGCCTTGGACTATGTACTCCAGCTATTCCTACTGAGGAACTCTGAACACTTGTGGACTCTGGAACCCTGCTCTTTGAAAGATCCACGTTTGCATGGACTTACGGTAACAGAGAAGAAGATCCTGAACCTGTTGTGGAGAGTGATTGCTGAGCTTAAGTTACTCTGGCCTGCTGTGTCTCCTGCTTCTGTATCTGCAAACTGTGTGACTATTTTTGCCACTTGTATGAAGTAATACAAGACCTTCTATATCAAACCTGTGTCTCATGTATTTTCATCGCACCCAAGCACAAGACGCTATATGAACTGTACTACATACATTACAAGATTCTGAAGCCAAAACGTTAGTGTCTGCTGGGTCTGGGAAGGCTGTGTCTGCTGTAACTGTGGATATCAGACGTCCAGTTGTACTTTCTGTGATGACAGTGGTTGTGACTTCTCACAACCATTCCAGGTGAGCAATTCCCTTAAGTTTTTTTTTCTGCAGTGTTACCACAGGTAAACACTATTGTTTTTTTTTTCTCTTCCCTCTTTTGTGTCTGCTGTAACTGTGGATATCAGATGTCCGGTTGAACTTTCTGTGATGATAGTGGTTGTGACTTCTCACAACCATTCCAGGTGAGCAGTTCCCTTAATTTTTTTTTTCTCTGCAGTGTTACCACAGGTAAACACTATTGTTTTTTTTTTTCTTTTCTCCTCTCCTTCCAGTACTCCTGTCTTAAAAGATCTGGAAAATGGAGGCCCGCATAAAGGAACTTTGCGGAGTGACTGATAATATCCTTGCAGATTTACAGACTATAAAAACCGTTTTACAAACCTACAGGACCTCACTAATCACAATTTGCAAGTGTTTGGACAGACTGCCCAGGATTTGCGAGCCAGGATTGAGGTTCTAGAGGAGCGAGTCCAGGCTCCTGCCGTAGCCCCAAGTTCTGGGATTCCCAAGTTGCCCCCTTTTCGTTTTGGCGGTGAACGTGAAAAATTCAGGGGATTTATTAACCAATGCAATCTGTTTTTTTCTGCACATGCTTCACAATTTCCCACTGAACGATCTAAAGTGCTTACTATAATTATGTTACTTACCAACAAGGCTTTGATGTGGGCAAACCCTCTGATTGAGACTGAGGATGAATGTTTGGATCATCTTGATGCTTTCATTTCAGCCATGGGGCAGGTGTTTGATGACCCCAATCGAGGTGCAACAGCTGAAGCAGCCATGTTAACTTTGCGCCAAGGTAAGCACTCGGTAGCCGAATATGCCTTGGATTTCAGGAGATGGGCCCTTGATACCACCTGGGACAGTTCCGCCAAAAAATCTATTTTTCGAAAGGGGTTGTCTCCACTAATTAAGGATGAACTTGCTCGTGCCGACCCTCCCACTGCGTTAGGTGACTTTATTAACTACTGCATCCGTATTGATGCTCGCCTGACTGAACGCAGGCAAGAGAGATGGTTCGAAAGCAATCGCACTAACCTTTTCCTACCTTCCTCCCCAGCTAAGGAACCTTTGAGTAGGATCACACGGGAACCTGAACCTGAACCCATGCAGGTAGACTCTTTACAAAGACGGGTTAGTGATGCACGCAAGGAACATCGTTTTAAGGAAAATCTATGTTTCTATTGTGGTAAGTCAGGGCACTTCATTATAAACTGCCCCAGCCGTTCTCGTAAGACTACTGCAGCACTCATTCACTGTGAGTGTTGCGAGAGGAGATCTGTCAGGTCCGAGCCTCAGGCTCCAGAGAGATCTGCAGCAACAGATCTTGATTTCTCGGACTTAAACTCCGTTACTTCTGAGGACGATGACTGTGTAAACGCTGCAATTTTTCAAGTTTCCTCAGCGGTGTCCCAGCTAAGTTGTAGGAAAAACAATTCTCATTGCTTCCTTTCCATCAAACTCTGGGTTAACTCAGTCTGGGTGTCTAGCTCTGCTATGATCGACTCAGGGGCAAGTGGGAATTTTATAGATGTCTCCTTTGCTCTGAAACAGGGGATACGTTCAGTGAAGAAGGCTACTCCAGTACAGATGGAAACTGTGGATGGCTCCCTGCTGACCTCTGGACCAGTGGATCAGGAAACGGAGCCTTTGAGGGTCCTTATGGGTAAAGATCATCAAGAGAAACTGTCCTTTATGCTTATCTCTTCTCCCCACTTTCCCATTATTCTAGGGCTACCATGGCTGCAGGCTCAGAACCCTACCATTAACTGGGAGACCAAGGAATTACACTTTCCAGAAAAACAGATGAGTCCAGAAGTTTCAGCTTGCTCTGTTCCTAAAGGAACCATGTCAGTCCCTGAACTACCAGCTGTATACCAGGACTATGTGGATTTATGTGACAAGAAGAACGCTGACCAGCTTCCCCCTCACCGTCCATATGATTGTCCAATTGAATTATTGCCTGGAGCAGAGATACCTTTTGGTAAGATCTACCCCCTGGCGGGGCCTGAGCTAAAGGCTTTAAAGGATTACATAGACGAAAATCTAGCCAAGGGCTTCATACGCCCCTCTTCATCTCCTGCAGGTGCACCCATCTTCTTTGTGAAGAAGAAAGATGGATCTCTGAGACCCTGCGTAGACTATAGGGAACTCAATAAGGTTACTATTAGAAACCGTTATCCATTGCCTTTAATCCCTGAGTTATTGGAGAGAGTGCGGCATGCCAAAATTTTCTCTAAATTGGATCTCCGTGGGGCCTATAACTTGGTCCGTATTAGACCTGGGGATGAATGGAAGACTGCATTCAGGTCACGCTATGGACACTTTGAATATCTAGTTATGCCTTTTGGTCTGAGTACCGCCCCAGCCACTTTCCAACACTTGGTGAATGACATCTTCAGGGATCTCCTAGATACATTCGTGGTGATTTATTTGGATGATATTCTAATTTTTTCTAACTCCACAGAGGAACATCATGGACATGTGAGAATGGTCTTGGAACGTCTAAGACAAAACCATCTTTACATCAAACTTGAAAAGTGTGAATTCCATAGGACCGAAATTCAATTTCTGGGGTATGTACTGTCTACACAAGGAATTAGTATGGATGGAAGTAAGACCCAAGCCATCAAGGATTGGCCAAGTCCTAGAAATGTGAAGGAGGTGCAGCGCTTCATCGGGTTTGCCAATTTCTATAGACGTTTCATTAGGAATTTCTCTGAGGTAGTGTCACCTATCACCCAACTTACCCGGAAAGAGTATAGGTTCTCCTGGACTCCCCAAGCCCAGGAAGCATTTTCTCGTCTAAAAGATAAATTTACCACCGCACCTATCTTGGTACATCCCAACCCCGAACTTGCCTTCATAATAGAGGTGGATGCTTCAGATTGTGCCGTTGGAGCTATACTCTCTCAGAGAACAGGTGAGAAGAATGTCTTGCATCCCTGTGCCTTCTTTTCCCAGCAGTTGTCTTCGGCTGAGAGGAACTACGATGTGGGCAATAGAGAGTTGTTGGCCATTATTGCCGCCTTCAAAGAATGGAGACACCTTCTTCAGGGAGCTGCACAGCAAATAGTCGTCCTGACAGACCATCGTAACCTTGAATTTATCAGGTCGGCTAAGTGCCTGACTCCTCGCCAGGCTCGCTGGAATCTTTTCTTAAACCAATTTAATTTTGTCATTTCTTATAGACCAGGATCGCGCAATGGAAAGGCTGATGCACTCTCTAGGATTCATTCAGCAGAGACCCGTCCACTTGCTCCTCTTAAGACTATTCTTCCTGACTCTAGATTCCTGGGAGTGATTCATAATCAAGACCTACTTAAGGACATCAAGGAAGCATACCATGCGGATTCCTTGTTGGCACAACCCCCAAGGGACGTAAGTCTTGTCTTTAAGAATGGTGTGTGGATTCTGGGACAACGTCTGTATATTCCTGAAACAGTCAGATTGAGAGTATTGCAACTCATTCACGATTCCAAAATAGCTGGGCATAGAGGAATTCTAAAGACACAGGAATTTCTTTCTCGTTTCTTTTGGTGGCCCACTTGCAGGAAGGATGTTTTAAACTATGTCACTTCATGTGAAGTCTGTGCAAGATGCAAAACACCTCGCTCCTCACCAACTGGTCTGTTACAACCTCTTCCCACCCCGTCCTGCCCGTGGGGATCCATTTCTATGGACTTCATTGTGGAGTTACCAACCTCTCAAGGGAAAAACACCATTCTAGTGGTGGTTGATCGTTTAACAAAGGCAGCTCATTTTATTCCTTGTGTCGGCTTACCCACTGCAAAACAGACATCAGATTTGATGATTAAAGATGTGTTTCGCTTACATGGAGTACCGGATGAGGTTATTTCGGATCGAGGGGTGCAATTCACTTCAAGGTTTTGGCAAAATTTCTGTGCAGCATTGGACATTAAAGTAAACCTTTCTTCTGCTTTTCATCCCCAGACTAATGGACAGACCGAACGAACCAATCAAACTCTGGAGCAGTGTCTCTCCGCTGCTTTATCTGCCACCTACAGGATGATTGGGTGGATCTACTTCCATTGGCTGAGTTCTCTTATAACAACTCTCAGAGCGCCTCCACTAAGCAGTCTCCTTTTTACTCCAATCTAGGTTATCATCCTAACATTCTTCCACGATTTCCCATAGAAACGCCTTTACCAGCAGTGGCCGAAAGAATCACGTCTTTACAGAAGAATATGGATCTTCTAAAGGAGAATCTGGAATTGGCTCAGGAAAGGTACAAGAAAGCAGCAGATAAATTTCGTAAACCTGCACCAGTTTTCAAGGTAGGAGACCTGGTCTGGCTGTCAACCAGAAATCTTAAGTTAAGGATTCCATCGTCTAAGTTGGGACATAAGTACATTGGACCCTATAAAATCAGTAAAATTATAAGTGCCGTTGCTTGTCGTCTTCAACTGCCTAGAACTATGAGAATCCACCCTGTCTTTCATGTATCCCTACTAAAGGCTGCAACACCCAATACGTTTCCTGGACGTTCTTCTCCTTGCCCTGACCCAGTGCTAGTCGATGGTCAGGAAGAATTTGTGGTGGAAAGAATTCTAGATTCCAGGTTATACAGGAATCAGTTACAATATTTGATTAAATGGCAGGGCTACCCAGTGGAGGACAACTCATGGGAACCAGTCAATAACGTTAATGCTCCTCGTTTGCTCCGCCAGTTTCATCAGAGGTACCCAGACAAGCCTGGTCTGAGGCCATCCGGAGGTTGTCCCTAAGGGGGGAGTAATGTAAGGTTCTTTGTACATGTTCTTGAAACTCAGTTTTCCGTCAGCCATTTTGCTTTCTGTCTTGCTGCAGCTATCTTGCCCTCAGTCAATATGGAGTTTTCAGCTTTCATGTTCCCGCCCTGATTCTCTCCCTCTTGCTTCTTAAGCAGCCACAGCTGAGCAATCAGTGCTTCAGAATCTAGCCTGCAGTGAACCTGTGACCTGACTCCTGGAAGCCTTGGACTATGTACTCCAGCTATTCCTACTGAGGAACTCTGAACACTTGTGGACTCTGGAACCCTGCTCTTTGAAAGATCCACGTTTGCATGGACTTACGGTAACAGAGAAGAAGATCCTGAACCTGTTGTGGAGAGTGATTGCTGAGCTTAAGTTACTCTGGCCTGCTGTCTCCTGCTTCTGTATCTGCAAACTGTGTGACTATTTTTGACACTTGTATGAAGTAATACAAGACCTTCTATATCAAACCTGTGTCTCATGTATTTTCATCGCACCCAAGCACAAGACGCTATATGAACTGTACTACATACATTACAGGCGGTTAGACAAGAGGAAATACAGACACAGACAGAAAATAGTATGAGCAAACGCTGGGGCCCAATCTGCCTAGACAGAAAAGGATAGGAAGGATACTTACTGCAATAACAAAAAACCCTAAAAAAAGCCAACGCTACTAATTGCAAAAACACCTGAGATCACACGACCTCTACCACCTAAATTAGTTCTCTGGTGTAACAAAACTAAGCCGCAGCCACAGAAAAAACTGGAAAAGGCAAATGAACAAACAACAGTGGCTCCAGAGGAACCGAGAGGAGCCCAAGCCCCCCGGGGAGGGGAACCTGGCCAACCTCACAGAAATGCAGAGAAAAATGCAAATGGCAAGCACAAAACAAAAAACAGAAAATATCTTATCTGAGAGCAGGAGAAGAGGCAAGACTCAGCAAGCTTCCAAGTGAACCAGGAAACAACGTTGAGACAAGAACAATTGATCACCGGCAACCATGATGGGGGGAAACCTCCCTTATATCCAGCCAGTCTGTACTTCCTGATTGCCAACCCTCATTGAATGGTTCAGTACTGTTTGTAACCACCAGAGGGAGCTTCTGCTCAGAATTAATTTCTAAAACATTCATAACAGTACCCCCCCATTGAGGAGGGGTCACCGAACCCTCATTTGTGCAACCAGGTCGGTCAGGATGAGCTCTGTGATACGCACGGATCAGTCTCCTAGCATGGATGTCTGAAGCAAACATCCAAGAATTGTCCTCCTGATCATAACCTCTCCACTTAACCAAATACTGGAGTTTCCGTCTAGAAAAACGAGAATCCATATATTTTCTCAACCACATACTCCAGATTGCCCTCAACCAAAACAGGGTCAGGGGGCGCAGCCATAGGAACCACTGGCTCGACAAACCTCTTCAATAAGGACTTGTGGAACACGTTATGGATCTTAAATGTCCCTGGAAGAAGTAAACGAAAGGAAACAGGATTAAGAATCTCCATGATCTTATAAGGTCCAATGAACCTAGGCTTAAACTTAGGAGATGCAACTCTCATAGGGATATTTCTTGAGGACAACCAGACCAAGTCCCCCACTTTAAACTGAGGACCATAAGTCCTATGCCGGTTGGCAAACCGCTGGGCCTTCTCCTGAGAGAGGGACAACCTCTCCACTACCTGGTCCCAAATCTGCTGCATACGCTCCACAACAGAGTCAACACCTGGACAGACAGAAGCCTCCGTCTGTCCCGAAGAAAATCAAGGGTGAAACCCAAAATTGCAGAAAAATGGAGACATCAAAGTGGCAGAGCTTGCCCTATTATTAAGAGCAAACTCAGCCAAAGGCAAAAAAGAGACCCAGTCATCTTGATCAGCAGACACAAAGCATCTCAGATAAGTCTCCAATGTCTTTTTTGTTCTCTCAGTTTGTCCATTTGTCTGAGGATGAAAAGCAGAGGAGAAAGACAATTGAACACCAAGTTTAGAACAAAAAGTCCTCCAAAAACTGGAAACAAACTGGACTCCTCTGTCAGACACAATGTTCTCAGGAATGCCATGTAACCGAACCACGTGCTGAAGGAACAAAGGCACCAATTCGGAGGAGGAAGGCAACTTAGGTAATGGCACAAGATGTATCATCTTGGAAAACCTTTCACAAATCACCCAGATAACGGTCATTCTCTGAGAAACAGGGAGGTCGGAAATAAAATCCATAGAGATATGGGTCCATGGTCTCTTGGGCACAGGCAATGGCATCAATAAACCACTAGAGCGAGAGCAAGGCTTGGAGCGAGAGCAAGTCCCACAGGACTGCACAAACTCCCTGACGTCACGAGACAAAGTAGGCCACCAAAAGGACCGACTCTCCAAGTCTCTGGTACCAAAAGTTCCGGGATGACCAGCCAACGCGGAACAATGAATCTCAGACATCACACTCTTCTTCCACTGGTCTGGGACAAACAATTTCCCAACAGGGCAGCGCTCGGGTTTATCCTCCTGACACCCCTCCAGAGCCAGTCTCAAATTGGATGAGATGGCGGAAAGAACTACACCCTCTTTCAAAATAACAGCAGGATCAGATAACTCAGGAGAGTCCGCAAGGAAACTCCTCAAGAGGGCATCCGCCTTAACATTCTTAGTGCCAGGAAGAAAGGAAACCACAAAATTAAAACGTGTGAAAAACAAGACCCACCTGGCCTGTCTAGGATTAAGTCGCTTGGCTGATTCCAGATAAACCAGATTCTTATGGTCCGTGAGGACAACCACCTGACGTTTGGCTCCCTCCAGCCAAAGTCTCCACTCTTCAAAAGCCCACTTCATGGCCAATAACTCACGATTACCCACGTCATAATTACGTTCAGTTGGAGAAAATTTTCGAGAGAAAAAAGCACAAGGGTTACTTATAGAGGTTTCAGGGTCTCTTTGGGACAAAACGGCACCTGCTCCAATTTCAGAGGCATCAACCTCCACCTGAAATGGCAGAGAAACATCAGGCTGCCGTAGAACAGGAGCAGAAGTGAATCTCTGTTTAAGTTCCTGAAACGCAGAGACTGCCTCAGGAGGCCAATTCACCACATCAGAACCCTTTTTGGTCAAATCAGTCAATGGTTTAACAATAACAGAGAAATTACCAATAAATTTACGATAAAAATTGGCAAAACCCAAGAATCTCTGAAGAGCCTTTAATGAAGTAGGTTGGACCCAATCACAGATGGCCTGAACCTTGACCGAGTCCATTTCAATAACAGATGGAGACAAAATGAATCCCAGAAATGAGATCCTCTGTACACCAAAAAGACACTTTGATCCCTTCACATACAGAGCATTCTCTCTCAAAATCTGGAACACAGTCCGAACATGTTTCACATGAGAGTCCCAGTCATTGGAAAAAATCAAGATATCATCCAAATAAACAATCAGAAATTTATCCACAAAATCCCTGAAAATGTCATTCATGAAGGACTGGAAGACGGAAGGAGCATTAGTGAGCCCAAAGGGCATCACTAGGTACTCAAAATGCCCCTCTGGGGTATTAAACGCCGTCTTCCATTCATCCCCGTGCTTAATGCGAATAAGGTTATACGCCCCCCTGAGGTCAAGCTTGGTAAACCAAGTAGCACTTTTCACCCTGGAAAACAGGTCAGAAATCAAGGGTAACGGATATTGATATTTCACAGTGATATTGTTCAAGAGACGATAATCAATACACGGCCTAAATGAACCATCCTTTTTGGCCACAAAGAAAAAAACAGCACCCAAGGGTGAAGAGGATGGTCTGATATGACCCTTCTCCAATGACTCCTTGATATAAGACTGCATAGCGTCATGTTCAGGTACAGACAAGTTAAAAAGGCGACCTTTAGGGAATTTACTACCAGGCACTAATTCAATAGCGCAGTCAAAGCTCCTATGGGGGGCAAGGATGCAGATTTACTTTCGCTAAACACATCAGAAAAATCAGTCAAAAAGTCAGGCACATCTTGAGCCTGGGGAGAGGCAGAAAAAACAGGAGTGTTGGCATTAACACATTGGCAGCCCCAACTGGTTACAGACACAGATTTCCAATCCAAAACAGGATTATGAGACTGCAACCAAGGGAAACCTAGTACAATAATGTCATGCAGATTATACAGCACCAAAAATTTGCAACTCTCCTGATGATCAGGTTCAACCCTCATTATCACCTGAGTAGAGAACTGGGGTTTATTCTCAGCCAAAGGGGTAGAATCAATCCCCAGTAGGGAATAGACTTCCGTAGGGGTATCAAGGAAACCCACAACGTTTAGCAAAATCAAAATCCATCAGGTTAATAGCTGCTCCCGAATCAACAAAAGCCTGAGCAGAAAATGTGGACAGGGAGCAAATCAGGGTAACAGTCAACAGAAATTTAGTCTGAACACTACTCAAGACAACTGAGCGTGCAAAACATCTTCCCCGCTTAGGGAAGACTGAAATAGCATCAGAGGCATCACCACAGTAGAAACAAAACCCATTGCGTTTTCGAAACTCATGACGCTGTGCCCCAGAAGCCACTCTATCACACTGCATGGGTTCAGAAGCTGGTTCACAAGGCAACACCTTCCACGCATACCTCTACGCTCACGCAAACGTCTGTCAATTTGAATCGCCAATGACATAGAATCATTGAGACCAGAGGGAGCAGGGAAACCTGATTATGTTTCGGTAGCTGAGGAGTGCAGGCAAAAAAGGCAATACACCAGAGCAGTTGGAATCTATGAGATTGCAGTACCCTGACTAACCACCAGAACTAGAGGCAGCCGTGGAGCGTTCCTACGTTGGTCCTAGACGCCTCGTCACAGCCTGAGAAACTAACTACACCTAAAGATAGATATAGGAAAGCTATCTGCCCCGGAGCAGAACCCCAAAGACAATAGAAAGCCCCAAACATGTAATGGCGGTTAGACAAGATGAAATACTGACACAGAAAGAAAATAGTATGAGCAAATGCTGGGGCCCAAACTAACTAAATAGAAAAGGATAGGAAGGGTACTTACTGCAATCCCAGAAAACCCTGAAAAGCACCAGCTCTACTAATTTCAAAAACACCTGAGATCACACGACCTCTACCACCTAAATTAGCTCTCTGGTGTAACAAAATCAAAACAGCAGCCACTGAAAAAACTGGAAAAAGCAAAAGTACAAACATCAGTGGCTGAACAAAACTGAGAGGGCAGAAGCCCCCGGAGGGGACCCTGAAGGCCCCCACAGAAGTGCAGGACAAAATGCAAAAATATAGCACAAACACAAAAGAAGAAAATGTCTTATCTGTAAGCAGGAGATGCAGACACGACACAGCAGGCTACAAGGGAAACTGGAATAAAGGATTCAGACCAGAACAATTGATCACCGGCAACCCTGATGTGAAGGTGACTCCCTTATATAAGACCAGTCAGTCACACTGATTCCCTGTCCTCACAATCTTCACTGGACAGACTAGCACCGCTTGTAACCACCAGAGGGAGCCTCTGCTCAGAACTCATCTCAAACCCATTCACAACAGAAACCCACCATAACATCTTTTACATTCTCTGACAGACCCTTCCGAAAAAGGGCTGCCAAATCATCAGCATTCCATTTGGTCTGAACTGCCCACTTTCGGAATTTCTGACAGTACAACTCAGCGTCCTCAAGCCCCTGATTTAATGCCAACAAGGTTTTTTAAGCTTGATCAGTGACATTAGGTTCATCGTACAATAAACCCAGAGCCAGAAAAAATGCATCAACATTACTCAAAACAGGGTCCCCAGGTGTCAGGGAAAAAGCCCAATCCTGAGGATCGCCGCGCAGGAAAGAGATGACAATTTGAATGTGCTGTGCTGCGTTCCCTGAGGACTTAGGTTTTAAGGCAAAAAACAACTTACAGTTATTTTTGAAATTCAGAAATTTAGCTCGATCCCCCCAAAACAAATCTGGCATGGGGATCCTAGGTTCCACAACGGGCAACCCTGCAAGATAGGTAGCAATACTCCGAACTTCAGTGGCAAGCTGATCCACACGGCCAGACAACTGTGCAAACTCCATTGAGAGAAATAAAAATCCTCCTCAGCACCCAGAGAAAAAGAGGGAAAAAAATGCAGAGAAAAAAAAAATCTCTGACAACTCTGACAACTTTTTTCTTTCCACACTATTTTTCCCTTCTGTGAGTACCATATAATTTTCAGTTTGGGCCGGTGATACTGTTATATTTTGGTAGCTGAGGAGAGCAGGCAAAAACGGCAATACACCAGAGAGGTTGGAATCTACTGGATTGCAGTACCCTGACTTACCACCACAACTAAAGGCAGCCATGGAGCGTTCCTATGTTGGTCCTAGACGCCTCATCACAGCCTGAGAGGCTAACTACACCTAAAGATAGAAAGAGGAAAGCTATCTGCCCGGAGCAGATCCCCAAAGAACATAGGAAGCCCCAAACATGTAATGGCGGTTAGACAAGAGGAAATACAGACACAGACAGAAAATAGTATGAGCAAACGCTGGGGCCCAATCTGCCTAGACAGAAAAGGATAGGAAGGATCCTTACTGCAATTCCAAAAACCCTAAAAAAAGCCAACGCTACTAATTGCAAAAACACCTGAGATCACACGACCTCTACCACCTAAATTAGTTCTCTGGTGTAACAAAACTAAGCCGCAGCCACAGAAAAACTGGAAAAGGCAAATGAACAAACAACCGTGGCTCCAGAGGAACCGAAAGGAGCCCAAGCCCCCCGGGAGGGGAACCTGGCCAACCTCACAGAAATGCAGAGAAAAATGCAATGGCAAGCACAAAAACAAAAAACAGAAAATATCTTATCTGAGAGCAGGAGAAGAGGCAAGACTCAGCAAGCTTCCAAGTGAATCAGGAAACAACGTTGAGACAAGAACAATTGATCACCGGCAACCATGATGGGGGAAACCTCCCTTATATCCAGCCAGTCTGTAATTCCTGATTGCCAATCCTCATTGAATGGTTCAGTACTGTTTGTAACCACCAGAGGGAGCTTCTGCTCAGAATTCATTTCTAAAACATTCATAACATTCATGGACTTCTCAAAAGCTTTTGATACGGTGCCACACAAAAGGCTGATACATAAAATGAGAACAATGGGATAGGAAAAATATGTGTAAGTGAGCTAAGAACTGGCTCATGGATAGGAAAGAAAGGGTGGTTATTAATGGAGCACACTCGGACTGGGTCACGGTTAGCAGTGGGGTACCACAGGGGTCAGTATTGGGGCCGCTTCTCTTTAACATATTTATTAATGACCTTGTAGGGGCATACAGAGTAGTATTTCAATATTTGCAGATGACACTAAACTCTGCAGGGTAATAAATACAGAGGAGGACAATTTTATATTACAGGAGGATTTATGTAAACTAGAAGCTTGGGCTGATAAATGGCAAATGAGCTTTAATGGGATAAATGTAAGGTCATGCAATTGGGTAGAACAAACAAGATGTATAATTATGTGCTTAATTGTAAACACTGGCAAAACTGTCACTGAAAAAGACCTGGTCTGAAAAAGTCACTGGTGCGACGACACTTAGAATACTGTGTACAGTTCTGGTATCCGGTGTTATAGAATCATAGAATCATAGAATGGTTGAGTTGGAAGGGACCTCCTGGCCATCTGGTCCAACCCCCTGCTCAAAGCAGGATTCTCTAAATCATCCCAGACAGATGTCTGTCCAGTTATGAATGTTTTAGAAATGAATTCTGAGCAGAAGCTCCCTCTGGTGGTTACAAACAGTACTGAACCATTCAATGAGGACTGGCAGTCAGGAAGTACAGACTGGCTGGATATAAGAGAGGTTTTCCCCCATCATGATTGCCGGTGATCAATTGTTCTTGTCTCAACGTTGTTTCCTGGTTCACTTGGAAGCTTGCTGAGTCTTGCCTCTTCTCCTGCTCTCAGATAAGATATTTTCTGTTTTTTGTTTTTGTGCTTGCCATTTTCATTTTCTCTGCATTTCTGTGAGGTTGGCTAGGTTCCCCTCCCGGGTGGCTTGGTCTCCTCTCGGTTCCTCTAGAGCCACTGTTGTTTGTTCATTTGCCTTTTCCAGTTTTTTTGTGGCTGCGGCTTAGTTTTGTTACACCAGAGAACTAATTTAGGTGGTAGAGTCATGTGATCTCAGTTGTTTTTGCAATTAGTAGCGTTGGCTTTTTTTAGGGTTTTTTGGAATTGCAGTAAGTATCCTTCCTATTCTTTTCTGTCTAGGCAGATTGGGCCCCAGCGTTTGCTCATACTATTTTCTGTCTATGTCTGTATTTCCTCTTGTCTAACCGCCATTACATGTTTGGGGGCTTCCTATGTTCTTTGGGGATTTGCTCCGGGGCAGATAGCTTTCCTCTTTCTATCTTTAGGTGTAGTTAGCCTCTCAGGCTGTGAAGAGGCGTCTAGGACCAACGTAGGAACGCTCCATGGCTACCTTTAGTTGTGGTGGTTAGTCAGGGTCCTGCAATCCAGTAGATTCCAACCTCTCTGGTGCATTGCCGTTTTTGCCTGCTCTCCTCAGCTACCAAAACATAACAGTATCCCCGCCCAAACTGAAAATTATATGGTACTCTCAGAAGGGAAAAATAGTGTGGAAAGAAAAAAGTTGTCAGAGTTGTCAGAGATTTTTTTTTTTCTGCATTTTTTTCCCCTCTTTTTCTCTGGGTGCTGAGGATTTTTTTTTTCTCAATGGAGTTTGCACAGTTGTCTGGCCATGTGGATCAGCTTGCCACTGAAGTTCGGAGTATTGCTACCTATCTTGCAGGGTTGCCCGTTGTGGAACCTAGGATCCCCATGCCAGATTTGTTTTGGGGGGATCGAGCTAAATTTCTGAATTTCAAAAATAACTGTAAGTTGTTTTTTGCCTTAAAACCTAAGTCCTCAGGGAACGCAGCACAGCAGGTTCAAATTGTCATCTCTCTCCTGCGCGGTGATACTCAGGATGGGCTTTTTCCCTGACACCTGGGGACCCTGTTTTGAGTAATGTTGATGCATTTTTTCTGGCTCTGGGGTTATTGTACGATGAACCTAATGTCACTGATCAAGCTGAAAAAACCTTGTTGGCATTAAATCAGGGGCTTGAGGACGCTGAGTTGTACTGTCAAAAATTCCGAAAGTGGGCAGTTCTGACCAAATGGAATGATGATGCTTTGGCAGCCCTTTTTCGGAAGGGTCTGTCAGAGAATGTAAAAGATGTTATGGTGGGTTTCTCTGCTCCCTCTGGTCTCAATGATTCTATGTCATTAGCGATTCAAATTAACAGACGTTTGCGTGAGCGCAGAGGTATGCGTGAGATAGTGTTGCCTTGTGAGCCAGCTTCTGAGCCCATGCAGTGTGATGGAGTGGCTTCTGGGGCACAGCGTCATGAGTTTCGAAAACGCAATGGGTTATGTTTCTACTGTGGTGATGCCTCTCATGCTATTTCAGTCTGCCCTAAGCGGGGAAGATGTTTTGCACGCTCAGTTGTCTTGGGTAGTGTTCAGACTAAATTTCTGTTGACTGTTACCCTGATTTGCTCCCTGTCCACATTTTCTGCTCAGGCTTTTGTTGATTCGGGAGCAGCTATTAACCTGATGGATTTTGATTTTGCTAAACGTTGTGGGTTTCCCTTGATACCCCTACGGAAGTCTACTCCCCTACTGGGGATTGATTCTACCCCTTTGGCTGAGAATAAACCCCAGTTCTCTACTCAGGTGATAATGAGGGTTGAACCTGATTATCAGGAGGGTTGCAAATTTTTGGTGCTGTATAATCTGCATGACATTATTGTACTAGGTTTCCTTTGGTTGCAGTCTCATAATCCTGTTTTGGATTGGAAATCTGTGTCTGTAACCAAATGGGACTGCCAATGTGTTAATGCCAACACTCCTGTTTTTTCTGCCTCTCCCCAGGCTCAAGATGTGCCTGACTTTTTGACTGATTTTTCTGATGTGTTTAGTAAAAGTAAATCTGCATCCTTGCCCCCCCATAGGAGCTATGACTGCGCTATTGAATTAGTGCCTGGTAGTAAATTCCCTAAAGGTCGCCTTTTTAACTTGTCTGTACCTGAACATGATGCTATGCGGTCTTATATCAAGGAGTCATTGGAGAAGGGTCATATCAGACCATCCTCTTCACCCTTGGGTGCTGGTTTTTTCTTTGTGGCCAAAAAGGATGGTTCATTAAGGCCGTGTATTGATTATCGTCTCTTGAACAATATCACTGTGAAATATCAATATCCGTTACCCTTGATTTCTGACCTGTTTTCCAGGGTGAAAAGTGCTGCTTGGTTTACCAAGCTTGACCTCAGGGGGGCGTATAACCTTATTCGCATTAAGCACGGGGATGAATGGAAGACGGCGTTTAATACCCCAGAGGAGCATTTTGAGTACCTAGTGATGCCCTTTGGGCTCACTAATGCTCATTCCGTCTTCCAGTCCTTCATGAATGACATTTTCAGGGATTTTGTGGATAAATTTCTGATTGTTTATTTGGATGATATCTTGATTTTTTCCCAATGACTGGGACTCTCATGTGAAACATGTTCGGACTGTGTTCCAGATTTTGAGAGAGAATGCTCTGTATGTGAAGGGATCAAAGTGTCTTTTTGGTGTACAGAGGATCTCATTTCTGGGATTCATTTTGTCTCCATCTGTTATTGAAATGGACCCGGTCAAGGTTCAGGCCATCTGTGATTGGGTCCAACCTCCTTCATTAAAGGCTCTTCAGAGATTCTTGGGTTTTGCCAATTTTTATCGTAAATTTATTGGTAATTTCTCTGTTATTGTTAAACCATTGACTGATTTGACCAAAAAGGGTTCTGATGTGGTGAATTGGCCTCCTGAGGCAGTCTCTGCGTTTCAGGAACTTAAGCAGAGATTCACTTCTGCTCCTGTTCTACGGCAGCCTGATGTTTCTCTGCCATTTCAGGTGGAGGTTGATGCCTCTGAAATTGGGGCAGGTGCCGTTTTGTCCCAAAGAGATCCTGAGACCTCTAAAAGTAACCCTTGTGCTTTTTTCTCTCGAAAATTTTCTCCAACTGAACTTAATTATGACGTGTGTAATCGGGAGTTATTGGCCATGAAGTGGGCTTTTGAAGAGTGGAGACATTGGTGGAGGGAGCCAAACATCAGGTGGTGATCCTCACGGACCATAAGAATCTGATTTGTCTGGAATGAGCCAAGCGACTTAATCCTAGACAGGCCAGGTGGGCCTTGTTTTTCACACTTTTAATTTTGTGGTTTCCTTTCTTCCTGGCACTAAGAATGTTAAGGCGGATGCCCTCTCGAGGAGTTTCCTTGCGGACTCTCCTGAGTTATCTGATCCTGCTGTTATTTTGAAAGAGGGTGTAGTTCTTTCCGCCATCTCGCCCAATTTGAGACTGGCTCTGGAGGGGTGTCAGGAGGATAATCCCGAGCGCTGCCCTGTTGGGAAATTGTTGGTCCCAGACCAGTGGAAGAAGAGTGTGATGTGTGAGATTCATTGTTCCGCGTTGACCGGTCATCCCGGAATTTTTGGTACCAGAGACTTGGTGAGCCGGTCCTTTTGGTGGCCTACTTTGTCTCGTGACGTCAGGGAGTTTGTGCAGTCCTGTGGGACTTGCTCTCGCTCCAAACCTTGCTCTCGCTCTAGTGGTTTTTTGATGCCATTGCCTGTTCCCAAGAGACCATGGACCCATATCTCTATGGATTTTATTTCCGACCTCCCTGTTTCTCAGAGAATGACCGTTATCTGGGTGATTTGTGATAGGTTTTCCAAGATGATACATCTTGTGCCATTACCTAAGTTGCCTTCCTCCTCCGAATTGGTGCCTTTGTTCTTTCAGCACGTGGTTCGGTTGCACGGCATTCCTGAGAACATTGTGTCTGACAGAGCAGTCCAGTTTGTTTCCAGATTTTGGAGGACTTTTTGTTCTAAACTTGGTGTTCAATTGTCTTTCTCCTCTGCTTTTCATCCTCAGACCAATGGACAAACTGAGAGAACAAACCAGACATTGGAGACTTATCTGAGATGCTTTGTGTCTGTTGATCAAGATGACTGGGTCTCTTTTTTGCCTTTGGCTGAGTTTGCTCTTAATAATAGGGCTAGCTCTGCCACTTTGATGTCTCCATTATTCTGCAATTTTGGGTTTCACCCTCGATTTTCTTCTGGACAGACGGAGGCTTCTGTCTGTCCGGGTGTTGACTCTGTTGTGGAGCGTATGCAGCAGATTTGGGACCAGGTAGTGGAGAGGTTGTCCCTCTCTCAGGAGAAGGCCCAGCGGTTTGCCAACCGGCATAGGACTTATGGTCCTCAGTTTAAAGTGGGGGACTTGGTCTGGTTGTCCTCAAGAAATATCCCTATGAGAGTTGCATCTCCTAAGTTTAAGCCTAGGTTCATTGGACCTTATAAGATCATGGAGATTCTTAATCCTGTTTCCTTTCGTTTACTTCTTCCAGGGACATTTAAGATCCATAACGTGTTCCACAAGTCCTTATTGAAGAGGTTTGTCGAGCCAGTGGTTCCTATGGCTGCGCCCCCTGACCCTGTTTTGGTTGAGGGCAATCTGGAGTATGTGGTTGAGAAAATATTGGATTCTCGTTTTTCTAGACGGAAACTCCAGTATTTGGTTAAGTGGAGAGGTTATGATCAGGAGGACAATTCTTGGATGTTTGCTTCAGACATCCATGCTAGGAGACTGATCCGTGCGTATCACAGAGCTCATCCTGACCGACCTGGTTGCACAAATGAGGGTTCGGTGACCCTCCTCAATGGGGGGGTACTGTTATGAATGTTTTAGAAATTAATTCTGAGCAGAAGCTCCCTCTGGTGGTTACAAACAGTACTGAACCATTCAATGAGGGTTGGCAATCAGGAAGTACAGACTGGCTGGATATAAGGGAGGTTTCCCCCATCATGGTTGCCGGTGATCAATTGTTCTTGTCTCAACGTTGTTTCCTGGTTCACTTGGAAGCTTGCTGAGTCTTGCCTCTTCTCCTGCTCTCAGATAAGATATTTTCTGTTTTTTGTTTTTGTGCTTGCCATTTGCATTTTTCTCTGCATTTCTGTGAGGTTGGCTAGGTTCCCCTCCCCGGGGGGCTTGGTCTTCTCTCGGTTCCTCTGGAGCCACTGTTGTTTGTTCATTTGCCTTTTCCAGTTTTTTCTGTGGCTGCGGCTTAGTTTTGTTACACCAGAGAACTAATTTAGGTGGTAGAGGTCGTGTGATCGCAGGTGTTTTTGCAATTAGTAGCGTTGGCTTTTTTTTAGGGTTTTTTGTTATTGCAGTAAGTATCCTTCCTATCCTTTTCTGTCTAGGCAGATTGGGCCCCAGCGTTTGCTCATACTATTTTCTGTCTGTGTCTGTATTTCCTCTTGTCTAACCGCCATTACATGTTTGGGGGCTTCCTATGTTCTTTGGGGATTTGCTCCGGGGCAGATAGCTTTCCTCTTTCTATCTTAAGGTGTAGTTAGCCTCTCAGGCTGTGACGAGGCGTCTAGGACCAACGTAGGAACGCTCCACGGCTGCCTTTAGTTGTGGTGGTTAGTCAGGGTACTGCAATCCAGTAGAGTCCAACCTCTCTGGTGTATTGCCGTTTTTGCCTGCTCTCCTCAGCTACCAAAACATAACACTCCGGTGTATAAGAAAGGCATAGCTGAACTGGAGAGGGTGCAGAGAAGAGCGACCAAGGTTATTAGAGAACTGGGGTGTCTGCAATACCAGGACAGGTTATTACACTTGGGGTTATTTAGTTTGGAAAAACGTATGCTTTGTTGTGATCTTATTACAATGTATAAATATATGAGGAGACAGTACAAAGACCTTTCTAATGATCTTTTTACTCTTAGACCTGTGACGGGGACAAGGGGGCATCCTCTACACCTGGAGGAAAGAAAGTTTAGTCATAATCACAGATGCAGATTCTTTACTGTAAGAGCAGTGAGACTATGGAACTCTCTGCCGTCTAATGTTGTAATGAGTGATTCCCTACTAAAATCTAAGAAGGCACTGGATTCCTTTCTTGAAAAGTATAATATTACAGACTATATTTACTAGTTTCCAAGATATTGCGTTGCGTTGATCCAAGGAGTTAGTCTGATTGCCGTATGTGGAGTCGGGAAGGAATTTTTTCCCCAATGTAAAGCTTAATGTTTGCCACTTGGGTTTTTTTTTTGCCTTCCTCTGGATCAACATGTTAGGGCAGGTTAGGATAGGATATGGGTTGAACTAGCTGGACTAAGGTTGTGGTTCCACGATTCGGAACCACGGCGCTTTGGAAGGAGCGGAAAGTCCGCTCCGCCCAAAGCCCCGCCCCCTAGTGAACGCGCGGTCAATCCGGATGTGTTCATGGAACACATCCGGAACACATCCGGAATGACCGCAGGCTACACAGGCCTGTGTTATTTCCCTTGCGGCGACGCAGCGTCGCCGCAAGGGAATAGGACATGCTGCGGTCTAAAAAGATGCGCCGCATGTCCGTTAACGCAGGTCTGCCGCCTGCCTGTTTTTAAGCATAGTGGAGACGGGATTTTTTGAAATCCCCTCCACTATGCTGTAACATCTGGACGCTGCGTGTTTGACGCTGCGCCAGCGCACAGCGTCGAACACGCAGCAATTCCTGAGTGTTTCCTGACCGTGGAAACACACCCTTAAAGTCTTCCTTCAACCTTAATAACTATGTTACATTTTTGTTTTTTTTTCAGTCAAGATGGGGTGTAGAGTGTACATTAATAAGATAAAAAATGAACTTTTTTGAATTTGCCAAATGGCTGCAATTAAAGAAAAAGTGAAAAATTTAAAGGGGTCTGAATACTTTCCGAACCAACTGTAAGTGATAAGGCTGATTTATTCTTCAGGTCGGTGCGATTACAGCGATACCAGATTTATACAGTTTTTTTAGGTTTTGCTGCTATCACACAATAAAAATGCTTTTTTTTTTAAAAAAAATAGTTTTTTTCGTCGCCATATTCTGAGAGCAGTAACTTTTATTTTTTGGCGAACAGAGCTGTATGAGGGCTTATTTTTTGCGAGAAGAGTCGTATATTTTTTTGGTACCATTTGGGGTCCATGATATTTTTTAATATTCAGATTTTTCAGACACAGAAAGAACATAAACAGAAATTTAGTTATTGTTTTTATTTTTTGGACTGTTTACAATGCGGTAACAGTGATAATACTGATTTGTTCATTGGGTCAGTGATACTAGGAAGAGAGAGAGAGGATTCAAAA
>JARQOD010000001.1:879495766-879544281 GCA_033576555.1 Oophaga sylvatica
GATGATACTGATCATAATCATGATAATGATATTGATAATAATGATGACTGTGATAGTGATGAAATTCCTTTGCAGGTGATGTTGGGAGACGAGGATGGTGGTTCTCGGGAATCGAGTGTCCCTGACTTACCTGTGTCCTGTGACAATTTTGAGAGTGAGCAGTGGCGAGACCCCTCTCTTAAAACGGCCCAGGAAAATATAAATGTTCTAAATGAGGTTTCCCAAGAGCCTGGCTCTGAGGAGAGGTTTCCTCATGTTGCCATAAACACTCACCTGTTGTATAGGGACACTGAAGTCCAGGGAGAGGTCGTGAGCCAGCTCCTAGTACCTGAGCTATATGGAAGTATAGTGCTGGGGTTGTCACATAGTCACATACTTGAGGGACCACCTGAGGGAAACCAGGGACCAGATGGTGAAGTTAATGTTGTGGATGACATGTTAACTAAGGTTCCAGATCAAGATGTGAATGAGAATGAATTGTATAACCCTGACAGTGAGCAGGATGTGAATGAAAATGAAGTGTATAACCCTGAAAGTGAGCAGGATGTGAATGAGAATGAATTGTATAACCCTGACAGTGAGCAGGATGTGAATGAAAATGAAGTGGTAGTCACCAAGCCAGATGCCTCATCAGATGCCTCATCAGAAGCTGAGGTCTCAAGTGAAGCTGTGAGGAACAAGACTGAAGATATGGGGACTGACTCTGTCCAGGAATCTGTTTCTGCCGAAGACAGCGGCGTGGACGGGTTGCGGTTCGGATCAGTAGCTGCAACTCGTGAAGCTCAGGCTGGAAGTTCGGCGCCCGGAGCCCCAGCGGTGTTCCCGAGTGACACCAAGGATCTGGATAAGTCACAAGATGAGATTTTGAGACATCAGGCTGGCGTTGGTGAGCTCAAGCGCACTTTCATGGAGTCTACATCGGAGCCACGTTCCAACAAATGGGAAAAGTGATGTGTCACTCCATTGCCGCTGCAGACACACGGGAGCTCAGATGGGATGCAGAACGTGGTGGAAGAGAAGAATCCGGCGGGTTCTGAGTATACAGATGCAGCTATCAAGGAGAACTTGAAAGCCGGAATAAATGGAAATATTGGAGACCATAATGATGTGATGAAGAGGTAGAATGTAAGACTGACGGTAGGGCTTCTGAGCATGTTCTACCAGAAGAGCCTGAAGAAGGGGCCGAAGACATAAAAGACGTCCAACAGGTACCAGATGAATTGATGACTTCTCAGAAAAAACTCCAAACTGTGATGAAGGAGTGTGATGAAAGCCATGAGCATCTTCGTGAGAAGGTCAATGAAGTAAAAGGAAGGATACAGGGAATCTCTTCGTTGCAAGAGCAAATGCTGCTCAATAAGTCTAAGGCTCTATATAAGAATGCTGTTGTCACGGTAGAACATTACAATTCAGCTGGAGACTTAGCGGATGAATTATGTGTACTGCAAAAGAAAAACGATCTGCTCCTTCTACAGTACCAATCATTTGAACAGTGTAGCTTAAAATGGTCAGAGACCATGGCAGAGGAGCTTAAGGTCTGTGAAATAGACTTTATGAGTCAACCGATATTCAAGAAAATAGATGTGCTAAAGAGGGTTCAAGGGGAACTAGAGAAAAGTGAAAAACCCCCTATACCTTCTGTAATAGTTGGTGACACATGGTCAGTGCACCAAGGACAGGAGGTACGTGAGTTTCTGAGGAAGAGTCAGCAGAAGTGTTCTGATGTGCCGGGTCGTACTTCTCTGGCCAGGCACTATATCGAAACTGAGCCCGGCCCTAAGGTCAAGATGAAACCGTGCAGGATACCCGAGGCCCGCAGAGAGCATAGGCCTGGGAGGGTACAGGGTAGTGCGGATGCTTCAGATGAAGAGAAAGCTGATGTTGGCTATGGCTCAGGTGAAGATACAGATGACAGTAGTGAAGATGAAGCTGATGAGGGCCATGACTGGTCCAGAGGTCACTGTCTCTTTTGGATTGTTGACCAGCCCTCCGGTCTGGATGACCAGCCCTCCGGTCTGGAGAAGAGGGGGGGGATATGTGAGACAGTGAGAGTATGTGTGTTGAATGGGGTGTACATTTCACCTAAATACTTTGCTGACTGGTATAAGGGAAATGTATGGCTTTGTAAACCTAGTGGTAGAGAAAGGTCACTACACCTTACATTCAGTACACACTTGCAGCTCAGGCCTGAAACCACTCAGCTGTTAATTAGGAGACCAGAAGTAGGTGTCTGCGAACACAGACAGAGAGCTCGCTTAGTCTGGACAAGGAGTCCAGGCACAAGAAGGAGTCTCCAGGAGTATGAGCTGTCTCAGTCTGGGTGCTCGATGTACCCCGGACACAGGAGTAGTCTCTGTGAGAATCCATGCGGATAGCTGCTGAATAGGAGGGGAGCTCTCTCAAGTCTGGACGTTGAATATGCCTTCAGACACAAGGAGGAGACTCTGTGAAACTCCATGCTGGTAACTACTGAACATATGTGTTGTTTTGGGGACAGGCTGTTAGAGTCTGGTCCCGGATAGAGAGGGAAATCTATCTAAGTGTAGTAAGTGGCTGGACAAGCCCAGGGCTTATGTTTATGATTTGGTTTTGATTATGTTCTGTTTGCTGTGGACTTTAATAAAACTGGTTGCGGCCAGTTTTTACCAGAACTGCTGTCTGTGAATGAACTGTTTCCGTGCCACTCCGTCTACCCGGACGGCGATCCCAGAGCTATATCCCCTGAAAAGCTTACAAAGTATTATTGCTGTGTAAAAAGCAGTCTGCACAGCAGTGTACACACAGCAATACAGCTATCAGGCAGCCTAATAACCAGCGCTGCTGCACACAAGAAAATCCTCCCCTGTCACTGCTCACTAACTGTACAGCACAATTGCTATCAGCACAAGCACATAAGAACTTCTCTTTCCAGCCCTAACGCTCTCCCTACTGACAAACAGTCAGCAATCTCTCCCTACTGTTAAGATCAGCAGAAGTAAAATGGAGGTCGGCGGTCAGGGCTTTTATAGACACTATGACACCCCCCAAAGCAAGCCAATCACTGCAATGCCCTTCTCTATGATGGTGGTGGACGCTGCACATGTCATCTCGTTACCCACAGTGTACGTCCTTGCTCATTGGCTGAAAAAAAGGCACCTGCAAGCATTCTGGGAAATCCAACTTTGGCGCTCGTTTCGCCGACCGCATGGCCGACTTAATGCTATGGTCGGGTTTCGATCGGCGAAACCCGACTTTGGTGAAAGTCGGCGATTTTTGAATCTGAGCGACCTGTTTCGCTCAACTCTAATCCTAACTACTCTTGTTGTACTATAATGGCTTGGTTCTTAGCCCGCTCACACTACACTGTGTTCCAAATTATTATGCAAAAATTGTTTAGGAGTGATAAGGTAAGAATTTTTTTATTTGTTAGTTAAACTCATTGATGGTGATGTGTGTCAGGGCTCTTTATATCACTGTAAGCAATTGCAGACACCTGTGCTAATTAGTTTGGCAGGTGTGTCCAATGAAAGGCAAGACTACTTAAGAAGGCTGTCCCACATTATTAAGCAGCCTACATTTTCTGCCAAAATGGGAAAGAAAAAGGATGTGTCGGCTGCTGAGAAGCAACAAATTGTGGAGTGTTTAGGTCAAGGCTTGTCTACAATCAACATTGCCAAGACACTTCATCGTGATCATCGCACAATCAAGAAGTATGTAGCTGATTCACAGTACACACGTGTGCGTGCTGATAAGGGAAAATTGAGGACTCTTTCCTACAGGCAATTACGTCAGGTTAAAAGAGCAGCGGCAAAAAAGCCTTGTCATAGCAGCAGACAAGTTTTTGAAGCTGCTGGTGCCTGCAATGTCCCCCGAACAACAAGATGCAGGGTCCTTCACAGGTTTGTAGCCGTGCGTAAGCCATCCTGTCGACCTCTATCCACTGCACACAAGCAGAAACGGCTCCAGTGGGCCAAACAATACATTAAGACTGACTTCAAAACTGTTTTGTTCACCGATGAGTGCCGTGCAATGCTCGATGGTCCAGATGGATGGAGTGGAGGATGGCTTGTTGATGGACACCCCATGCAAACACGGCTACGGTGCCAGCAAGGAGGAGGTGGAGTAATGTTTTGGGCTGGAATCATGGGGAGAGAGATTGTCGGCCCCTTTAGGATCCCTGAAGGGGTAAAGATGAACTCCATAGTGTATGTTGAGTTTCTCAAACAGCACTTCCTGCCATGGTTCAAGAAAAAGAACCATGCATTCCGCAGCAAGATCATTTTCATGCATGATAATGCACCGTCTCATGCTGCACATAACACATCTGCATCTCTGGCTGCTATGGGCATAAAAGGGGACAAACTTATGGTGTGGCCCCCATGCTCCCCTGACCTCAACCCCATTGAGAACCTCTGGAGCATCATCAAAAGGAGTGTCTATGATGGCGGGAGGCAGTTCACATCTAAGCAACAGCTCTGGGAGGGCATTCTGTCCTCATGCAAAACAATTGAAGCAGAAACCATCCAAAACCTGACAAATTCAATGGATGAGAGAGTTCAGAAGCTCCTTTCGAACAAGGGGTCCTGTGTGCAAATGTAACATCACCTAGAATAAAGTTTGGAGTTGAAAACTGTTTGATTTCAGTTTGTAATAACCTGCTAATGCTTATAATTTCAAAAATGACCATTTTTTTGTTCTTTATTAAAATGAAAAGATGGAAAACTCTGCTGTGCATAATAATTTGGAACATGCATTTTGAGTGCAGTTTGAGTGTTTTATTTTTTAACAAATATACTGTTATCATAGGCAGTTTGTACAAAAACCTTTCAATTGTACTCTAATAGTTATTTGACTGGAAAATTACAATGACTGCAATTCATATAGGTAATTTGAGAAAATCTGAGAAAATATTATTTGCATAATAATTTGGAACACAGTGTAAATCTTGTATGCATGTAGGAACTTGTGTCAAGTCCTGTTAGTGCTTCACCTCATTAAAGATATCAAACATCAAACAGCAGATACTAACTGAGGAAGTGTTTGTGGTCATAGAGGCAAGGGATCTGGCGAAAAAAGGCCATACATTTTTGGAGGTGTTAGGGAAAAATTGGAAAGTTTCCTAGATGATGCAAGATGGAAATAATTGTTTAATTGTGGTCAAAAGTGTTTGCATCATATTGATATACACTGCTCAAAAAAATAATGGGAACAGTCAAATAACACATCCTAGATCTCAATGAATGAAATATTCTCATTGAATACCTTGTTCTGTACAAAGTTGATTGTGCTGACAACAAAATCACACAAAAATCATCAATGGAATTTAAATTTATTAACCAATGGAGGTCTGGATTTGGAGTCACACCCAAAATTAAAGTGGAATGTACCTCCCTACTATACAACGCCTTGGCATGCTCCTGATGAGGCGGTGGATGGTCTCCTGAAGGATCTCCTCCCAGACCTGGACTAAAGCATCCGCCAACTCCTGGACAGTCTGTGGTGCAATGTGACGTTGGTGGATGAAGCGAGATATGACCGGATTCAGGTCTGGGGAATGGGCGGGCTAGTCCATAGCTTCAATGCCTTCATCTTGCAGGAACTGCTGACACACTCCAGCCAAATGAGGTCTGGCATTGTCCTGCATTAGGAGGAACCCAGGGCCAACCGCACCAGCATATGGTCTCACAAGGGGTCTGAGGATCTCATCTCAGTACCTAATGGCAGTCAGGATACCTCTGGCGAGCACATGGAGGGCTGTGCGGCCCTCCAAAGAAATGCCACCCCACACCATTACTGACCCACTGCCAAACCGGTCATGCTGAAGGATGTTGCAGGCAGCAGATTGCTCTCCACAGCATCTCCAGACTCTGTCACGTCTGTCACATGTGCTCAGTGTGAACCTGCTTTCATCTGTGAAGAGCACAGGGCGCCAGTGGTAAATTTGCCAATCCTGGTGTTCTATGGCAAATGCCAAGTGTCCTGCACAACCCCCATCTCTGGACGTCGGGCACTCAGACCATCCTCATGGAGTCGGTTTCTACTCGTTTGTGAAGACACATGCACATTTGTGGCCTGCTGGAGGTCAGTTTGCAGGGCTCTTGCAGTGCTCCTCCTATTCCTCCTTGCACAAAGGCAGAGGTAGCGGTCCTGCTGCTGGGCTGTTGCCCTCCTACGGCCCCCTCCACATCTCCTAGCGTACTGGCCTGTCTCCTGGTAGCGCCCCAGCCTCTGTGCACTATGCTGACAGACACAGCAAACCTTCTTGGCACAGCTTGCATTGATGTGCCATCCTCAATGAGCTGCACTACCTGAGCCACTTGTGTGGGCTGTAGAGTCCGTCTCATGCTACCACGAGTGTGAAAGCACAAACAACATTCAAAAGTGACCAAAACATCAGCCAGAAAGCGTTGGTAATGAGATGTGGTCTGTGGTCTATGGTCCCCACCTGCAGAACCACTCCTTAATTGAGTGTGTCTTAATAATTGACAATAATTTCCATCTGTTGTCTATTCGATTTACACAACAGCATGTGAAATTGATTGTCAATCAGTGTTGCTTCCTAAGTGGACAGTTTGATTTCACAGAAGTTTGATTTACTTGGAGTTATATTCTGTTGTTTAAGTGTTCCCTTTATTTTTTGAGCAGTGTACATTAGAGACCTTGCAAAATGTACATTGGATCATATGTTCAGGGAAAAGACATATAGAACTATTTTATCATAAATGTATTGAAATACACATAACATATAGTATATAGGTACATAGTTTTATGTCAGCTTTGTATCCTTATATAATTGTTAAAAGTTCTTTAAGTTAGCTTTGTATCCATATGTAATTGTTAAAAGGGTTGTCTTACTGTTAGGCTCAGCTATTAAGATGGATCCCCTAAGCCTAAGGTCCAGGTAGAGATGCATTTTGGTGGGGGGCAGGCGGGTCATGTACCCCAGGCACAACCGGCAGGGTAACGCAGTCGGGCTGCCTAATGCAGCGGACCGAAATGTCTCCCCGGCGACTGCATTCAGAGTCGTAAATAAAATACTCAGGAATATAGAATACACAAAATGAATCAAATAAAATATAAATATATATACATAATAAATATATTAAGTGCCTATATAACCTAAGAAATTTTGGATGGCAGACCACCCGGAATTAATTGAACAAGATCACCCAGGTGCTGGAAAGAAAAATGCCTAATGGAGTGGAAAAGGACAACGAGACCAAAAAAGCATACTATAATCAAAATGCCTTTATTAAACAAAATTACTGGCTTGACAAACGTATAATATAACCATGTAATAAAATGATTTAAAACAACAGGACACTATAATCAATAAATATACTCAATATAATATAATATATATATATATATATATATATATATATATATATATATAATGTAATGCTCAGAAAATAAAACCAGGTAAACAAACTATATACACTACATAATTATATAGTGAACACACAGTAGTGTATAGAATGTAAATACTTACTGTATATAATATAACAAATACTTTGGTGTGTGTATTAAATCTAAAAATATATATAAATAAAATCAAATGGGATAAAAATGTGTAACAAATAGAAACGACCAAACAGTGCAAAAAAAAGGACATCAATAAAAAAAGTGCACCAAGTGAAAAACGATATACCTGGGAGCAAAAAGTATCAGATGTGTGTGCCTGCTGAAAACGCGCCCTTTTTTTATTGATGTCCTTTTTTTTGCACTGTTTGGTCGTTTCTATTTGTTACACATTTTTATCCCATTTGATTGATTTTTGCAGTTATTTGCACATGATTTGTAGTGGGTAGAATAATTTTCCTGATTCAGTGCACACACCTATGTATGTGTTATATTTTACACAGCATTTTATTTATATATTTCCACTCCATTAGGCATTTTTCTTTCCAGCACCTGGGTGATCTTGTTCAATGCATTCAGAGTCGGCAGTTTTCTGAGCCGGCTGTCAAGCTGACAGCCAGCACTGAGAAGCTGCAGCATACTGACTCGCAGGGATGTGCAAGACAATGCCGCAATCACTGCTTCTGATCGGCGGTAAAATCATTACCGCCGGTCAAACAGCCACAGTTCAAATGACAGCATGAGCCCGCAGCTGTGATTAGAGGTATAAAGTTCACCTTCGATCACTGGTGTCGGCTGATGGGACTACTGCTCCTGCCTGCTGCCACTAATAACAGCGAAAGCAGGAGTAGCTGATGGGAGTATTCATCAGCCGGCGCATGCACTCTAAAGAAGTTTAAAAAAAAACGGCTTGGGTTCCCCAGTATTTTTGATAACCAGCCAACAGCTGTCAGCGTTAGCAAGGTTGGTTATCAAGAATAGAGGGGTTCCCATGCTGTTTTTTTTTTAAAAAATAATTTAAAAAAGCGAGGTAGGGTCCCCCCATTTTTAACAACCAGCCTTGCTAAAGCAGACACCTGGGGGCTGGCATTCTCAGACTGGTAAAGGGCCATTGATATTGCCCCCCAAAAACAGCAGTCTGTTGTGAATGTTTTAGAAATGAATTCTGAGCAGAAGCTCCCTCTGGTGGTTACAAACAGTACTGAACCATTCAATGAGGATTGGCAATCAGGAGTTACAGACTGGTCTGATATAATGGAGGTTCCCTCCCATCATGGTTGCCGGTGATCAATTGTTCTTGTCTCAACTGTGTTCCTGGTTCACTTGGAAGCTTGCTGAGTCTTGCCTCTTCTTCTGCTTTTAGATAAGATATTTTCTGTTTTGTTTTTGTGCTTACCATTTGCATATTTCTCTGCATTTCTGTGAGGTTAGCCAGGTTCCCCCTGGGGGGCTTGGGCTCCTCTCAGTTCCACTGGAGCCATTGTTATTTGTTCATTTGCCTTTTCCAGTTTTTTCAGTGGCTGCGGCTTAGTTTTGTTACACCAGAGAACTGATTTAGGTGGTAGAGGTCGTGTGATCTCAGGTGATTTTGCAATCAGTAGCGTGGGCATTTTTTAGGGGTTTTTTTGGATTGCAGTGAGTATCCTTTCTATCCTTTTCTGTCTAGGCAGATTGGGCCCCAGCGTTTGCTCATACTATTTTCTGTCTGTGTCTGTATTTCCTCTTGTCTGGCCGCCATTACATGTTTGAGGGCTTCCTATGTTCTTTGGGGATCTGTCCGGGGCAGATAGCTTTCCTCTTTCTATCTTTAGGTGTAGTTAATCTCTCAGGCTGTGACGAGGCGTCTAGGACCAACGTAGGAACGCTCCACGGCTGCCTTTAGTTGTGGTGGTTAGTCAGGGTACTGCAATCCAAAAGATTCCAACCTCTCTGGTGTATTGCCGTTTTTTCCTGCTCTCCTTAGCTACCAAAACATAACAGCAGTCTGCAATTGCCCAGAAAAGATGCATCTATTAGATGCCCCAATTCTGGCTCTTGGCCCAGCTCTTCCCACTTTCCCTGTAGCGGTGGCAAATGGGGTTCATATTTGTGGGGTTGATGTCACCTTTGCATTATCTGGTGACATCAAGCCCACGGCCTAGCAATGGAAAGGCGTCTATAAGACACCTGTACATTACTAATCATATAGTTATGTTGTAAATAAACACACAATCAGAATAAAGTCCTTTAACTGAAAGAATGACATAGACTCCTTTTATGATTTTAAATTAAACCATAATCACGTCCTCGCCCATTCCATTGAAGACATTGTCTCCTGTAATAAAGTAAAAATAAAAAGCAACCATATCCCTCAACTGTCCGTTGTTCTGTCCCACATCTTAATTCATGTCTGGGTGTTAATTATTTATTTAGAGCACCGATGCCGACTGGTGAATACTCCCATCAGCTTCTACTGGTCTCGCTGTCATTGGTACCCAAACCCAAAGTTTTTTTTAACTGTTAGGCCGAACCTGAACATCCAAGGGTCCGCCCATCTCTACTTATATCCACTTTTTTTGACAGAAGATCTGCAGATTAGTGCTAGCATTTCTATGGACATTGCATTTCATGAAATATTTTCTAAACCTGTATTATTTAGGCACTTTATATATATCTTATATGCACTTGCCATTTTTGATTATGCACTTGACACTTTGAGAATAATGTATTTTCTTTATGATTTACGATTCTTCCTAATTATTCTATGGATGCTTTGGATATTTCTTTGTAACTGGCAGCAGCAGGGTGTTCTGCTCATAGGGATTCTTTATAGACACAATTGATCGATCTATTTCATATATAATCTTTTTATATACTTGATACAAATAGTCTTGTATACATTGATATTCTAATTTGTTATACTTACCACACACCCATACAATTCTTTGGAGATCATTATCTCCCATTTTCTTTACTTATTGAATTGCTAATTGTCTTTTATAGGTATTAAAAAAGTATTCAAACATTTTATAATACATTTTCATTGTCTGGGTGTTTTTAGTGTACTCCATTTCTTTCCTGGCTGTTCAATGATTACATGGGAGTACATCACGATTAATACTATTATGATTCATTGTGGGGGAATACCATACTAGCAACATATGTTCCCAGCCCAACATAAGACATGTACTGTGTGTGTTCAGTCTTTTTCTTGTTAGTCATCTATGATTAATGTGTATAACCATATAAATATAAAGATGGTGGAAAGCCTCAAAAGCAGGCATGCTTCTGCATCTTGATGAAAAGGGTAAGTCTTTGCATCGTTTCCCTCCTCATTATTGCTACGTGTTTTTGCCATGAAAAACGCAGCATTTTACTGTCCAGCAAAGTTATTGATATTTCTGAAATCTCAGGCACATGTTGCTTATTTTTTCCATGTAATAGAAAAAGCAAGGGAGACACAAAGCGCAATAGGGTCTTATCCGATAGTAAGTTATCACTTTTTTAAGTAGGAAGCTGCTCACCTGGTATTAGGTGGTTAAAGCACATGTAGGAGAGGCTGCTGCAGATCCACAGGTCGGTCAACGACCCGACAAAACAATGCACTGCAGAAAAGATGTGGATTCCAGTCCGTGCTGCCCAAATAATAGATTTCCAAGGCATAGTAGCAGTTAATAATAATAATAATAATCTTTATTTATATAGCGCCATCAAGTTTAGTTTTGGAGAGGTTGAGTTTCAGATAGAGAGCGGACATGATGTTGGAGACTGCGGACAGACAGTCACTGGCGTTCTGTAGTACAGCGGGGGTAAGGTCGGGGGATGACGTGTATAGTTGTGTGTCATCAGCATAAAGATGGTACTGAAAGCCAAATCTGCTGATGATCTTTCCAATTGGGGCCGTGTAGAGAGAGAAGAGAAGGGGGCCAAGGACTGAGCCCTGGGGTACACCGACAGTGAGAGGAAGAGGAGATGACGTGGAGCCAGAGAACAAAACACTGAAGGAGCGGTCAGAAAGATGGGAGGAGAACCAGGAGAGAACAGTGTCCTTAATACCTAGTGACTGGAGCCTAGACAGTAGGAGACGGTGGTCAACTGTGTCGAAAGCTGCAGAAAGGTCGAGAAGAATGAGCAGAGAGTGGTCACCTTTACGTTTTGCTGTAAGAAGGTCATTGGTCACTTTGATGAGTGTAGTTTCAGTCGAATGTAGGGGGCGGAAGCCGGACTGTGAAGGGTCTAGGAGGGAGTGAGTGGAGAGGTAACGGGTAAGGCGGGAGTAGACTAGGCGCTCCAAAAGTTTAGAGATGAAGGGGAGATTGGAGACCGGTCTGTAGTTGTTTGTGCAGGAAGGGTCGAGAGCGGTTTTCTTTAGTAATGGAGTAACGATGGAGTGTTTGAAGGAGGATGGGAAAATGCCAGAGGAGAGTGAGAGATTAAAGATTGTAGTTAGGTGAGTTGTGACAACTGGAGAGAGAGACTGGAGGAGATGTGAGGGAATGGGGTCGGTAGTGCATGTAGTCGGACGAGAGGAAGAGAGGAGTCTGGAGACTTCTTTTTCTGTGATGGGATCAAATGTGGAAAGTGAGCCAGGGGAAATGCAGGGAGGGATGGGAGTCACAGCACTTGGTGGTTGAGAACAGATTTCCTGACGGATAGTATCTATTTTTTCTATAAAGTGGGAGGCCAGGTCGTCAGCACAAATGTCTGTGATAGGGGCTTGTGCTTTTGGCCTGAGGAGGGAGTGAAAAGTGTCAAAAAGTTTCTTGGGGTTGTTGGCTAGTGAGGAAATCAGGGTGGTGAAGGGCAGCATTTTAAGTTCTTAACATGAATTTAAAGTGGATGAAGTCTTCTGGTGTGCGGGTTTTTCTCCAAAGGCGTTCAGTACTCCTAGAGCATCGCTGAAGAAGTTGAGTTTGCAATGTGGGCCAGGGCTGTTTTACTGTGTGTTTGGAAGTTCTGAGGGTGAACGGTGCTACTTGGTCAATGGTTCTTCTAAGAGTGTCATTGTAGTGATGAACAGCCAGATTAGGACAAAAAAAAGAGGAGATTGGGGACAGCGATGAGTGTAGAGAGTCTGAAAGTGTCTGAGGGTTAATAGCTTGTAGATTTCTGAATGTGTGGTAGGTAGGAGTGCGCTAGGGTGGTTGAGGATTTGTGAGGGTGAAGGAGAGAATGTTGTGGTCAGAGAGTGGAAGCGGTGAGTTATTTAGGTGGGAGATTGAACAGAGGCGGACAAAGACCAGGTCAAGGGTGTTACCATCCTTGTGTGTCTCAGAGGTTGAAAGCTGTGAGAGGCCTAGAGAAGTGGTTAGTGATAGAAGCTGAGATGCAGACGTGGAAGTAGGGCTGTTAATGGGGATGTTGAAGTCTCCAAGGATAAGGGTTGGCAGTTCTGAGGACATGAAGTGCGGCAGCCAGGCTGAGAAGTGGTCAAGGAACTGGGTGGGCGAGCCTGGAGGCCGATATATGACCGCTACTCTGAGGGAGAGGGGACAAAAGAGCCTGATGGTGTGGACCTCAAAAGAAGGGAAAGAGAGTGATGGAATTGAGGGGATGACCTGGAAAGTGCATTGTGGGGACAGGAGTATGCCAACTCCACCGCCATGTCTGTTTGTGGGTCTTGGGGAACGGGAGAACTGTAAGCCACCATAGGAAATGGCAGCAGGAGAGACCGTGTCAGAATCCTGAATCCAGGTTTCAGTGAGGGCCAAAAGATGAAGAGAGTTGTTCAGAAAGTAGTTGTGCAGGAAGAATAGCTTGTTGCATGCAGACCGTGGATTCCAGAGGGCACAATTGAAAGAAGGAGATGAGGGAGTGCAAGTAATATTAATAAGATTATTATGGTTTCAATATGAGGTAGGGTAGGGATTGAGGTTGGGGGATAGTGGACCAGGGTTGGGGGAGATGTCCCCTGAAATCAGTAGGAGTAGGAAGATAAAGAGCAGGTAGTTGTTGGAGTTGTAAGTAGGTTTTTTTCTGTGATGTGTTTGGGCAAGATGGGTTGAGGTTTCTCAGGAAGGTGAGGAGTGCATGGAAGCTGTACATGGGAGAGGGAAGTATGGAGGGGCTGATGTGTATGAGTCGTGATGGAGGGGGGATGGGCGGTGAGTGTGGATGGCAAGGGAACACAGGAGGATAGAGATAAAGTACATAATTAAAAAGAAAGCAAAGTGTTGGGTACCTGATTCCAGCCCTGATTAACTGCCATGGATAACTGCCGTTTACACGATGCTTATCTTCTGTGATGCTTTGCTTCTGGGATGCTTGCGTGCTGCATCCCACACTGCGTGCACCCCTTAGACTAGTCCTAAATATAGTTAAGAAGTGGTTTAATCTACGCGTTTCAGGGTGAATACCACCCCTTCTTCAGGAAAATACCACACATAGTATTCACCCTGAAAAGCGTAGATTAAACCACTTCTTAACTGCTACTACATCTTAGAAATCTATTATTTGGGCAGCGCCGACTGGAATCCACATCTTTTCTGCAGTGCATTATTTTTTCCATGCAAATTTGAAACAGTTTCACATTTGCAGCATGACAATTGTAAAAAAATAGTTTTTGCATTCAATTCCAATGAATGGTAAAAAAATGCATCGAAGAAATATTCGAAAACACAGAAAAAATGTGCATTTATCTTGCAGTGTTTTTCCTGCCAAGTGACAGGTTTTTTGATGCAGAAATATGTGCAGCAAATACTTACTGTGTGCACACAGGCTTCGTCTGAGGTTCAAACCCCTGGTGCAGTTTTGCTGCAGACTTTTTGAATATGAAATGAAGTAGATGTGTCAGTCTTTCAGTAATACATTTTCTTCTATGATGCATGATTATCATGTATGATCCCAGGATAAGAGCTGTGGATCAGCCAACGTAGAATCTGGTTTTCTCAGAAACATTTAATTTGATGATGATCTCAAGAAAAGATTATATGATTTCTTAAGTCAAACAGACAGCATGGTGTCTCGGTGGTGAGCACTGCAGCCTAGCAGCGCTGGTGTCCTGGCTTCAAATCCCACCAATGACAACATCTGCAAGGAGTTTGTATGTTGTCCTGGGGTTTGCGTTTTCACTGGTTTCTACACCAAAGACCTTCTGATAAGGAATTTAAATTGTGAGCTCCAGCGGGGACTGTGATGATGATGTCTGTAAAGCGCTGGGGAATATGACAGCGCTATATCAGCAAAGCATAAGAAATAAATAAACTCTTAGGCAAAACAACAGAATTTTTTTTAATATTGACCAAGTATGAATTATCACTTGAGATCAGAAGTAAATTTCTTTCCTGTTTTTTTTTTTATACTTTGGATTGGCTTGTGCTCTGTGTTTCTTTTATCCTTTGGCGAAATAGGGGGAAATAAAGTTGCAAAATTTACACCTGTCAGTCCCCTTTATCCAAATCTACTCCTTTCCTCTGGTTGATCTTCCTTAACATGTCTCTTTTTTAACTTTACTAATAAAGATGAGAAAATACAAACTTAAAAGTTTGGGGTTCGTAACAGGGAGTTGTCCGGTCCTAATCGCCTACACAAACTTCTCTGAAAGTCCATTGCAATGTTCAGAGTTCTGGGGGAAGTCCATTGCAAAGAAAGTGAAGGAGAGAATTTTCCAGATGGTGTTCGGGTCAGGTTCCAGAACCCGAATTTCCAAGGATCCGCTCATCCCTATTTACTAATGTCGTAACTAGTATGTAACAATAGATGATGGACATAGCTCTAACTATGCTTTTCTCCCTGCAAACGTTCTTCAGCCCAGATTCTTGCTGCAAGGAAAACAATGGAACTGCTGCCCACAGACAGGCATCTCATGCCACCATAATCGTTAAAGAAAATTCTAAGTAAATAGCGTAACAAAAATAAGGTGCTGCATTCTCTTTAAGCTCCTTCCAATATTCTTACTATATATAACATGTTGCTTGCAGGAGGCTGTGACTTGATTGAGAGCACTTGGCAGTTAATATTATGACAACCTTATTACTAGGGTTTTGTGAGAAAGACCAGGAACATTGTGACATTCGCTGAGGTGATGGTTAGGTCATATGGCAAATTTAGAAGCTACAGCATATCAGTTATCTAACAGAGAAAAGTGACATTAAAATAAACCGTACAATACACTGGACAGTTATATCTTCAAAGGAATCTATAAGGAAGATCACCCTCCCAAACCGAACATCCACTGACCCCCTTATGTCATCTAGCCATTTCTGCATTTTATTTGTATGCAAATTTATGTGAGTGGAATTGAATTCTACAGTTCCATTGTGCACATGTGCAGAGATGTCTCGGGCCTTGCCATGGCTGGAAGTCTCATGACAATGCGGGACAATGCCTGGAGTTTCAGTACCCGGCTTTGAGAAGCAGCACTGAAAGCTATAAGGTGGACAGTGAGCAGTAAAATGGAGCAATGAGGTATTAGTTTTTTTTTTTGTCTAGATCTCACATTTACCATGGTCTGAAGCGTCTCCTGACATCAGAGAATAATAACTGACATTTAGAGAGTTAATTCCCTGCAAATTAATTTTCCTGATAATATCCACGCTAGGGTATCCCTTACATGAGGCACAAAATATATTTTTAAGAAATGCGATGCACATACCCTCTAAATTTTTTCCATTTAGTCCTAAACAAACATTTATAAAATATTATTCCCCTTGGAAAACGTTAACCAGTGCCAACTTGATTTCAAAGTTACTATATGGAAACTAGTATTAAGTCACTAATAGAGATGAGCGGTGTTCGAAGTGAACTGTTCGCCAATCTCAAATTCGAGCTGTTTTGGGCGTTGTTCGAGTCGTTCAACGAACCCGAACAATTTGGAAAAAATCCGGCTGTTCGAGGTTGTGTTCGATAATTGTTTGTGCACCTAAATCGTCACTGGATTTTTTCACAGTAAGGGCTCATATTCACTGGCTGGAAAAAAATCGGTCCGTTTTCTGCAGGAAAAAAACGTTACATTTGTAGTAAAAAGGAATGCGATTTGCATGCGATTTAAATCGCACCATGCGTTTTCCATCAGTTTTCCATCAGTTTTCCATCTGTATGCAATGCGATTTTAACATGAAGTTTTACATAGAGCAGTTATCTCTATGTAAAAAGTCATGTAAAAATCACATTGTAAAAAAAAAATGTACACAAAAAGCAAATAATTATATATATATATAATATATATATATGTATATATTGTGAGACAGTGAAGGAATATGTGTTGAATGGGGTGTACATTTCACCTAGGTACTGTGCTGTATGGTATAAGGGAAATGTGTGGCTTTGTAAACCTAGTGGTAGAGAAAGGTCACTACACCTCACATTCAGCACACACTTGCAGCTCAGGCCTGAAACCATTCAGCTGTTAATTAGGAGACCAGAAGTAGGTGTCTGCAAACACAATCAGAGAGCTGGCTTAGTCTGGACACAGGAAGGTGTCCCGGCACAAGAAGCAGTCTCCAGGAGTGGGAGCTGGCTTAGTCTGGACACAGGAAGGTGTCCCGGCACAAGAAGCAGTCTCCAGGAGTGGGAGCACGCTCAGTCTGGACACAGGAAGGTGTCCCGGTACAAGAAGCGTCTACAGGAGTTTGAGCTATCTCAGTCTGGGTGCTCGATGTACCCCGGACACAGGAGTAGTCTCAGTGAGAATCCGTGCGAATAGCGGCTGAATAGGAGGGGAGCTCTCTCAAGTCTGGACGTTGGATGTGCCTTCAGACAAGAGGGAGGAGACTCTGTGAACCTCAATGCTGGTAAATGCTGGTAAATGCTGGTAAATGCTGAACATATGTGTTGTTTTGGGCACAGACTGGTAGAGTCTGGACCCGGATAGATAGGGAAATCTATCTATGTGTAATTAGTGGCTAGACAAGCCTAGGTTTTCTGTTTATGATTTATTTTTATCTGTTTGCTGTGGACTTTAATAAAGCTGGTTGCGGCCAGTTTTCATCAGAACTGCTGTCTGAATGAACTGTTTTCGTGCCACTCTGTCTACCCAGACAGCGATCCTAGAGCTATATCCCCTGAAAAGCTTACAATTGGCGGAGAATGCTGGGGCAGCACAGTGGCTGATACAAATGGTGCTGGAATGTGCATGCAGCACGGTGGCTTAGAGACAGCAATAAAGGTGAAGTCTGTTGAAATAGCAGCAGAGAAAAAAAAAAAAAAAAGTGTGTCAGCAGAAACGTCTGTTTGGAGCAGTCTTAAAGAGACAGTAGCCCTAATAGACTTTGCAAAGAAAAAAAAAAAAAAAAGTGTCTGCACAGCAGAGCTGAATTTTTCTATGGAAAAGACTGTAGAGTGTGTATGTCTTGAGTGAAGACTGCAGTTGTTGAGACAGAGAAGTCTGACAGCATGGATGACAGCATGGAGGCGCTGTTTGAACAAATGGCGCAAGTTGGTGTGCAACATAAGACTGCCGTTGTCGAGACAAATAAATCCGGCAGTATGGAGGAGCTCATTAAGCACCTGGTCCAGGCCCAGCAGAGCTGGCAGCAGGTCCGGCAGAGCATGCAGAGCTGGCGGCAGCAGCAGCAGGAGGCTAACCGGTTGTTTCTTGAGCAGATTGCAGCACTAGAAAAACCTCTCAGCGCCTCGTCCCCGAGTAATGTTGTAAAGGCACCTGCGTTGCCTGCAGTAAAGAAGCGGTTGGAGCCTGACGTCGGCCGTCGTGTCGGCATGGTTGAAGAGGTGATAGTGGACCGCTACACCCGGCAATGTCCTCCTGAGGTACAGCCAGAGGTCGGACAAGGAGACCACCAGGACGCCAATCGTCTGGTCAGCCTGATGGAGAAGGCTTTCGCCAGCAAAGACTGTCTCCGTGACCAGCCGTCTGAGAGGTCGTCACTTCAGAGTTCCCGGACGCTGAACTCTCGCGGTAAGAGCGTTCCAGCTGTTATGGACATGGGGTATGCTGATAAGCGGGTTCAGGCCCGAGGGGACATGTGGGTGGAAAAGTGTGATGGACAGTGTTGGAGATGTCGTGAAATTGCAGCCAACTGTCCAATAGAGGGGGAGCCTATGTATTGTGATGTTGGCAGGTCCCTCTCTCTCTGCGCAGAACCTGTGTGTGTGACCACCGCAGCCGAAGAGACTGGACCACAGGAGTCCCCGGTGGTTGTAAATGACTGCCCAGCACAGGCCCTCTTGGACTCAGAGAGTCCAGTGACTTCCGTATGTGACAGCCTGATTGATAGGGACTTCATCCCTGATAAGCACCTGAGTATGGTGTGCATCCATGGAGACACCAAAGTCTACCCAGAGACTGCCGTGGACTTGGTCCCTAACCTCGGGGTGGTTTCATATGAAGTGGGGGTAGTGAAGAGCCTGGTGCACCCCGTCATATTGGGTGGTGACTTTCCCCGATCTGGGGATCTCTGGGGGAGAAATGTTTCTGATGGACAGTGTGATGAAGCTCCTATTGAGGGTGCGCAGTCCCGAGGGGCGGAACACAATGCTAGTGGGCCGTTAAACCTATGTGATAAGGATGATGACCATGATAATGATGCTGATGCTGATAATGATGGTGATGATGATCATGATAGTGATGATGATACTGATCATAGTCATGATGATGATATTGATAATAATGATGACTGTGATAGTGATGAAATTCCTTTGCAGGTGATGTTGGGAGACGAGGATGGTGGTTCTCGGGAGCCGAGTGTCCCTGACTTGCCTGTGTCCTGTGACAATTTTGAGAGTGAGCAGTGGCGAGACCCCACTCTTAAGACGGCACAGGAAAATATGATTGTTCTAAATGAGGTTTCCCAGGAGCCTGGCTCTGAGGAGAGGTTTCCTCATGCTGCCATGGACAATAGCCTATTGTATAGGGACACTGAAGTCCAGGGAGAGGTCGTGAGTCAGCTCCTAGTACCTGAACTATATAGAAGTATAGTGCTGGCGTTGTCACATAGTCACATACTTGAGGGACCAGATGGTGAAGTTAATGTTGTGGATGACATGTTAACTAAGGTTCCAGATCAAGATGTGAATGAAAATGAATTGTATAACACTGACAGTGAGCAGGATATGAATGAAAATGAATTGTATAACCCTGACAGTGAGCAGGATGTGAATGAAAATGAAGGGTATAGCCCTGACAGTGAGCCAGATGTGACTGAAGAAGTAGAGTGTAGGATGGACGGTAGGGCTTCTGGGCATGTCCTGCCAGAAGAGCCTGAAGGTGGGGAACTGGAGAAAAGTGAAAAACCCCCTATAACTTCTGTGATAGTTGGTGACACATGGTCAGTGCACCAGGGACAGGAGGTACGTGAGTTTCTGAGGAAGAGTCAGCAGAGGTGTTCTGATGTGCCGGGTCGTACTTCTCTGGCCAGGCACTATATCGAAACTGAGCCCGGCCCTAGGGTCAAGATGAAACCGTGCAGGATACCCGAGGCCCGCAGAGAGCATAGGCCTGGGAGGGTACAGGGTAGTGCGGATGCTTCAGATGAAGAGAAAGCTGATGTTGGCTATGACTCAGGTGAAGATACAAATGACAGTGGTGAAGATGAAGCTGATGAGGGCCATGACTGGTCCAGAGTTCACTGTCTCTGTTGGATTGTTGACCAGCCCTCCGGTCTGGATGACCAGCCCTCCGGTCTGGAGAAGAGGGAGGGGATATGTGAGACAGTGAAGGAATATGTGTTGAATGGGGTGTACATTTCACCTAGGTACTGTGCTGTATGGTATAAGGGAAATGTGTGGCTTTGTAAACCTAGTGGTAGAGAAAGGTCACTACACCTCACATTCAGCACACACTTGCAGCTCAGGCCTGAAACCATTCAGTGTTAATTAGGAGACCAGAAGTAGGTGTCTGCAAACACAATCAGAGAGCTGGCTTAGTCTGGACACAGGAAGGTGTCCCGGCACAAGAAGCAGTCTCCAGGAGTGAGAGCTGGCTTAATCTGGACACAGGAAGGTGTCCCGGCACAAGAAGCAGTCTCCAGGAGTGGGAGCACGCTCAGTCTGGACACAGGAAGGTGTCCCGGTACAAGAAGCGTCTACAGGAGTTTGAGCTATCTCAGTCTGGGTGCTCGATGTACCCGGACACAGGAGTAGTCTCAGTGAGAATCCGTGCGAATAGCGGCTGAATAGGAGGGGAGCTCTCTCAAGTCTGGACGTTGGATGTGCCTTCAGACAAAAGGAGGAGACTCTGTGAACCTCAATGCTGGAAAATGCTGGTAAATGCTGGTAAATGCTGAACATATGTGTTGTTTTGGGCACAGACTGGTAGAGTCTGGACCGGATAGATAGGGAAATCTATCTATGTGTAATTAGTGGCTAGACAAGCTAGGTTTTCTGTTTATGATTTATTTTTATCTGTTTGCTGTGGACTTTAATAAAGCTGGTTGCGGCCAGTTTTCATCAGAACTGCTGTCTGAATGAACTGTTTTCGTGCCACTCTGTCTACCCAGAGTCACTTCTTTATTCAATGATATCTAAGCATAAGGTAAATTCATCCGGGTGAGATAAATCAAAGGAGAATTACATCCAGGTAAAACAATAAGTCATCCGACGTTTCGGCATAAAATGCCTTTATCAAGGTGTACCTATGAATCACATATGAAAAATAATAAAAAATTAACATATATTTTTTATTATTTTTTCATATGTGATTCATGGGTACACCTTGATAAAGGCATTTATATGCCGAAACGTCGGATGACTTATTGTTTGTACCTGGATGTAATTCTCCTTTGATTTATCTCACCCGGATGATTTACCTTATGCTTAGATATCATTGAATAAAGAAGTGACTCTTTTTTCGTGTGCCGGAGTTTATTATACTCTACATTCAATTGTTCTCCAGAGCACGCACATATCTATAGTGAGCACCCCCTTCTTTTTTCTTACTTACTCTGTCTACCCAGACAGCGATCCTAGAGCTATATCCCCTGAAAAGCTTACAATATTATATATATATATATATAATATATATATAGGTCATACACTTCTACAGTCATGGCCAAAAGTTTTGAGAATGACACAAATATTAATTTTTTCAAAGTCTACTGCTTCACTTTTTCTAATGGCAATTTGCATATACTCCAGAATGTTATAAAGCGTGATCAGCTTAACAGCAATTACTTGCAAAGTCAATATTTGGCTAGAAAATGAACTTTATCCCCCAAAACACATTTCAACATCATTGCAGCCCTGCCTTAAAAGGAACAGCTAACCTCTTTTCAGTGATTGCTCCATTAACACAGGTGTGGGTGTTGATGAGGACAAGGCTGGAGATCAATCTGTCATGATTAAGTAAGAATGAGACCACTGGACACTTTAAAAGGAGGCTGGTGCTTGGCATCATTGTTTCTCTTCTGTTAACCATGGTTATCTCTAAAGAAACACGTGCAGTCATCATTGCAATGCACAAAAATGGCCTAACAGGGAAGATTATTGCAGCTAGAAGTCAACAATCTATCGCATCATCAAGAACTTCAAGGAGAGAGGTTCCATTGTTGCCAAAAAGGCTCCAGGGCACCCAAGAAAGACCAGCAAGCGCCAGGACCGTCTCTTAAAAGTGTTTCAGCTGTGGGATCGGGCTACCAGCAGTGCAGAGCTTGCTCAGGAATGGCAGCAGGCAGGTGTGAGTGCATCTGCACGCACTGTGAGGCGGAGACTCTTGGAGCAAGGCCTGGTCTCAAGGAGGGCAGCAAAGAAGCCACTTCTCTCCAGAAAAAACATCATGGACAGACTGATATTCTGCAAAAGGTACAGGCAGTGGACTGCTGAGGACTGGGGTAAAGTTATTTTCTCTGATGAATCTCCTTTTCGATTGTTTGGGACATCAGGAAAACGCCTCATTCGGAGAAGACAAGGTGAGCGCTACCACCAGTCTTGTCTCATGCCAACTGTTAAGCATCTGAAACCATTCATGTGTGGGGTTGCTTCTCAACCAAGGGAATCTGCTCTCTCACAGTCTTGCCTAAAAACACAGCCATGAATAAAGAATGGTACCAGAATGTCCTCCAAGAGCAACTTCTCCCAACCCTCCAAAAGCAGTTTGGCGATCAACAATGCCTTTTCCAGCATGATGGAGCACCTTGCCATAAAGCAAAGGTGATAACTAAATGGCTCAGGGAACAAAACATAGAGATTTTGGGTCCATGGCCTGGAAACTCCCCAGATCTTAATACCATTGAGAACTTGTGGTCAATCATCAAGAGATGGGTGGACAAATAAAAACCTAAAAATTCTGACAAAATTAAAGCATTGATTGTGCAAGAATGGACTGCTATCAGTCAGGATTTGGTCCAGAAGTTGATTGAGAGCATGCCAGAGAGAATTGCAGAGGTCCTGAAGAAGAAGGGTCAACACTGCAAATATTGACTTGCGGCATTAACTCATTCTAACTGTCAATATAAGCTTTTGTTACTCATATGTTTGCAATTATATTTCTGTCTGTGATAAAAACATCTGTCAAACACACACATAAAAACCAGAGGGCAGCAGATCATGTGAAAATATAATATTTGTGTTATTCTCAAAACTTTTGGCCATGACTGTACATAGTATAATAGCCGCTAATTCATCCCCGGCTATACTGTAAAATCACACTGACAGCTTTAATAAAGAATAGAAACAATACATATACACACATAGAATACATATGTATATATATATATGTATATATATATATATATATACATGTCATTGAGACATATATATACATATATTTATAGTTCATACACTTCTACATACTGTAATAGCCGCTAATTCAATTGCCGGCTTTTGTGAAATCACAGAAGCCGACATGAAATGATACATTGTTTTTACACAGTTAACCATGTCATTTCATGTATTTTGATATATGGTTTTAACTTACAATTACATAAGTGTATGTGTGCAAAATTTCAGACATGTAGGGGTTAATTAAAGGTGTAAATTCGTTGAAACAAAATGCGTGGGCTCCAGCTGTATTTTCTCCATCAGACAGACAAAGCCAGCAAGTGGGGGCAGATAATAATAGCCTAGGGAGGGTACATTTTTTTTGTGCGCCCCCTGGCTACTAACATCTCCCCCCAGACACCCCAGAAAGGGCAAACCTCTAATTAGATTAGCCCTTTCTGGCACTTTGCCATCTATTCCCATTGCCCTGTAGCGGTGGCGAATGGGTTAATAAGGGGTTAAAGCCACCTTGCAATTGAAAGGTCACTTTAAGCCAGGTTAATAATTGAGAGCTGTCAATTAGACAACTATCAAGAGGAAGGTTTAGGGAGTAGGGACTAGTTCGTAATTGCAGCCCTTTTGAGGGCTATGATACATCAGTTCCTAGCAGTTTTAGCAGGCAGGTCTGTGCTCAGTCTTAAATAGACAGATAGGTCAACTTGGGACAGTGACTATTTGTAATTGCAGCCCTTTTCAGGGCTAGGTTACAGCAGTTGCTATCACTTTTTGTCAGCTACATCTATCCTGTTCAATAATTTTGTGCATAGTTGCAGTGTGTGCAACTCATTCTAATAGGCCACTTATACTAAGCTACACCAGCGTTCAAATCACTCCTAATTATTCGCTGCAAGCCTGTTCAATAGTTGTGTGCATAGTAGCAGTGTGTGCTACTCATTCTATTAGGCCATCTAAACTAAGCTACACCAGAGTTTAAAAAAAAAGAATTTTTATCTGCATCTTGCCTGGACAATAATTTTGGGCATAGTAGCATTGTGTGGTACTCATTCTATTAGGCCATCTATACAAAGCTCCACCAGAGTTTAAAAAAAAAGAATTTTTATCTGCATCTTGCCTGGACAATAATTTTGGGCATAGTATCAGTGTGTGGTACTTATTCTATTAGGCCATCTATACAAAGCTCCACCAGTCTTAAAAAAAAAAAATTCTATCTGCATCTTGCCTGGACAATAATTTTGGGCATAGTAGCAGTGTGTGGTGCTCATTCTATTAGGCAATCTATACAAAGCTCCAGCAGCATTGAAATACTCATAATTTTTTGCTGCATCTTGCCTGTAGAATAATTGTGGGCATAGTAGCAGTCTGTGGTACTCATTGTATTAGGCCATCTATACAAAGCTCCACCAGCGTTAAAAAAAATATTTTTATCTGCATCTCGCCTGGACAATAATTTTGGGCATAGTAGCAGTATGCGGTACTCATTCTATTAGGCCATCTATGCAAAGCTCCACCAGAGTTTAAAAAAAAAAGAATTTTTATCTGCATCTTGCCTGGACAATAATTTTGGGCATAGTAGCAGTCTGTGGTACTCATTGTATTATGCAATCTATACAAAGCTCCACCAGCCTTAAAAAAAAAAAGAATTTTTATCTGCATCTTCCCTGGACAATAATTTTGGGCATAGTAGCAGTCTGTGGTACTCATTGTATTATGCAATCTATACAAGCTCCACCAGCCTTAAAAAAAAAAAGAATTTCTATCTGCATCTTGCCTGGACAATAATTTTGGGCATAATAGCAGTCTGTGGTACTCATTCTATTAGGCCATCTATACTAAGCTCCACCAGCTTTCAAATTAATAATAATTTTTAGCTGCATCTTGCCTGTAGAATAATTTTGGGCCTGTAGCAGTGTGTGGTACTCATTGTATTAGGCCATCTATACTTAGCTACACCAGCTTTCAAATTAATAATAATTTTTGTTCTCTCTGAACGTGTGTTCAGCGCTGCTGGTGGTGTGCTGAGTCTGACAGATAAGCGCACGCGGCTGTCCACTGAGAATGTAGACAGACTCACGTTCATAAAGATGAACAAATCATGGATCCGCAAGGACTTTTCTACCCCTGTGTCATCCTGGGGAGAGTAAAAGCTTGAGGATTTGGTAAAATCACCTCACCAACCATTTTAAGCAACTCTGGGGCAATTGATGCTACTTAACTGGTGTCTGTGCCCCAAATTTTTGGAAAAAATGGAGACTCTTTTTGGAGTCCCCTTGCTGTGTTTTACGTGACTTTGGCATCGTCAATTGGATTTGGTCTTTCCCCACCCCCTTTTTATCCGTAAGAAACTACATACACTATGGCTTTGGGTAACACAGATGGTTGAGTGTGAAGACTAGAGCTGTTTGCTCATACTATAGCCTGGGAATCAGAAGTCTGCTACAAAGCTTGAGTGTCTGCTAGTCAGCGGCGTAGCCACCGGCTGTAGATCTAATTACAAATTTTTAACTGCATCTAACCCAGACAATTATTTTGGGCCTAGTAGCAGTGTCTGCTAGTCAGCGGAGTAGCTACCGGCTGTAGATATAATTACAAATTTTTAACTGCATCTAGCCCAGACAATAATTTTGCAACCAAATTAAGATAGGCGGTTTCAAGGGAGCGCCAGGCTGGCGATAAAGGCAGATGAGATTAAGGTTGTTCGCTGCAGCTCCGGCCGGGTACCTCAAGAGAGGATCAGACATAAGTGATGATAAAGCAATCCGGTCATAAGGAGCGCGAGGGACGCAATTCAGCTGATATTAAAAAGTCTTCATTTATTGATATCCACAACGCGTTTCAACGTAATAGCTCCGTCTTCCTCAGGTGGCAGTTATACATAGAATGGAGTAGGAAAGCTATATAAAGGTGGAGCAGCAAATGAAAATTAAAAGACAATTAATCAGAACACCCACATGATTAAAAATGCAAATATGAATGCAAAAAAGAAAAAAAGAAAAAAGAAAAACAAAAAAAAAAAAAAAGATAAATTGAATAAAACCAACCTAAAAACGACATAAAAGCAATGTACACAAGGAAAAATAAATGAAAATAAATAAATAAATCTCAAAATGCATATATTACGTGACTTTTTCAATATGAGTTTAACCCTCAGGGGCCAGTGTACCAAGTTTAAAAATCCAGAAACTCTCCCTTCTTATTAGATTATTATACCGATCAGGCATATCATGTGGTATCTGGTCAATAACAGTGAGTTTTAATAAATTCAAATTCTTTTTGTGCACTAGGGAGAAATGTTTTGAGAGACTGTGTAGCATGAACCCATTTCGGATATTTTGACGGTGCTTGTTGAGCCTTGCATACATCGTCTGTATCATCCGACCGATGTGCTGCAACCCACAACCGCACTCAATTAAATAAATAATGTAGCACGATTGGCAATTGACATGACAGTTGATTTTAAAACTGGTGCCTGTGGTACGAGATTGAAATTCTTGCACCCCATTCATAATAGAGACGCAACATAAACACTTAGAGGTCCTACATGCAAAACAACCCGGATTAGAATTTATTCGGGTTGCAGATGAAGATAAGGACTTGAGAGTTGTGTTGCTGGGGGCAACTAGATTTCGAAGAAATAGGTTTTTCCGAAAAATCGACAGTAATTTTGGGCCTAGTAGGAGTGTCTGCTAGTCAGCGGATTAACCCAGCTGTTAAGCAAGCTACACCACCTGTACTTTAGACACTTAATTTTTTCAATGGAAATGCTTCGGGTCCCGAGGACAATCAGTGAAGAGCATCGGGGAGGCACCCCAAGGCACAGGGGATGTGAGTGGCGGTAGGATGCCTTGCGGTGGACCGCCAAGCTCAATCCTTATAAAAGCTTTCTAACTGCAGCAGCTTTACTGGACATTACTGGACCTGGCATTACCGCGGCTGCTGGCATGAGACTTTCCCTCCAATAGATCCTTGTAAAAGGATTTAAAGTGTACTCATTCAAATTAGAGAGACAATTTAAATAAAAATGATTAGACCTGCCTCCACCGCAGGGGGGCTCACTCGACCCACCAGCGGACAGGCACCAGCTCTGGCACGAACCCGGCGACACGCAGGTCGCACGGGCAGGAACTGACTGGCCGTGTCGGCTTGGCACTTTTTTGGTTTTAGAAGGGCATGACATGCCTATATCTGTGTCTCCCCCTCCTTTGACTTCTCCACCTCTTTTCTTTTCGCATGACTATATGTACTTGTCACTTTTCCATGTGTTAGTTGTGTCTTGTGAGCAATTTGTCAGCTTTTGGACACCTTTGAAGTGTTTTCTATGTGTTTTCTATGTGTTTCTATGTGTTTTGGTTTGCCTGCCATTGGTTTTAACGGTGTTCGATGGTGTTCGATGAAGTGTTCGTCGAACAGTTCGTCGAACACACGGCTGTTCGGAGAACTGAACCGAACTCGAACACTACGGGGGTGGCTCATCACTAGTCACTAAGTTATGATTTCACATTTCATGTAGTTAGGGAAAAAAAAAAGAATTTATTGAAATCGTCCAATATTTATTATTTTACATTAAATAAAGTAATAAATACTTTTAAAGAATAATATCTTAATACACTCATAATAATTGGGATATTTTCTTTTTGAAGTTTATTTCTTGCAGTCAGGGTACAGCTTTTGTGTTCTTGTACAAAATGTAGCAAAAATTATTTTTGTTCCTCTTCTGAAGTGATGGAAGACCATGGAAGCCTTGTATCAAACTTATAGCCCTTTCAGCTGTATCATTCACTGCCTTAAGAGACAATACACTATTTTTGGCTTCCAAAAGTTAGGCATTAGTCTCCCATGAAGAAGGATCCTCTTGGAGAAAACTATCATCAACCCTGAGACGACAGAACAAATCCTTGCTCTTGATTGATATAAAATCCTCAATGTTTTTCTCTGAAATAAAAGAAAAAATGGTTAGCATGAAAGTGGTAAGGGAATGAAGAAATTTATCAAGAAACTTACCATACAATGAACCGCAAAGTTCTTCTTCAATGGCATGTATCATTTCCCAAGGACCGATATATTTTCAGTGTTCAACTTTGTCACCATTATTGCTTTTGTTTCTTGGTCAACTTCATCAAAAAATGACAAGACAGCCACGTTGTCAGATAAATACGATAAATACTGGCAAAATGTCTGTAAAGCTGCTTTCGAGATGTTTTTGTCCACATTTTCATAAACCTTCATCGACTTTAGGATACATACATTTTGGTAAGGTGCTTTTATTGCGGAAACACATTGAATACATACAAACACAGTTATATGTTCTCCCCATGTTTGCCTGAGTGTCCTCCAGGTTCTCTGGTTTCCTCCCACATTCCAAAGACATACTGATAGGGAATTTAGATTGTGAGCCCAATCAGGGACAGCGATGATAATGTATGTAAAGTACTGTGGAATAAGATAGCGGTATATAAGTAAGCATAATAGATAATTAAGCCATGGCTCAACATAGCATTGACAAACAGCTTATGTCTAGTGGTTCTGCCTTGTCTTTATGGGTTAGTCTGAACTGAAAGCAGAGTAACAATATCTTCAGAGAGCAAAGTTCTCTCGCCTTCCAACGAACTTGGTGCATGGCTTTTGGAGGTCTGATTTTCAGGTCACGTTGCTCAACATCTCCACCTAAGAATATGATGGGGTGTTCTATTAACTCTCTATAGTCATCTCTTTCTATATTTTCTTTTACTTTGTTTCGATAGAACTATAGCAATGCGTCAATTTTGGAATAGTTTAAGTGCGCTTCCATGTTTATTTTGCAGCTTTGTATCTCATTGATATCAATTTTTTTCAACTTTCTTTTAACTTTTCGAAAAGTGGAATATCAGAGCCTGTCGTAAGATGGTGAATTTTGACTACAAACACACTTTTCAACACAAGTTGATAAACGTGATGGTGGCAGGCAAAAAAGCCGGATTACTTACAGGTAATGCTCTTTTAGAGAACCCACAAAAGCAACCACATGTGTTATGAAAGTTTTAGAAATGAATTCTGAGCAGAAGCTCCCTCTGGTGGTTGCAAACAGTACTGAACCATTCAATGAGGATTGGCAATCAGGGATCACAGATTGGCTGGATATAAGGGAGGTTTCCCCCCATCATGGTTGCCGGTGATCAATTGTTCTTGTCTCAACGTTGTTTCCTGGCTCACTTGGAAGCTTGCTGAGTCTTGCCTCTTCTCCTGCTCTCAGATAAGATATTTTCTGTTTTTTGTTTTTGTGCTTGCCATTTGTATATTTCGCTGCATTTCTGTGAGGTTGGCCAGGTTCCCCTCCCGGGGGGCTTGGTCTCCTCGGTTCCTCTGGAGCCATTGTTGTTTGTTCATTTGCCTTTTCCAGTTTTTTTTCTGTGGCTGCGGCTTAGTTTTGTTACACCAGAGAACTAATTTAGGTGGTAGAGGTCGTGTGATCTCAGGTGTTTTTGCAATTAGTAGCGTTGGCTTTTTTTTAGGGGTTTTTTTGGATTGCAGTAAGTATCCTTCCTATCCTTTTCTGTCTAAGTCAGATTGGGCCCCAGCGTTTGCTCATACTGTTTTCTGTCTGTGTCTGTATTTCCTCTTGTCTAGCCGCCATTACATGTTTGGGGGCTTCCTATGTTCTTTGGGGATCTGCTCCGGGGCAGATAGCTTTCCTCTTTCTATCTTTGGGGGTGGTTAGCCTCTCAGGCTGTGACGAGGCGTCTAGGACCAGCGTGGGTACGCTCCACGGCTGCCTTTAGTTGTGGTGGTTAGTCAGGGTACTGCAATCCAGTAGATTCCAAACTCTCTGGTGTATTGCCGTTTTTGCCTGCTCTCCTCAGCTACCAAAACATAACAGTATCACCGGCCCAACTGAAAATTATATGGTACTCACAGAAGGGAAAAATAGTGTGGAAAAAAAAAAAGTTCTCAGAATGGTGAGATATTTTTTTTTTCCTTTTTTGTTGTTGCATTTTTTTCCCTCTTTTTCTCTGGGTGCTGAGGAGGATTTTTTTTCTCTCAATGGAGTTTGCACAGTTGTCTGGCCGTGTGGATCAGCTTGCCACTGAAGTTCGGAGTATTGCTACCTATCTTGCAGGGTTGCCGGTTGTGGAACCTAGGATCCCCATGCCAGATTTGTTTTTAGGGGATCGAGCTAAATTTCTGAATTTAAAAAATAACTGTAAGTTGTTTTTTGCATTAAAACCTAAGTCCTCAGGGAACGCAGCACAGCAGGTTCAAATTGTCATCTCTCTCCTGCGCGGCGATCCTCAGGATTGGGCTTTTTCCCTGACACCTGGGGACCCTGTTTTGAGTAATGTTGATGCATTTTTTCAGGCTCTGGGGTTATTGTACGATGAACCTAATGTCACTGATCAAGCTGAAAAAACCTTGTTGGCATTAAATCAGGGGCTTGAGGACGCTGAGTTGTACTGTCAGAAATTCCGAAAGTGGGCAGTTCTGACCAAATAGAATGATGATGCTTTGGCAGCTCTTTTTTCAGAAGGGTCTGTCAGAGAATGTAAAAGATGTTATGGTGGGTTTCCCTGCTCCCTCTGGTCTCAATGATTCTATGTCATTGGCGATTCAAATTGACAGACGTTTGCATGAGCGTAGAGGTATGCGTGGAATGGTGTTGCCTTGTGAACCAGCTTCTGAACCCATGCAGTGTGATAGAGTGGCTTCTGGGGCACAGCGTCATGAGTTTCGAAAACGCAATGGGTTATGTTTCTACTGTGGTGATGCCTCTCATGCTATTTCAGTCTGCCCTAAGCGGGGAAGACGTTTTGCACGCTCAGTTGTCTTGGGTAGTGTTCAGACTAAATTTCTGTTGACTGTTACCCTGATTTGCTCCCTGTCCACATTTTCTGCTCAGGATTTTGTTGATTCGGGAGCAGCTATTAACCTGATGGACTTTGATTTTGCTAAACGTTGTGGGTTTCCCTTAATACCCCTACGGAAGTCTATTCCCCTACTGGGGATTGATTCTACCCCTTTGGCTGAGAATAAACCCCAGTTCTCTACTCAGGTGATAATGAGGGTTGAACCTGATCATCAGGAGAGTTGCACATTTTTGGTGCTGTATAATCTGCATGACATTATTGTACTAGGTTTCCCTTGGTTGCAGTCTCATAATCCTGTTTTGGATTGGAAATCTGTGTCTGTAACCATTTGGGGCTGCCAATGTGTTAATGCCAACACTCCTGTTTTTTCTGCCTCTCCCCAGGCTCAAGATGTGCCTGACTTTTTGACTGATTTTTCTGATGTGTTTAGCAAAAGTAAATCTGCATCCTTGCCCCCCCATAGGAGCTATGACTGCGCTATTGAATTAGTGCCTGGTAGTAAATTCCCTAAAGGTCGCCTTTTTAACTTGTCTGTACCTGAACATGACGCTATGCGGTCTTATATCAAGGAGTCATTGGAGAAGGGTCATATCAGACCATACACTTCACCCTTGGGTGCCGGTTTTTTCTTTGTGGCCAAAAAGGATGGTTCATTAAGACCGTGTATTGATTATCGTCTCTTGAACAATATCACTGTGAAATATCAATATCCGTTTGTCACGGGTGTGTCGCTGCGAAGATCGTCGCGATTGCACACACTGACTTCTCACAGCTGAGTTTCTGGTGCTGGGTGTTTTTCGGCAGAGAGAGAGTTAATTCTTCCTCTCTTTGTGCTGGACTAGACCAGCCTCGCTCAGCTGCAATTAATGTTGTGGTAATTGGTTTCCTTCAAATACCTGCCTGTCTTCTGGGGAAGTGTCGGTGAAAGCATTCATGCAGACCAGCAGAGCGGATCGTTGTATGGTGAAGGCTGAAGTTAAGAGTACCTGTGTGGTCTTTTTTCCCTCCTCGCTTTATCATTTATCTCCGTACCCTTTGGTGTCCCCTCTGTTTCCTGTGGTATGACTTTTGTATGCAAGGTGGATTTTAGTTTACCCCTTGTACTGTCTCGTTCGTTTATTACTGTGTTTAGGCATATACCTACCAGTCCCCGGTGTTGTGATCAGGGTCCTTCTCAGGACTGGATCACTGAGGTTCAGGGATCCTCAGGAGGTAGGGATTACGCTGGCGGCCTGGACCTCTGTACCATCAACAGTACCTCCAGGTAGAGGGATTAGTCAGGACCCCAGCTTAGGGTCAGCATAGACCCCAGACCTCCTGTATGCAGTAACAGCGTGACATTTTCACCGACCACTAAAGATTTTCTCCAGTCACCATGGATCCAGTAGTCAGTCTAGCTCGGCAGTTGCAGAGTTTGTCCATGGAGCTGGCGGACGTTAAGTCCAAGGTTTTGTACCCCCGGAGCAGGCCGGACCTGAACCTAAAGTAGCTCTCCCTGACAGATTCACTGGGGGGGGGACAAGTTTTTTGCTTTCCGGGAGGCATGTAAATTGTACTTTCGGCTGCGACCTTGGTCATCTGGGAGTGAGGAGCAAAGGGTGGGGATTGTCATCTCGCTCCTACAGGGAGACCCCCAATCCTGGGCGTTCGCTCTTCCCCCGAACTCCCCAGCTCTCCAGTCAGTGGATGGGTTTTTTACGGCTCTGGGTCTTGTGTATGATGACCCGGATCGGGTCTCCCTTGTTGAATCTAAGTTACGTAGGATCCAGCAGGGAGATCGTCCGGCAGAGGAATTCTGTTCGGAGTTCCGTAGGTGGGCCACGGACACCCAGTGGAATGACCCGGCTCTTAGGAGCCAGTTTTGTCAAGGTTTATCTGACAAATTAAAGGATGTGCTGGCACAGTATGACCCTCCCACGTCACTGGAAGCCGCTATGGCCCTTGCTATTCGTATTGACAGATGTCTTCAGGAGAGGTGCGGGGTAACCTTGCCCCCTGTGATGACTCCACCTTCCTCAAGGGTCCCTTATATGGAGCTTCCCCTGGCCAGTCCAGAGGAGCCTATGCAATTAGGAGGGACATCATTCCGGGGGAGGGGATCGGTGGGGCGCCACAAAACAGGAGGTTGTTTCTTCTGTGGAAAAAAGGGACATTTTATTAGGGGGTGTCCATCCCGTCCTTTGCAGAGTGAGAAGTCGCCGGAAAACTATTGATCCCAGATTGTGTGGTGGACGGCAATCTGGGAGTAAGTATTTCGTCCCTAAGTTCGTCTCAGTTTCTCATACCGGCGGAGGTGGTGGTGGGTGCGAGAACTGAGAGGTTATCTGTTCTTCTGGATAGTGGGTCCGGGGCTAACCTGGTGGATGCTCGCTTTGCCCGGGTTCAAGGTATGCGATTGAGTGTGTTGACTAAACCCGTCCCCATATTCTCGATCGACGCCAGACCTCTCGGTCAGGGAAGTTTTTTGCAAGCAGTGCATAACATAGATCTTCAAGTGGGGGCTTTACATAAAGAACTGTTGTCTTGTTATGTGTTGGAGTGTCTTCCCACTCCTATAGTGCTGGGCCTTCCTTGGTTAACTAAGCATAACCCGGTTATTGATTGGCAATCCAGAGAGATAAGCCAATGGAGTGAATTCTGTAATAAAAACTGCATGAATACGTTCATTGGGGCGGTCGCTCCTAGGGCCTTACCTCCATTTCTGGTGGACTTTGAGGATGTATTCTCGGAAAAAGGGTGTCAAGAACTACCTCCTCATCGCGAGTATGACTGTTCTGTTAACTTGCTCCCTGGGGCCAAGTTACCGAAATCTAGGTTGTATAACCTTTCTGGTCCTGAGAGACAGGCCATGAAGGATTATATTTCAGAGAGTCTGGCTAAGGGGCATATTAGACCTTCATCTTCCCCGGTGGCCGCGGGGTTCTTCTTTGTGAAAAAAAAAGATGGAGGCCTACGCCCTTGCCTGGATTTCCGTGAGCTTAATCGGATTACGGTCCGAGATCCGTATCCGCTCCCACTTATTCCCGATCTCTTCAATCAGATCGTGGGTGCCAAATGGTTCTCTAAGTTGGATTTCAGGGGGGCGTACAATCTGATTAGGATGAAGGAGGGGGATGAGTGGAAGACGGCGTTTAACACTCCGGAGGGACATTATGAGAACCTTGTCATGCCATTTGGTCTGAGTACTGCCCCGGCGGTGTTTCAACACTTTGTAAATGACATTTTTCGCCACCTGGTGGGACAGTCTGTGGTCATATATCTGGATGACATCTTAATTTACTCGCCGGATCTTGTGTCTCATCAGGAGCATGTTAGGCAGGTGTTACAGATCTTGCGGGATAATAAACTGTATGCCAAATGGGAGAAGTGTGTGTTCGCCGTACAGGAACTTCAGTTTTTAGGGTTCCTGGTGTCAGCATCCGGTTTTCGTATGGACCCTGGGAAGGTGCGGGCAGTTCTTGAGTGGGATCTGCCAGAGGATCTTAAGGCATTACAACGTTTCCTGGGGTTTGCTAACTACTACCGGAAGTTCATTCGTAATTTTTCGTCCATAGTTAAACCTCTCACAGACATGATTAAAAAAGGGATGGATTTTTCAAAGTGGTCTGACAAGGCTTGTCAAGCGTTTTCCTCTTTGAAAAAATGTTTTGCTTCAGCACCCATACTTATTCAACCTGATGCGTCACAGCCGTTCATTGTTGAGGTGGACGCTTCCGAGGTAGGGGTGGGAGCAGTATTGTCACAAGGTTCGTCCCCTGGTAAATGGCATCCGTGCGCCTTCTTCTCTAAAAAATTGTCGTCCGCTGAGAGGAATTATGATGTCGGCAATAGGGAACTCTTGGCCATTAAGTTGGCTTTTGAGGAGTGGCGTCATTTTTTGGAGGGGGCAGTCCACCCGGTCACCGTCATTACCGATCACAAGAACCTGCTATATTTAGAGTCCGCTAAACGTCTGAATCCCAGACAAGCTAGGTGGTCGTTGTTTTTTACCAGGTTTAATTTTGTCGTCACATATCGTCCTGGCTCAAAAAATGTTAAGGCGGATGCCTTATCTCGCTGTTTCCCAGGGGCTGGGAATACGGAGGACACGGTTCCGGTCCTTCAGGAGGGGGTGGTGGTGTCGGCAGTATGCTCTGAGCTTGAGGAGGAGGTATTGGAGGCTCAGGGGGACGCCTCTGTAGGACCTCCAGGGAGACTGTTTGTTCCAAATCAGTTGCCACAAAAGGTGATCGAGGCACACCATAATTCAGCTTTGGCAGGACACCCAGGGATTAAAGCAACTGAGGATCTCCTCTCGCGCCGGTTTTGGTGGCCTAACTTACATAGGGAGGTGGTAACTTTTGTCGCGTCCTGCGAGGTTTGTGCGCGCTCTAAGACCCCACATACCCGTCCGTCGGGGACCCTCTTACCTTCGAAGATCCCGGAGCGTCCGTGGACTCATCTGTCTATGGACTTCATTACGGACCTCCCGCCATCTTCGGGTAAAACAGTCATACTCGTTGTAGTGGACAGGTTCAGCAAGATGGCACATTTTATCGCTCTTCCTGCTCTTCCTAATGCTAAAACTCTTGCTCAGGTGTTTATTGGGGAGATTGTAAGGCTTCACGGGGTACCCTCCGATGTGGTGTCGGATCGGGGGTCTCAGTTTGTGTCCAAATTCTGGAAAGCATTTTGTACACGGCGGGGGATGCAGTTGTCATTTTCATCGGCTTTTCACCCGCAGACCAATGGTCAGACAGAGCGTCTGAACCAGAGCTTGGAGACATATCTCCGGTGTTTTGTGTCAGAGAACCAGGAGGACTGGGCTTCTTTCTTGCCTCTGGCGGAATTTGCTCTAAATAATAGGCGGAGCGAGTCTACTGGTAAGTCCCCGTTTTTTGGGGCATATGGTTTTCACCCCCAGTTTTGTACTTTCAATAGGGGGGGCTCTTCTGGGGTTCCTGAGGAGGAACGATTTTCATCATCACTTGCTTCAGTGTGGAGAGGAGTGCTGAATAATCTGAGTACTATGGGGAACCGATACAAACGTATGGCTGATAGGAGGAGAGTGTCTGGTCCGGACCTAAGTGTGAACGATCTGGTATGGTTGTCTACCAAAAATATAAAACTTAAGGTTCCCTCCTGGAAACTGGGTCCCAGGTTCATCGGGCCATACAAGATCAGTGCTATAATTAATCCGGTTGCATTCCGTCTTGACCTCCCTCCTACATTTAAAATTCATAATGTGTTCCACAGATCGTTGCTTAAGAGGTATGTGGCGCAGGTTATACCTTCACCTTTACCTCCTCCTCCTGTGGTGGTCAATGGTAACTTGGAGTTCCAGGTGTCGAGAGTCATCGATTCACGTCTGAATCGCCGGTCCCTTCAGTACCTTGTTCATTGGAGGGGGTATGGTCCTGAGGAGAGGACGTGGGTTTCCGCGTCGGATATTAACGCAGACCGATTGGTTCGGGCCTTCCACACTACTCACCCAGATAAACCCAGCCTGAGGGTCCGGAGGCCCCTCGTAGAAGGGGGGGTACTGTCACGGGTGTGTCGCTGCGAAGATCGTCGCGATTGCACACTCTGACTTCTCACAGCTGAGTTTCTGGTGCTGGGTGTTTTTCGGCAGAGAGAGAGTTAATTCTTCCTCTCTCTGTGCTGGACTAGACCAGCCTCGCTCAGCTGCAATTAATGTTGTGGTAATTGGTTTCCTTCAAATACCTGCCTGTCTGCTGGGGAAGTGTCGGTTGAAAGCATTCATGCAGACCAGCAGAGCGGATCGTTGTATGGTGAAGGCTGAAGTTAAGAGTACCTGTGTGGTCTTTTTTCCCCTCCTCGCTTTATCATTTATCTCCGTACCCGTTGGTGTCCCCTCTGTTTCCTGTGGTATGACTTTTGTATGCAAGGTGGATTTTAGTTTACCCCTTGTACTGTCTCATTCGTTTATTACTGTGTTTAGGCATATACCTACCAGTCCCCGGTGTTGTGATCAGGGTCCTTCTCAGGACTGGATCACTGAGGTTCAGGGATACTCAGGAGGTAGGGATTACGCTGGCGGCCTGGACCTCTGTACCATCAACAGTACCTCCAGGTAGAGGGATTAGTCAGGACCCCAGCTTAGGGTCAGCATAGACCCCAGACCTCCTGTATGCAGTAACAGCGTGACACCGTTACCCTTGATTTCTGACCTGTTTTCCAGAGTGAAAAGTGCTACTTGGTTTACCAAGCTTGACCTCAGGGGGGCGTATAACCTTATTCGCATTAAGCACGGGGATGAATGGAAGACGGCGTTTAATACCCCAGAGGGGCATTTTGAGTACCTAGTGATGCCCTTTGGGCTCACTAATGCTCCTTCCATCTTCCAGTCCTTCATGAATGACATTTTCAGGGATTTTGTGGATAAATTTCTGATTGTTTATTTGGATGATATCTTGATTTTTTCCAATGACTGGGACTCTCATGTGAAACATGTTCGGACTGTGTTCCAGATTTTGAGAGAGAATGCTCTGTATGTGAAGGGATCAAAGTGTCTTTTTGGCATACAGAGGATCTCATTTCTGGGATTCATTTTGTCTCCATCTGTTATTGAAATGGACCCGGTCAAGGTTCAAGCCATCTGTGATTGGGTCCAACCTACTTCATTAAAGGCTCTTCAGAGATTCTTGGGTTTTGCCAATTTTTATCGTAAATTTATTGGTAATTTCTCTGTTATTGTTAAACCATTGACTGATTTGACCAAAAAGGGTTCTGATGTGGTGAATTGGCCTCCTGAGGCAGTCTCTGCGTTTCAGGAGCTTAAGCGGAGATTCACTTCTGCTCCTGTTCTACGGCAGCCTGATGTTTCTCTGCCATTTCAGGTGGAGGTTGATGCCTCTGAAATTGGGGCAGGTGCCATTTTGTCCCAAAGAGATCCTGAGACCTCTAAAAGTAACCCTTGTGCTTTTTTCTCTCGAAAATTTTCTCCAACTGAACGTAATTATGACGTGGGTAATCGGGAGTTATTGGCCATGAAGTGGGCTTTTGAAGAGTGGAGACATTGGCTGGAGGGAGCCAAACATCAGGTGGTGGTCCTCACGGACCATAAGAATCTGGTTTATCTAGAATCAGCCAAGCGACTTAATCCTAGATAGGCCAGGTGGGCCTTGTTTTTCACACGTTTTAATTTTGTGGTTTCCTTTCTTCCTGGCACTAAGAATATTAAGGCGGATGCCCTCTCGAGGAGTTTCCTTGCGGACTCTCCTGAGTTATCTGATCCTGCTGATATTTTGAAAGAGGGTGTAGTTCTTTCCGCCATCTCGCCCAATTTGAGACTGGCTCTGGAGGGGTGTCAGGAGGATAAACCCGAGCGCTGCCCTGTTGGGAAATTGTTTGTCCCAGACCAGTGGAAGAAGAGTGTGATGTCTGAGATTCATTGTTCCGCGTTGGCCGGTCATCCCGGAATTTTTGGTACTAGAGACTTGGTGAGTCGGTCCTTTTGGTGGCCTACTTTGTCTCGTGACGTCAGGGAGTTTGTGCAGTCCTGTGGGACTTGCTCTCGCTCCAAGCCTTGCTCTCGCTCTAGTGGTTTGTTGATGCCATTGCCTGTGCCCAAGAGACCATGGACCCATATCTCTATGGATTTTATTTCCGACCTCCCTGTTTCTCAGAGAATGACCGTTATCTGGGTGATTTGTGATAGGTTTTCCAAGATGATACATCTTGTGCCATTACCTAAGTTGCCTTTCTCCTCCGAATTGGTGCCTTTGTTCTTTCAGCACGTGGTTCGGTTACACGGCATTCCTGAGAACATTGTGTCTGACAGAGGAGTCCAGTTTGCTTCCAGATTTTGGAGGACTTTTTGTACTGAACTTGGTGTTCAATTGTCTTTCTCCTCTGCTTTTCATCCTCAGACCAATGGACAAACTGAGAGAACAAATCAGACATTGGAGACTTATCTGCGATGCTTTGTGTCTGCTGATCAAGATGACTGGGTCTCTTTTTTGCCTTTGGCTGAGTTTGCTCTTAATAATAGGGCAAGCTCTGCCACCTTGATGTCTCCATTTTTCTTCAATTTTGGGTTTCACCCTCGATTTTCTTCGGGACAGACGGAGGCTTCTGTCTGTCCGGGTGTTGACTCTGTTGTGGAGCGTATGCAGCAGATTTGGGACCAGGTAGTGGAGAGGTTGTCCCTCTCTCAGGAGAAGGCCCAGCGGTTTGCCAACTGGCATAGGACTGATGGTCCTCGGTTTAAAGTGGGGGACTTGGTCTGGTTGTCCTCAAGAAATATCCCTATGAGAGTTGCATCTCCTAAGTTTAAGCCTAGGTTCATTGGACCTTATAAGATCATGGAGATTCTTAATCCTGTTTCCTTTCGTTTACTTCTTCCAGGGACATTTAAGATCCATAACGTGTTCCACAAGTCCTTATTGAAGAGGTTTGGCGAGCAAGTGGTTCCTATGGCTGCGCCCCCTGACCCTGTTTTGGTTGAGGGCAATCTGGAGTATGTGGTTGAGAAAATATTGGATTCTCGTTTTTCTAGACGGAAACTCCAGTATTTGGTTAAGTGGAGAGGTTATGGTCAGGAGGACAATTCTTATTAGGCAATCTCAATAACTTAAGCTAATACATTAACTTTTATAAAATAGTCTTTCTGATAAATATAACCAGGGAGGGTAGTGAGCGGGTGCTGTCTTGGGCTCTCTAAAAGAGCATTACCAGTAAGTAATCCGGATTTTTACTTTTCGCCACGACAGCACCCACATGAGAGATTTACAGAGAGCCATCACCTGGGTGGGACCACCGTGCTTAGGACAGCTCTACCAAAGGCTAAGTCAGCCAATGTGGATAGGTCAAGTCTATAATGGTTATTAAAGGTGGAAGAAGCTGACCAAGTTGCGGCCTTACATATTAGATCTATTTAGACATCTGCTTTTTCCGCCCAGGAAGATGCCATAGCTCGCGTAGAATGTGCTTTTACCCCTTCCGGAGGAGTTTCGCCTTTCGAGGAGTAGGCCAGCCAGATAGCTTCTCTGATCCACCGAGACAGGGTGGCTTTTGTAATGCCATGTCCTTTCTTGTGGCCCTGGAAGGATACAAACAGAGCCGTACTTTGCCTCAGGGACCGAGTTCTATCTATATAGGCCAAGACTGCTTTTCTAACGTCTAAAGTATGGAATTTCTCTTCCTCCGGCCCCGAGAGTGTATCATTGAAGGAGGGAAGAAATATCTCTTTGGACCTATGATACTTAGACGCGACTTTAGGGAAGTATGATGGGTCTGGCTTAAGGATTATTTTATCCTGGAATATCAACAAAAGCGAGGATCTACCGAGAGGGCCTGAATATCACTAACTCTCCAGGTCGATGTTAATGCTACCAGCAGGGCCACTTTGTATGATAAATTTCTTAAGGATATAGTATCTAACGGTTCAAATGGAGGACTGGTTAGTGCTTCTAAAACCAGATTCAAGTCCCACGGTGGTAGTCGTGGAATGTGAATTGGATTACTTCTCTCACAGTCCTTAATAAATTGTGCCACCCACCTGTCGCCCGCTATATTATAACCATAAAGAGCCCCTAAGGCTGACAACTGAACTTTTAAGGTGCTGACTGATAGCCCCAGGTCTCGACGTTTTTGTAGGAACTCTAAAATGGCCCCAATTGGAACCTTGCTAGACAAAGCCTCTGTATGGAAGTTCAAAAATGTTCTCCTTACTCCACTATATATTATAGTGGTAGATTGTTTACTGCTCAGTAACAGCGTATTGATCAGGTCCTCAGAGAACCTCCTCAATCTCAATAGCTGCCTCTCGAGTTCCACGCCGTCAAGTGCAGGCCCTTCACTTGCGGATGGAAAAATGGCCCTTGAGAAAGCAGCCTCGGATCCGATGGAAGGATCCAGGGATCGCATACAGACTGGCTTCTAGGCAGGAGAACCATGGTCTCCTCGGCCAGAAGGGTGCGATGAGGATCACTCTCGCCCTTTCTTCCCTGAACTTCCTGATTACTAGTGGAAGTAACATCATCGGGGGAAAGGCGTATGCCAGATCGAACTCCCATGGAAACTGCAGAGAGTCCACCATGTCTGGTTGATCTATGATGTTTAGGGAGGGGAATCTCTGCACTTGTCTGTTCTCTCTGGTGGTGAACAGATCTATCTGTGGAAGCCCCCATAAGTCCACAATCTTTCTGAATATGTGATTGCTGAGACATCATTCCCCTTGACGTAGCATGCTTCGGCTCAGGAAGTCGGCTTTTATGTTCTCTGTCCCTTTGATATGGAGGGCTGTCAGAGATAGTAGATGGGCCTCTGCCAGCTGGAATATATCCTCCGCTAAAGACATTAATTCTACCGATCTTGTTCCTCCTTGGTGGTTTAAGTATGCTACTGCCGTCGTATTGTCCGATAGGACCCTTAAATGAGATCCTTGAAGCTGTGGGAGAAAATAATTTAAAGCTTGATAGACTGCTTTTAACTCCTTCCAATTTGAAGAACAATCTAGTTCGTCAGTGTTCCAGCGGTCTTGGGCCAAGCTATCTCCTGTAGGAGCACTCCATCCCGTAGGACTAGCATCGGTAGTAATTATTTCTGAAGGTTTTATGATCCACGGAACTCCTCTAGCCAGATGGTGTTTGTCTAACCACCAGGTCAGTGAGTCTAGTACTTTTTGTGTAATTTTGAGTAACTTTTGTCTCCAACTGACCCTGAAATTTTTCCTGTACCCTGTAGAATTTCATGTTTTAGGGCCCTGGTGTGATATTGAGCCCATTGGACTGCAGGAATACATGATGTTAAAGACCCCAGTAGAGACATAGCATCTCTCACAGACATGCGAGGATTTCTTTTAGCCGACCCAACCTTGATATAATGGTCAATTTTTTTGATTTTGGAAGAAAACACCTCTGACTTACGGAATCTAGGTGCAGTCCTAGGAAGGACTGGAGGGTTTCCGGGATCAGTTGGGACTTTTCGAAATGTATGATCCAGCCTAATTCCTGTAAGGATGAAATCGCATTAGATAACCTATCCTTGCATTGGGAGACCGATGCTCCCACTACTAGAAAGTCATCGAGATACAGTACAATCAAGGTATCTTGTTGCCGCAGGAAGGCCATCATCTCTAATATTATCTTCGTAAATGCTCGGGGTGCCATAGAGAGGCCGAATGGCATTGCTGCAAACTGAAAATGACGGATTTCGCCTGCCATCTTGACCGCCACTCTTAAATACTGTTGGTGCTCTGGATGCATGGGAAGATGGTAGTAGGCATCTTTCAAATCTATTGATGCCATCACGCATCTGGGAAATAAAAGTTTAATAGCAGACCTGATGGATTCCAGTTTGAATGTACGGTTATACAGAAAGGTATTTAATTTTTTCAAATTTATTATAGTTCGGAACGATCCCCCAGGTTTAGGAACCAGAAATAAAGGGGAATAAAATCCCCTTCTTTCCTGATCTCTTGGGACCTCTAGTAGAACATTATTGGAAAGTAGTGTCAATATCTCTGATTACAATGCTTCCTGTTGATCTCGCTGTCAAACGTAGGGAGTCTGCCGATGAGTCGTCTAGAAAGGCTGCCGCACCCTTAATTAAGGGAATTGTGGGGAGGATCTTATCCCTCGGTACTTTCCCACTGATCTGTTCCTCCAGCTGGTTTATCCAGACCAGTAACGATCTTGCCGTAGAGGTACCGGATATGGCAGGTTTAAATGCCCCTGTATTTGCCTCCCATGCTCTCTTAAACATATTCTCTGCTTTATGGTCGAGAGGATCAGGTAATATTCCTGCATCCTCTACCTGTAGGACCACCTGCCTCGATGTGGAGGCTAGCGCAGCGTCTACCTTTGGTATTTTGGACCATACAGTTAATTCCTCATCGCTAAAGGGGTAATGCCTTTTAGACGATGATGGTAAAATCCCCGCAGATTTTGTCTGTTCCATTCTTTCTGGACTAAGTCCTTAATGGCTGAGTTAACAGGAAATGATCTACGTTTTTTCTGAGATAGTCCCGCAAACATAATATCTTGTGCTGACTTGATCTCTCTCGTGTCAGGACACCCCATTGTATTCCTGACAGACTTCACTAAATTATCAATGCTTTCCACAGGAAACAAGAGCGACTCTCGCCATCCAATGAGCTAGATGCTGATCCAGCGGAATTAGAGGACTGAATCTGGCCTTCGTCTGAATTCGAGGCAGTAGATGGGAAAAAAATTCTATCTCTTATGGTTTTTTGTCCCGCTGGAGTGACCAAAGGCCTGAATTTCCTCTCTAATGATGGTTCTGACATCCGTGGCCATCACTAATTCCTCTTCCCGTATGGTCTGAATGACACACTCTTGGCATAGCTTTTTGGGGTATGTGTCCCAAATGGGCTGTGTACATAGGGCACATTGCTTATGTTTATTTTTATGGGCTCTCTTTTTAGCCTATCAAATGGAAAAAAAAGGGGGTATAGAGAAGGAAACCATCAGTTACTAGGCAGGGCATATATACACTCACCCAGTTAAGCTGAACAGGTACCGATTCTGGAGGTGGAGGCGCTGCACGGGCTTTGGGTAATGCATCATCTCTGCCCTTCTGATCCATGGTCGTGGAGCGCTCCCTGGAGCGTCCGCTGCTGCTTCTCACACTGGTGCTGTTTCTGCTGCCTGCTGAGCCTGTCACCGCCGGGGGTGAGTGCTTCGCTGGTCGACATTGTGCACGGTGCAGCGATTCCTGCACCATCTTTTAAACTCGGCGCCGCATCACCGCCTCCTCGGCCCCGGCCCGGAAGTGCTCCAGCTACTTCCGGGTCAGACGCGCTGGTACAGCCTCTCCATAAGCCTGCACGGCCAAGTGGCGGTGGGAGATTCAAAGAAGAAGCCGGCTGGACGCTGCCATGAGCCGACGCTGATAGGAGCCTCCACGCGTGCCCTCATGAGACTGGGCGGCCTCTCCCGGACCCGGTCGCATGGCTGATGATGATGATCAGCTGATGGGGAAGGCTGCGTGCAGTGGCTCCCCCATCACTCCCTCTGATACCGCAGCCCTGCTGTTCCCACATATACCACACAGGTGGATGCTTTGGCCCAGGAATCCTCTTCTCTGCATGTATTCACAGGTTGCCCTAGGAACAGGAAACCTAAACTGAGGAGGAGAGGGGGACCGCCTCCTTTTATTCTGTAGGTTTCCTGTTCCTATGGGCAGATCCCCTCTCGCATGTGGGTGCTGTCATGGCAAAAGGTAAAAGTAGCAAATCCCTGATGAATTTTTGTTGCAAGAGCATACAAACTGTATTTGAGGCTATAGCATCACAACAGAGGATCAGCACTTTATCTATGAGGTTCTAAATGGTGATCGCATTCAACAGCTTGTTCTTGCTCTTTGCCGCTAGACTCGTCCAATTTTGGCACACCAATAAGTTGATCTTTATTTCCAAATGAAATTACTGTAAAAAGACATCATTCTTTGAAATTTTGGACACCCATAACTGGTAACAATTTACCATCCAAGGTAACAGGAACAACTTCTTGTGCCTCATTTTGAAAATCAATTTTTATGCCTTTTCGTTTTTCAGCTAAGTTACCAGGCCGTCCGACACTGCAGAAAGATCTTGTCTCCTTCTGTTTTCAATAACTGAAGAGCATCGGTGTGTGTGCAATGTCAAATAGATTATCCAAAGTGCTTGAAAGCTCTTCTCTACAACACTCAAATATGTCCCTCCAAACGTGATGATTAGGTAAAGATTTTGTAGGTATTCTTGCCTTTTTCCCAGAATATAATGCGCTCACAAATAGCGAGATTTGTGCTTTCACTGACAAATAATTTAACTTCATGATTATTTATTATAAAAAAAACTGCGAGAACTTGATGATTTGATGGTGTTAGGGTCTGCGGAAAGCACCTAATAGATATAGTAGAGAGGTGCGTTCGCAGCCCGGGGGCCACCGTGCAGGCGAGGACGCTGCTAGTAAACTGGCGAAAGTAGCGAACTCTGTTATCCCGCAGAGTCACTAAAATAAACGCCGTAGCGCGCTGTGGCAGTTAGCGTGAACTCTGTTAATCCCCAGAGCCGCTAACAGGAATGCCACAGCGCTATATGGCGATAAGTGCGAACTCACTTAGCTTCAGTGAGCCGCAAAGTAAAACGCTAGGGCGCTGAACCAGCGTTATAAAGTGAACCCTGTTGCGTCACAGAGCCGCTGAGAAAAAGACTGTGTCCTGTTAACCCCACAGGGATACACAGATAACTGCTGTGCGGATAGCAGTCCGTGATCATGCAGACAGCAACGCAATCAAGCAATCTCCTCACCGGAGTAGCCGGTATACTAGGGGCTTGTTTCAGCCAAGCCCTGACCACGTGCACCCAAATCTCCTCACCGGAGGTGCCGGTATTCTAGGGGCTTATTTCAGCCGAGCCCTAACCACATGCGTACATGATCACACTGGCGCAAAGCACATAATGCAATTGATACTAGCGCATGGCGGCCCAGCCATGCCACCCTTTTATAGTAACAGCTACAGGACCTGCCAGAAAAAGGACCAATGAGAAACTGTTCCAAAACACATGTAGTTTCAGGAACTTCCTCGCGGACCAATAGGAGCTGCTGCAGTACCTGAACATGTGACCCCTGATCTCCAATGAGAGATCTTACCCTGGACATGCTCAGAAGGGGAAACGCAGGACTTTGTCCCAAAGACATCTGCTCCAGCACTGGCTATAATAGAAGATCCAGGAGGTGCAGCAGCAAGTCTCTGCACAGTATTGGAATGGGCAAGACGATGGGACTGATGTCTCTGCTGAGCAGGCTCCACTGTGGCCAGAGATGGATGGGGGACCGCAGTGGGACTGGTACGTGACTCCCGTTGTGCAGCAGCGGGGAACTCGAACCCTAACAGATGGTAGTTTCAACCACGCTATTTTATGACTTACGTCCCTCACTAAAAACATAGTTTATTTAGAACTGTGCAATTCCACCGACATGATTTTTCCCTGAAAATAATTTGTTCTCTACTAGAGTTGAGTGAATTTGTTCCGGTCCCTGCTTATTCGGCAACCTATAGCACTTACTGCATGGAGAGCCTGTGTGTTGGGCTCTCCACGCATGTGCTTTCACTGTGACACAGCCAGGACACAGGCAGCTGCGGCGCCGATCAGCTAATCACCTAACGTATTCCATGTATCCGGGTTCTCGCTCTAGCTTATTCGATAAGCCCTATAGCTTGCCGAATAAGCAGGGACCCAATCAAATTTGCTCAACTCTATTCTCTGTCAAAAACAACAGAGATAACTTCATGGTATGGACTGGGGCGTGTAAATATGCATGTTCCTAAGTATGCAAGTACTAACATGTTTAAATTCAACTCAGCTTGGGTTAATGTACAGGGAACGTCATGAAATTTGATTTCCATGTGTGTTGACATTAGGCAAAAGAAATAAGAGGGAATGCGGTAAAAAAAGAGTTGAATTTGAAAAATAACAGTGTTAAGGGTCGAGTTCCCGCTTCTGCACAAGGGGAATCTCGAACCATTCCCGCTGCAGTGGAATCTGCTCAGCAGAGATGTCGGTCCCAGCCTCTCACACAGTCTAATACTGTGCAGAGGATTACTGCTGCCTCTCCAGGTTCTGCTATTGTAGCCAGTACTGGTCAGCGGCGAGCAGACGTCTTTGGGACTAAGTCCTGCGTTTCTCCTTCTGAGCATGCCCAGAGCAAGATCTCTCATTGGAGATCGGGGGTCAAATGCTCTGGTACTGCAGCGACTCCCATTGGTCCTCTGGAAGGTCCTGAAGCTGCTCTAGGTCTGGGGGCAGTTTCCCATTGGTCATTCCGGGAAGGTGCTGTGGATTGCTGCAGCTATAAAAGGTGCGCATGACCGCACGGCCATGCGCTTGTATTAATCCTGTTATGTGCTTTGCGCCAGTGTGATCGTATGCATGTGTTTAGGGACTCGGCTGAAATAAGCCCCTAGAATACTGGCATCTCTGGTGAGGAGTTTGTGTGTTTGGGTTCAGGGCTCTGGCTGAAATAAGCCCCTAGTATACCATCACCTCTGGTGAGGAGTTTGCTGTGTGCATTGCTGGCCACATTATTATGGACTGCTATCTGCTCAGCAGTTACCTCTGTGCTCCTGTGTGCTTGACAGGATACAGCATTTATGTTGCGACTCCGTGAAGTAACAGAGTTCGCTTATACCGCCATATTGTGCCATACAGTGTCTATACCAGTGACTCTGTGAAGTAACACAGTTCGCTTATACCGCCATATAGCGCCATTTGCTAGCAGCAGGTTTCACCTGCACGGTGGACCCCGGGCTGCGAAAGCACCTTTAATTTTATATTTATTTGGTGCGTTCCCCAGCCGTAACAAAGGAATGCTTTAATCCATGCGATTTGGCAAATTTGAATCTCGCTTTATCCAATTATCTCTACAAATGAACATTAAAAGCTGTTTGCATAACAAAGCACTTAAAGGGAATCTGTCAGCAGGTTTTTCCTATGTAAATTGAAGACAACATGCTGTAAGGGTTAAAAAACAGATTTCAGTGATGCCTCTCTTCTCAAGCTCAGGTTCTGTTTGTTTACAATGATTGTGTTAGTACCTGGAACTTATTATTGCTGTCCTACAATCAACTGTTATTAACCTGGTCTGACATGCAATAGACACCTCACTGACCATGTTTGTACATATAGAGCCTGGTGCGGGTGGTGGGTGGGTTCAGCTGTCATATGGACGGGGGCAGCTTTCTCAGCTTTGCTTCATGCTAAATCTAAAAGCTTTGATCTTGTCAGAATGGCAGTAATCTAAGTGATACATCGTTGGATTCAGCTTCTCTTTGCCTACATCAGGCTGCTCACAGATGAGGAAAAAAAAACCTGCTGATGGATTCCTTTTAAGGAGCCACAGGCCTCTTGATGTGTCTCCCTGCCCAATACCAGCCTCCTTAGTTTCATTGATAGCGTACTGTCTTATTTACTTGATTAGCTCCTGATCTCACAAAAGTATTAAAATATTAATTACACTGGAATACAGCAACAGATAGAATATATAAAGGTGTTGTTTGCGTTAAGTTGAGACCTACTTGCCAATATATGATGTTTGAGGGGCTGATTTTACTGACAGATTCCTTTTAATCTTAATACACAGTCTCTTTTCATGCCAAATTAAGGGTTACATAAACTGTATATCCATAAATCATAAACAAAGATGGGAACGAGTTAAAGTCCTGGAAGATTTCAGCATTTTTATTCATTTCATTTGTACTGAACATAGTTCCAACTGAATTCCCTGAACACAATGTATCATAGATTTTTATTTATTTAGTGCTTTTCTCTATTGCTGCATACCTCTGACTCATCAAATATAGTATTATTAATCGTTTCCTCAGTTATGATAGATGTCAATGGTCACTACAACTAAAAAATGTTGATTTTTTTTGGAACTCTGTGAAACAACAGGACAAATGGCCATCGCTTTATATTAAATCAGAATATTTAATATAATGTTTCCCTCAGACCTTTATATCAAATCTTAAGATAACATTACGTTATCTTTATAGTCTAAGGTACCAGGGCCAAGGGAAAGTGAGTAAAAATATATAAAGGATATTACTGTAGTCAATTTACAGAGACCAGATACATTCTAGCAGCTAAATAGAAACAGGTAATGACTAGTGATGTGCGAACGTGCTGTCCACTACTCGTTACTCGCCAGAGTATCACAGTACTCGGTGTACTAGGCGACCACCGAGCATTTCAGGGATTACGCGGCGGGAACTCGGGTCTCCACCCAGCTTTTTTGGGGG
>JARQOD010000001.1:879544381-879594747 GCA_033576555.1 Oophaga sylvatica
CCCTTAGACTTACATTGGGCTCGTTGTTCTGTCCGAGTACACGAGTTTTCCAATTTGCTCGACCCGAGTAACGAACACCCGAGCATTTTAGTGCTCGCCCATCACTTGTCCTATGCAAAGACAACTGACAGCTTACGATACTGGACAGGCTACACCACTACCTTTCTTTGGCAGACACACAGTTGTACGCCTTGTTGATGATGCCCAGAAAGAGCATGTACTTGAGTGGATATCAAGTGCAGCTTCAAGTGGCCTCTCCTCCTCTTCCTCCACCTCAACATCACACTCAGTACAGTCCACAGAGGTGGCACCCAAACTCCCCTTGCTTCCCGCCGCGTCCCAACTATCCATCCGTTCAACTGATTGTATAGAACCACAGATGGGTGAGTTTGAAGACCTGCTAACACATTCTATGCCATGTTCATCAGAAGTGTACTCAAAAGCTTTGCAGAGTCAAGAGGAGGAAATCTGCACCGACGCCCAAAATTCTTTAGCTTGGATTCTGGGCAGGACAAAGTATGGTCTGAACAGCATCCTGACCCTCATCATCAGATTTAAACCCATGGGGGGAGGTGATTCTGATGAGACTCAGATATCTTAGGCTCACACGGACTGTACTGTGCTGTCAGGGCAAGAAGAGGAGGAGGGTGACTCCAAGGGCAAGGAATGTGATTACACAGAGGATGATGATGATGAAGAGTTGATAGATCCAAGTTGGTGTGAACATAGAGGCACCTAGCTGAGTAGGTAATCTGAGGAGGAAGACGAGGAGGTTACGCTGTGCCGTACGTTGCAGACACGTAGTGATCCAGCCACAACGAGCAATGCATTCTCAGCCACAACTGTGCCTGTGACCATCAGCATCCATGGGTCTGCAGCTCGCAGGGGTGGCAAGGGTTGCCTAGCTAGGGCCTTTTTTGACATTGCAAAGGATGAGCCAACTCACGTAATCTGCCAACGTTGCAAAAAAAAATTGAGTCGAGTTAAAAAGTGCAATAATTTGACTATTACATGTATGAAACTTCACATGCGCAATCAACATGCTTTAGTGTGGGAATCCCACTGCACAAAAATGCAGACCAGCAGACCTCATCAACCGTCAGCCACCCTATCAATCGCATCTGCTGCTTATCCCTCCTCCTGTTACCAAACCAACTATTGAGAAGCAGTTCTTTGACCACAGAACCTTGGGTTCTTTACCCTCTTAAGTCACACTGACTGAGAGCCCGTCATCAGCTGTAACGAAAGCAGACATGTTTTTGACCAATCCCAGAGATCGAGCACACCACAACTTTCTCAATCCACCTTAACATCTCTGCCTGCACCTCTCTCATGGTCCAGCAGTTTGTCTGGTTCACCACACCATACTCTGCCCTCCGTCAGCACTGCTGCCAGCCAATGGTAATGCAGTTGTGGTCATGTAAAAGATTGTTTCCTCCTACGCATGACAAAGCTAAGAGGTTGAACTCCACCTTCTCCAATCTTTTGGCCACTGAAATGCTGCCTTTCTGCTTGGTAGATGCAGACGGTTTCCAAAAGCTGATGTCCATCGCAGTCCCCCAGTAACAATTGCCCAGTAGCCATTACTTTTCTAAGAAAGCTGTGTGTGCACTACACCAGCATGTCGCAGACAACAACACCCGTTCCTTTGCAAAATCTCTCTCTGCCAGGGTGCATTTCATCACAGACACTTGGAGAATAAGCATGGCCAAGGGCATTAGATCTCACTGACTGGGCACTGGTTTACTCTGGTGGTTGCGGGAGCAGGCGTTCAAGGGGCTGCTCCACAAGTCTTTGAATACCTAAGGCTTGCGGGACAAACTCTGTATCTAACTGTTCCTCCACTGCTTCTGGCTCCTTCACCTCTTCTAGGACCTCCAGCTGTGCCCTCAACATCTCCTTAATCAGACACGTGTTCCAACAGTGCAGATAGAATACCTCCATTATGGACTGACCTGGGTTGTTTGGAGTAGTGGTATTACAACCACAAGGGGCAGCACCGGCAGGTAGTGTAGTCAGGAATAGCCAGGGGACAGTACACTGGAGCAGCAATGTAGTTTACAGGATCAGCTGGTTAATGGAAGCTTGGTCCATTTTCTCCTATTTCCCTTTTGTGGAAAAATGTGATTTTTTTTATATTTTCAGGCGCAGCGTAATAAATTTCTTTGAAGCACCTGGGGGTCAAAGGTACTCCCTACACATCTAGATAAGGTGCCTGAGAGGTCTAGTTTCCAAAATGGGGTCACTTGTTGGGATTTTCCACAGTTTAGGGCCATTAGGGGCTCTCCAAATGCAACACAGCGGTGCTCCTTCCCTTCTGAGCTCTGCCATGCACCCAAACAATTATTTTTCCCCACATATGGGGCATCAGTGTTTTTAGAAGAAACTGCACAATGAATTTTGGGGTCCATTTTCTCCTGTTTACCTTGTGAAAATTTAAAAAAAATGAGTCTAAAGTTACATTTTTGTGAAAAAAGTTACAGTTGTGCAAAGAGTTTACATACCCCGGCAGAAGTTTTGCTTTCTTGGCCTTTTTCAGAGATATAAATGATAACACCAAAACTTTTTCTCCACTCATGGTTAGTGGTTGGGTAAAGCCATTTATTGGTAAACTATTGTGTTTTCTCTTTTTAAATCTTAATGGCAACCAAAAACATCCAAATAACCCTGATCAAAAGTTCATATACCCAGGTGATTTTGGCCTGATAACATGCACAGAAGTTGACACAAATGGGTTTGAATGGCTACTGAAGGTAACATCCTCACCTGTGACCTGTTTGCTTGTAATCAGTGTGCATAAAAGCTGAGTGAGTTTCTGGGATCCAGACAGACTATTTCATCTTTCATCCAGCCACTGATATTTCTGGATTGTGAGCCATGAGGAAAGCAAAAGAATTGTCAATGGATCTACGTGAAATGGTAGTTGTACTTTGTAAAACAGGAAAGGGATACAAAAAGATATCCATGGAATTAATAATGCCAGTCAGCAGAGTTCAAACTGTGATTAACAGATGGAAAATCAGGGGCTCTGTAAAAACAAAGCCACTGTCAGGTAGACCAACAAAATTTTTGTCCACAACTGCCAGGAAAATTGTTTGGTATGCAAAGAAAAACCCACAATTAACCTCAGCTGAAATACTGGGCTCTCTGAAAACTAGCAGTGTGGCTGTTTCAAGATGCACAATAAGAAGGCACTTGAAGAAAAATGGCAAATGCCGCAAAATATCTCACCTACAATATGCAAAACAGCACAAGACATGCCTCAAAACTTCTGGAACAAGGTAATTTGGAGTGATGAGACCAAAATTGAATCATCAGCCCGGAAGTTGCGCATGGGACGTATTTGGACATTCCAACATGTCAACGATCCAAAACACAAGGCTAAGTCGACCTGTCATTGGCTACAGCAAAACAAAGTGAAGGTTTTGGAGTGGCCATCTCAGTCTCCTGACCTCAAAATCATTGAGCCACTCTGGGGAGATCTCAATCATGCAGTTCATCCTAGACAGCCCAGGAATTTACAGGAACTGGAGGCTTTTTGCCAAGAAGAGTGGGCAGCTTTACCATCTGAGAAAATAAAGAACGTCATCCACAACTAACACAAAATATTCACTCCTCTGATCAAAACCACCAAGTCCTTCATTCTTGACACAAATTCTTTCCTTGAGGTAATTAATACCATTGGACAGATTCCAAAGGAAGCAATACTGGTTAGTTTTGATGTCAAAGATTTATACACGTCAATACCCCATAATCAGGGTATAGCTTCAGCTAAACAACTTCTTTTGAATTCACACTTCTCGGAGACACAAACAGAACTATGTGTGGATCTTTTGACATTGGTCCTCACTTACAATTTCTTCATGTTCCAGGAAGAATTCTTCCTACAGACCCGTGGGACCGCTATGGGCTCGAACGTAGCACCCCCGTATGTAAATTGTTATATGGCACACTTTGAAGAATCTATTATCTACTCACACAGTTTATTCTGTGAAAATGTCATTGTATGGAAACGTTACATAGATGACATATTCTGTGTCTGGGGTGGTACGTTCGAGTCCTTAACCAAGTTTCATCATTTATTAAATCACTCATGGCCTGGTCTACAATTTACCATGACACATGATCCTGATAGAATTAATTTCTTAGACACTATGGTCATAAAAGATGACTGTAGGAGACTGTCGTCCGATCTTTACACTAAACCCACGGACCGGAATAGTCTATTACATTTCAACAGTTTTCATCCCACGCCCATGAAGCGGTCTATTCCTAAATCGCAGTTTCAACGGGTCAAACGAATTGTGTCAAACCAAGAGACTCGCTATACCAGATTGGGAGAAATGAATTCTAAGTTCAAAGATAGAGGGTACCCTCAGAAGGTCCTGGACTAGTGTTGAGCATTCCGATACTGCAAATATCGGGTATCGGCCGATATTAGCTGTATCGGAATTCCGATTCCGAGTTCCGATATTTTCGTCTTATCGGATACCGGAATCGGGATTGTCACTGTCACTGTCAGTGTCCGTCGGTCGGGTCTGTCAGGAGTCAGCGGCACTTACCTGGCAGAAGATCTCCGGCGGTCACGTCCTGGACTGCTTCATGGCCGCCATCTTCTTTCCCCGGCGGTCACATGCAGTTTCTCGCGATAACTGCAGTGACTGCTGGGTAATCCCGGCCGTAAAGCAGTCAGTCCGATGACGTCACCGCCGGGGAAGCAGGTAATCAGCTGTGCTGCGTTGCAATGACAGGCTCTGCCTGTCATTGCGATGTAGCAGAGCTGGATCGTCGTGGGACTATCGTTATGGACTGCGTCGGACAGGTGGTATACTGTTGGTTTGTTTTTTTTCTTTTTTTACAGGAGATCGATGGCGTCGCAGGAATGAGAGTATAATAAAAGAAATGAAAACTGTGTTGTCTCTTTTATTTCATTAAAATACTTTTTTCTTGCTTTGTCTTTTTTTTACACATTTAATAACTTTGGGATTAATAATGGATCGGTGTCTTATTGACACCTCTCCATTATTAACCGGGCTTATTGTCACCGTGCAATCAACGGTGACATTAACCCCTTATTACCCCGCTTGCCACCGCTACAGGGCAAGTGGGAAGAGCCGGGTAAAGTGCCACAATTGGCACATCTTTTGATGCGCCAAATGTGGGGCTGCTGTAGCCTGGTATTATCAGGCTGTTGAGGGCCAAAATCCATGGGCCTTGACAGTCTTTTAATACCAGGCCGCAGCAGTCTGCATTTTACTTGGCTGGTTAACAAAAATAGGGGGATCCCCACGCCGTTTTTTTTCGAGGGGATCCCCTATTTTTGTTAACCAGCCAAGCTAAGCAGACTGCTGTGGCCTGGTATTATCAGGCTTGCAAGGTCCATGGATATTGGATCCTTACCAGCCTGAAAAACCAGGCCTCAGCGGTCTGCTTCATCTGGCTGGTTAACAAAAATAGGGGGGACCCCACGCTAATTTTTTTCGAGTGGATCCCCTATTTTTGTTAATCAGCCAAGATATGCAGACTGCTGTGGCCTGGTATTATCAGGCTGGCAAGGTCCATGGATCTTGGCTCCTTAACAGCCTGAAAATCCAGGCCTCAGCGGTCTGCTTCATCTGGCTGGTTAACAAAAATAGGGGGGACCCCACACCAATTTTTTTCGAGGGGATCCCCTATTTTTGTTAATCAGCCAAGATATGCAGACTGCTGTGGCCTGGTATTATCAGGCTGGCAAGGTCCATGGATCTTGGCTCCTTAACAGCCTGAAAATCCAGGCCTCAGCGGTCTGCTTCATCTGGCTGGTTAACAAAAATAGGGGGGACCCCACGCCATTTTTTTTCGAAGGGAACCCCTATTTTTGTTAATCAGTTCCCTCTGACGTCACTGATTGTGTCCCTGGCTGACCTGAAGTGAAAGTGGAAAGCAATCAATTAAGCTTTCCACTTAAGGGCCCGTCTCACATAGCGATATCGCTACCGAGATCGCTGCTGAGTCACTAGTTTTGTGACGCAGCAGCGAGCTCACCAGCGATATCGCTGTGTGTGACATTCAGCGACGATCAGCCCCCCTGCCGGGTATCGCTGATCGTCGCTGAAATGTCAGGACCTTTGATCGCTGGTTTCCCGCCTGTCACACGCAGCGATGCGTGCCTGTCAGAGGGAAACCAGCGATCAAAAAAAGGTCCTGACATTTCTGCGACGATCAGCGATACCCGGCAGGGGGGCTGATCGTCGCTGAATGTCACACACAGCGATATCGCTGGTGAGCTCGCTGCTGCGTCACAAAACTAGTGACTCAGCAGCGATCTCGGTAGCGATATCGCTATGTGAGACGGGCCCTTAAGCGATGTTACCCGCAGTGTCGCTGTCCCAGATCGCTGCCTGAGCTGCCTGTTTGGCAGCTCAGCAGCGATCATGTAGCGATACACCAGCGATCCTGACAAGTGCATATCGTTGTCGGGATCGCTGGTGTATCGTTATGTGACACCCAGCCTTTACTCTCCTGTCAGGCAGGAGAGGAACTCATTCATTTGGGGTTTACTGTGAGGCTGCAGCATTAGCTGCGGTCCCTGCAGTAAACATTAACCCTTTCTGAAGGATTACACCGTGGGACCTGACTGTGCATGGGATAGGTAAGAATAATTTTGCTTTTTTATTTTATTTTTATTACAGGAAATGGTTTTTGCAGTAAAATAAAAGATGGTCAAAAACATGTGTCTTTATTTCATTAAAATGATTTTTAATTAAAGTGTGTGTGTTTTATTTTTATTTCATGCAATAGGATTAATAATTGATAGTTGTCTAATTGACAGCTCTCAATTATTAACCTGGCTTAAGGTCACCTTTCAATAGCAAGGTGGCTTTAACCCCATATTAACCCATTCGCCACCGCTACAGGGCAATGGGAATAGACGGGCAAAGTGCCAGAAAGGGCGAATCTAATTATAGATTTGTCTTTCCTGGGGTGTCTGGGGGCAGATGTTAGTAGCCGGGGGGGGCAAAAATAATGGTCCCTCTCTGGGCTATTATTATCTGCCCCCACTCACTGGCTTTGTCTGTCTGGTTGCGAAAATAGGGCGGGAGCCCACGCATTTTTTTTCAGCAATTTTACACCTCATATATATATATACATGTCATTGAATTTGTGACACATATATATATAATATATTTATATTTGTAGTTCATACACTTCTACATAGTATAATAGCCGCTAATTCAATTGCCGGCTTTTGTGAAAATGCAGAACCCGACATGAAATGACACTTGGTGTACATAGGGTTAACCATGTCTTTTCATGTCCTTTGCTATCTAATTTGCACAAACAATTAAATCAGACTATGTGTGCAAAATTTCACACCTCTAGGGTTAATTAAAGGTGTAAATTCGTAGCAAAAAAGTCCGTTTTTTTTACAACGAATTTACACCTTTAATTAACCCCTAGAGGTGTGAAATTTTGCACACATAGTCTGATTTAATTGTTTGTGCAAATTAGATAGCAAAGGACATGAAAAGAAATGTTTAACCCTATGTACACCAAGTGTCATTTCATGTCGGGTGACCCGACATGAAATGACACTTGGTGTACATAGGGTTAACCATGTCTTTTCATGTCCTTTGCTATCTAATTTGCACAAACAATTAAATCAGACTATGTGTGCAAAATTTCACACCTCTAGGGTTAATTAAAGATGTAAATTCGTAGCAAAAAAGTCCGTTTTTTTTACAACGAATTTACACCTTTAATTAACCCCTACAGGTGTGAAATTTTGCACACATAGTCTGATTTAATTGTTTGTGCAAATTAGATAGCAAAGGACATGAAAAGAAATGTTTAACCCTATGTACACCAAGTGTCATTTCATGTCGGGTGCTTCTGTCTTTTCACTGAAGCCGGCTTTACCCGGCAATTGAATCAAAGGATATTTTACTATGTAGAAGTGTATAAACTATACATATATGTATATATATATGTCACAATGACATGTATATATATATATATGTATTCTATGTGTGTATATTTAGTGTTTACAAGGAAAGAATGGGGTTTTTTTAGTTGCGATATTTTGTTCCCATAGACTTACATGGGACTTCCGGTATCGGTATCGGGTATCGCCGATATTTTAGTGATATCGGCGATACCATTCCGATTCCGATACTTTAGCATATCGGAAAGTATCGCTCAACTCTATCCTGGACACATCTATACTTGACTTAAGTAGGTCCTCCTCTCAACCAAAGAATAGAGTGGATTTCGTACATTCGTTTCACCCATATGCCTATCTTATACACAGAACCATCCGCCGACACTGGCCCCTCCTCTCTAGGGCCCATCCTGACATTCCGGAATTCAAAACCCCTTTCTAGCCTGTTTTCGCCGGGCCCCTAACATTAGAGATGCCCTTGTAAGAGCCGACATAGGTCCTTCGACATCACGGACCACACAACAATTCTTACATAGTCCCAAACAGGGTACTTTTCCCTGTTTAAGTTGTAACCAATGTAACAATGTACAGAAAGGCAACATAGTACATCATCCTTATACGGGCAAATCATACAGTATTAAGGGCTACTTTACCTTTAACACTTCATTCGCAGTCTATGTAATCAAATGCCCATGTGGGTTACTTTATGTTGGTGAAACTACTCAATCGGTGAAAGACCGAATATCGAAACATAAATCGACAATACGGTGCAAGAACCAACTCCTTCCAATCCCACAACATTTCATTTCACAGGGACACGCTATATCACAATTAAAATTTCAGGTTCTGGAACATGTGCCCCATCCGAGGAGAGGAGGTGACCGAATCAAACAGTTAAAACGTCGTAAGGCTTTTTGGATACATACCCTGGATACTCTTTCCCCAAAAGGTCTCAATAAGGACTATGAACTGATGTCCTTTTTATAATACCTAAGGTGATGCACCCATGCTACTATATAATATCTTGGAGTCACTTGCCACTTTATATATAATGTTTTACATTGGTTCCAGGTATTTCATTATCCTATTAATATATTAGGTTGATTGTGTTATACAATATCGACTGGCAGTTTGTTGTAATGGTCCCAATACAGCGGAATAATATATTGTCTCCATATAACATTATCTATATGTTATTGTATAATATGTTAAATATCTATTAATTCTCATCTCTCTATTCACTTTAGAGTCGACTCTATTGAACTAAGAATGCACTATTATATTGTGGATGGAATTCGCTAGCAGTATGCCACCTGGTCTATAATGTGCACGTTCGGCACTGTCACATTCCCTTCCCTCTTTCACTGAATACAGCCAGCTATTACCTGGAATGCAAAATTACTGTCACTGGAACGCACAGCCATGTTCTGATGTCACGATCCACCCACTGCGTCTGATTGGTCATTAGTAATCACATGGTACACTTCCTTATTGATAAAACAGGAAGCAATATGGCCGCCTGCAGCATGAGAAAAGCGGTGGATGCCGCGTCCCTGCTGCAGTGCTACACAGAACACGGCTCTTGTGAAGGTTTGTCATTTCACCTTATCTTTTTCAGCGTTCATTTTCTTTTCTTTTCAATCAGTAATATATAGTTCACAGGTTCAATTTGTTATTTACAAGGTCACAACTTCAGGCTGTCCATTCATACCTATATGCTGCATTTGGTAGGCGATCACCTATATGTGACACTATTTCTGCTATATGATGTTATAACTAAACACAATCACTTATCATTTCACAGTTAATAAATACGTTATATTTATGGCATTTGATCCTAGAAGTGTCCCCACTTATCCACAAGTAGCTACACAGGGTATGTTATACATTCTTATCTCTTCATTTTCTTACTGAAACTCTACTCAATTTTTTGGCCACGATTCCTCCATGTGATATATCTGATGCATTATTGTGTCCACAATACTAGTGAAAATCTCGTCTCAGAATGATTTTTTCAATTTTGTCTGTATATACATAGCGTTCTCCCCTTATATTATGTTTAACTTTATAACCGTTTATTATTTCATGATCTATTGTAGTAGCTGACGAAGGTCGTGAGACCGAAAACGTTCCTACCTGTATACTACTTTACATGGATTCATTAAACTTCTTTTGTTTGCATCTCTAATCAAGTTGAGTGCAGAGTTTATTTATACAACTAACACAAAAGACTTCAAGCTGTTATTGATGTTAGAGGAGGCAATACTCAGTATTAAGAAATGGGGTATGTAAACTTTTGATCAGGGTCATTTGGATGTTTTGGGTTGTCATTATGATTTAAAAAGAGAAAACACAGTAGTTTGACAATAAATGGCTTCACCCAGCCACTAACCATGAGTGGAGGAAAAGGTTTGGTGTTATCATTCATAGTCTCTGAAAAAATCCAAGAAAGCAAAAATTCTGCTGGTGTACATAAAGTTTTGAGCACAACTGTAAATGTTCATTTTTTTCTTACACATTTCAATAATTCCTGTGAAGCACCTGAAGGGTTAATAAGCTTCTTGAATGTGGCGTTGAGCATCTTGAGTGGTTCAATTTTAGAATGGTGTCAAGTTTGGGTTTTTGCTGTCATATAGGCCCTCAAAGTCATTTCAGATATGATGTGGTCCCTAAAAATTTTTTTATTTTTTTTAATTTTGTTGGAAAAATGCGAAATTGCTGGTCAAATTTTAACATTTCTAACTTTTAAACAAAAAAAAGTTCTGTTTCAAAAATTGTGCTAATGTAAAGCAGACATATGGTAAATATTATTTGTTAACTGTTTTGTGTAACATATCTCTCAGGTTTGATGGAATAAAAATTAAAGTTTGAAAATTGCAAAATTTGAAAAATTTTCACCAATATTCCAATTTTTTCACAAATAATCGCAAGTCATATTGAGCAAATTTTACCACTATTATGAAGTACAATATGTCACGAAAAAACTCTCTCAAAATCATTGGGATCCTTTGAAAAATTGTTACCACATAAAGAGACACTGGTCAGAATTGTAAAATTTGGCCTGGTCATGAAGGTGAAAACACGCTTGGACCAGTCATGCTACTGATCTGAACTGTGTTTGCCACCATTCTGTAAGAACAGGCAGATCTACCTCTGTAGCATCAGAAGAGTGAAAGGGCACCGAGCATTGATATAGCAATTCGGACAGCTTCAGAGCAGAGCTTGTAAACTGTATAGTAGACATCTTGCAAGCCCCAACTCCTGACCTAGAAAACCAGCCACCTCTGATATACTGTAGAGGTGACTGATTACCTAGACAAAGAGCTTCAAAATGTAACAGTAAAAATGCCTCCAGCTTGAAGAGCGAAGAAGATTGTGTTCTCTCGCTGCATGTTTATATTGCGCTGTGGGAAAGGAGCACCATTTCAATTTCACTTCAGTTAACCGTAAAGCCAGAATTGGTGTTGCCAACCATCCTTAGTCACACGGTCTACATCTCAACATCACATTGCAGTCACCAACATAGTGACACTGCACTGTAATCTACAACTTTATGCTCCCCTCTTTTTTGCAAACAACTTGGCAAGGGGAGGAGTGACATTAGACACATGCAAGCAGATCCTGTCCACATTTACTGCAGTTGTAATGTGAGCTAGTTGTACACTATATTTTCATAACAAATGTCAACAGCTGCTCCCCCTAGTGTTTAAATGTTGAAACTATCAAAATTCGGTGTAGAATTTTCCATATTTTATGCTATTAATAGTTATTTAAATACTTTACATTTTTTCAATTGTTTATCATTTTTTATTGATGATATTTTTTTTCAGTTCAGCTTATGACCACTGCTGCTCTGGAGTAAAGGACTATTTCCAAGGAACAAGTGGAAATGATCCTTGATAACCTAAGAAAAATCATGCTGCTATTTTATATCTTTATGTGGATACAAGTAGATGATATGAAAGGGAAAATTGTTTTCTGGTAAAAGATTTTGAAGGATGAGAAATCAAATGCAATACCTGGTGTGTTAATGGGGGTGGGACGGTTAATTCCTTAACAGCCATGATATAGATTAGTGCCATGAAGAAAACTAAAAAAGAAGGGTTGGAGTCCCCTAGACCATAAGTAGTGTTTCTGGAAAACAATCATGGCAGGTGAGGATCTGATTGATCACCAGATCATGGTAGCGAACGTCACCAGGATCCTTGCGCTCATCAATGAAATAGCAGATTGTAGTACATGGATTTTAATGTCTTCTAATAAGCAGCAGGAATCCCAAAAAGAAAACAGAAGTCAAGTGCAAACTAATACATGTGGTAAAAACAAAAACAAAGTTTTTTAGACAATTAATGAACAATAAAATAAAATGAGAAGATTCATGGAGTGTCACATGTCCAGGAACACAAGTAAGTCTACAGGCTACAATACATATGCAGTGGTACAAAATAAACCATGGAGCAAAAGAAGTGGTAAGACAGAGATACAAAAAAATAATAAGGTGCTACATTACAGGTGCTCAAATAACATGGAAGAAATCGTAGGTAAGGTAACAGCACTGTAGCCCAGTGATCCAACAGCTCATTCTGTGCAGTACATTGTTAGTAAACCCCTAAATAGGTAAGGATAAAGTACATCATATGTCATACAAGCAGTTCCTCAGGCTGCAAAAGTAAAATGCACAGCAAAAAAGCACATAGACTAACAGAGGCAAAGAGCCCAAAGTATCTTAGTTATTTTGTGTAGCCACCAACTTCATTCAAATGTTTATTTTTTTTTGTGTTTGAAAATTTCTTTGACTGATTTTGTGTGCAGAGGATTTCTGCAGATCAGTCTCTTGACTATGTGATAGGGCCTCAATGGTCAGAAACGAGTTCAGGCTCTATATTTTTATAAGAATGTAATAAGCTAGGCGTTAATATTTTTCTTTCTGTTCTGGCGATCTAATCTGTAATTTCTCACCGAACGTCACCTTCCAGTGAGAAAATTATGTCAGTAAAGAAATGATGTAAATGTGAATAAAACAATGAAGTGATGTGAGGAATTAATACTTTATTAAAATATATTCTAAATGTAAAATCCAGAAGCAATTGGGTTCCCAGTTATAAGTAGTATTGAGTCCTATCAATAGTGTTAAACTCTATGTCATTTAACCTGGCAGGAATGCAGCTGCGGTGTGATGGGAGAGGAAGGACTGCTGTCACCCTGATAAGAAATAGAGGTGTTGAATTGATCTTAAAACTGTGAGACAGATATGTAAGATGCTTACAGACACGGGTTACCTAGTCATTAATCAATGAAAACATAGCTTCTAAAGTTGATTTAAACATGTACATATGACAATAGGAAGGGTAATATTGTAGGTTGCAATTTAGTCAATAGTGTTCTTGAACATAATTGTGGTCAGTTGCATGATAATTAGGCTTGTATCCAGTTATAGCAAGTTTATTTAATTTTCTATCTCATGTTTCCAAAGGGAAAATGATTGCTGGTAGAAGTGATCAAATCTTTTGAAATTCCAATTCTCTAGGTTTTTCAACATTTCAAAAACATTTGATTTGCATCAAATCGATTTGCCATGAATTGCAATACTGCAACACCTCCAATTGCCCTTAAAAGACATGTGTAACACTCTAAGGTCTCCTAGGACTTTATCCAACCATTTTAAAGATTTTTAATACAAACACTGCCAGTGCCTAGTAATGTGGAAATGATCTCAGCATAGAAATTGATAGTAACTGGGTGTAACCAACAGTCTATTTAATAGCACATCCCACTGACAGACTTTTTCATAGTTTGTAAGGTTGAAAGCAGACTTAAGACCGAAAAAGTTCAACCTATAGCCCATCATGTTGATCCAGAGGAAGGTAAAAACTCCATAGGGCAGATATTAATAGCTCCATATTGAGAGAATAATTCCTTCCCAACTCCACATATGGCAATCAGACTAGCTCCGTGGATCAATGTCCCATCACAGGATCTAGTGCCCATAACCTGTAATATTATGTTTTTTAAGAAAAGCATCCAGCCACTTCTTGAATTTTAGTAGTGAATCAGCCATTACAACATTAGACGGCAGAGAGTTCCACAGCGTCATTTCTCTTACAGTAAAGAATCTGCATCTGTGATGATGATTAAACCTTCTTTCCTCTAGACGTAGAGGATGCCTGCTTGTCCTCGTTGCAGGCCTTAGTGTAAAAAGATCATTAGAAAGATCTCTGTACTGTCCCCTCATATATTTGGACATTGTAATAAGAGGCGGCAATTGCTCAAAGAGATCTCCGCTCCTGAGATCTCAATCTGCCCATGCGCTGCCTCCGACGGCCATTTTCCCAAAGTCCACTGATGTGAAAAGGATGGGAAGTGCGGGGACTCTCGACATTTTGTGAAAGCCCGGGGCCCGCTGTAACCTTGCACCGCCAAACACCCCCTCCTCCCATCCTGGGCGCTGGAGCATTGCCCCACTTCTACTGCCACCAGATTCCTGAACCAGTGACCCTGCCTCCTGAGACCCAGTATCACTTACCCCCGGTAAGCTACCATAAAAGCGGACTACAAGTTGCACTACCATTTTATAGAAAACATTTTTTTCCTATTTTCCTCCTCACAATTTGGGGTGTGTCTTATGGTCCAACGCATCTTATAATCGGAAAAATACTGTATTTTTTTCTTGCATAATTTAATTAAAAATTCCCTATCCTTCCTTAATTACACTAACTGCTTTATTTTTTTCTGCTACTTCCTCTATGATGATGCTTCATTTGAAAATCCCAGTGCATGCTGGATACTGACACGATATATTGGTGACTGCAGCATCCTCTTCACCCTTTCTGAAATGAACCATCATCTGTGACTTCCGTTTCAGTGGCTTGGCTGGTCCTTGATCTACTGAACATGCACCAGTTGTTCAGATTGCTCCCATTATAATCCATCTGTGGATAATATGACAAATATTGTATACTTGTAGTGAAGTCAAGTGACTACCATAACCATGCATTCATAAATATACAGTGGGTACAGAAAGTATTCAGACTCCTTTAAAATTTTTCACTCTTTGTTTCATTGCAGCCATTTGGTAAATGCAAAAAAGTTCATTTTTTTCTCATTAATGTACACTCTGCACCCGATCTTTACTGGAAAAAAAACAGAAAAGTAGAAATTTTAGCAAATTTATTAAAAAAGAAAAACTGAAATATCACATGGTCATAAGTATTCAGACCCTTTGCTCAGTATTGAGTAGAAGCACCCTTTTGAGCTAGTACAGCCATGAGTCTTCTTTGGAATGATGCAACAAGTTTTTCACACCTGGATTTGTGGATCCTCTGCCATTCTGCCTTGCATATCCTTTCCAGTTCCGTCAGGTTGGATGGTGAACTTTGGTGAAAAACCATTTTCAGGTCTCTCCAGAGATGCTCAATTGGGTTTAGGTCAGGACTCTGGCTGTACCAGTCAAGAATGGTCACAGAGTTGTTCTGAAGTCACTCCTTTGTTATTTTAGCTCTGTGCTTGGGGTCATTGTTTTGTTGAAAGGTGAACCTTTGGCCAAGTCTGAGGCCCAGAGCACTCTGGAAGTGGTTTTCATCCAAGATATCTCTGTACTTGACCGCATTCATGTTTACTTCAATTGCAACCAGTCATCCTGTCCTTGCAGCTGAAAAACACCCCCATAGCATGATGCTACCACCACAATGTTTCACTGTTGGGATTTTATTGGTCAGGTGATAAGCAGTGCCTGGTTTTCTCCACACTTACCGCTTAGGCTAATTTCACATTTGCGTTGTTTTGTGCAGCGCATCGTGCGCAACTAAAAACACGTGCAAAAAGGCATATAAGCGCTTGCAAGCGAATGTTTTTTTTAACGCAACAATGTACTCATAATGACAAAAAAAGTAGCGTTTGCATGCTTTTATCTAGCATTTTGCATGCATTTGCATTTTTTAGGTGCATGAGTGTCACATTTCACAGGAGGAAAATCCTTGAAACAGACTCCACCAATGGGACACCAGTGGTCGAGTGTCATGGGACTTTTTTAACCCCTTCCCGACCCATGACGCCACGTAGGCGTCATGAAAACCTGTGCCAATCCGACCCATGACGCCTATGTGGCGTCATGAAAGGATCGCGTCCCTGCGGGTCGGGTGACCGGGGTCACTGAAAGGTCACCCGACCCGCCGGCACAGGACCCTTTGTGCTTCACCACAGGGGGGTTGGCTTAACCCCCCCCGTGGCCACGATCGCTCTGATTGGCTGTTAAAAGTGAAACAGCCAATCAGAGCAATCTGTAATATTTCACCAATATAATTGGTGAAATATTACAATCCAGCCATGGCCGATGCTGCAATAGCATCTGCCATGGTTGGACACCGAGCCCTGACCCCCCCCACACGGATTCACGGCGGCGATCGGCCGCCGCCACCGAAAGATGGCAGCGGTCGGTCACCGCCGTCACTAAAAGCTCCCCTCCTCCTGGCCTCCGCTGCCCCTACCTTCCGATCCCCCCCCTCACTTCCGACCCCCATACTCACCTCTCCCGGTCCACCGATGTCCCTGGATCCTTCCCGGCGGCTGCCCGGGATTCTTCATGGGCGCCGCCATCTTGGAAAGTGCGCCCTGCCTAGTCAAAAAATTTATTTTGATCACTGTGATAAACTGTCACAGTGATCAAAATAAAAAAAGTAAGTGAACCCCCCCTGTCATAGGTAGGGAAAAATAATAAAGAATTTTTTTTTTTTCCTATAAGGCCCTGTGCACACGTTGCGGATTTTGCTGCGGATCCGCAGCTGATTTCTCTGCTGATCCGCAGCTGATTTCTCTGCTGATCCGCAGCTGATTTCGTTGCTGATCCGCAGCGGATTTCGCTGCTGATCCTCAGCGGATTTCGCTGCTGATCCGCAGCTGATTTCGCTGCTGATCCGTAGCTGATTTCGCTGCTGATCCTCAGCTGATTTCGCTGCTGATCCGCTGCTGATTTCGCTGCGGATCAGCAGCGAAATCAGCAGCGAAATCAGCTGCGGATCAGCAGCGAAATCAGCTGCGGATCAGCAGCAGATTTCGCTGCTGATCCGCAGCTGATTTCGCTGCTGATCCGCAGCGGATTTCGCTGCTGATCCGCAGCGGATTTCGCTGCTAATCCGCAGCTGATTTCGCTGCTGATCCGCAGCTGATTTCGCTGCTGATCCGCCGATTTCGTGCGGATCCGCGCGATTTGGCGCTGCGGATCCACAGCAGATTTCGCTGCTGATCAGGGTCAGGCTGGGTTCATATTGCATTATGGCAGTCCGTTAGATGGACTGCGTTTCACCGCGGTATAACGCGGTGTAACGCAGTCCGTTAACGCTGCCATTCACCCCATTTGTGTGCGCATTGCAACGCATGCCATGAAGCGGCATGCGTTCGCGACGTGTCGTCATTCAGTGACGGAGCCTTGGACGCAAGCTGCAGCGTCTGGGCTCCATCACCGCTAGCACAGATGAATCATCGCTGATTCCTCTGCACTAGCGGGTATAGCATAACGCGATCGCGTTATGCTATACCGTTACCAGCCCGTCAACGCTACGTGTTGAACGGGCTGGTAAAACGCAATATGAACCCAGCCTTAGGGTTAGAACTAGGGTTAGGGTTAGAACTAGGGTAAGGGTTAGGACTAGGGTTAGGGTTGGAATTAGGGTTAGGGTTGGAATTAGGGTTAAGGTTGGGATTAGGGTTAGGGTTGGGATAAGCGTTAGGGGTGTTTTGGGGTTAGGGTTGGGATTAGGGTTAGGCTTGTGGTTAGGTTTATGGTTAGAGTTGGGATTAGGGTTAGGGGTGTGTTGGGGTTAGGGTTATGGTTAGGGTTTGTATTAGGGTTAGGGGTGTGTAGGGGTTAGGGTTGGGGTTAGGGGTGTGTTGGGGTTAGGGTTGGAGTTAGAATTGAGGGGTTTCCACTATTTAGGTACATCAGGGGATCTCCATACGCGACATGGCGCCACCATTGATTCCTGCAAATTTTGCGTTCAAAAAGTCAAACAGTGCTCCCTTTATTCCAAGCCCCGACGTGTGCCCAAACAGTGGTTTACCCCCACATATGGGGTATCAGCGTACTCGGGAAAAATTGCACAACAACTTTGGGGGTCTAATTTCTCCTGTTACTGTTGGGAAAAAAAATTGGGGACTAAAAAATTTATTTTTGTGGAAAAAAAATGATTTTTTATTTTCACGGCTCTGCGTTATAAACTTCTGTGAAGAACTTGGGGGTTCAAAGTGCTCACCACACATCTAGATAAGTTCCTTGCGGGGTCTAGTTTCCAAAATGGGGTCACTTGTGGGGAGTTTATACTGTTTAGGCACATCAGGGACTCTGCAAACGTAACATGACGCCCGCAGACCATTCCATCAAGTCGGCAATTCAAAACGTCACTACTTCCCTTCCGAGCCCCGAAGTGTGCCCATACAGTAGTTTTCTCCCACATATGGGATATCAGCGTACTCAGGACAAATTGGACAACAACTTTTGAGGTCTAATTTCTCCTGTTACCCTTGGGAAAATAAAAAAATTGGGGACTAAAAGATCATGTTTGTGGAAAAAATATGATTTTTTTATTTTCATGGCCCGGCGTTATAAACTTCTGTGTAGCCCTTGGGGGTTCAAAGTGCTCACTACACATCTAGATAAGCTCCTTGGGGGGTCTAGTTTCCAAAATGGGGTCACTTGTGGGGGGTTTCTACTGTTTAGGCACATCAGGGGCTCTGCAAAGGCAACATGACGCCCACAGAACATTCCATCAAGTCTGCATTCCAAAATGGCGCTCCTTCCCTTCTGTGCTCTCCCATGCGCCAAAACAGTGGTTCCCCCCACATATGGGGTACAGTGTACTCAGGACAAACTGTACAACAACTTTTATGGTCCAATTTCTCCTGTTACCCTTGTGAAAATAAAAAATTGCGGGTTAAAAAAATCAGTTTTTGAGGAAAAAAATGATTTTTTATTTTCACGGCTCTGCATTACAAACTTCTGTGAAGCACGTGGGGGTTCAAGGTGCTCACCACACATCTAGTTAAGTTCCTTGAGGGGTCTAGTTTACAAAATGTGGTCACTTGTGGGGGGTTTCTACTGTTTAGGCACATCAGGGGCTCTGCCCGCCCGCAGACCATTCCATCAAGTCGGCATTTCAAAGCGTCACTACATCCCTTCCAAGCCCTGACGTGTGCCCAAACAGTGGTTCTCCCCCACATGTGAGGTACTAGCGTACTTAGGACAAATTAGACAACAACTTTTGGGGTCCAATTTCTCCTGTAACCATTGTGAAAATAAAAAATATGGGGCTAAATAATAATTTTTTGAGAAAAAAAAATGATTTTTTATTTTCACGGCTCTGCGTTATAAAGTTTTGTGAAGCACCTGGGGGTTCAAAGTGCTCACTGTGAATCTGCATAAGTTTCTTAGGGCGTCTAGTTTCCAAAATGGGGTCACTTGTGGGGGAGCTCCAATGTTTAGGCACACAGGGACTCTCCAAATGCGACATGGCAACCGCTAAATATTCCAGCATATTTTCCATTCAAAAAGTCAAATGGCGCTCCTTCCCTTCTGAGCCCTGCCGTGCGCCCAAACAGTGGTTTATGACCACATATGAGGTATCTGTATACTCAGGAGAAATTGCCCAACAAATTTTAGGGTCCATTTTATCCTGATGCCCATGCAAAAATGAAAAATTGATGCTAAAAGAAAAATTTTGTTGGAAAAATTAAAATGTCCATTTTTTCCTTCCACGTTGCTTTAGTTCCTGTGAAGCACCTGAAGGGTTAATAATCTTCTTGAATGTAGTTTTGAGTAGCTTGAGGGGTGCAGTTTTTATAATGGTGTCACTTTTGGGTATTTTCTGCCATATAGATCCCTCAAAGTGACTTCAAATGTGAGGTGGTCCCTAAAAAAAATGGTTTTGTAAATTTTGCTGTAAAAATGAGAAATCGCTGGTCAACTTTTAACCCTTATAACTTCCTAACAAAAAAAAATGTTGTTCCCAAAATTGTGCTGATGTAAAGTAGACATGTGGGAAATGTTATTTATTAACTATTTTGTGTCACATAACTCTCTGGTTTAACAGAATAAAAATTCAAAATTTGAAAATTGCGAAATTTTCAAAATTTTGGCCAAAGTTCCATTTTTTTCACAAATAAACGCAAAAATTATCGACCTAAATTTACCACTAACATGAAGCCCAATATGTCATGAAAAAACAATCTCAGAATCGCTAGGATCCGTTGAAGCGTTCCTGAGTTATTACCTCATAAAGGGACACTGGTCAGAATTGCAAAAAATGGCAAGGTCTTTAAGGTCAAAATAGGCTGGGTCATGAAGGGGTTAAATAGACCCTGTTCAGATGAATACTTCCGATTTTGCTGCTGTTTCCTGTGTCACCATGGATCTGCGTTGGGAGAGTTTTCACTTCAAATTGGATCTGGACTTTGCGCTGTTTCTGGCTTTTGCATTTGTTTGCCAGCAACAAAGGGAGAGAGAGAGACAGCGAAGGCGGCGTTTTTGGAGACATCCGATTATTGCTGTCCGGGAGAGCCATTGTACCACACCCTCTTCAGCGAGCTCCAGTCAAATCCGGCAAAATTTTCTGACTATACACGGATGTCCCAAGAAAGCTTCAGGAATTTGCTTGGTCGTGTTGAAGGAGCCATCCGGAGACAGGACGCACAGCTCCGTCATGCGATTCCTCTTGAGGAACGGCTCCTCGTCACATTACGGTACGTAATATTAAACCAATGCGTGTGTTGTTTTCAGTCTGCCATTTACTAAAAGCCTGAAAAATAATAGTTCTGCCATGATACAGCTTTATTTTTCATGTCAGTGTTTTGCCAAAGCCTAGACAATCACAATTTTCCTTCATCAGTTTTGCAGATTCCTTGCTTCTGGCGAGACCCTCTCTTCTCTCCATTTCCAGTACCGGCTTGGAATCTCCACCTTGTCGGGAATAGTTGCGGACAGCTGCCGGGCTTTGTGGGATGTTCTGTGTCCTGAATTTATGCCCCTGCCCACCGTGGAAAAGTGGATCGAAATATCGGATCAATTCCTGACAGTCTGCAATTTTTTGGCCGGGGCAATGACTCTCAGACCTTTAAGAACTCGGACATGGGCCATAGGTTGTATGGCAACCATTTAAATTTCTCCATGCCACGGCCTCTTCCCCACACCGAAGGTTCGCCACTGCCATTTGTAATGGTTGGTGATGAGGCATTTCAAATGTGCACAAACCTATTGAAACCGTACTCTAGCCGGGACTTGGACCACACAAAAAAAATCTTTAATTACAGACTGACCAGGGCCAGAAGAACTGTAGAGTGTGACTTTGGGATTCTTGTGTCCAGATGGCGCATTCTAGGCACAGCCATTAATCTGAAACTTGAAACTGTGGATGAGGTGGTGAAAGCCTGTGTGGTTCTTCACAATTTTGTGATGGCTAAAGAGCACCCTACCTTTGAACTAGATGAACCACCTGTCAACCCATTGCCTAAATTCACTCAGTACCCTCTCAGGTCATCAGTTGAAGTTGGCCAAATGAGGGACCAATTTGCGGCCTATTTTATTTCTGATGTGGGACGTGTGGAATGGCAAGAGTAAATGGTGTAATAAAATTGTTTTCTTGTGTTTATGTTAATAAAATACCTGTTTTGATACCTGTACCAAGTGCACTCTGTTTTTATACAATCAAATACAATAATCACTTGCCCAGGTGTCCCAGTGAAGTCAGGATGCTGTTTTTTGTGTATCCTGACTTTAATAGTGTTAGGGTCTGCGGAACGCACCTAATAAATAATGTAGAGAGGTGTGTTCGCAGCCTGGGGTCCACCGTGCAGGGAGAGCCTGCTGCTAGTAAGATGGCTTAAGTAGCGAACTCTGTTATCCCGCAGAGTCGCTAAAATAAATGCCGTAGCGCGCTGTGGCAGATAGTGCGAACTCTGTTAATCCACAGAGCCGCTAGCGGGAATGCCGCAGCGCTATATAGCGATATAAGCGAACTCTGTTACACCACAGAGTCGCTGAGGTAAAGACGCAGAGATAGATACTGTGTCCTGTTAACACCACAGGGATACACAGATAACTGCTGTGCGGATAGCAGTCCGGACATTCAGACAGCACCATCAGCACTCCTCCGGAGAAGTCGGATTCTAGGTTATTCAGCCCAACCGCTAACCAGTGCACTCAAATCTCCTCACCGGAGGTGCCGGTATTCTAGGGGCTTATTTCAGCCGAGCCCTAACCACATGCGTGCAAGATCACACTGGCGCAAAGCACATAATGCAATTGATCCTAGCGCACGGCCGTGCGGTAAGGACAGCCTTTTATAGCAGCCGCGAGAAAAAGACCTTCCAGGAAGGACCAATGGGAAGCTGCTTCAGAACATCAACAGCTGGAGGACCTTCCTGAAGGACCAATAGGAGTGTCAGCTGTATCTGAGCATGTGACCCCTGATCTCCAATGGGAGATCTTGCCCTGGGCATGCTCAGATGAAGCAACAAAGGACTAAGACCTAAAGACGTCTGCTCGCTGCTGACCAGTAGTGGCTACAATAGCAGAACCTGAAGAGGCAGCAGCAAGTCTCTGCACAGTATTAGACCGGGCGAGACGCTGGGACCGACGTCTTTGCTGAGCAGGCTCCACTGAAGCTGGAGATGGATGGGTGACCGCAGCGTGACTGGTTCGAGACTCCCCTTGTGCAGCAGCGGGAACTCGAACCCTAACAAATAGGACTCCTACCAGGTGAGTCTACAGAGAAAAGTTGTATGACTTTCATCATCTCTCCAGTCTGTGTTCAAACAGATTGCAGTGACGGTGGAGATACTGCAGTGACGGTGGAGATACAACAAATATTATACACCTGGCCTGATATTACAAATAGTGATTTTGGGATGCCATAGCATCCTTCACTCTTTATGACACCTGACCATAACAGTATAGATATTCTCTGTAGTATCTCCACTGTGGCTTCAGTATGCACGCACACTGGAGAGATGATAAAGTATATACAACTTCTAGAAGCCCCTGGCCTGGTGTCATATTGAAGTGAGGATGCCAACAAAAAGCATCCTGACTTCAGAATTTAATGACACCTGGGCAGGTGAATACACATATGAGTTAACCACCAGCATCTCTCCTGTCTGCGGGCAATAGATGATGCAGACTGAAGCGACGCTGCAGATGACAACTCATAGGTATAGTCACCTGGCCAGGTGTGATAGTTATAATACCAGGCCAGAGGATTTTAGATGTGACATGTATTTTCTCCATAATCTCTTCAGTTTATTCACCACACAATGAATAGAGGATGTGGTTAATTACAAGGTATATCTACAATCCCCTGGCCTTGTGTCACAAAGAGTGAAATGTTGATGGGCAAAACACACCATCCTCAATTCACTCTTTATGATACCTGGCAAGGTGAGAATAGAAATGCCTTGCTCTCACCAACATCCTCTATTCAGTCAACTAATATTTGTATACTGAAGAGACTGGTGGTGAAAATACAAGTCATATACGTATTTGTGTTTTTGACAACACATAGCTCCAGGACTGACACAAGAAGCATGTGTCGATACTGGAGCTCTGTGGTGGCAAAATCACAAAGTGTACGGCGCAGTGTGTGTACGGCGCTGTGTGTGTACGCGGCGAAAGACACAATTAAACCAAACAGTTGAGGAAAAAAAATAACATTTATTTCACAAGACTCACAAAAAAAATTAACGGGGCCGACGTTTGGGGGAAGATGGGGGGAATTTGGGGGTGTGGAGGGACGAGGATTGACTTTGGGTGGACGACGAAGGGGTTAGAGGGGAAGGGGCGACGAAAGTGATGGGGGAAGGCAGCGGGTCAGACACAGTGGGAGGTGAGGGGGTGGGAGGACAAAAGTCTTTAACTTTTTAAGGACTCTTCGTCCAATCTTTGTGTCCTTTTTTTTGGAGGTCCTGATGCTTGGGGACCTGGTGCTTGGGGACCTCCTGGTGCTTGTGGAGCTCCTGGTGCTGGGGACCTGGTGCTTGGGGACCTCCTGTTGCTTGGGGACCTCCTGGTGCTTGTGGGGCTCCTGGTGCTTGGGGACCACCGTGTGCTGGGGGACCTCTGGGGGCTGGGGGACCTCCTGCCAGGGTCTGTGGCCCTGAATAGCGAATGAGAGTCCCCCAGCTGCTGCTCGGTAGTGGTGGCATCCCTGGAAGTGGAGGAGGACCAAGCAGGGGTGGAGGTCCAAACAGGGGTGGAGGTTGTGCAAACAGGAGCAGCGCTTGGCATGGTGGTGGCGGGGGAGTGTCCAGCTGCACTGTGACTTGGTGTGGTGTAGTGTGGTCCAGCATGGCTTGGAATACTGGTGGCCGTGCAGTGGTATGCAGCAGTAGTTGGTAGTGAGGTGAAGCGAGTCAGTGGTGGCACGGTTGGGAAAGGCACCACTGGCTGCTGCTGCACATACCAACTCTGCTGCATAGCCTGCATGTAAGCAGTGTTGCAGGCCTGCATCACAGTCAGCTGGAGATCAGGACTAAGGTGTTCCACCATGCCCCTTTCAATTTTATTAAAAAAATGGTGCGCTGGTCTTTTGTCGTCGGCTTCAAGATGGTCTAGGCGACGCTCAACAGACTGGAAGCGGTGTTCCATGAGTGCAAAACCGCTATCCATTCTGTCGCCCAACGCCTTGAGGCCATTTTGAAGAACCATGCCCAAGTGAATGAACTCGGGCATGAGATTCCTGTCAGAGTGCCCGCAAAACCAGTGGCAGAGACCTGTGACAGGGGAACACTTGATTGACCAGCTTCCTGTTCTCCAGCTGGCTGTGATGCCGACTCACAAGATGCTCCTTGGCTTGTGGATGGCTGGGACAGGTCCGAGGCAGCTCTCTGAAGGACTGCTCCAGGACCAGGTTGCAGGGTGCTGCTCCAGGTGCTGTGAAAAAAAAAAATTAGGATCATGCTTTTGCAATAGTAAAAGCGCCAACTCCTGTGGAATAGAAAAACACAGAGGAAACACAGTACAATACAACAACAAAATACTTACACTCTGGTGGCAAGGACCGGTCATAAGAAAGCCAAAGCCCGATGGTAGCGGTACTTTCTTGTTGTCTTTGCCACAGCACCACTGGCAACCTTGTTCTCCTGTCTCAGGTCCCTGTTGAAGTGGTCCTTCATCGAGCGCCAACGGTTTCTGACCTTGTTCACTGTGGAAAACCAAAAATAAAATTTAGACAATGCACTGTAGGCCGGGATCACACAACTGTGTGAGATGCTAGAAACTCACAGGAGTTACTAGCATCATACACAGTTGTGTGATCCCGGCCAAGGTCACTGCAGCATCACACACTATTGAAATACTTACAAAATTCCTTGCAGACTCGGGGAGAGGCGTTGTCCCAGCCATCCATCAGCCCTGCGGCCACCTCATTCCAGAGCCGCCGGATCACCACTTGTCACAGTGCATTGGATCATGGCTGTCCCACAACGGGACTCACTCCTGGACCAACCCTATCAGGGCGCCATTGTCCAGAGCGAGTTCCTCATCCCGTTGTGAAGCCTAGAAAAGAAAGCAAAACATTAATTTTGGAAAGATTTGGAAACGAAAAAGATAGAAAACAAGACAGAATAGAAGAAAGATTGAGAATAGAAGCAAGACTGAATAGGAAAAACAGGCAATAAAAAAGCCAGGGCCAAAAAAGAGTACAATCTGTCAGTCTATACTTACAGGTCGCCTCCCTCCTGCACACGGACTGGCTGCTCCCGTTCTTCCTCCGCTGCCGTGGATGATGTGGACTGAAAAAAAAAAAAATTATTGTATGTGTCCATTCAACAGCAAATACTTACCAATCAGTATGGAAGGAAGGTACTCACTTCACCCTCTGCGTGGGCCAGTTCACCAGGGCCAGGAAGGTATTCATCCCCAGAAGACATGCTGCAATAAAAAAAAGAGACATTAGTACCTAATAAATTGAGAAAAAAGGAGAGAAAGACATTAGGTTTAATACTCACATTATCCAAGTTTTCTTTCCTGTGCAAGATTTTGGAATGCAGTAGCTGCTGTGTCTCTGGCTGTAGCTGCTGTCTCTCTGGCTGGCTGTAGAGTAGTGGACAGAAGTGCCAACACCTTCTTTCATATACACTACCCCCATACAATGTTTCTTTGTTTAGTGAGTGGTTTAAACCAGTGTCTAGACATGTGTAATATTTGACAACACATGCGTCCTAAAACACTGGCGTACGCATGCCCAAGCGCACGCCAGCGATCCCATAGACTTTAATGTGTTGTTTTGGCGCATTCCGTGCGCACAGCGAACACATGCGTCTTTTAACAATTTTGGGCGGAACGAAAAATGCAACATGTTGCGTCGTGCGAGACCTGGCGTTCACCTCAAAAAAACGCATGCTCACAAAAACGCTGGTGATCGCATGCAAACGCTAAACCATGCGCCCCCCATGTTAAAGATAGATGGAATGGTGGCATCTTGGCAGCTTCACTCTTGATTTTCCTCAATTCAATTTTTTTATCAACACTAGTGTTGAGCGATATTGCTCGATATCTAAAAATATCGTATCGAAATTGTATCGCCGATAGCACTAAATATCGTCGATATCCGATTTCGATACCGGAAGTCCCATGTAAGTCTATGGGAACAAAATATCGCAACAAAAAAAACCCTTTCTTTCGTTGTAAACACAAAATATACACACATAGAATACATATATATATATATATATATATATATATATATATACATGTCATTGTGACATATATATATATATATACATATATTTATAGTTTATACACTTCTACATAGTAAAATCGACTCTAATTCAATTGCCGGGTAAAGACGTGACATACCCCATAGAAGTCGACGGGCTCGGTGCCGAGTACCCCGAAAACCTCTGGCTCTGTGCGACTCAACTTGGGCGTCACGAACAGGATTCTGTAGCTCGCTATAAGCGAGTCCTGTGTGCCTGAATTGCACTGGTTTTGTGCTTGAGAATTGCTAAAATCATCAGAGAATGTATTTGCCATTTTTCCGCCATATCTGCGTCACGACGAGGCACTGGTGAAGAAGAAGGGCGTGCTCTTCGTGGGTGTCACTCACTCAGTGGCGTGAAAACGATGGCCGCCCACTGTAAATGGTACTGCAATGTAACATTGTGCCCCACAGCTCTGGAGTTCCGCCTCCTCATCCTCCTCAGTGTGATAAGGTCCCGCCTCCCTACAAAAGAGGGGCCCTCTCCAGATATGACACATGTGACTTGGCAGAGATGGCTAATGGACACGACGAGCAGAAGTGGGAAGGGATGGAGCAGTCAGAGCTCTCCCCCCATGGAAGCGACCCGATCGCCACGGAATCACCGTTGGGCACCCGGCCTGTAAACCCTCCTACGCTGCAAGAAGCGGAGGATACCCTGAGAGGCCTGGCCCGGCACCGGGAGGAGGTCGCCAGCATGGAAGCCAGCTGGCGTGCCCTAAAAATAAACTTGGAGCGGCGCCAATCCCTCTTACCTGAAGTGTCTGTACCGGAAGGTGAGGCACCCGTTATAGTAGAGGAGCCCTTGCAATGTGATCCGGTTGACGTTGTCGCAGTGGAGGCACCCGTTCCTGCAAAAACCGCAGCACCGTCAGCAGCACCCCAAATCCCGCTGTCTGCCCCGGTCGCTGAGACAGAAGAAGCGACACCCGTCCTCATGGAGGAGGCCGCGCAGGCACCAGAGCACTACCTGCCTGTACCGGAGCCCCGACTGTCATCTGATTTAGAGCCGTCTGCTTCCTCCGCAGGGGAGCGCCGCCAGGACTGGGGGGCAACAGGAGAGCTGCCGCAAACCGGACACTGTAAGCTGCAGTGGAGTAGTGGAGACATGGAGCAACTGGTGGAGGAGAATTACAATCGGCGTCAGGAGGAAGAGTGGAGACGTTGGGAGAAGGAAGCAGAGCGACAAAGGGAGCAGCGAGAAACCCTAAAACTTCGCCAACGTCACCTGGAGAAGGACCGGGCAGATAAGGACCGGATGAGAAAGGACAAAGGAACCCTGAGTGAGCCGCGGCGTAAGGGTGCAGTACGGAACTTTAAATTGAAAGGTGGGTGGGGCTTCATCAAGGAGTCTGGACTTTATTTAGAAGTCTTTGTGACCCGGCGGGACGTGGAGGCTCACCTCCCAGAAGGACACCCGGGGAGGGACCTGTTGCCAGGAGACTTGGTGACTTACACCCGACACTGGGGTTACAATGGGTGGTACGCCCTAAATGTTACCAGGTGCGACCCCTACTCCCCAGTGTGTCAGGAACCTGTGAGACCCTCGAAGCCTTCAGCCTCCCACATCCAGGCCTCTGCAAAAGTGCCCACCCCACGCCGTAAATCTCCCCAGCCTCCCTCAGTGGTCTCCTCAGCAGACCCACCCATCGACATGATATCGATACGTGGCCCGTACCCGGCGCCTGTTAGGCCCCCTGGGGTTCGTACAGTCCGTGACATAGGGCTCCAGACCCGGAGAGAGATGAAAGAGGTGGCCACACAGACCCAGATAGCGGGTCACGACTTGACTGTACAGGCCACACGACGTCATCAGGTCCTGGTGGTCCTTGGTGCCTCGGATGTTTGGCAAGCACCAGAAGAGTACCAGGTGGTACCTGGAAGAGGCCAGCCAAAGAAGTCTAAATAACCCGGACAGGGTCCCTGTATGTAAATAAATAGTTAAATTGTTTATGTACCCGGACGGGTGAATGTTCCAAAAAAATTTTTTTAATTTAATAAAAAAAAAAAAACACAGTTTTCATTTCTTTTATTACTGTCTCATCCTGCTGCGACGCCATCGATCTCCTGTAAAAAAATGAAAAAAAAAAAAAAAAAAAGTATACCACCTGACCGACGCAGTCCATAGTAACGAGTGTCCCACGACGATCCAGCTCTGCTACATCAGAATGACAGGCAGAGCCTGTCATCCCGGTGCAGCACAGCTGATTACCTGCTTCCCCGGCGGTGACGTCATCGGACTGACTGCTTTACGGCCGGGATTACCCTGCAGTCACTGCAGTTATCGCGAAAAACTGCATGTGACCGCCAGGGAGAAGATAATGGCGGCCATCAAGCAGTCCAGGACGTGACCGCCGGAGATCTTCTGCCAGGTAAGTGCCGCTGACTCCTGACAGACCCGACCGACGGACACTCACAGTGACAGTGACAAATCCGATTCCGGTATTCGATAAGACGAAAATATCGAAACGAATTATCGAAAGGCCAATAGAGCTAATATCGGCCGATAGCCGATATTTGCATTATCGTATCGCTCAATACTAATCAACACGCTTCTTGCGACCCTGTGGGCTATTTGCCATGAAACGCTTCATTGTTCAGTGATCACTCGTCAAAAGTTTGGCAATTTCAAGACTGCTGCACCCCTCTGCAAGGCACCTCATAATTTTTGACTTTTCAGAGTCCGTCAAATCTCTCTTCTGACCCATTTTGCCAAAGGAAAGGAAGTTGCCTAATAATTAAGCACACCTTATATAGGGTGCTGATGTCATTAGACCACATACCTCCTCATTACAGAGATGCAAATCACCTATTGGCAGTTTGCTTTCAAGCCTATACAGCTTGGAGTAGGACAACATGTATAAAAAGTGTCATCGTAAAGAAAGCTGGCTATGTTGGTCACTGATTTTTTATTTTTTTGTTTTTGAATGTCTGAAATATTTATTTCTAAATTTTGTGTTGTTATATTGGTTTACCTGGTGAAAATAAGCAAGTGAGATGGGTATAATTTGGTTTTCATTAAGTTGCCTAATAATTCTGCACAGTAATAGTTACCTGCACAAACAGATATCCTCCTAAGATAGCCAAATCTAAAAAAAAAAAACACTCCAACTTCCAAAAATATTAAGCTTTGATATTTATGAGTAGTGTTGAGCGATACTTCCCGACCCCAAAAAGTATCGGCGATACCCGATTCCGATACCGGAAATCCAATGCAAGTCTATGGGACAGAAATATCGGAACTAAAAAAAACCCCTTTCTTGCCTTGTAAACACTAAATATACACACATAGAATACATATATATATATATATATATATATACATGTCATTGTGACATATATATATACATATATTTATAGTTCATACACTTCTACATAGTAAAATAGCCTCTGATTCAATTGCCGGGTAATGCCGGCTTTTGTGAAAATACAGAAGCACCCGACATGAAATGACACATAGTTTACATAGAGTTAACCATGTCTTTTCATGTAGTTTGATATCTGGTTTTCACAAACAATTACATGAGTGTATGTGTGCAAAATTTCACACCTGTAGGGTTAATTAAAGGTGTAAATTCGTTGTAAAAAAAACAGACTTTTTTGCTACGAATTTACACTTTTAATTAACCCCTACAGGTGTCAAATTTTGCACACATACACTCATGTAATTGTTAGTGAAAACAATATATCAAACAACTTGAAATGACATGGTTAACTCTATGTAAACCATGTGTCATTTCATGTCGGCTTCTGTATTTTCACAAAAGCCGGCAATTGAATTAGCAGCTATTATACTATGTAGAAGTGTATGAACTATAAATATAAATATATATATATATATGTCACAAATTCAATGACATGTGTGTATATATATATATATATATATATATATATGAGGTGTAAAATTGTTGAAAAAAAATGTGTGGGCTCCCTCCCTATTTTCTCAACCAGACAGACAAAGCCAGCGAGTGGGGGTCGATAATAATAGCCCAGAGAGGGACCATTATTTTTGGCCCCCCCCTGGCTACTAACATCTGCCCCCAGACACCCCAGAAAAGGCAAATCTATAATTAGATTCGCCCTTTCTGGCACTTTGCCCGTCTATTCCCATTGCCCTGCAGCGGTGTCGAATGAGTTAATAAGGGGTTAAAGCCACCTTGCTATTGAAAGGTGACCTTAATAATTAGACAACTATCAATTATTAATCCTGTTGCATGAAATAAAAATAAAACACACACACTTTAATTAAAAATCATTTTAATGAAATAAAGACACATGTTTTTGACCATCTTTTATTTTACTGCAAAAACCATTTCCTGTAATAAAAATAAAATAAAAAAGCAAAATTATTCTTACCTATCCGATGCACAGTCAGGTCCCATGGTGTAATCCATCAGAAAGGGTTAATGTTTACTGCAGGGACCGCAGCTAATACTGCAGCCTCACAGTAAACCCCCAAATGAATCTTCTCCTCTCCTGGCTGACAGGAGAGGAAGTGGAAAGCTTAATTGATTGCTTCCCACTTTCACTTCAGGTTAGCCAGGGACACCATCAGTGACGTCAGAGGGAATCCCGGCTGACCTGAAGTGAACTGATTAACAAAAATAGGGAATCCCCTCGAAAAAAAAAATGGCGTGGGGTCCCCCCTATTTTTGTTAACCAGCCTGATGAAGCAGACTGCTGAGGCCTGGTTTTTCATGCTGGTAAGGAGCCAAGATCCATGGACCTTGCCAGCCTGATAATACCAGGCCACAGCAGTCTGCTTATCTTGGCTGGTTGACAAAAATAGGGGATCCCCTCGAAAAAAATGGCGTGGGGTCCCCCCTATTTTTGTTAACCAGCCAGATGAAGCAGACTGCTGAGGCCTGGTTTTTCAGGCTGGTAAGGATCCACTATCCATGGACCTTGCAAGCCTGATAATACCGGGCCACAGCAGTCTGCTTAGCTTGGCTGGTTAACAAAAATAGGGGATCCCCTCGAAAAAAAAATGGCGTGGGGGTCCCCCCTATTTTTGTTAATCAGCCAAGTAAAATGCAGACTGCTGCGGCCTGGTATTAAAAGACTGTCAAGGCCCATGGATTTTGACCCTCAACAGCCTAAAAATACCAGGCTACAGCAGCCCCACATTTGGCGCATCAAAAGATGTGCCAATTGTGGCACTTTACCCGGCTCTTCCCACTTGCCCTGTAGCGGTGGCAAGTGGGGTAATAAGGGGTTAATGTCACCATTGATTGCACGGTGACAATAAGCCCGGTTAATAATGGAGAGACGTCAATAAGAACACCGATCCATTATTAATCCCAAAGTTTTTAAATGTTTAAAAAAAAGACACAGCAAGAAAAAAGTATTTTAATGAAATTAAAGAGACAACACAGTTTTCATTAATTTTATTACACGCTCATCCTGCAACGCCATCGATCTCCTGGAAAAAAAGAAAAAAACAAACCAACAGTATACCACCTGTCCGACGCAGTCCATAGTAACGAGTGTCCCACGACGATCCAGCTCTGCTACATTGGAATGTCAGGCAGAGCCTGACATCCCGACGCAGCACAGCTGCTTACCTGCTTCCCCGGCGGTGACGTCATCGGACTGCTTTACGGCCGCGATTACCCGGCAGCACGTGCAGTTATCGCGAGAAACTGCACGTGACCTCCAGGGAGAAGATAATGGCGGCCATCAAGCAGTCCAGGACGTGACCACTGGGGATATTCTGCCAGGTAAGTGCCGCTGACTCCTGACAGACCCGACCGACGGACACTGACAGTGACAGGAACATTCCGATTCCGGTATCCGATATGACAAAAATATCGGAACTCGGAATCGGAATTCCGATACAGCGAATATCGGCCGATACCCGATATTTGCAGTATCGGAATGCTCAACACTATTTATGAGTCTTTTGGGTTGATTGAGAACATAGTTGTTGTTCAATAATAAAAAGAATCCTCTCAAATACAACTTGCCTAATAATTATGCAAACAGTGTATATATATAGCTCTGGCAAAAATTAACAAAAACAGTCCACTGCACAGTTTTATAAGAATCAGCTTCTCTACATGTCTGACAGCCATTCCATTCCAGTGTCAGTGCTGTATATACATACATAATCCTCATACAAGGTATATGCAATCCTGATTTACCACAAAGCATGCATGTGCTTGAAAGTCACAGCACATATCATAAATACATATGGGGTTATGTTATTCTATACATGGTGCATGAAACTGGTATTTACCTAAATGTTGACTATTACACTAATCCATTGAAACTCCTTCTTTCTGATATGCACTCCTTTATTGAACACTGCAAAATAAATTTTATTATGTGCAGATCTCATTGTAATGAATTGTTTAGCATATTTTACTTCCCAATGAATATCACAATTAAACTTGTAATTGGTTTTTATTACAAACTATTCTTTGCATTTGCAAATGTAAATGAACAATTATCAAGCTGATCCTTAAAATATTGTGTCCTTTGAGAACAAAGGATTCTATGATCCCTCTACTACAACATAGCATAAATTACACTGAAGATAGCACACTGGATTCGGATGCAAATAATGGGTAGGAATTAAGTCATAGCCACTACTAATGAATGCATTGTACTGTTTTGGACAAAATCTCATTACCGAGCACTAAAAAAAATGTACATAGGCACAAAAACATTACAACCGTACCTGTTGAACATCTCATTCTATAATTATAGATTTTATCTTTATGTGATGAGCAATTACAGTGTGGGAAATAAGTATTTGATCCCTTGCTGATTTTGTAAGTTTGCCCACTGACAAATACATGAACAGTCTATAATTTTAAGGGTAGGTTAATTTTAACATTGAGAGATAGAATATCACAAAATAAAATACAAAAAAATCACATTGTATAAATTATATAAATTTGTTTGCATTTTGCAGTGAGAAATAAGAATTTGATCCCTCTGGCAAACAAGACTGAATATTTGGCAAAACCCTTGATGGCAAGCACAGCAGTCAAACTTTTTTGTAGTTGATGATGATATTTGCACACATGTGAGGAGGAATTTTGGTCCACTCCTCTTTGCAGATCATCTTTTAATCATTATGATTTTGAGGCTGTCACTTGGCAACTCGGAGCTTCAACTCCCTCCATAAGTTTTCTATGGGATTAAGGTCTTGAGACTGGCTAGACCACTCCATGACCTTAATGTGCTTCTTTTTGAGCCACTCCTTTGTTGACTTGACTGTGTGTTTTGGGTCATTGCCTTGCTGGAAGACCCAGCCATGACCCATTTTTAATTTTCTGGTCGAGGGAATGAAGTTGTCACTCTGGATTTTACGGTACATGGCTCCATCCATTCTCCCATTGATGCGGTGAAGTAGTCCTGTGCCCTTAGCAGAGAAACACCCCTAAAACGTAATGTTTCCACCTCCATGCTTGACAGTGGGGATGGTGTTCTTTGGGTCATTGGCAGCATTTCTCATCCTCCAAACATGGCAAGTTGCGTTAATGCCAAAGAGCTCAATTTTTGTCTCACCTGACCACATCACCTTCTCCCAATCTCACGGAATCATCCAGGTGTTCATTGGCAAACTTCAGATGCGCATGCATATGTGCCTTCTTGAGAAGGGGGACCTTGTGGGCACTGCAGGATTTTACATTTTTACGGCATATTGTGTTACCACTGGTTTTCTTGGTGACTGTGGTCCCAGCTGCCTTGAGATCATTAATAAGTTCCCCCTGTGTAGTATTAGACTGATCTCTCACATTCCTCATGATCAAGGATACCCCATGAGGTGAGATTTTGCATGGTGCCCCATATCGATGTCGATTGACAGTCATTTTGTATTTCTTCCATTTTCGTACTATTGCACCAAAAGTTGTCTCCTTCTCACCTAGCATCTTATTTATGTTTTTGTAGCCCATTCCAACTTTGTGCAGGTCTATGATCTTGTCTCTTACATCCTTATAAAGCTCTTTGGTCTTGCCCATGTTTTATAGGTTAGAGTCTGACTGATTAATTGAGTCTGTGGACAGGAGTCTTTTATAAAGGTGACTATGTAAGACAGCTGTCTTTAATTCAAGTAACGAGTTGATTAGGAGCATCTAACTGGTCTGTAGGAGCCAGAGCTCTTAATGGTTGGTAGGGGATTAAATACTTATTTCTCACTGCAAAATGCAAATAAATTTATATAATTTATACCATGTGATTTTCTGGATTTTATTTTTGACATTCTATCTCTCAATGTTAAAATTAACCTACCTTTAAAACTATAGACTGTTCATGTCTTTGTCAGTGGGCAAACTTACAAAATCAGAAAGGGATTAAATATTTATTTTTCCCCATTGTATGTTCACTTGCTCTACTAGGGTAATCCCTTCTCAATCCTGTTTTCCCCTTGCAAAATAATAACTAGAGATGAGCGACTTTCCCTTTTTTAGGGTCGAGTCGGGTTTCATGAAACCCGACTTTCTCAAAAGTCGGGTCGAACGAAATCGGCCGACCATTGGGAAAAGTCGGTGGTCCGACTGAAACACGATACCCAATGCAAATCAATGAGGAAGCAAAGTCGCCATGGAGTGGACGACAGTAAACACACCTACAGTGCCCATTTCAATGCCAACAACATAAATTCTTATTACTTAAGCTTGTAACCTTAATTAACTTTATAATAATAGTTACGCATTGAAAACTGGGGTTATTTGGCTAATCTTGTTGGGGGGTAGGACTGGCTCCCGGTTTTCGGTGCGCAGGGCCAAAGAGTGTCAGTGGGTCCCTTTAACACATACCACAATTCATCATGCTCCGATACGGCACAGAAATATAGGTATAGTACAATGAAAAATACTTCACTTCTTACATTACATGACTGATATCTATTTTAAATTCTACAATAGCTTAAAAACCAGACAGTATATTCCTCCATACAGTATTATGGGCACCACATAGTGCGCCATACAGAATAATGAGCCCCATACATTGCTCCATACAGAATAATTGGTCCCCTATAATGTTCCATACAGTATATGATGAGCTCCACATACTGCTCCAGCATAGGCCCCATATGTGCCCCATATGATGCTCCATACCCTATATGATGCCCCATAAATAATGAACCCCATATGATTCTCCAGTATATGATGGGCCTAATGGATGATGCTCCAGTATCTTATAAGCCAAAATAATGCTCCATATATAATGGGCCCCATTTATAAAGCTCCATTGTATAATGGTCCCCGTAAATGCTGCTTCAGTGTCTGTTTTCCCCCTTTTAGAATGCTCCAGTATATGATGGGCCCCATGGATGCTGTTCCAGTGTCTGATCTTCCCCATTTAGAATGCTCCACTATATGATGGGCCCCATGGATGATTCTCCAGTGTCTGATCTGCCCCATTTAGAAAGCTCCAGTATATGATGGGCCCCATGGATGATTCTCCAGTGTCTTATGGGCCAAAATCATGCTCCATATATAATGGGCCCCATTATTAATGATCCATTGTATAATGGTCCCCGTAAATGCTGCTTCAGTGTCTGTTTTCCCCCTTTTAGAATGCTCCAGTATATGATGGGCCCCATGGATGCTGTTCCAGTGTCTGATCTTCCCCATTTAGAATGCTCCACTATATGATGGGCCCCATGGATGCTACTCCAGTGTCTGATCTGACCCATTTAGAATGCTCCAGTATATGATGGGTCCCATGGATGATGCTCCACTGTATGATGGGCCAAAATCATGCTCCATATATAATGGGCCCCATTATTAATGATCCAGTGTATAATGGGCCACATAAATGCTGCTCCAGTGTCTAATGTCCCCCATTTAGAATGCTCCAGTGTATGATGGGCCCTATCTATGACGCGCAAGTGTATGCTGGGCCCCATATATAATTCTCCAGTGTATAAGTGCTCCTCATATATTGCTCCAAACATTAAAAAAAATGAAATACCTCTCCTCGCTGTGCACTGCTCTACTCTGGACTCCTAAGCATCACCATCTTACAGCTCTCTGCACTTGGACTGTTTAGGCAGAGGGCGTACAGACGTGACGTCATCTCGCTCTCTAACCTGAATGTCACTGTCAGGAAACGCGGAAGACGTCACAGCGGTGGAGCATGGAGAGGTAAGTATTGCAAGTGCTGGGGACCTGAGCAAGCAGGGGGGGCTGACTCGTGGGCGACAGCACTGGCACAGGTCCCCTCATAGTACGCTGGTGTGTCTGACGACGAGTGGCCCCTCCCACCGTCAGAGAAAATTTTTTGCACTATGGGGGGCCCTGTGCCAGTGCCGTCACCCACGAGTCAGACCTCCACCTGCTCAGGGAACCGGCACTTGCCCTGGGGGGGATTTGTAGGTTTTGTAGTCCGTCCACGCTTGCAAGTGCATGTTCATTAATTGTCTAAGCATGCAACTGCAACTGGTATTCAAATTTCTGATATTTTTCCCTCAGCTAAAGGTCCTTCCGCACTTCTTACAGATAACCTTTGCCTCACCAATAGGATTTTGGTAAAAAAAAGTGCCACACTGGATTCTTCCTACTATGGTATAAATTTTCAGGGAGCGCATGCTGTGCTAATTTCACCGTCTGGACAAGCTGGCCTGCAACTCTTTTTACTTTTTTAACACGTTTTTTTACTGCTACGGGCCCGCCAGATAACCGCTGCTGTGATGTTGATGCCTGCTGTGGATCCTTCTCCTCTTCTGAGCTATTACCAGCGGCACCCTCTTCCCCAATGGATGCCAATCCGGGTCAACAACTGGGTCATCCATCACCTCCTCTTCAATTACATCTGCACCTTCCTCTGTGTCACCGTGTAAGGTGGTATAGTATGCGGGAACGGGCACCTGAGTTTCATCAGGGTCAGATTCTGGCTCAGTAGACTTCGAGGGAAATGTAGTGCTCTGGGTGAATGTACCAGCAGAATCATCTAGCAGTGGCTGTGCATCAGTGCACTCCATCACTGATTCATGTTGGACTGGGGAATTCAGGATTTGATTTGATAAACCAGGCATTGTATGTGAAAAGAGCTCCATGGAGTAATCTGAATGTGTGGGCTGCTGCATCCTTCACTTTTGGTGGGGATGAAGCACACAAGGAACCTGCACTGACGACTCAGTGCTTGCATTTTTTGAAACTTCAGAAGAGGAGGCGATAGAGCTGGAGGCTGTTTTGCCAATGTAAGCCAAAACCTGTTCCTGATGCTCCAGCTTTAAAAGCAGTTTACCTACTCCCAGTAAAGGGAGCCTTCCAGGCCTTCTTGAGTCAGACGATGATGCCGGATTAGCACCTCCTGCCTTAGGTGCTATTTTGCTTATGGCACTTCCAGCAGATGCACCACCATCATCAGTACCAGCTGGCCCCCCATGCCCACGTCCGCGGCCTCTTCCACCAAACGTCCTCATTTTTGTGAAAATGTACCCAAAATACCAGCAGATATATGGTACTTTATCAGAAGCGTACAGCTGTATACAGTCTAGGGATAATTGTAAATCTCCGTATATATTTCAGGAGGCAGACACAGACGCTCTCAGGCTCAGTGTGGATTACACCAGATTATAAAAAGTAGAAAAGTGGCAAAGTATTAGAAGCGTACAGCTGTATACAGTGTTGGGGTAATTGTAAATTTCCATATATTTTGCCAGAGTTAGACACAGGCTTTCACAGGCTGAGTATGGATCACACCAGAATATAAAAAGTAGAAAAAGGGTAATGTATCAGAAGCGTACAGCTGTATATAGTGTTGGGGTAATTTTTAAATCTCCGTATATATTTCCAGAGTAACAGACAGACTCTCACAGTGTTAGGGTCTGCGGAACAAACCTAATAGATATAGTAGAGAGGTGCGTTTGCAGCACGGGGTCCACCGTGCAGGCGAAGCCCGCTGCTAGAAAGATGGCAAAAGTAGCGAGCTCTGTTATCCCGCAGAGTCGCTAAAATAAACGCCGTAGCGCGCTGTGGCAGTAAGTGCGACTCTGTTAATCCCCAGAGCCACTAACGGGAATGCCACAGCGTTATATGGCGATAAGTGCGAACTCACTTAGCTTCAGTGAGCCGCAAAGTAAAACGGTAGGGCGCTGAACCAGCGTTATAAAGCGAACCCTGTTGTGTCACAGAGCCGCTGAGAAAAAGACTGTGTCCTGTTAACACCACAGGGATACACAGATAACTGCTGTGCGGATAGCAGTCCGTGATCATGCAGGCAACGCAATCAAGCAATCTCCTCACCGGAGAAGCCGGTATTCTAGGGGCTTATTTCAGCCGAGCCCTAACCACATGCGTGCATGATCACACTGGCGCAAAGCACATAATACAAATGATACTAGCGCATGGCGGCCCAGCCATGCCACCCTTTTATAATAACAGCTACAGGACCTGCCAGAAACAAGGACCAATGAGAAACTATTCCAAAACACATGTAGTTTCAGGACCTTCCTGGCGGACCAATAGGAGCTGCTGCAGTACCTGAACATGTGACCCCTGATCTCCAATGAGAGATCTTACCCTGGGCATGCTCAGAAGGAGAAACGCAGGACTTCATCCCAAAGACGTCTGCTCCAGCACTGGCTATAATAGAAGATCCCGGAAAAGCAGCAGCAAGTCTCTGCATAGTATTGGAATGAGCAAGATGCTGGGACCAATGTCTCTGCTAAGCAGGCTCCATGCGGACTGACATGGATGGGGGACTGCAGCGGGACTGGTTCGAGACTCCCCTTGTGCAGCAGCAGGAACTCGAACCCTAACATTACCCCCCATCCTAGGGCCCCCCCTTCTTTCTGCTCAAAGGCAGCGATGCTCGAAGCGTGAACATGCTCGGGCTCGGCAGGCTCCCAGCACCTATCGTCAGACCCATAACCCCTCAAATCCACCAAATACATTTTTTTACCTCGTACCACCTTGCACCCAACAATGGCGTTCACCTCATGATTGTCGGTAGATGAACCCGACGTCCCGGCAGATGACTGGGAAAATCGGGAAATGGCCACGGGTTTCAGGAGAGACACGTGAAAAGTGTCGGTGATACCAAGGCGAGGCGGAAGGGCTAGGCGGTAAACCACCGGGTTCACCTGCTCCAGAACTTTAAAGGGGCACAAAAAGCGAGGTGCCAACTTTGTGGACTCTACACGTAGCCTGATGTTTCGGGCAGAAAGCCACACTAGGTCACCTGGAGCAAATGTAGGAGCGGGGCGCCGATGGGCATTGGCCGAAGAACTCATCCTCTCTTTGGAGGCCTGAATGGCATCCTGGGTGCGGTCCCAAATGTCCCGTGCCTCCACAGCCCAGTCTGCCACCCTGGAATCGGCGGGAGACACGGGCATGGGCACTGGTACCCGCGGATGCTGACCGTAGTTCTGGAGGAATGGGGTCTGTCCGGTGGAGTCAGCCACAGCATTATTTAGAGCGAACTCAGCCCACGGTAGCAAGGATGCCCAGTCATCCTGCCTGGCAGAGACAAAATGTCGCAAGTATGTGACCAAGGTTTGGTTGGCCCTCTCTACCAACCCATTCGTCTCGGGATGGTATGCAGAGGAGAGATTCAACTCAATGCTGAGTAAACGACACAGCTCTCTCCAGAACCGAGACGCAAACTGGGGACCTCGATCACTGACAATTTTGTCTGGCATACCGTGTAGGCAGAAAATATGCCTGATGAATAATGCTGCCAAGGCCCGTGCAGATGGTAACCGTGGTAACGGTACCAAGTGCACCATTTTGGAGAAGTGGTCGGTTATCACCCAGATGATGGTGCAGCACCGAGACTTGGGTAAGCCCACCACAAAATCCATCCCAACCATCTCCCAGGCCTGTCTGCCACCGGCAAAGGGAAAAGTAACCCAGCTGGCCGTTGACGAGGAGACTTTTTCTTGGCGCAGGAGACGCACGCCTGAACGTATTCCCTGATGTCACGGACCATATGCAGCCACCAGTATGTCCTCGCCAGCAACACAGATGTTCTCTTTGCCCCAAAATGTCCACCCACCCTGGACGAGTGTGCCCAAGAGAGTAAATCCGGTCGCAAATTGATGGGCACAAAAGTCTTGCCCGGAGGCACAGACTCAAGCGAAACTGGGGCCACAGTTCTTAGGCTCTCTGTGGGGACAATCAGCCGAGGCTCCTCCTCCACCTCCTCAGAGGACACCACGGAGCGAGACAGAGCATTGGCACAAATGTTCTTCTCCCCGGAGAGAAAATTGAGGGTGAAATGGAACCGGGAGAAGAACAGGGACCATCTGGCCTGACGGGAATTTAGCCGCTGTGCGGTCTGTAAATAGACCAAATTTTTGTGGTCAGTGAACACTTGAAAGGGAAAGCGAGCCTCCTCCAGGAGTTGTCTCCACTCAGAAAAGGCCAACTTCATGGCTAGCAACTCCCTATCCCCAATGGAATAATTCCTCTCCGCTGGTGTGAAGGTCTTGGAGAAGAAGAAGCAAGGATGTTTACGACCTTGAGCATCCTTTTGAAAAAGGACTGCTCCATCACCAACGGACGAGGTATCTACCTCCAATATAAAAGGCTTATCAACCTCGGGATGATGTAGGATAGGAGCGCTAGCAAAATGGGACTTGATTGCAGTAAAGGCCTTAGAGACCTCCTCTGACCACAATTTGGGATTGGCTCCCTTCTTGGTGAAGGCTACCGAGGGAGCAACCAAAGTAGAGAAGTGGGGAATGAATTGACGATAGTAATTAATGAACCCCATAAAGCGCTGCACCGCTTTAAGAGAGTGGGGTTCTTGCCAATCCATTACAGCCTGTAGTTTGGCAGGATCCATAGCCAATCCCTGAGTGGAGATGATATAGCCCAGGAATGGCAGAGACTCCTGCTCAAACACACACTTCTCCAACTTCGCATATAAGGAATTTGCCCGCAAGAGGTCGAAGACCCTGCAAACATCTCTCCGGTGGGTGTCCATATCTGGAGAAAAGATGAGAATGTCATCCAGATAGACTACCACAGAGGTGGCAAGCATGTCCCGGAAGATGTCATTTACGAAATCTTGGAAGACGGCTGGAGCATTACAGAGCCCGAAGGGCATCACAAGACATTCGTAATGTCCATCTCTGGTATTGAACGCCGTCTTCCATTCGTCCCCCTCACGGATGCGGATCAGGTTATAGGCACCACAAAGATCCAGCTTAGTAAATACCCTTGCTCCCCGGAGCCTATCAAAGAGCTCAGATATTAGGGCAAAGGATATTTGTTCTTAATGGTAATGGCGTTAAGACCCCTATAGTCTATACACGGTCGTAATTCTCCATTCTTCTTCTGCACGAAGAAAAATCCTGCCCCTGCTGGTGACACTGACTTCCTAATAAACCCTCTTGCCAATTTTCCTGGATGTATTGTGACATGGCCTCCGTCTCAGGAAGAGAGAGGATACACTCTTCCCCGAGGAGGCTCCTTTTCAGGCAAAAGGTCTATAGGACAGTTATAGGGGCGATGAGGCGGAAGAGTCTCCGCTGCCTTTTTGGAGAATACGTCCGCGTATGACCGAAAAACCTTGGGGAGAGAAGCAAGGTCTATGGGTATCTCCGTGGTGGAAACTTGAACGTCCTCTCTGAGACATCTGTCTCTGAAATGATCACCCCAACCCAGTATTCTCCCAGAGGACCACTCAATATGGGGAGAGTGGTGGCGAAGCCAGGGTAATCCCAACAAAACCTCATCTATTCCCTCAGAAAGAACAAAAAGGGATATATTCTCCTGATGAGAGGGGGACATAGACAGAGGTAGAGATACAGTCTGGTGGGTGATTTGTGAGGGCAGTATTGTTCCATTCAATACTCTCACCGATATTGGCTCGGCAAGCGTCACAAGCGGTATGGAATGGCGAGAGGCAAAGGAGGAGGACATAAAATTCCCTCTGCCCCAGAGTCCACACAAAGCTTGGCGGGAATAGTGGATGAACCTAGAGAGATTAACACTTTAAGGAGCACTTTTGGAGCAAAATCCCTTGCGTCTAATGACCCTGCACCCATGGTCACGGAACATGACCGTTTACTCATTCACTGGGGACATCGGTTGGCATAATGTCCTGGATGCTGACACACTCTACAGACCACGGATACTCGAGTGGTCCGAGACTTAGATCCCACTCGAGTAGTCTCCACGGTCTCTGGGGAGTCGGACGCCCGAACGGGAAATTCAAGAGGTTTGGCAAAGGTGGGTAACAGCCGAAACCTCTGCCTACACTGGGTCCGCTCTAACCTCCGCTCGTGAAAACGGAGGTCGATGTGGGTAGATATAGAAATGAATTTCTCCATGTGGCAGGGAACTCCCTGGTATCCAAAGCGTCCTTTACATGGTCTGCCAGTCCTCTCCAGAACACTGGAATAAGAACTTTATCTGGCCACTCTAATTCAGTGGCCAAAGTCCGAAATTGGACTGAGAACTGGCTGACCATGGACAAGCCCTGTGACATTGCCAGCAGTTGGAATGCCATATCGTGCGTTACCTGAGGTCCTAAAAAGACCTTTTTCAGAGCCTCCCAAAACCAAGGAGCAATCCGCACCACACGATCGTCGCGCTCCCACAGCGGCGTTGCCCACTCCAATGCTCTGCCCGACAGAAGAGACACAATAAAAGCCACTTGTACCCGTTCCGTGGGAAACGTGTTGCCAGAAGCTCAAGCTGTATAGAGCACTGACTCACGAATCCCCGACAATGTTTACTGTCACCCGTAAACTTGTCTGGAAGTGGGAGGTGGGATAATGTCGGAGCAGAGGTAGCGGTGGACAAACTGGCTGCAGCCACGCTAGCAGCCTGAACAGCGACTCCGGTAACATCCACAGCTGAGGTTGTGAGCTCAAGGACCGCCAACCTACCCTCCAGCTGCTGGATGTACTGCTGTAGACGCTGGTCGTCTGCCATTTTACTAGCCAGACCCTGGAGCTAGTATTATGTTAGGGTCTGCAGAACGCACCTAATAGATATAGTAGAGAGGTGCGTTCGCAGCCCGGGGTCCACCGTGCAGGCAAGCTGCTAGTAAGATGGCGAAAGTAGCGAACTCTGTTATCCCGCAGAGTCGCTAAAATAAATGCCGTAGCGCAATGTGGCAGTAAGTGGACTCTGTTAATCCCCAGAGCCGCTAACGGGAATGCCACAGCGCTTTATGGCGATAAGTGAGAACTCACTTAGCTTCAGTGAGTCGCAAAGTAAAACGCTAGGGCGCTGAACCAGCGTTATAAAGCGAACCCTGTTGCGTCACAGAGCCGCTGAGAAAAAGACTTTGTCCTGTTAACACCACAGGGATACACAGATAACTGCTGTGTGGATAGCAGTCCGTGATCATGCAGGCAACGCAATCAAGCAATCTCCTCACCGGAGAAGCCGGTATTCTAGGGGCTTATTTCAGCCTAGCCCTAACCACGTGCACTCAAATCTCCTCACCAGAGGTGCCGGTGTTCTAGGGGGTTATTTCAGCCGAGCCCTAACCACATGCGTGCATGATCACACTGGCGCAAAGCACATAATGCAATTGATACTAGCGCATGGCGGCCCAGCCATGCCACCCTTTTATAGTAACAGCTACAGGACCTGCCAGAAACAAGGACCAATGAGAAACTGTCCTGGAGCTGCTGCAGTACCTGAACATGTGACCCCTGATCTCCAATGAGAGATCTTACCCTGTGCATGCTCAGAAGGGGAAACTCAGGACTTCGTCCCAAAGACGTCTGCTCCAGCACTGGCTATAATAGAAGATCCAGGAAGGGCAGCAGTAAGTCTCTGCACAGTATTGGAATGAGCAAGACGCTGGGACCGTCGTCTCTGCTGAGCAGGCTCCACTGCAGACGAAGATGGATGGGGGACCGCAGCGGGACTAGTTCAAGACTCCCCTTGTGCAGCAGCGGGAACTCGAACCCTAACACACAGGGTCAGTATGGATCACACCAGAATATAATAAGAGGAAAAAGGGGTACTGTATCAGCAGATACAAGGTATATATAGTTTAGTGAAAATATTCTAAATCTCCGTATATATTTCAGGAGGCAGACAAAGACGCTCACAGGCTCAGTATGAATTAGACAAGAATATAAAAAGCAGATCCGCAAGAAATAATCACACATGTGCGCCAATGTTCCAGTTGTCAATGATGCACTTAGAGTGGTGGGTGGAGGAGGACTTTCTGGCAAAAAGGGTACTGTATCACAAGCATACAGCTGTATACAGTCTAGGGGTCATTGTAAATCTCTGTATATATTTCAGGAGTAACAGACAGACTCTCACAGGCTCAGTATGGATCACACCAGAATAAAATAAGAAGAAAAAGGGGCACTGTATCAGCAGATACCAGGTATATGTAGTAGACTGAAAATATTCTAAATCTCCATATATTTTTCAGGAGGCAGACAATGACGCTCAGAGGCTCAGTATGGATTACACAATAATATAAAAAGATGAAAAGGGGTACATTATCACCAGATACAAGGTATATATAACATAGTGAAAATATTCTAAATCTCCGTATATATTTCAGGAGTTAGACACTGATGCTCACAGGCTCAGTATGGATTACGCAAATAATATAAAAAGATGAAAAATGGGTACTGTATCAGCAGATACCAGGTATATATAGTAGACTGAAAATATTCTAAATCTCCATATATATTTCAGGAGGCAGACATTGACGCTCTCAGGCTCAGTATGGATTACAACAGAATATAAAATGCTGAAAAAGGGTACTGTTTCACCAGATACAAGGTATATATAGAATAGTGAAAATATTCGAAATCTCCATATATATTTCAGGAGGCAGACACTGACGCTCTCAGGCTCAGTATGGATTACACAATAATATAAAAAGATGAAAAAGGGGTACTGTATTATGAGATACAAAGTATATATAGTATAATGAAGATATTCTAAATCTCCGTATATTTTTCAGGAGGCAGACAATGACGCTCTGAGGCTCAGTATGGATTACACAATAATATAAAAAGATGAAAAAGGGGTACTGTATCAGCAGATACCAGTTATATATAGTAGACTAAAAATATTCTAAATCTCCATATATATTTCAGGAAGCAGACAAAGACGCTCACAGGCTCAGTATGAGTTAGACAAGAATATAAAAAGAAGATCCGCAAGAAATAATCACACATGTGGGCCAATGTTCCAGTTGTCAATGTTGCACTTAGACTGGAGGGTGGAGGAGGATTTTCTGGCAAAAAGCATACTGTATCACAAGCGTACAGCTGTATACAGTCTAGTGGTAATTGTAAATCTCCCTATATATTTCCGAAGTAACAGACAGACTCTCACAGGCTCAATATGGATCACAAAATCTTCAGATTGTCTCTCAAAGTCCCCCCAATCCAAGCAGTTCCGCCTAACTCTAAGGAACTGCCCCCTAGGGATTCCTCGTTTCAAGAGGGGGATGATAGCTCTCCCACCTCAAAAGGCTGTTGGTGGAGGTGGGCTTACGATAAAGTGATGTCCTCAAAGAGCCATCTTTGGAAATAGAAATGTTGATGTCCAAAAAATTGATGTTATCGCCCCCCACCTCAAATGTAAAGAAGAGACCCATTTGATTCTGATTGAGGGAATCAACAAAAAGCCCAAAGGACTCTTTACTACCGGACCACAGGACGAGGATATTGTCAATGTAACGTCCCCAGTACAAAATCCTTGGAGACCAGACGACATCCTCGTCCCTAAAGACCATTAAATCTTCCCACCAACCGAGGAGCAAATTAGCGTATGTGGGGGCACAAGGGCACCCATAGCTGTGCCCCTGAGTTGGTGGTAGTATTTGCCATTAAATAAAAAATAATTATGGCAAAGTACAAATTCTAGAAGTTCCAACAGAAAGTTGTTATGTGCTCCCAGATATACACCTCTACCTTTCAAGAAATGTTTGACCGCTAATAGGCCTTCCATATGCCCAATGCTGCTGTAAAGCGCTTCCACATCAATAGATGCCAATATGGTGAAGGGATTTACTAGGGCCTTTAGGTGTTTGTAGGATTTTTGCCCCCAACCTGATAAATAATTGACTAATTTTGATACCTTCGCTATATCCCCTTACTATATGTGTATATTTATATGTTTTTAATCAATGAATTAAAAAGGTATTTTTTAAGGATTTTTTCTATGTGTTCTTTCTTGTTTTTTGCTGATTTATCCCTTTAAAATTTTTTCTGAGGTGTTTTTTCAATATGGATCACACCAGAATATTATAAGAAGAAAAAGGGGTACTGTATAAGCAGATAACAGGTATATATAGTATAGTGAAAATATTCAAAATCTCTGTATATATTTCAGGAGGCAGATACTGACGCTGTTAGGGTCTGCGGAACGCACCAGATAAATATAAATAGTGGGTGCGTTCGCAGCCCGGGGTCCACCGTGCAGGCAGAGCCTGCTGCTAGTAAGATGGCGGTATAGGCGAACACTGTTACTTCACATAGTCGCAAATATAAATACTGTGGCACTATATGGCGGTATAAGCGAACTCTGTTACATCACAGAGTCGCTGAGGTAGAGACGCAGAGGTAGGTACTGTGTCCTGTTAACTCCACAGGGATACACAGATAACTGCTGTGCGGATAGCAGTCCGTGGTCATGCAGTCAGAAAAGAAATCAAGCAATCTCCTCACCGGAGAAGCCAGTATTCTAGGGGCTTATTTCAGCCAAGCCCTAACCACATGCACACAAATCTCCTCACTGGAGGTGCCGGTATTCTAGGGCTTATTTCAGCCGAGCCCTAACCACATGCATGCATGATCACATTGGCGCAAAGCACATAATGCAATTGACACTAGCGCATGGCCGTGCGGCTGTGCAACCCTTTTATAGCAGCAGCAACTGCAAGACCTTCCTGGAAGAACCAATGGAAGCCTGCCCCAGAACTCAAGCAGGCTCAGGACCTTCCAGGAGAACCAATGGAGTCGCTGCAGTAGCTGAGCATGTGACCCCTGATCTCCTATGAGAGATCTTACCCTGGGCATGCTCAGAAAGGAAAGCACAGGACTTAGTCCCAACTGAGTCTGCTTGCCGCTGACCTGCACTAGCTACAATGGCAGGACCTGAGTGGCAGCAGTCATCCTCTGCACAGCACTAGACTGAGCGAGACACTGGGACCGTCGTCTCTGCTGAGCAGGTTCAATTGCGGCCGGAGACGGATGGGAGACCGCAGCGGGGATAGCTCGAGATTCCCCTTGTGCAGGAGCGGGAACTCGACCTCTAACAGACGCCCTCAGGCTCAGTATGGATTACACCAGAATATAAAAAGCTGAAAAAGGGTACTGTTTCATCAGATGCAAGGTATATATAGTATAGTGAAAAGATTTGAAATCTCCGTATATATTTCAGGAGGCACACACTGGCGCTCTCAGGCTCAGTATGGATTACACAATAATATAAAAAGAAGAAAAAGGGGTACATAGTCTAGGGAAAATATTGGAAATAGCCGGATATATTTCAGGAGTCAGACAATGACGCTCACAGGCTCAGTATGGATTACACAAGAATATAAAAAGATCCGCAAGAAATAATCACACATGTGGGCCATTGTTCCAGGTGTCAATGATGCACTTACAGTTGAGGGGGGAGGACGACTTTCTGCAAAAAAGGGTACTGTATCCCAAGCCTACAGATGTATACAGTCTAGGGGTAATTGTAAATCTCCGTATTTATTTCCACAGTAATAGACAGATGCTCACAGGCTCTGTATGGATTAGAGCATAATATAAAAAGTAGAAAAAGGTTAATGTATTAGAAGCGTCCAGCTGTATACAGTATTTGGGAAATTGTAAATCTCCGTATTTTTTGCCAGAATCAGACACTGGCTCTTACAGGCTCAGAATTGATCACACCAAAATATAAAAAGCAGAAAAAGGGTAATATGTTAGAAGCGGACAGCTGTATACAGGGTTGGGGAAATTGTAAATCTTCGTATAATTTGCCAGAGTCAGAAACTGGCTCTCACAGGCTCAGTATTGATAACACGAGAATATAAATAGTAGAAAAAGGGTAATATGTTAGAAGCGGACAGTTGTATACAGGGTTGGGGAAATTGTAAATCTCCGTATATTTTGCCAGAGTCAGAAAGTGGCTCTCACAGGCTCAGTATTGATCAAACCAGAATATAAAAGGTAGAAAAAGGGTAATGTATTAGAAGCGGAGAACTGTATACATGGTTGGGGAAATTGTAAATCTCCGCATATTTTGACAGAGTCAGACACTGGCTCTCACAGGTTCAGAACGAATCACACCAGAATATAAAAAGTAGAAAAAGGGTAATGTATTAGAAGCGGAGAGCTGTATACAGGGTTGGGGAAATTATAAATCTCCGTATATTTTGCCAGAGTCAGAAACTGGCTCTCACAGCCTCAGTATTGATCACACCAGAATATAAAAAGTAGATAAAGGGTAATGTATTACTAGCGAACAGCTGTATACAGGTTTGGGGAAATTGTAAATCTCTATATATTTTGCCAGAGTCAGACACTGGCTCTCACAGGCTCAGTATTGATCACACCAAAATATAAAAAGTAGAAAAAGGGTAATGTATTAGAAGCGGAGAGCTGTATACAGGGTTGGGGAAATTATAAATCTCCGTATATTTTGCCAGAGTCAGACACTGGCTCTCACAGCCTCAGTATTGATCACACCAGAATATAAAAAGTAGAAAAAGGGTAATGTATTACTAGGGAACAGCTGTATACAGGTTTGGGGAAATTGTAAATCTTGGTATATTTTGCCAGAGTCAGACACTGGCTCTCACAGGCTCAGTATTGATCACACCAGAATATAAAAGTTGAAAAAGGGTAATGTATTGCTAGCGGACAGCTGTATACAGAGTTGGGGAAAATGTAAATCTCGGTATATGTTGCCAGAGTCAGACACTGGCTCTCACAGGCTCAGTATTGATCACAGCAGAATATAAAAGTAGAAAAGGGTAATGTATTAGAAGCCGACAGCTGTATACAGGGTTGGGGAAATTATAAATCTCTGTATATTTTGCCAGAGTCAGACAATGGCTCTCACAGGCTCAGTATTGATCACACCAGAATATAAAAAGTAGAAAAAGGGTAATGTATTAGAAGCGGACAGCTGTATACAGGGTTGGGGAAATTGTAAATCTCCTTATATTTTGCCAGAGTCAGACACTAGATCTCACAGGCTCAGTATTGATCACACTAGAATATAAAAGTAGAAAAAGGGTAATGTATTAGAATCGGACAGCTATATACAGGGTTGGGGAAATTGTAAATCTCCGTATATTTTGCCAGAGTCAGACAATGGCTCTTATAGGCTCAGTATTGATCACACCAGAATATAAAAAGTAGAAAAAGGGACAGCTGTATACAGGGTTGGGGAAATTGTAAATGATATAGCCCAGGAATGGTAAAGACTCCTGCTCAAACACACATTTCTCCAACTTTGCATAAAGGGAATTGGCCCGCAAGAGGTCGAAGACTCTGCAGACATCTGCCCGGTGGGAGTCAATATCTGGAGAGAAGATGAGAATATCATCCAGATAGACTACGACTGAGGTGGAAAGCATATCCCGGAAGATGTCATTAACAAAGTCTTGGAAAACGGCTGTGGCATTACAGAGCCCGAAGGGCATCACCAGATATTCATAGTGCCCATCCCTGGTATTAAAAGCCATCTTCCATTCGTCCCCCTCACGGGTGCGAATCAGGTTATAAGCACCCCGCAGGTCTAATTTGGTAAATACCCTTGCTCCCCGGAGCCCATCAAAGAACTCAGAAATCAGAA
>JARQOD010000001.1:879594847-879835435 GCA_033576555.1 Oophaga sylvatica
CACCACCGCCAACCTAAACTTTGTGTTTGTGGGCGATGAAGCCTTCCCCCCTTCATGCGCATCTTGTTAAACCGTACCCACAAAAGACTTTGACAGGGGAAAGGTGGATTTTTAACTACAGACTGTCTAGGGCACGGAGCGTGGTGGAGAATGCCTTCGGCATAATGGCCAACCGCTTCAGGGTTTTCCACACTCCAATCAACATGAAGCTGGAATCGATAGACTCGGTGGTGTTGGCCTGTTGTGTGCTGCACAATTTTCTACGAAAATGCGATGCTGGTACTTACAGTCTCGGACTCGGACAGCAATGGTGACGTGGTGCTCGGAGAATGGCGTGACAATGATCCCGCTATTGCAGGCCTTCAACCTGTCAATCAAGGCAGGAGCAAGGACGATGTGAAGGCCGGCCGAGACAAGTACTGCCAATACTTTAACGGGCCTGGTGCAGTGAGTTGGCAGCATCAGATCTAGTTTGCTTTTGAGAATGTTTTACTTTTGTCTTTTTTTAACTATCTTTTTATAATAAAAAATGTTTATTTTAAAAATGCCTTCGTGTTTTTTTTCAATTATTTTACCAATATGGGAGAAGGGCTAATGATGGGTGAGATGTGGGAAGGGAGTAATGGGGATGGCAACGAGACATGTTACCAGCAGCTGTAGTTTTAAAATATTTTCTAATGTTTATTGTTGTCTATATTTTTTTTTTACATTGTATCTACTTGTCACACACGGGGTCATGGGAGTACCATCAGTCATAGGAGTTCATTGTTAAAAAAATAAAAAGAAAAAAATTTCAAAAATTTACAATTATTTTAAAGGCCCATGGTCACACTAGCGTTCAAACCTTATAATTAAAAATAATAACAAATAATACACCACAGCTGCGTATATAAAGTTTAAATATATAATATATATTTTTCGTCATATATGAGAGATAAAAAATTGTGATAAAAAAAAAAAAATTGGGAGGTAAAGGTCAGCATTCACCAGGGAATCCTTTGTGTCACACTTGCATTCTCGAATCCGACACAAGACGCCACTGCGATCGCAAGGTGACGATTCTCACATGGTGCCCCAGCTATGCACAGATATGCGACGCCACTGTGATCGCAAGGTGACAATTCTCACATGGTGCCCCATCTGCAGAGACATGAGACGCCACTGCGATAGCAAGGTGACGATTCTCACATGGTGCCCCATCTATGCACAGACATGAGACGCCACTGCGATCGCAAGGTGACGATTCTCACATGGTGCCCCAGCTATGCACAGATATGAGACGCCATTGCGATTGCAAGGTGACGATTCTCACATGGTGCCCCAGCTATGCACAGATATGAAACGCCACTGCGATCGCAAGGTGACGATTCTCATATGGTGCACCAGCTACTCACAGACATGAGACGCCACTGCGATCGCAAAGTGACGGTTATCAGCATGTTGCTCCCACGCACAGACATGAGACGCCATTGCGATCGCAAAGTGACGGTTCATAACATTAATGAAGTAATTACAATAAATGAAAACTTTTGTAAACATGGTAAAAAAGTAAGCGGTCAGTAGCCCACTAGATCTGATGCTGCCAATTAGGCCAGATAATCGCATTGTCCTTGCACATGCCTCGATAGGCTGGGGCGCCTAGCTTGGAACCATCATCTTGCGATCGCAACAGTGTCTCATATCTGTGCGTGGCTGGGGGCATGGCTGCTGCGGTCACTTTGCGGCCGCACGTTCGTACGCTGTGACGTCATGGCGCTGGCATCTCCCAATGCATTGTTGTTTGTTACAATGGTGGTGAGACAGCGTGGCGCTAAATGGAGTGACGGTGAGGTCCGTTTTTTGATTAAAAAAACGGACCATTGGGATTACAACTGCAGACTACCTGTGGCGCATCCTATGCGCAACAAAAAGGTATGCCTGAGGAAAATCCAGCGGGGCCTGGTGAGGCGCTTTGGGGTGCAGCGGACCACACAACAGATCCGCAAAAAGCTGGCGGACCTCCGATACCGCTCCAGCGAGAGGGTCGCCAGCATCCGGGCCCAGTTACGCAGGCCTCTGAGTGAGTATTGATGAGGGTATCTGGAGAGGTTATGTTTTGTGGGTTATCTACCTATATCAATGCACCCACAGTGATGGGAGTACCGGCAGTCATGGGAGTACCAGCAGCCATGGGAGTACCGGCAGTGATGTGTTTACAGGCAGTGATGGGAGTACCAGTAGTGATGGGAGTACCAGTCGTGAGGGGGTTTACAGGCATAGATGGAAGTACTGGCAGTAACGGGAGTACCAGTAGTGATGGGAGTACCAGTCGTGAGGGGGTTTACAGGCTTAGATGGAAGTACTGGCAGTAACGGGAGTACCAGTAGTGATGGGAGTACCAGTCGTGAGGGGGTTTACAGGCTTAGATGGAAGTACTGGCAGTAATGGGAGTACCAGTAGTGACGGGAGTACCAGCAGTGATGGGGCAGGCAGTGATGGGAGTACCAGTAGTGAGGGGCTTACAGGCATTGATGGAAGTACTGGCAGTGACGGGGTTAGTAGAAGGACTATTTGACTGAATTGTATATTTTATTTACAGCACCACCTTCACCAGCTGCAGCTGCTCCACCGTCCCCAGCTACCCCTCCACCTCCATCACCTACCCCTCCACCTCCATCATCTCCGTACCTGGCTACCCCTTCCCCTGCAGCAACCACCCTTCCACAGTTGGGGTCATCCAGCCCTTCACTTGGAAATGGCTTCTCTCCAGTGTCACCCCGTGACATGGATGCAGGCTCGCCTTCAGGTAATTTACGCACATTATATAAGCATCAGAAAAGTTTGAGAACTTTGTTAGGTCTTATGTATAATGGCTGTTGTGATATAATTTTTTTTCTGTGTTTCCCTAGCCGGCGGAGCAACAGGTTCTGGGTGGGTCGTCAGCGGGTCGTCTGACGAAAACCGTAAGTGTTAAGAAACATAACATGTACATGTTGATGTTGCAACAGAATTCACTATTAACTGTTACCTTTACCTCCACAGAAATCCCCACTGACCAGGACCTGTTGCTGTCACACCGCCGGCTGATGGCGACAATGCACACCGCAGTGGCAGCAATGAACAGCGCCATGGCTGCACTGTAAGAGCACGGGGTGATACTAGAGAGGGTTGTGGCTGGACTCCGGGGCCCTCAGTGATTTTTTTTTTTATTATTATTATTTTGTATTATTGTATTGTTTTTTTTTTTTTTTTTTTTGGCTGGCCTCCTAACGGGGGTGCAGTCAAAATTTTTTTTTGTTTTTTGTTTTTTTGTATTATTGTATTGTTTTTTTAAATTTTGGTTTACATATACATATATATGAAAACAATATATATGATATATTTAAAGTTTAAATACGCAGCTGTGGTGTATTATTTTTTAGTATAAGGTTTTAGCACTAGTGTGACCAGGGGGCCTTTAAAAGAAATTTTGTTAATTTTTGAAATTTTTTTCATTTCATTTTTTTACCTATGCTGGAACTCCTATGACTGCTGGTACTCCCATGTCTCTGTGTGTGACAAGTAGATACAAGTAGATGGAATAAAAATACAACATTTTAATAGTTGACAACAAAATTGTTGACATCACATAAGAATAAAAGACCACAATTCATTAGATAAATAAGATTTTTATTAAAAAAGGTAACAATGTAAAAAAAATATAGACAACAAAAAACTTTTGTAAAAAATTTTAAAAACTACAACTGCTGGTAAGATGGATCGTTGCCATTACCACGTTGCCTCGGCGGTGTATAAAAATAAGGTGGAGCAACAACGTTTTGGTTCGGTGGATTTATCCCAATTGGGTTCGGCACAGGATTGTTGGGCCATGAGTATTGCGGGTACTGCGGTCTGGCCGTGACGACATAACTGTTATCAAGGTTTCCTAATGATGCTTGAGTCAGGACCTCAAACATGAGTCTCTCTGCATGAATCCGCTGTATAGGATCCAGTGTTGGGAGCTTCTCATTAGCTAAGTAAGCAAAGCCAGTTATTTTAGTTTGGTCTTTTTCCGCCGTAAGCACTTTTTTTGGCAATTTCAACCAATTCTGGAGTAGCCGAGGTGGGAGCCTTCCTTTTCCTTCCTGAAAATGTAAGCCGGCTCCGCACAGTTGAGGATGGTGGCTCAACTGCTTCGTCATCTTGGACCAATGCCATGCTGTCTTCTTCAATCTGAGGTGTGGAGACAGCCTCTTCTGTGTCCTGCATGAACAAAAACCAAATGTTAAATCACAAAGAAAAATACATTTATCTTCACACTATAACACCCATATACAGCAAAAATGTGAAACGACACTTGTAAATGGATAGGCCTCAACCGTTGAGATAGATAAATTATAAGTACATGAAGGGATTAATTCAGCCATTTTATCTACATTTCACATTAAAATGTGTTTTAATACAAAGGTACTTACATGTACGACAGGGGAGTCCGGCTGGATCACTGGGTCTAGATCCAACATGGAAGTCGCTTGTCTGGGTACTTCTTGGTCCCTTGTGAAAGAAAACAGCTCAAAGTACCACAATTTGGGGACATACACATCTTCGGCCCCGGCTCCAGATTTGGTAGAATTTTAGACTTTATTTAACTCTTTTTTGTAAACAGTGCGGAGGGCCTGAATACGTTTTTTCACCGATGACTTATCCGCTGGTTCATCGGGGTTACGGTTCTTGCACAGCTCCACCAGTTTTTGGTACGCGTCCTTTTTTAGCCTGTTGCAGTAATCCGCCGACTTTATTTTCCACAGGCAAGGCATCGAGCGGTACATCTCGATGAATTCCCGCAGAAATTCATGCTTATCGGCCATCTGTAATAAAAAAAGGATTATGTGAGAACGGCAGAATGGTTAAATAAAATGCTTACATAGCCTACAACATAGAACACAGCAGGATCATAAAATGGTGGTTGTGGGCGCAGCAGGAGATACAATGGCAGACCAAAATAAAAGTCATAAATGGACAACTACAGTAAAAACAGCAGGGTTCATAAAATAGTGGTGGTGGGCGCAGCAGGAGAAAACAATGGCAGACCAAAATAAAAGTCATAGATGGACAACTACAGTAAAAACAGCAGGGATCATAAAATGGTGGTGGTGGGCGCAGCAGGAGAAAACAATGCCAGACCAAAATAAAAGTCATAGATGGACAACTACGGTAAAAACAGCAGGGATCATAAAATGGTGGTGGGGCGTGCCAGAACAAAACAATGGAAAACAAAAAACAATGGCAAAAAAAATAAAAAAAAAATTGATGGATGATAATGGTTAACAACATATGGGATCTAAAAATGGATCTGTAAAATTTAAAAAAAATTAAAAATTAAATGTGACAAAAAAAAAATACCTACCTTACAAGACTTGTTTGTGATCCTGGAAAAAAATAAAAAAATAAAAGGGAAACGCAGTAGCGCCACAAACTGGATCGCAAAAAATATAACGGCATGGCCTGGATCGCAGCTGATGCAAGAGGCACAGACTGGATCACAGCTAATGCAAGAGGCACAGACTGGATCGCAGCAAATGCAATAGAGGCACAGACTGGATCGCAGAAACAAAATAAGGCGCACGGATCGCAGCAAATGAATAGTGGAAACGGTCGCGAGCTGAAGAGGCTAGCAGACGCTGTTAGATGTAGGAGACAGGTAAAGCAATACACCAGAGCAGTTGGAATCTATGAGATTGCAGTACCCTGACTAACCACCACAACTAGAGGCAGCCGTGGAGCGTTCCTACGTTGGTCCTAGACGCCTCGTCACAGCCTGAGAAACTACACCTAAAGATAGAAATAGGAAAGCTATCTGCCCCGGAGCAGAACCCCAAAGATAATAGAAAGCCCCCAAACATGTAATGGCGGTTAGACAAGAAGAAATACTGACACAGAAAGAAAATAGTATGAGCAAACGCTGGGGCCCAAACTAACTAAATAGAAAAGGATAGGAAGGGTACTTACTGCAATCCCAGAAAACCCTGAAAAGCACCAACTCTACTAATTTCAAAATCACCTGAGATCACACGACCTCTACCACCTAAATTAGTTCTCTGGTGTAACAAAATCAAAACAGCAGCCACTGAAAAAACTGTAAAAAGCAAAAGTACAAACATCAGTGGCTGAACTAAACTGAGAGGGCAAAAGCCCCCGGAGGGGACCCTGAAGGCCCCCACAGAAGTGCAGGACAAAATGCAAAAATCTAGCACAAAAACAAAAAGAAGAAAATGTCTTATCTGATAGCAGGAGATGCAGACACGACACAGCAGGCTACAAGGGAAACAGGATTCAAGGATTGAGACCAGAACAATTGATCACCGGCAACCCTGATGGGAAGGTGACTCCCTTATATAAGACCAGTCAGTAACACCTGTTTCCCAATCCTCACAATCTTCACTGGACAGACCAGCACCGCTTGTAACCACCAGAGGAAGCCTCTGCTCAGAACTCATCTCAAACCCATTCACAACAGTACCCCCCCTTGAGGAGGGGTCACCGAACCCTCATTTGAGCAACCAGGTCGGTCAGGATGAGTTCTATGATACGCACGGATAAGTCTCCTAGCATGGATGTCCGAAGCAAACACCCAAGAATTGTCTTCCTGACCATAACCTCTCCATTTAACAAATACTGGAGTTTCCGTCTAGAAAAACGAGAATCTAATATTTTCTTAACCACATACTCCAGATTGCCCTCAACCAAAACAGGGTCAGGAGGCACAGCAGCAGGAACCACTGGCTCAACAAACCTCTTCAACAAGGACTTGTGGAACACGTTATGGATCTTAAATGTCCCAGGAAGAAGCAAACGAAAAGAAACAGGATTAATAATCTCCATGATCTTATAAGGTCCAATGAACCTAGGCTTAAATTTAGGAGATGCTACTCTCATAGGAATATTTTTTGAGGACAACCAGACCAAGTCCCCTACTTTAAACCGAGGACCATCAGTCCTATGCCGGTTAGCAAACCGCTGGGCCTTCTCCTGAGAGAGGGACAACCTCTCCACTACCGGGTCCCAAATCTGTTGCATACGCTCCACAACAGAGTCAACACCTGGACAGACAGAAGCCTCCGTCTGTCCTGAAGAATATCGAGGGTGAAACCCAGAATTACAGAAAAATGGAGACATCAAAGTGGCAGAGCTAGCCCTATTATTAAGAGCAAACTCAGCCAAAGGCAAAAAAGAGACACAGTCATCCTGATCAGCAGACACAAAGCATCTTAGATAAGTCTCCAATGTCTGCTTTGTTCTCTCAGTTTGACCATTAGTCTGAGGATGAAATGCCGAGGAGAAAGACAATTGAACACCCAGTTTAGAACAAAAAGTCCTCCAAAATCTGGAAACAAACTGGACTCCTCTGTCAGACACAATGTTCTCAGGAATGCCGTGTAAACGAACCACGTGCTGAAGGAACAACGGCACCAATTCAGAGGAGGAAGGCAACTTAGGTAATGGCACAAGATGTATCATTTTTGAAAACCTATCACAAATTACCAAGATGGTGGTCATTCTCTGAGAAACAGGAAGGTCGGAAATGAAATCCATAGAGATATGGGTCCATGGTCTCTTGGGCACAGACAATGGCATCAACAAACCACTAGAGCGAGAGCAAGGCTTGGAGCGAGAGCAAGTCCCGCAGGACTGCACAAATTCCCTGACATCATGAGACAAGGTAGGCCACCAAAAGGACCGACTAACCAAGTCTCTGGTACCAAAAATTCCGGGATGCCCAGCCAATGCGGAACAATGAATCTCAGACATCACACTCTTTTTCCACTGGTCCGGGACAAACAATTTTCCAACAGGGCAGCACTCGGGCCTATCCTCCTGACACCCCTCCAGAGCAAGTCTCAAATTGGGCGAGATGGCGGAAAGAACTACACCCTCTTTCAAAATAACAGAAGGATCAGATAACTCAGGAGAGTCCGCAAGGAAACTCCTCGAGAGGGCATCCGCCTTAACATTCTTAGTGCCAGGAAGAAAGGAAACCACAAAATTAAAACGTGTGAAAAACAAGGCCCACCTGGCCTGTCTAGGATTGAGTCGCTTGGCAGATTCCAGATAGACAGATTCTTATGGTCCGTAAGGACCACCACCTGATGTTTGGCTCCCTCCAGCCAATGTCTCCACTCTTCAAAAGCCCACTTCATGGCCAATAACTCCCGATTACTCACGTCATAATTACGTTCAGTAGGAGAAAATTTTCGAGAGAAAAAGGCACAAGGGTTACTTTTAGAGGTCTCTGGATCTTTTTGGGACAAAACGGCACCTGCCCCAATTTCAGAGGCATCAACCTCCACCTGAAATGGCAGAGAAACATCAGGCTGCCGTAGAACAGGAGCAGAAGTGAATCTTTGCTTAAGTTCCTGAAATGCAGACACTGCCTCAGGAGGCCAATTCACCACATCAGAACCCTTTTTGGTCAAATCAGTTAATGGTTTAACAATAACCGAGAAATTACCAATAAATTTACGATAAAAATTGGCAAAACCCAAAAATCTTTGAAGAGCCTTTAATGAAGTAGGTTGGACCCAATCACAGATGGCCTGAACCTTGACCGGGTCCATTTCAATAACAGATGGGGACAAAATGAATCCCAGAAATGAGATCCTCTGTACGCCAAAAAGACACTTTGATCCCTTCACATACAGAGCATTCTCTCTCAAAATCTGGAATACAGTTCGAACATGTTTCACATGAGAGTCCCAGTCATTAGAAAAAATCAAGATATCATCCAAATAAACAATCAGAAATTTGTCCACAAAATCCCTGAAAATGTCATTCATGAAGGACTGGAAGACGGAAGGAGCATTAGTGAGCCCAAAGGGCATCACTAGGTACTCAAAATGCCCTTCAGGGGTATTGAATGCCGTCTTCCATTCATCCCCGTGCTTAATGCGAATAAGGTTATACGCCCCCCTGAGGTCAAGCTTGGTAAACCAAGTAGCGTTTTTCACCCTGGAAAACAGGTCAGAAATCAAGGGTAACGGATATTGATATTTCACAGTAATATTGTTCAAAAGACGATAATCAATACACGGCCTTAATGAACCATCCTTTTTGGCCACAAAGAAAAAACCGGCACCTAAGGGTGAAGAGGATGGTCTGATATGACCCTTCTCCAATGATTCCTTGATATAAGACCGCATATCGTCATGTTCAGGTACAGACAAGTTAAAAAGGCGACCTTTAGGGAATTTACTACCCGGCACTAATTCAATAGCGCAGTCATAGCTCCTATGGGGAGGCAAGGATGCAGATTTACTTTCGCTAAACACATCAGAAAAATCAATCAAAAAGTCAGGAACATCCTGAGCCTGGGGGGGCAGAAAAAACAGGAGTGTTGGTATTAACACATTGGCAGCCCCAACTGGTTACAGACACAGATTTCCAATCCAAAACAGGATTATGAGACTGTAACCCAAGGGAAACCCAGTACGATAATATCATGCAGATTATACAGAACCAAAAATTTGCAGCACTCCTGGTGATCAGGTTCAACCCTCATTATCACCTGAGTAGAGAACTGAGGTTTATTCTCAGCCAAAGGGGTAGAATCGATCCCCAGTAGGGGAATAGACTTCTGTAGGGGTATCAAGGGAAACCCACAACGTTTAGCAAAATCATAATCCATCAGGTTAATAGCTGCTCCAGAATCAACGAAAGCTTGAGCAGAAAATGAGGACAGAGAGCATATCAGAGTGACAGTTAATAAAAACTTAGTCTGAACATTACCCAAGACAACTGAGCGTGCAAAACGTCTTCCCCGCTTAGGGCAGACTGAAATAGCATGAGAGGCATCACCACAGTAGAAACATAACCCATTGCGCTTTCGAAACTCATGACGCTGTGCCCCAGACACCACTCTATCACACTGCATGGATTCAGAAGCAGGTTCACAAGGCAACACTATTCCACGCATACTTCTCCGCTCACGCAAACGTCTGTCAATTTGAATCGCTAATGACATAGAATCATTGAGACCAGAGGGGACAGGGAATCCCACCATAACATCCTTTACATTATCTGACAGACCCTTCCGGAAAAGGGCCGCCAAAGCGTCGTCATTCCACTTGGTCAGGACTGCCCACCTACGGAATCTCTGACAGTATAACTCAGCGTCATCAAGCCCCTGATTTAATGCCAACAAGGCTTTTTCAGCTTGATCAGTGACATTAGGCTCATCGTACAATAACCCCAAAGCCTGAAAAAATGCATCAACATCACTCAAAACAGGATCCCCAGGTGTCAGGGAAAAAGCCCAATCCTGAGGATCGCCGTGCAGGAGAGAGATGACAATTTGAACCTGCTGCGCTGCGTTCCCTGAGGACTTAGATTTTAAGGCAAAAAACAATTTACAATTATTTTTGAAATTCTGAAACTTAGCTCGATCCCCTAAAAACAAATCTGGCATGGGGATCCTAGGTTCCACAACAGGCAACCTAGCAAGATATGCAGCAGTACTCTGAACCTCAGTGGCAAGCTGATCCACACGGCCAGACAACTGTGCAAACTCCATTGAGAGAAAAGATCCTCCCCAGCACCCAGAGATAGAGAGGGAAAAAAAAAATAAAAAATGCAACAAACAGAAAAATATCTCTGACAACTCTGACAACCTTTTTTTTTTTTTTTTTTTTTTTTCTTTCACAATATTTTTCTCTTCTGTGAGTACCATACAATATTAAATTTTTGGCCGGTGATACTGTTATGATTTGGTAGCTGAGGAGTGCAGGTAAAAAGGCAATACACCAGAGCAGTTGGAATCTATGAGATTGCAGTACCCTGACTAACCACCACAACTAGAGGCAGCCGTGGAGCGTTCCTACGTTGGTCCTAGATGCCTCGTCACAGCCTGAGAAACTAATTACACCTAAAGATAGAAATAGGAAAGCTATCTGCCCCGGAGCAGAACCCCAAAGATAATAGAAAGCCCCCAAACATGTAATGGCGGTTAGACAAGAAGAAATACTGACACAGAAAGAAAATAGTATGAGCAAACGCTGGGGCCCAAACTAACTAAATAGAAAAGGATAGGAAGGGTACTTACTGCAATCCCAGAAAACCCTGAAAAGCACCAACTCTACTAATTTCAAAATCACCTGAGATCACACGACCTCTACCACCTAAATTAGTTCTCTGGTGTAACAAAATCAAAACAGCAGCCACTGAAAAAACTGTAAAAAGCAAAAGTACAAACATCAGTGGCTGAACTAAACTGAGAGGGCAAAAGCCCCCGGAGGGGACCCTGAAGGCCCCCACAGAAGTGCAGGACAAAATGCAAAAATCTAGCACAAAAACAAAAAGAAGAAAATGTCTTATCTGATAGCAGGAGATGCAGACACGACACAGCAGGCTACAAGGGAAACAGGATTCAAGGATTGAGACCAGAACAATTGATCACCGGCAACCCTGATGGGAAGGTGACTCCCTTATATAAGACCAGTCAGTAACACCTGATTCCCAATCCTCACAATCTTCACTGGACAGACCAGCACCGCTTGTAACCACCAGAGGAAGCCTCTGCTCAGAACTCATCTCAAACCCATTCACAACAGACGCACTGGAATGATGCGGAAATTTGAAAAAAACCGCTTCTGCTCGAGAGCAATGGAAAGGAGCGCTGATACGTCGTCTTTTATGACGCGGTCATCCAATCACAAAGCGAGAGAGCTGTGACAAACATTCATGACATAAATAGTGACCACCAATCTGTGCTGAGGGGCGTGGAAAAGGTTGCGCTCAATCACGCTTATCAAGGTCGTGATCTTTAACAATACATGCTGTGTGGCAAGTCCCAATGACCGCCGAAGTCTTTATACAGATCGCTGATCGCTGATGCGTCGTTAATGAGATCGTCTGTTTGGAAGCTACTAGCGACCTTAAAGCGATCACACCAACGATCTCGTTAGCTTGCGTCGTTGTCGTAATCGCTAGTGTGATCACTTAGTGTAGCAGTACCTTAACAGTGTGCAGAGGATTACTGCTGCCTCTCCAGGCTCTGCTATTGTGGCCAGTACTGGTTAGCGGCGAGCAGACGTCTTTAGGACAAAGTCCTTGTTTTCCCCTTCTGAGCATGCCCAGGGTGAGATCTCTCATGGAGATCAGGGGTCACATGCTCAGGTACTGCAGCAGCTCCTATTGGTCCGCCAGGAAGGTCCTGTGACTACTGGTGTTCTGGAACAGTTTCATTGGTCCTTGTTTCTGGCAGGTCCTGTAGCTGTTACAATAAAAGGGTGGCATGGCTGGGCCGCCATGCGCTAGTATCAATTGCATTATGTACTTTGCGCCAGTGTGATCATGCACGCATGTGGTTAGGGCTTGGCTGAAATAAGCCCCTAGAATACCGGCACCTCCGTGAGGAGATTTGAGTGCAAGTGGTTAGGGCTTGGCTGAAATAAGCCCCTAGAATACCGGCTTCTCCGGTGAGGAGATTGCTTGATTGCGTTGCTGTCTGCATGATCATGGACTGCTATCCGCACAGCAGTTATCTTTGTATCCCTGTGGTGTTAACATGACACAGTCTTTTTCTCAGCGGCTCTGTGACGCAACAGGTTTGCTTTATAATGCTGGTTCAGCGCCCTAGCGTTTTACTTTGCGGCTCACTGAAGCTAAGTGAGTTCACACCTATCGCCATATAGCGCTGTGGCATTCCCGTTATTGGCTCTGGGAATTAACAGAGATCGCAATTACTGCCACAGCGCGCTACGGCGTTTATTTTAGCAACTCTGCGGGATAACAGAGTTCGCTACTTTCGCCATCTTACTAGCAGCGGGCTTCGCCTGCACGGTGGACCCTGGGCTGCGAACGCACCTCTCTACTATACCTATTAGGTGCGTTCCTGTCACGCTGTATCACAGATATATATATAAAGTCAGTTATCTATACCAAGAGGGACAACATTCTATTTAACATATCAACATGTACATATAGTATTGTATTACCTGACATAATATCCGTTGTACTGTGGGTGAATCCTGAAGACGTATTACGCTGTCACAGGCTAGAGGTGGACCGGGGTCTATGCTGACCCTAAACTGGGGTCCTGACTAGTCCCTCTACCTGGAGGTACTGTTAATGGTACAGAGGTCCAGGCCGCCAACGTAACCCTGTCTCCTATAAGTCCCTGACCACTGTAATCTAGTCCTCAGAAGGACCCTGATTACTACACAGGGAATAGGCAGGTCACAGCTTAACAAACAGTAAAGACAAACGAGACAGACAGGGGATAAAGTAAATACTGTCTTGCATACAACACTTAAACACAGAGGGAACACAAAAGGTCTAGGAGATAAACTATAAGCGAGGAGAGGAGAAACCACAAAGGAACTCTTAGCTTAAGTCTTCTCATAACCTGATCCAATCTGCTGGTCTGTATGAATGCTTTCACCGGCAACTCCTAAGCAGACTGGCAGGTATATAAAGGAAGCTAATTAGTGCATAATCAAACTGCATCCGGGAGAGGCTGGACCTAGTCTTAGCACAGAGCTAGGCAGAATTAACTCCCTCACTGCCAAACACAAAGTAACAGCAACTCAGCTGCGAGAAGTCAGAATGTGTAATCGCGACGATCTTCGTGTCGATACACCCATGACAGTACCCCCCCTTCTACGAGGGGCCTCCGGACCCTCAGGGCCAGGTCTGCCTGGGTGAGTTGTGTGGAAGGTCCGAACCAACCGATCTGCGTTAATATCAGACGCAGGAACCCACGTCCTCTCCTCAGGACCATACCCCTTCCAATGAACCAAGTACTGAAGGGACCGGCGATTCAGACGTGAGTCAATGATCTTCGACACCTGAAATTCCAAGTTACCATTGACCACCACTGGAGGAGGAGGTAGAGGTGACGGTATAACTGGCGCCACGTACCTCTTAAGCAACGATTTGTGGAACACATTGTGGATTTTAAACGTAGGAGGGAGGTCCAGACGAAATGCCACAGGATTAATTATAGAACTGATTCTGTACGGCCCGATGAACCTGGGACCCAGTTTCCAGGAGGGAACCTTGAGTTTTATATTCTTGGTAGACAACCATACCAGATCGTTCACACTAAGGTCCGGACCAGACACTCTCCTCCTATCCGCCATACGTTTGTAACGGTTCCCCATAGCACTCAGATTATTCAGCACTCCTCTCCACACAGAAGCAAGTGACGACGAGAATCGTTCCTCCTCAGGAACCCCAGAAGGGCCCCCCCCCATTGAAAGTACAAAACTGGGGATGAAAACCATATGCCCCAAAAAACGGGGACTTACCAGTGGACTCACTCCGCCTATTGTTAAGAGCGAACTCTGCCAGAGGCAAGAAAGAAGACCAGTCCTCCTGGTTCTCTGAGACAAAACACCGAAGATATGTCTCTAGGCTCTGATTCAGACGCTCTGTCTGACCATTGGTCTGCGGATGAAAAGCCGAGGAAAATGACAATTGCATCCCCCGACGTGAACAAAATGCCCTCCAGAATTTGGACACAAACTGAGACCCCCTATCTGACACCACATCAGAAGGCAACCCGTGAAGTCTCACAATCTCCCCAATGAACACCTGCGCCAGAGTTTTAGCATTAGGAAGAGCAGGAAGAGCAATGAAATGTGCCATCTTACTGAACCTGTCAACTACAACTAGTATGACAGTTTTCCCTGACGACGGAGGGAGGTCCGTAATGAAGTCCATAGACAGATGAGTCCATGGACGCTCCGGAATTTTCAAAGGTAAGAGGGTCCCAGACGGACGGGTATGTGGGGTCTTAGAGCGAGCACAAACCCCACAGGACGCGACAAAAGTTACTACCTCTTTATTTAAGTTAGGCCACCAAAACCGGCGAGAAAGGAGATCCATAGTTGCTTTAGTCCCTGGGTGTCCTGCTAAAGCAGAATTATGATGTGCCTCGATAACTTTTTGTCTTAACTGATTTGGAACAAACAGTTTCCCTGGAGGTCCTACAGGGGCGTCCCCCTGAGCCTCCAATACCTCCTCCTCAAGCTCAGAGCATACAGCCGACACCACAACTCCCTCCTGAAGGATAGGAACCGGGTCATCCGTCTTCCCGGCCCCTGGGAAACTACGAGATAAGGCATCAGCCTTAACATTTTTTGACCCAGGACGATATGTGACGACAAAATTAAACCTGGTAAAAAACAACGACCATCTAGCTTGTCTGGAATTCAGACGCTTTGCAGATTCTAAATACAACAGGTTCTTGTGATCAGTAATGACGGTGACCGGGTGGACTGCCCCCTCCAAAAAGTGACGCCATTCCTCAAAAGCCAACTTAATGGCCAAGAGTTCCCTATTGCCGACATCATAATTCCTCTCGGCGGACGACAATTTCTTAGAGAAGAAAGCGCACGGATGCCATTTACCAGGGGACGGACCTTGGGATAATACTGCACCCACCCCTACGTCAGACGCGTCTACCTCCACAATGAACGGTTGTGATGCATCTGGTTGAATGAGTATGGGTGCCGAAGCAAAACATTTTTTCAAGGAGGAAAATGCTTGACAAGCTTTGTCAGACCACCTAGAAAAATCCGTCCCTTTTTTTGTCATGTCAGTGAGGGGTTTGACAACAGATGAGAAATTACGAATAAATTTCCGGTAGTAGTTAGCAAACCCCAGGAAACGCTGCAGTGCCTTAAGATCCTCTGGCTGATCCCATTCAAGCACTGCTCTCACTTTCTCAGGGTCCATACGGAAACCGGAAGCTGACACCAGGAAACCCAAAAACTGAAGTTCCTGTACGGCGAATACACACTTTTCCCATTTGGCATACAGTTTATTGTCTCGCAAGATCTGCAACACCTGTCTCACATGCTCCTGATGAGACACAAGATCTGGCAAGTAAAATAAGATGTCATCTAAATAAACGACCACAAACTGCCCCACAAGGTGGCGAAAGATGTCATTAACAAAATGTTGAAACACCGCCGGGGCAGTAGTCAGACCAAAAGGCATGACAAGGTTCTCATAATGTCCCTCCGGAGTGTTAAACGCCGTCTTCCACTCATCCCCCTCCTTTATCCTAATCAGATTATACGCCCCCCTGAGATCCAACTTAGAGAACCATTTGGCGCCCACAATCTGATTGAAGAGATCAGGAATAAGTGGGAGCGGATACGGATCTCGAACAGTAATCCGATTAAGCTCACGGAAATCCAAGCAAGGGCGTAGGCCTCCATCTTTTTTCTTCACAAAGAAGAACCCCGCGGCCACTGGGGAAGATGAAGGTCTAATATGCCCCTTGGCCAGACTTTCCGAAATATAATCCTTCATAGCCTGCCTCTCAGGACCAGAAAGGTTATATAACCTAGATTTAGGTAACTTAGCATCAGGAAGCAATTTTATTGAGCAGTCATACGCGCGATGAGGAGGTAATTCTTGACACCCCTCCTCTGAGAACACATCCTCAAAGTCCTCCAGAAAAGGAGGCAAGGTTCTAGGCACGACCGCACTGATGACCGTGTTTATGCAGTTACTCTTGCAAAATTCACCCCACTGGCTTATCTCTCTGGATTGCCAATTAATCACTGGGTTATGTTTAGCCAACCAAGGAAGTCCCAACACAATAGGAGTAGGAAGACCCTCCAACACATAACAAGACAATTGTTCTTTATGTATTGCCCCTACTCGAAGGTCTATGTTATGAACAGCTTGTACAAAGCTACCTTGACCGAGAGGCCTGGCGTCAATAGAGAATATAGGGATCGGTTTGGCCAATACACTCAGTTGCATACCTTGCACCTGGGCAAACCGAGCGTCCACCAGATTAGCCCCGGACCCACTATCAAGAAGAACAGAAATCCTCTCAACTCTCATACCAACCACCACCTCCGCTGGTACGAGAAACTGAGACGGACTTGGGGACGAAATACATACTCCCAGGTTGTCGTCCACCACACAACCTGGGATTAACAGTTTTCCGGCGACTTTTTGCTCAACGAGGCACGGGATGGACACCCCTCAACAAAATGTCCCTCTCTCCCGCAGAGAAACACCTTCTTGTCTTGCGGCGCACCGCCGATCCCCTCCTACGAAATTATGTCCCTCCCAACTGCATAGGTTCCTCAGAACAGACCAGGGGAACCTCAATATAAGAGACTTTAGTAGTAGGTGGAGTCATAACAGGGGGCGGAGTTACCTCGCACCTCTCCCGAAGCCGTCTATCAATACGAATAGCAAGGGCCATAGCAGCCTCCAGTGATGGAGGAGAATCATACTGTCATGTGTGCATCGCCACGAAGATCGTCGCGGTTGCACATTCTGACTTCTCACAGCTGAGTTGCTGTTTCTTTGTGTTTGGCAGTTAGGGAGTTAATTCTGTCTGTGCTCAGTTCTGGGACTGGGTGCAGTTTCTTCCGGCTGCAATTAATTATTTGTTGATTGGTTTCCTTTAAATCTCTGGTTGTCTGTGTTGGGAGTTGCCAGTGAAATTCTTCATGCAGACCACAGATAGGATTGTATCTGTATAGACTTAAGTTAAAGAGCTCCTTAGTTGTTTTAAGCTCACCTTGCTTAGAGTTTAATATCCCAGATCATTTATGTTCCTTCTGTGTTTGAGTGTGTATGCAAGTCTGTGTTTTCTCCAGTCTGTCTTATATGTCTAATCTGTGTATTTAGCAGAGATCAGCCCATATCCCTTTGGTGGTAATCAGAATCCTTCTTAGGACTGATTACAGGGTTCAGGGACTGATAGGAGACAGGGTTAGGCTGGAGACTTGGACCTCTGAACCATTATCAGTACCTCCAAGGTGAGGGATTAGTTAGGACCCCAGTTTAGGGTCAGGTTAGACCCCCGGTCCTCCTCTTTCCTGTGACAGTGTATCAAGTCCTCAAGATTAACCCTGAGTTCAACGGATATCGTGTCAGGTAAATCTATTCTATATTTACATGCTGATGTTGCTAATCTATATGTTGTATAGAGTGTTGTTCTTTTAAGAATAGTTTACTGACATCGTACACATATCATAAGACCGTGTGACATTTTCACTGGCCCATAAAATTATTCCCAGTTGCCATGGATCCAGTAGCCCAGCTGGCTCTGCAGTTGCAGGGATTATCCATGGAGCTAACGGACATTAAGTCCAAAGTTTTGTCTCCCTCGGAGCAAACCAGATTTGAACCTAAAGTAGCTCTCCCGGACAGGTTCACTGGTGGGCGAGACAAATTTTTTACCTTCAGGGAAGCATGTAAATTGTATTTTCGGCTTCGGCCTCGATCATCAGGGAGTGAAGAGCAGAGAGTGGGAATTGTTATCTCGCTCCAACAAGGGGACCCTCAATCCTGGGCCTTCTCCCTTCCTCCGGGATCCCCGGCTCTACAGTCAGTAGATCGATTTTTTACTGCCCTGGGTTTGGTATATGATGACCCAGATCGGGTCTCTCTTGCTGAGACAAAATTACGTAAGATACAGCAGGGAGATCGTCCGGCGGAGGAATTTGCTTCTGAGTTCCGTAGATGGGCCACTGATACTCAGTGGAATGACCCAGCTCTTAGGAGCCAGTTTTGTCATGGGCTTTCTGACAAATTAAAGGACGTTTTGGCTCAGTATGATTCTCCTCCATCACTGGAGGCTGCTATGGCCCTAGCTATCCGTACTGATAGACGGCTCCGGGAGAGGTGCGAGGTAACTCCGCCCCCTGTTGTTACTCCACCTACTACTAAAGTCCCTTATGTTGAGGTTCCCCTTGTCTGTTCGGAGGAGCCTATGCAGTTGGGAGGGACATCATTTCGTAGGAGGGGATTGGCGGTACGCCGCAGGACTAGAAGGTGTTTCTTCTGCGGGAAAGAGGGACATTTTGTTGGGGATGTCCATCCCGTGCCTTGTTGAGCAAAAAGTCGCCGGAAAACTGTTAATCCCAGGTTGTGTGGTGGACGACAACCTGGGAGTATGTATTTCGTCCGCTAGTTCTTCTCAGTTCCTTGTACCAGTGGAGGTGGTGGTTGGTACGAGAGTGGAGAGATTTTCTGTTCTTCTTGATAGTGGGTCCGGGGCTAATCTGGTTGACGCTCAGTTTGCTCAGGCTCAAGGTATGCATCTGAGTGTATTGGTCAAACCGATCCCTATATTCTCCATTGACGCCAGGCCTCTCGGCCAAGGTAGCTTTGTTCATGAGGTTCATAACATTGACCTTCGGGTAGGGGCAATACATAGGGAACTATTATCTTGTTATGTGTTGGAGGGTCTACCTACTCCTATTGTGTTGGGACTTCCTTGGTTGGTTAAACATAACCCTGTGATTAATTGGCAGTCCAGAGATATAAGCCAATGGGGGGAGTTTTGCAAAAGTAACTGCATGAACACAGTCATCAGTGCGGTCGTGCCTAGTACTTTGCCTCTTTTTTTGGAGGACTTTGGGGATGTGTTCTCTGAGGAGGGGTGTCAGGAGTTGCCTCCTCATCGCGTGTATGACTGCTCTATTAATTTACTTCCTGATGCTAAGTTACCTAAAGCTAGGTTATATAACCTTTCTGGTCCTGAGAGGCAGGCTATGAAAGATTATATTTCGGAAAGTCTGGCCAAAGGGCATATTAGACCTTCATCTTCCCCAGTGGCCGCGGGGTTCTTCTTTGTGAAGAAAAAAGATGGAGGCCTACGCCCTTGCTTGGATTTCCGCGAACTTAATCGGATTACTGTTCGAGATCCGTATCCACTCCCTCTGATTCCTGATCTCTTCAATCAAATTGTTGGCGCCAAATGGTTCTCTAAATTGGATCTCAGGGGGGCGTATAATCTGATTAGGATAAAAGAGGGGGATGAGTGGAAAACGGCGTTTAACACGCCGGAGGGACATTATGAGAACCTTGTCATGCCTTTTGGTCTGACTACTGCACCAGCAGTATTCCAACATTTTGTTAATGACATTTTTCGTCATCTGGTGGGGCTGTTTGTGGTCGTATATTTGGATGACATTTTAATTTACTCACCAGATCTTGTGTCTCACCAGGAGCATGTGAGACAGGTGTTGCAGATCTTGCGAGACAATAAACTATACGCCAAACTGGAAAAGTGTGTATTCGCCGTACAGGAACTTCAGTTTTTGGGTTTCTTGGTGTCAGCCTCCGGTTTCCGTATGGACCCTGAAAAGGTGAGAGCAGTGCTTGAATGGGATCAGCCAGAGGATCTTAAGGCTCTGCAGCGTTTTCTGGGGTTTGCTAACTACTACCGGAAATTTATTTGTAATTTCTCATCTGTTGTCAAACCTCTCACTGACATGACAAGAAAAGGGACGGATTTTTCTAAATGGTCGGACAAAGCTTGCCAAGCTTTTTCCTCTTTGAAAAAATGTTTTGCTTCGGCACCCGTTCTCATCCAACCAGATGCATCACAGCCGTTCGTTGTGGAGGTGGACGCGTCTGACGTAGGGGTGGGTGCAATATTGTCCCAGGGTCCGTCCCCTGGTAAATGGCATCCGTGCGCTTTCTTTTCTAAAAAATTGTCGTCCGCCGAAAGGAATTATGATATCGGCAATAGGGAACTTTTGGCCATTAAGTTGGCTTTTGAAGAATGGCGTCACTTTTTGGAGGGGGCAGTCCACCCGGTCACCGTCATTACTGATCACAAGAACCTGCTGTATTTGGAATCTGCTAAGCGTCTGAATTCCAGACAAGCTCGATGGTCGTTGTTTTTTACCAGGTTTAATTTTGTTGTCACTTATCGCCCTGGATCTAAGAATGTTAAGGCGGATGCCTTGTCTCGCAGTTTCCCAGGGCCGGGAAAATGGATGACCCGATTCCTATCCTTCAGGAGGGGGTGGTAGTGTCGGCTGTATGTTCTGAGCTTGAGGAGGAGGTGTTAGAGGCTCAGGGGGACGCCCCTGCAGGACCTCCAGGGAGACTGTTTGTCCCAAATCAGTTGAGACAAAAGGTTATTGAGGCACATCATAATTCTGCTTTAGCAGGACATCCAGGGAGTAAGGCTACTTTAGATCTCCTTTCTCGCCGGTTTTGGTGGCCTAACGTTAATAAAGATGTTTTAACTTTTGTCGCGTCCTGTGGGGTTTGTGCTCACTCTAAGACCCCTCATACCCGTCCGTCTGGGACCCTCTTACCCTTGAAACTTCCGGAGCGTCCATGGACTCATTTGTCTATGGACTTCATCACGGACCTTCCTCAGTCGTCAGGGAAGACTGTCATACTGGTGGTTGTTGACAGGTTCAGTAAGATGGCACATTTCATTGCTCTTCCTGCCCTCCCTAATGCTAAAACTCTGGCGCAGGTGTTCATTGGGGAGATTGTGAGACTTCATGGGTTGCCTTCTGATGTGGTGTCAGATAGGGGGTCTCAGTTTGTGTCCAAGTTTTGGAGGGCATTTTGTTTACGTCGGGGGATGCAATTGTCATTTTCCTCGGCTTTTCATCCGCAGACCAATGGTCAGACAGAGCGTCTGAATCAAAGCCTAGAGACTTATCTTCGGTGTTTTGTCTCAGAGAACCAGGAGGACTGGTCTTCTTTCTTGCCTCTGGCAGAGTTCGCTCTTAACAACAGGCGGAGCGAGTCCACTGGTAAGTCCCCGTTTTTTGGGGCATATGGTTTTCATCCCCAGTTTTGTACATTCAATGGGGGGGGCCCTTCTGGGGTTCCTGAGGAGGAGCGTTTCTCGTCGTCACTTGCTTCAGTGTGGAGAGGTGTATTGAATAATCTGAGTGCTATGGGGAACCGTTATAAACGTATGGCTGATAGGAGGAGAGTTTCTGGTCCAGATCTTAATGTGAACGATCTGGTATGGTTGTCTACCAGGAATATAAAACTTAAAGTTCCCTCCTGGAAGCTGGGCCCCAGATTCATCGGGCCGTACAGGATCAGTTCCATAATTAATCCTGTGGCATTTCGTCTGGACCTCCCTCCTACGTTTAAAATTCATAATGTGTTCCACAAGTCATTACTTAAGAGGTACGTGGCACCAGTCATACCATCACCTCTACCTCCTCCTCCAGTGGTGGTCAATGGTAACTTGGAGTTTCAAGTGTCAAAGATCATTGACTCACGTCTGAATCGCTGGTCCCTTCAGTACTTGGTGCATTGGAAGGGGTATGGTCCAGAGGAGAGGACGTGGGTTCCTGCGTCTGACATTAACGCAGATCGTTTGGTGCGGACCTTCCACAGAACTCACCCGGGCAAACCTGGCCCTGAGGGTCCGGAGGCCCCTCGTAGAAGGGGGGGTACTGTCATGTGTGCATCGCCACGAAGATCGTCGCGGTTGCACATTCTGACTTCTCACAGCTGAGTTGCTGTTTCTTTGTGTTTGGCAGTTAGGGAGTTAATTCTGTCTGTGCTCAGTTCTGGGACTGGGTGCAGTTTCTTCCGGCTGCAATTAATTATTTGTTGATTGGTTTCCTTTAAATCTCTGGTTGTCTGTGTTGGGAGTTGCCAGTGAAATTCTTCATGCAGACCACAGATAGGATTGTATCTGTATAGACTTAAGTTAAAGAGCTCCTTAGTTGTTTTAAGCTCACCTTGCTTAGAGTTTAATATCCCAGATCATTTATGTTCCTTCTGTGTTTGAGTGTGTATGCAAGTCTGTGTTTTCTCCAGTCTGTCTTATATGTCTAATCTGTGTATTTAGCAGAGATCAGCCCATATCCCTTTGGTGGTAATCAGAATCCTTCTTAGGACTGATTACAGGGTTCAGGGACTGATAGGAGACAGGGTTAGGCTGGAGACTTGGACCTCTGAACCATTATCAGTACCTCCAAGGTGAGGGATTAGTTAGGACCCCAGTTTAGGGTCAGGTTAGACCCCCGGTCCTCCTCTTTCCTGTGACAGTGTATCAAGTCCTCAAGATTAACCCTGAGTTCAACGGATATCGTGTCAGGTAAATCTATTCTATATTTACATGCTGATGTTGCTAATCTATATGTTGTATAGAGTGTTGTTCTTTTAAGAATAGTTTACTGACATCGTACACATATCATAAGACCGCGTGACACATACTGAGCCAAAACATCTTTTAATTTGTCAGATAACCCTTGACAAAACTGGCTCCTAAGAGCTGGGTCATTCCACTGAGTATCTGTGGCCCATCTACGGAACTCAGAAGAAAATTCCTCCGCCGGACGATCTCCCTGCTGTATCTTACGTAACTTCGTTTCAGCAAGGGAGACCCGATCCGGGTCATCATATACCAGACCCAGGGCAGTAAAAAATTGATCCACTGACTGGAGAGCCGGGGAGCCCGGAGGGAGAGAGAACGCCCAGGATTGAGGGTCCCCTTGTAAGAGCGAGATGACAATTCCCACCCTCTGCTCTTCACTCCCTGATGACCAAGGCCGAAGCCGAAAATATAATTTACATGCCTCCCGGAAGGTAAAAAATTTATCCCGCCCACCAATGAACCTGTCCGGGAGAGCAACTTTAGGTTCAGATCTGGTTTGCTCTGGGGGGACAAAACCTTGGACTTAATGTCCGTCAGCTCCATGGATAAACTCTGCAACTGCAGGGCAAGCTGGGCAACTGAATTCATGGTAGCTGGGGAGAATCTTTATAGGCCGGTGAAAATGTCACGCTGTATCACAGATATATATATAAAGTCAGTTATCTATACCAAGAGGGACAACATTCTATTTAACATATCAACATGTACATATAGTATTGTATTACCTGACATAATATCCGTTGTACTGTGGGTGAATCCTGAAGACGTATTACGCTGTCACAGGCTAGAGGTGGACCGGGGTCTATGCTGACCCTAAACTGGGGTCCTGACTAGTCCCTCTACCTGGAGGTACTGTTAATGGTACAGAGGTCCAGGCCGCCAACGTAACCCTGTCTCCTATAAGTCCCTGACCACTGTAATCTAGTCCTCAGAAGGACCCTGATTACTACACAGGGAATAGGCAGGTAACAGCTTAACAAACAGTAAAGACAAACGAGACAGACAGGGGATAAAGTAAATACTGTCTTGCATACAACACTTAAACACAGAGGGAACACAAAAGGTCTAGGAGATAAACTATAAGCGAGGAGAGGAGAAACCACAAAGGAACTCTTAGCTTAAGTCTTCTCATAACCTGATCCAATCTGCTGGTCTGTATGAATGCTTTCACCGGCAACTCCTAAGCAGACTGGCAGGTATATAAAGGAAGCTAATTAGTGCATAATCAAACTGCAGCCGGGAGAGGCTGGACCTAGTCTTAGCACAGAGCTAGGCAGAATTAACTCCCTCACTGCCAAACACAAAGTAACAGCAATTCAGCTGCGAGAAGTCAGAATGTGTAATCGCGACGATCTTCGTGGTGATACACCCATGACAGTTCCGCAGACCCTAACACCAGGCTCGAACCCTGTGACATTGCCAGCAGTTGGAGCGCCGAATCGTGGGTGACCTTAGGGCCTAAAAAGACCTTTTTAAGAGCCTCCAGAAACCAAGGAGCACTCCTCACAATGCGATTGTCGCGCTCCCACAGCGGCGTTGCCCATTCCAACGCTCTGCCCAACAGAAGTGACACTATGAAAACCACTTGTGCCCGCTCTGTGGGAAAACGTGCAGCCAGAAGTTCGAGCTGTATAGAGCACTGACTCACGAATCCCCGACAATGTTTGCTGTCACCAGAAAGCTTGTCTGGAAGCGGGAGATGGGACAAGGTCGGAGCAGAGGTGTTGGAGGACAAACTGGCTGCTGCTGCGCTAGCAGCCTGAACAGCGACTGTGGTCACATCCACAGATGAGGTTGTGCGCTCGAGAGCCGCCAACCTACCCTCCAGCTGCTGGATGAACTGCCGTAGACGCTGTTCGTCCGCCATTTTACTAGCCAGACCCTGGCGCTAGTGTACTGTTAGGGTCTGTGGAACGCGCCAGATAAATATAAATAGTGGGTGCGTTCGCAGCCCGGGGTTCATCGTGCAGGCAGAGCCTGCTGCTAGTAAGATGGCGGTATAGGCGAACTCTGTTACTTCACAGAGTCGCAAATATAAATACTGTGGCACTATATGGCGTTATAAGCGAACTCTGTTACACCACAGAGTCGCTGAGGTAGAGACGCAGAGATAGGTACTGTGTCCTGTTAACTCCACAGGGATACACAGATAACTGCTGTGCGGATAGCAGTTCGTGGTCATGCAGTCAGAAAAGCAATCAAGCAATCTCCTCACCGGAGAAGCCGGTATTCTAGGGGCTTATTTCAGCCAAGACCTAACCACGTGCACACAAATCTCCTCACCGGAGGTGTCGGTATTCTAGGGCTTATTTCAGCCGAGCCCCAACCACATGCATGCATGATCACATTGGCGCAAAGCACATAATACAATTGACACTAGCGCATGGCCGTGCGGCTGTGCAACCCTTTTATAGCAGCAGCAACTGCAAGACCTTCCTGGAAGAACCAATGGAAGCCTGCCCCAGAACTCAAGCAGGTTCAGGACCTTCCAGGAGAACCAATGGGAGTCGCTGCAGTAGCTGAGCATGTGACCCCTGATCTCCTATGAGAGATCTTATCCTGGGCATGCTCAGAAAGGAAAGCACATGACTTAGTCCCAACTGAGTCTGCTTGCCACTGACCTGCACTAGTTACAATGGCAGGACCTGGAGTGGCAGCAGTCATGCTCTGCACAGCACTAGACTGAGCGAGACGCTGGGACCGTCGTCTCTGCTGAGCAGGTTCAACTGCGGCCGAAGACGGATGTGAGACCGCAGCGGGGATAGCTCGAGATGCCCCTTGTGCAGGAGCGGGAACTCGACCCCTAACAGACACCCTCAGGCTCAGTATAGATTACACCAGAATATAAAAAGCTGAAAAAGGGTACTGTTTCATCAGATGCAAGGTATATATAGTATAGTGAAAAGATTTGAAATCTCCGTATATATTTCAGGAGGCAGACACTGGCACTCTCAGGCTCAGTATGGATTACACAATAACATAAAAAGAAGAAAAAGGGGTACATAGTCTAGGGAAAATATTGGAAATAGCCGGATATATTTCAGGAGTCAGACAATGACGCTCACAGACTCAGTATGGATTACACAAGAATATAAAAAGATCCGCAAGAAATAATCACACATGTGGGCAAATGTTCCAGGTGTCAATGATGCACTTACAGTTGAGGGGGGAGTACGACTTTCTGCAAAAAAGGGTACTGTATCCCAAGCGTACAGATGTATACAGTCTAGGGGTAATTGTAAATCTCCGTATTTATTTCCGGAGTAACAGACAGATGCTCACAGGCTCTGTATGGATTAGAGCAGAATATAAAAAGTAGAAAAAGGGTAATGTATTACAAGCGTACAGCTGTATACAGTATTTGGGAAATTGTAAATCTCCGTATATTTTGCCTGAGTCAGACACTGGCTCTTACAGGCTCAGAATTGATCACACCAAAATATAAAAAGTAGAAAAAGGGTAATATGTTAGAAGCGGACAGCTGTATACAGGGTTGGGAAATTGTAAATCTTCGTATATTTTGCCAGAGTCAGAAACTGGCTCTCACAGGCTCAGTATTGATCACACCAGAATATAAAAAGTAGAAAAAGGGTAATGTATTAGAAGCAGACAGCTGTATACAGGGTTGGGAAATTGAAAATCTCCGTATATTTAGCCATAGTCAGACACTAGCTCTCACAGGCTCAGTATTGATCACACCAGAATATAAAAAGTAGAAAAAGGGTAATATGTTAGAAGCGGACAGCTGTATACAGGGTTGGGAAATTGTAAATCTCCGTATATTTTGCCAGAGTCAGACACTAGATCTCACAGGCTCAGTATTGATCACACCAGAATAAAAAAGTAGAAAAAGGGTAATGTATTAGAAGCAGACAGCTGTATACAGGGTTGGGGAAATTGAAAATCTCCGTATATTTAGCCATAGTCAGACACTAGCTCTCACAGGCTCAGTATTGATCACACCAGAATATAAAAAGTAAAAAAGGGTAATATGTTAGAAGCGGACAGCTGTATACAGGGTTAGGGAAAATGTAAATCTCCGTATATTTTGCCAGAGTCAGACACTAGATCTCACAGGCTCAGTATTGATCACACTAAAATATAAACAGTAGAAATAGGGTAATGTACTAGAGGCGGACAGCTGTATACAGGATTGGGGAAATTGTAAATCTCCGTATATTTTGCCAGAGTCATACACTGGCTCTCATAGGCTCAGTATTGAACACACCAGAATATAAAAAGTAGAAAAAGGGTAATGTATTAGAAGCAGACAGCTGTATACAGGGTTGGGGAAATTGAAAATCTCCGTATATTTAGCCATAGTCAGCCACTGGTTCTCACAGGCTTAGTATTGATCACAACTGTTTATAAAAAGTAGAAAGAGGGTAATGTATTAGAAGTGGACAGCTGTATACAGGGTTGGGGAAATTGTAAATCTCCGTATATTTTGCCAGAGTCAGACAATGGCTCCCACAGGTGCAGTGTTGATCACACCAGAATATAAAAAGTAGAAAAAGGGTAATGTATTAGAAGCGGACAGCTGTATACAGTGTTGGGGAATTTGTAAATCTCCGTATATTGAGCCAGAGTCAGACACTAGCTCTCACAGGCTCAGTATTGATCACACCAGAATATAAAAAGTAGAAAAAGGGTAATATGTTAGAAGCGGACAGCTGTATACAGGGTTGGGGAAATTGTAAATCTCCGTATATTTTGCCAGAGTCAGACACTAGATCTCATAGGCTCAGTATTGATCACACTAAAATATAAACAGTAGAAATAGGGTAATGTACTAGAGGCGGACAGCTGTATACAGGATTGGGGAAATTGTAAATCTCCGTATATTTTGCCAGAGTCATACACTGGCTCTCAAGGCTCAGTATTGAACACCCAGAATATAAAAAGTAAAAGGTAAGTTTAGAAGCAGACAGCTGAAAACGGGTTGGGGAAAAGAAAATTTATATTTTTAGCCATATCAGCAAAATGGTTTCAAAGGCTTGTATTGATCCAACTGTTTTTTAAAAGTGAAAGGGGTAATTATAAAGCGGACGTGTATACGGGGGGAAATTGAAATCCTGTATATTTTGCCAGGTCCAATGGCTCTCACAGGTTCAGGTTGATCCAAAATATAAAAGTAGAAAAAGGGTTTTAAAAGCACAGTTAACAGGGTTGGGAATTTGTAAAACTCCGTATATTTTGCCAATCAAACAGCTCTCACGGCTCCCGTATTGATCCACCAGTAAAAAATTTGAAAAAGGGCAATTATAGAAGCGGGGCGCGTAACAGTTTGGGGGAAATTTTAATTCCGTTTTTTGCCCAAATCAACACGAAACTAAAGGCTCAGTATTTATACACAAATATAAAAAAAGGGAAAAGGGGAATGTTAGAGGGGGACACTGTATACACATTGGGAAAATTTTTAAAACTCCGTATATTTTGCCGAGTCAACCGCCTCCTGGGCCCGTTTGAACAAACAAATTAAAAAAATAGAAAAAAGGGAATGTTTCAAGGGCTTGGGGGTACATTAGGAAATTGAAATCCTTTATATTTTTTCCCGAGTCCCACTGGGTCCAACTCAGTATTTATACACCAAAAAAAAAAAATTAAAAAAGGGAATTTTCAAGCGACGTTATCAGGGTTGGGAAATTGTAAATTCCGATATTTGCCAGATCAACCTGGCTCTCATAGGCTCAGTATTGAAACAAAAAAATATAAAAAGTAGAAAAAGTAATGTAGCAAGGCTGCTTTTCAGGGGAAAAGGAAAAGAAAAAAATTTTATATTTTTTCCCGGTCAGGGCCTCTCTCTCAGGGCCCTCAGTAATTTGAAAACCCACACCAAAAAAAAAAATTGAAAAAGGGAATTATTACAAGCGTCCAGCTGTAAACGTATTTGGGAAATTGTAAATCCCGTAATTTTGCCGGTAAACACGGCTTCCCCAGCCTCAGTATTGATCAACAAGAATAAAAAATAGAAAAAAAGGGAATGTTTAAAAGCGGGCACTTTTACAGGGTTGGGGGAAATTGTAAAACTCCTTTTATTTTGCCAAATCGACATTTTCTCTCACAGGCTCTACTGATCACACCAGAAAAAAAAATAGAAAAAGGGTAAAATTTTTAAAAAGGGGGTAAAAGGGTTAAAATTTTTAAATTCCCCTTTTTTAAAAAGTAGAATTTAGGGTAGTATTACACCAAATTAAAAGGAAAAAGGGATTTAATTAACAATTTAAGTTTTGGGGAAAAAAACCCCAATTTTGAAAAAATTTAAAAGGGGTGTAACAGTTAAAAAAAAATTTTTTTCAACAACCTTTATTCAGGGGGGGAAATTGATCCCTATATTTTGGGCCCGAGGTAAGGGGTCAGTATTTAAAAACCAAAAATTTAAAAAAAAAAAAACTAGTTTCAAAGGAAAAGTGTAACATTAAAAATTGAAAACCTTTTTAGTTGGGAAAAACACTGCCCCCCCTTTTTTTTTTTCCCGATTTAAAAATAAAAAAGGTTTTGTTTAAAAAAACGTTTAAAAGGGGGGGAATTTTTAAAACCCCTTATTTGAAGGGGAATCCCAATTCAAAATGCCCCCAAAAAAAAAAAAAAATTAAAAGGGAAAATTTTTGGTTAAATTTTAAATGAATAGAAAATAACCTTTTTCGTCAATTTTCCCCGAAATAAAAATTAAAAAATAAAAAAAGGTTTTTAAAATGGGGAAATGTAAAGAATTTTTAATCTAATGGGTCTATGGTTTTAGTTTAAACACCAAATTAAAAAGTAAAAAATAAGAAAAGGGGATATAAGGTTGAGGAAATTGAAAAACTCTTTAAAATTTTTTCCCAAATCAGAAATTCTCCAGGTCAGTATTGATCACAAAAAAAAAATAAAAAAAGGGAATGTTAAAAGGGGGGTTTAAGGGGGGGAAAAAAAATTTATTTTTGAATGCCGGCCTCCAACCTTTAACCAAAAAAAAAAAAAATTTAAAAAAAAAAAGGGGGAAAAAAAAATTTCGGGTTTTTTTTTTTTTTTTTTTTTTTTTTTTTTTTTTTTTTTTTTTTTTTTTTTTTTTTTTTTTTTTTTTTTTTTTTTTTTTTTTTTTTTTTTTTTTTTTTTTTTTTTTTTTTTTTTTTTTTTTTTTTTTTTTTTTTTTTTTTTTTTTTTTTTTTTTTTTTTTTTTTTTTTTTTTTTTTTTTTTTTTTTTTTTTTTTTTTTTTTTTTTTTTTTTTTTTTTTTTTTTTTTTTTTTTTTTTTTTTTTTTTTTTTTTTTTTTTTTTTTTTTTTTTTTTTTTTTTTTTTTTTTTTTTTTTTTTTTTTTTTTTTTTTTTTTTTTTTTTTTTTTTTTTTTTTTTTTTTTTTTTTTTTTTTTTTTTTTTTTTTTTTTTTTTTTTTTTTTTTTTTTTTTTTTTTTTTTTTTTTTTAAAAAAAAAAAAAAAAAAAAAAAAAAAAAAAAAAAAAAAAAAAAAAAAAAAAAAAAAAAAAAAAAAAAAAAAAAAAAAAAAAAAAAAAAAAAAAAAAAAAAAAAAAAAAAAAAAAAAAAAAAAAAAAAAAAAAAAAAAAAAAAAAAAAAAAAAAAAAAAAAAAAAAAAAAAAAAAAAAAAAAAAAAAAAAAAAAAAAAAAAAAAAAAAAAAAAAAAAAAAAAAAAAAAAAAAAAAAAAAAAAAAAAAAAAAAAAAAAAAAAAAAAAAAAAAAAAAAAAAAAAAAAAAAAAAAAAAAAAAAAAAAAAAAAAAAAAAAAAAAAAAAAAAAAAAAAAAAAAAAAAAAAAAAAAAAAAAAAAAAAAAAAAAAAAAAAAAAAAAAAAAAAAAAAAAAAAAAAAAAAAAAAAAAAAAAAAAAAAAAAAAAAAAAAAAAAAAAAAAAAAAAAAAAAAAAAAAAAAAAAAAAAAAAAAAAAAAAAAAAAAAAAAAAAAAAAAAAAAATTTGCCAGAGTCAGACACTGCTCTCACAGGCTCATATTGATCACACCAGAATATAAAAAGTAAAAAGGGAATGTATTAGAAGCGGACAGCTGTATACAGGGTTGGGAAAATTGAAATCTCCGTTTTTTTGCCAGGGAAACCCTGGCTCTCACAGGCTCAGTATTGATCCATCAGAATATTTAAAAAATAGAAAAAGGGTAATGTATTACAAGCGGATAGCTGTATACAGGGGTTTGGGGAAAAATTTTAAAATCTCCGTATATTTTGCCAGAGTCAGACACTGCTCTCCAGGCTCAGTATTGATCCCCACCAATTGTAAAAGTAGAAAAAAGGGGAACGTATGAGAAGTGGACAGCTGTATACAGGGTTGGGGAAATGTAAATCTCCGTATATTTTGCCAGAGTCAACAATGGCTCTCAAAAGGTTCAGTACTGATCACACCAGAATATAAAAAGTAGAAAAAAGGGTAATGTATTACAGCGGCGCTGTATACAGGGTTGGGAAATTGTAAATCTTCCGTTATTTTTGCCGATCATCACTGGCTCTCATAGGTCAGTATTGAACACACCAGAATAAAAGTAGAAAAAAGGTAATGTATTACAAGCCGACAGCTTGTTACAGTGTTGGGGAAATTGAAAATCTCGGTATATTTTGCCAGAGTCAGACACTGGCTCTCACAGGCTCAGTATGGATCACACCAGAATATAAAAGTTGGGGGGTGCAGAAGGGGGGGACAGCCCAGATAGGGAGGTGTCAAAAATAGCATATGTTGAGGTGTATAATGGATGTAAAGCAGCTGCAAATGGAGTAATTGTAGAAGTCCGAGAAAGAGGAGGACAAAGCGAGCCATTTTGCTGGCAACCTATGTGTCATCAGGGGAAGGTGGAACAAAATTATTTGCAACCCATGCATGGTTCATTTTAATGAAGGTTAGATCATCAACATTTTGCGTCGACAGACGGGTCCTTCTTTCTGTCAGGATTGATCCAGCAGCACTGAAGACTCTTTCTGATAGCACACTACCAGCAGGGCAAGCGAGCTCCTGTAAGGCATATTGTGCCAATTCAAGCCAGGTGTCCTGTTTACAGGCCCAGTGTAGCGCCCACGTCCCTGCCTGCTGCCAGACAGGGACGTCGCTCTCCTCACCTGCGCTCAGCGTCCTCAGTGCTCCCAGCCCCCTCTGCGCCTATGGCATCCTCCTTCCGCCCTGCTGGTCCCGCGCGCTCCTTCCCTGCTACTGGCCTTAGGGCGCGCGCCCGCACCCTCCCCCGCTCTTAAAGGAGCCGCGCGCATTTTCCAAATCAGTCTCCAGCCAATGCTGGAGGACTCCACCCTATATTAAGGGCTTCCTCCTTAATGTAGGTGCCCGAGCAATGTTGTTCCTGTGCAGTCTAACTCTGTTTCAGCCATCAGCTCCTGATTCCAGTTACCTGCCTGTTACCTGTCGGCTTGCCTGTCTGCCATCCGTCTGCAGTTCCATCCAGAGGTTTGGACGTCATCTGCAGAGATCCCCGGCTCTTGCCTGCTCACCTAGGAGCGATCATCTGCCATCCGACTGCAGCTCCATCCGGAAGTTCGGACATCATCTGCAGAGATCCCCGGCTCTTGCCTGCTCACCTGGGAGCGATCATCTGCCATCCGACTGCAGTTCCATCCGGAAGTTCGGACATCATCTGCAGAGATCCCCGGCTCTTGCCTGCTCACCTGGGAGCGATCATCTGCCATCCGACTGCAGCCTACCTGGAGGCTCCACCATATCAGGTCGTATATACCTGCCTGTCTAGAGACTGCCTGGTCACTTGCTGTGACAACCTGCCTGTCTAGAGACTGCCTGGTCACTTGCTGTGACAACCTGCCTGTCTAGAGACTGCCTGGTCACTTGCCATGACAACCTGCCTGCCCAGAGTCTGCCTGGTTACTTGCTGTGACAACCTGCCTGTCTAGAGACTGCCTGGTCACTTGCCGTGACAACCTGCCTGCCCAGAGACTGCCTGGTCACTTGCCGTGACAACCTGCCTGCCCAGAGACTGCCTGGTCACTTGCCGTGACAACCTGCCTGTCCCAGAGACTGCCTGGTCACTTGCCGTGACAACCTGCCTGTCCCAGAGACTGCCTTGGTCACTTGCCGTGACAACCTGCCTGTCCAGAGACTGCCTCGGTTACTTACCGTTACAACCTGCCTGCCCAGAGACTTCCTTGGTCACTTGCTGTGACAAACCTGCCTGTCCAGAAACTACCTATATCCTCTGCCGTGAATCCCTGCCCTTTTCCCAGGTGCCACCCGCTCTCTTACAAGTAAAATCTCTTGTATAATAAAGCTTTGTGGTTCCACCAACCTGACCTGTCTCGTCAGTAGTTCCACCCACCAGACCCGTTACAGTTTGCTCGGGCCATGGAACCCGGTGGCACCCAAACCCCTTCACTCCCGGAACTGTGTCATGAGCTGTCTCGCCAGAGGTCTCAACAGGAGACCATCCTGGGTCACCTGCGGAACGTCAAATCCCGTCTGGACACTCTGAAATCATCACTTGCAACCATCGCTGGAGCCATGACTCATAATCCGTCAGTCCCGCTGATTCCCAATTCCATGGTTTCCATTCCCGGACCCCGACTGTCAGCTCCTCCTAGGTTTGGAGGCGATCCTGCTCTGGCTCGGGGTTTCATTAATCTGTGCACCCTGCATTTTGAACTCCTGGCACACCAGTTTAACTCTGACCGGGCCAAAATTGCCTTCATCATGTCCCATCTCACCGGAGAAGCCCTGGCCTGGCTTAATCCTCTCTGGGAGAGAGAGGATCCTCTGGTATCTGACCTGCCTGCTTTTCTCTGGCCTTCCGGAAGGTATTCGACGAACCTGGACGGAAGACTTCCTCTGCATCATCTCTGCTGCGTCTCCGTCAGGAGAGTCTCACCGTTGGTCAATATGCCATACGGTTCCGGACTTTAGCCTCAGAACTAGCTTGGGACAATGAAGCTCTAATTTCGGTCTTCTGGGAGGGTCTGTCCGGCCGTATTAAAGACGAACTTGCCGGTCGGGACGTTCCAACCTCTCTAGATGATTTAATAAATCTTGCCAATCGAATTGATCTACGGTTCCAGGAACGAACCAAAGAGATCACCCGTAAAAAAGAATTTTCCCATCTTGCACCCTCGTGTCAGAGATCTATAACCTCTTCCGTTTCTCCTCAGGTGCACACTGCTGAGCCTATACAGGTCGACCAGACCAAGATTTTCAAAGCCCGTCAGGACTCACGCCGTGCCGAGAAAAGTTGCTTCTACTGCGGCAGTAAGGAGCACTGGATCCAAACCTGTCCGGAGAAGTCGGGAAAACGCCTGTGTCTAGGTTCGCTCGGAGAGGTCAATCTAGACAAAAATAAATCCTCTTCATCCCTGCTGCTGTCGGTTTCAATTCTGATCGGTAAGAACCGCCACTTCGAAATGGCCCAACTTGATTCTGGAGCAGCTGGGAATCTCGTGTCACAGGCTCTAGTAGAGAAGTATCACATTCCCACCAAACCTCTTGTTGAACCTGTATCTGTTGCTGCTGTGGATGGGGGCCTCCTACCTCGTCCCATCCGACTTATCACCGAAGTCATAACCCTGCAGGTGGGAATGTTGCATTCTGAGAGCATCTCGTTTCATGTTTTACCCGGACTCTCTCATGCTTTCTTACTAGGTCTGCCTTGGCTCCAAAAACATGCACCTGTGCTCGACTGGCAGAATGGAGAGGTTCTTCGCTGGGGACAGGACTGTCATAAAACGTGTCTGGTGCCTGTTCATCCTGTCTATTCTTCTCCTACACCTGCTAATCTACCTGGACTCCCGATTCCATATTGGTCATTTGCTGATGTCTTCAATAAAAAGGAAGCAGAGACATTACCCCCGCATAGACCATATGATTGCCCGATTGACCTGTTACCCGGTACTACGCCTCCCCGTGGGCGTATTTACCCGTTGTCTGCTGCTGAGACCAGGTCGATGTCCGAATATATCGAGGAGAACTTAGCAAAGGGATTTATCCGGAAATCTACCTCCCCAGCGGGAGCAGGTTTCTTCTTCGTTAAAAAGAAAGACGGATCTCTCCGTCCCTGTATTGACTACAGAGGCCTAAATTCGATCACGGTGAAGAATAAGTACCCTCTTCCGCTCATTCCAGAACTGTTTGATCGTCTTAGAGGGGCTAGAGTCTTCACCAAACTAGATCTTCGTGGAGCATACAACCTGGTTCGTATCCGTCAAGGAGATGAATGGAAGACGGCATTCAACACCCGGGACGGCCACTACGAGTACTTGGTGATGCCCTTTGGTCTCTGTAATGCTCCAGCAGTCTTTCAGGAGTTGGTCAACGACATCTTCCGGGACCTCCTCTATTCCTGCGTTGTGGTGTACCTTGACGACATCTTGGTCTTCTCTCCGGATCTTCAGTCTCACCGGAGGGATGTTCGTCAGGTTCTGCTCAGGCTCAGGCAGAATCACCTCTTCGCCAAATATGAGAAGTGCCTCTTTGAGCAGACATCGCTTCCGTTTCTGGGCTACATCATTTCTCAGACAGGCCTACGAATGGATCCGGAGAAATTGTCTGCCATCGAGAAGTGGCCCCGACCGGAGGGGTTGAAGGCCATTCAGCGGTTCCTGGGATTCGCCAACTATTACCGTCTCTTCATACCGCACTTCTCTTCAGGACTGCTCCAATCTCAGCGCTCACTCGCAAGGATGCTAACCCCAAACAGTGGACGACCGAAGCAGAGGAGGCCTTCCTTTCTCTGAAACAGGCCTTCTCTTCCGCTCCAGTGCTGCATCGCCCGGATGGCAACAAGCAGTTCTTCCTGGAGGTGGACGCTTCCTCTGCTGGAGCCGGAGCGGTTCTTACCCAAAAATCGCCATCCGGGAGGATGGTGTCCTGCGGTTTCTTCTCCAAACTCTTCTCCTCCTCCGAGCGCAACTACTCCATAGGAGATCGAGAGTTATTGGCCATTAAGTTGGCATTGGAGGAGTGGCGTTACCTACTCGAAGGGGCCCTTCATCCGGTAATCATCTACACGGACCACAAAAATCTGGCATACCTCCAGCAGGCACAGAGACTTAATCCTCGCCAAGCCCGGTGGTCCTTGTTTTTGCCCGCTTCGATTTTCTTTTGCATTTTCGCCCAGCTGACAAAAACGTCAAGGTGGATGCCTTGTCTCGGTCTTTCCTGGTGTCGGATCTCGAAGATGAGCCTAAACATATCATCGATCCCGCCAGAGTGATGCAGGTGGCTCCCGTGAGTCTAAATCGTCTCCCTCCTGGTAAGACGTTCGTATCAGAAACCGATCGGAAGAGAATCCTACATTGGGGTCACTCGTCTAAACTCGCTGGCCACGCTGGTCAAAAAAAGACCCTCCAACTCATTACCCGGCATTATTGGTGGCCTACCCTGCACAAAGACGTAATAGACTTTGTTTCTGCCTGTGTTTCCTGTGCCCGCAACAAAGTTCCGAGACACCTGCCTACCGGCCGTCTTCTTCCGCTTCCTGTACCCGCTGCCCCCTGGCAGCATATAGCCATGGACTTCATAACAGATCTGCCCGTCTCTGCCGGTTGTACGGTCATTTGGGTGGTCGCTGACCGCTTTTCCAAGATGGCTCACTTCATTCCTCTGCCAGGTCTTCCGTCTGCACCCGAGTTGGCTAAAGACTTTATCCGCCACATCTTCCGTCTTCATGGTCTGCCTCGTCACATTGTGTCGGATCGTGGGGTTCAGTTCACCTCACGTTTCTGGAGAGCCACTTGTAAGTTGCTAGACGTCACCCTGGATTTTTCCTCCGCTTACCACCCACAGTCCAATGGACAAGTTGAACGAATAAATCAGAATTTGACCAGTTATCTTCGACACTTCGTTAATGCCCACCATTCTGACGGGTGGAGCTCCTGCCTTGGGCCGAATTCTCCTACAATAATCATGAGAGCGAATCTTCCACCAAGTCTCCGTTTTTTGTAGTCTTCGGTCAGCACCCTCGGATCCCTGTCCCTGTTTCCATCTCTGTGGACAATCCAGCTGCGGAATCTCTGGTTAGAGAATTCTCCTCCATCTGGGAGAGTACCCGGTCCGCACTCATTCAGTCATCCGAGCGCATGAAAAGACATGCTGACAAAAAACGTCTGGATCCTCCTCAATTCCGTCCTGGGGACAAAGTCTGGCTTTCGTCCAAATATGTTCGACTCAAAATTCCGTCCTACAAGTTAGGTCCTCGGTTCATCGGTCCTTTTGAGATCATCAGTCAGATCAATCCGGTGTCCTATAAATTGAAACTCCCGGCCAATTTGAGAATTCCTAATTCTTTTCATGTATCTCTCCTCAAACCTGTGGTTCTTAACTCTTTTTTTAAGTCTACAGGTACACCTCCTGCTCCAGTGTCTGCTGATGATGAATTTGAGGTAGAGAACATTCTGGCCACAAAAAGGGTAGGAAGAAAGACTTATTTTTTGGTGGATTGGAAGGGGTTTGGTCCTGAGGAGAGAACCTGGGAGCCTCGGGAGAACATCCATGCCCCTCTTATCCTAGCTAAATTTCTTTCTGGCCTAAAGAAGGGGGGGCCTAGAGGGGGGGGTACTGTAGCGCCCACGTCCCTGCCTGCTGCCAGACAGGGACGTCGCTCTCCTCACCTGCGTTCAGCGTCCTCAGTGCTCCCAGCCCCCTCTGCGCCTATGGCGTCCTCCTTCCGCCCTGCTGGTCCCGCGCGCTCCTTCCCTGCTACTGGCCTTAGGGCGCGCGCCCGCACCCTCCCCCGCTCTTAAAGGAGCCACGCGCATTTTCCAAATCAGTCTCCAGCCAATGCTGGAGGACTCCACCCTATATTAAGGGCTTCCTCCTTAATGTAGGTGCCCGAGCAATGTTGTTCCTGTGCAGTCTAACTCTGTTTCAGCCATCAGCTCCTGATTCCAGTTACCTGCCTGTTACCTGTCGGCTTGCCTGTCTGCCATCCGTCTGCAGTTCCATCCAGAGGTTCGGACGTCATCTGCAGAGATCCCCGGCTCTTGCCTGCTCACCTAGGAGCGATCATCTGCCATCCGACTGCAGCTCCATCCGGAAGTTCGGACATCATCTGCAGAGATCCCCGGCTCTTGCCTGCTCACCTGGGAGCGATCATCTGCCATCCGACTGCAGTTCCATCCGGAAGTTCGGACATCATCTGCAGAGATCCCCGGCTCTTGCCTGCTCACCTGGGAGCGATCATCTGCCATCCGACTGCAGCCTACCTGGAGGCTCCACCATATCAGGTCGTATATACCTGCCTGTCTAGAGACTGCCTGGTCACTTGCTGTGACAACCTGCCTGTCTAGAGACTGCCTGGTCACTTGCTGTGACAACCTGCCTGTCTAGAGACTGCCTGGTCACTTGCCATGACAACCTGCCTGCCCAGAGTCTGCCTGGTTACTTGCTGTGACAACCTGCCTGTCTAGAGACTGCCTGGTCACTTGCCGTGACAACCTGCCTGCCCAGAGACTGCCTGGTCACTTGCCGTGACAACCTGCCTGCCCAGAGACTGCCTGGTCACTTGCCGTGACAACCTGCCTGTCCCAGAGACTGCCTGGTCACTTGCCGTGACAACCTGCCTGTCCCAGAGACTGCCTTGGTCACTTGCTGTGACAACCTGCCTGTCCAGAGACTGCCTCGGTTACTTACCGTTACAACCTGCCTGCCCAGAGACTTCCTTGGTCACTTGCTGTGACAAACCTGCCTGTCCAGAAACTACCTATATCCTCTGCCGTGAATCCCTGCCCTTTTCCCAGGTGCCACCCGCTCTCTTACAAGTAAAATCTCTTGTATAATAAAGCTTTGTGGTTCCACCAACCTGACCTGTCTCGTCAGTAGTTCCACCCACCAGACCCGTTACACCCAGTAGTCAAAGGGTAATGACCAGTGAGGAAGAACATCGATAGGGGAGGAGAAGTAATTTTTAACCATAGTTAACAACTGCTGTCTCCTGTCTGTTGCTATAGATTCACTATTACCAGGCGTGTGAGCTGTCCTGGAGAAATCAGTCCACAACATGGTCATGAAACCCCTGTCTCCAACGCTACTTCGGCTGTGTGCACCACAAACACCTCTTCCATTTGGCCCTGTACGGCTCATGGTAGAACCTGCACCGCTGTTGTTTGCTAGGAATGCCTCTAACAAATGGTTTACCAGAGTTGCTTGTTTGTTCGCCAATATTAGCTCTAGTTTCTCCTGTGGCATGAAGTTCTATAATTTGCCTTTATAGCGTGGATCGAGGATGCTGGCCAACAAGAAGTCGTCATCCTTCATAATTTTGGCAATGCGGGGGTACCTTTTTAGGATCCGAAGGCATAATCACACATGTGGGCCAATTTTCCAGGTGTGAGTGATGCACTGCCAGTGGTGGGTGGAGGAGCCCTTTCTGCCAAAGCCACATCCCTCCAGTCACGCACAAACCCTGGATCTGAACTTGGCAAGCCAACATTTTCTCTTGCCCCCTGAGAAGCATCCTCCTCCCCAAAATAATCATCCCCCTCATCCTCCTCTTCCTCTTCTTCCTCCACCTCGTCAAGGACAGTTCCCTGAGCAGACAATGGCAGACTGTCATCAAGGCTTCCCTCTTCCTCCTCCTCTGCAGACGCCTGATCCTTAATGTGCGTCAAAGTTTGCATGAGCAGACGCATAAGTGGGATGCTCATACTTATGATGGCGTCATCTGCGCTTAACAGCCGTGTGCATTCCTCAAAACATTGAAGGACTTTACAAAGGTCTTTCAGCTTTGACCACTGCACACCCGACAACTCCATGTCCGCCCTCAAACTGCCTGCCCGTGTATCCTCCCACAAATGCATTACAGCTTGCCTCTGTTCGCACAGCCTCTCAACCATGTGCATGGTGGAGTTCTGTGCTAATTTGACCGTCTGGCCAAGCTGTCCTGCAACTCTTTTTGTTTTTTTAACACCTTTTTGTACTGCTACGGGCCTGCCAGATAACCCCAGCTGCGATGTTGATACCTGCTGCGGATCCCCCTCCTCTTCTGAGCTATTGCCAGGGCAACCTCTTCCCCAGTGGATGCCAATCAGGGTCAACAACTGGGTCATCCATCACCTACTCTTCAATTTCATCTGCACCTTCCTCTGTGTCACCTTGTAAGGTGGTATAGTATGCAGGAAGGGGCACCTGAGTTTCATCAGGGTCACATTCTGGCTCAGTAGACTGCGAGGGCAATCTGGTTGAATGTACCAGCACAATCATATAGCAGTGGCTGTGCATCAGTGCACGCCACGTCAGATTCATGTTGGACTGGGGAATTCAGGATTTGACGTGATAACCCAGGAATGGTATGTGAAAAGAGCTCCATGGAGTAATGTGAAGTGTGGCCTGCCGCATCCTTCCCTTTTGGTGGGGGTGAAGTACACAAGGAAAGGGGTTGTTCCTGACCAGAAGCCTGCACTGGCGACTCAGTGCTTGGAGCTATTGAAACTTCAGAAGAGAAGGCGATAGAGCTGGAGGCTGTTTCGGCAATGTAAGCCAAAACCTGTTCCTGATGCTCCGGCTTCGGTTTACGTAATCCCAGAAAAAGGGAGCCTTACAGGCCTTCTGGAGCCAGACGATGGAGTAGGCTCAACACCTCCTGCCTCAGGTGCTATTGTGCTTTTGGCACAACCAGCAGATGCACCACCACCACCACCACCATCAGTACCAGGTGACCCCCCACGGCCACGTCCGTGGCCTCTTCCACCATACTTCCTCATGTTTGTGAAAATGTACCCAAAATGCCAGCAGCTATATGGTACTGTATCAGAAGTGTACAGCTGTATACGGTGAGGGGGAAAAATTTTAATCTCCGTATATATTTGCGGAGTAACAGACACAGACTCTCACAGGCTCAGTATGGATTACACCAGAATATAAAAAGCAAAAAGGTGTACTGTATCAGAAGCATACAGCCATATACAGTATTGGTTTAATTTTAAATTCCGTATTTATTTCAGGAATAACACACACGGCCACAGGATCAATACGGATAACACCAGAATATGAAAAGCATAAAAAGTGTACTGTATCAGTAGCGTACAGTTGTATACAGTGTTGGGGTAATTTTAAATCTCCCTATATATTTGAGGAGTAACACAGACTCTCACAGGCTCAGTATGGATTACACCAGAATATGAAAAACAGAAAAAGTGTACTGTATCAGTAGCATACAGCTGTATACAGTGTTGGGGTAATTTTAAATCTCTGTTTATATATTTCAGGAGTAACACACATGCTCACAGGCTCAGTATGGATTACACCAGAATTTGAAAAGCTGAAAAAATGTACTGTATCAGTAGCGTACAGCTGTATACAATGTTGGGGTAATTTTAAATCTCCGTATATATTTTAGGAGTAACACACACGCTCACAGGCTCAGTATGGATAACACCAGAATATGAAAAGCAGAAAAAGTGTACTGTATCACTAGCGTACAGCTGTATACAGTGTTGGGGTAATTTTAAATCTCCGTATATATTTGAGGAGTAAAACACACGCTCACAGTCTCAGTATGGATTGCACCAGAATATGAAAAGCCAAAAAAGTGTACTGTATCAGTAGCGTACAGGTGTATACAGTGTTGGGGTAATTTTAAATCTTCATATATATTTCAGGAGTAACATACAGACGCTCACAGGCTCAGTATGGAGTAGACCAGAATATGAAAAGCATAAAAAGTGTACTGTATCAGTAGCATACAGCTGTTATACAGCGTGGGGTAATTTTAAATCTCCATATATATTTGAGGAATACACACACACGCTCACAAGCTCAGTATGGATTACACCAGAATATGAAAAGCATAAAAAGTGTACTGTATCAGTAGCGTACAGGTGTATACAGTGTTGGGGTAATTTGAAATCTCCTTATATATTTCAGGAGTAACACACACACGCTCTCTCAGTATGGATTTGACTGTAATACAGAAGGCAGAAAAACGGTACTGTATCAGAAGATACCAGCTGTACACGGTTTTCGGGAAAAATTAAATCTCCGTATATATTTCGGTAGTCACACACAGACGCGCTTTCAGTATGGATTTGACCGTAATACACAAGCCAGAAAAACGGTACTGAATCAGAAGATACCAGCTGTATACGGTTTTGGGGAAAATTGAAATCTCCGTATATATTTCCGGAGTCACACACAGATAGTCAGCATGTATTTGTCCATGATACCAGCTGGTACACGGTAGTGTGAGGAGCGTACAGCTCTATACGGTGTGGGAAAAAATGAACGCTCGGTAACTGTGCAGAAAAAAAGAATAAAAGTATTAGTGCTGTGTAGGTGCTGTGTGAAAAAGCACTCTGCACAGCAGTGTACACACAGCAATACAGGTAGCAGGCAACCTAATAATCAGCTCTGCTGCTGCACACAAGAAATTCCTCCCCTGTCACTGGCAGGCAGCCTGATAATCAGCTTTGCTGCTCCACACAAGAAATTCCTCCCCTCTCACTGGCAGCCAGTCTAATAATCAGCTCTGCTGCTGCACACAAGCAATTCCTCCCCTGTCACTGGCAGGCAGCCTAAGAACCAGCGTTGCTGCACACAACAAAATCCTCCCATGTCACTGCACACTAATGAGCCGCCCGCCTGGGCCATGGGGTACCCGGCACCGAGCCCGTCGTTTGCTATGGGGGATGTCACGGCAGCCACGACTCGGTCCGCGGCCCTGGACGCTCACCAAAAAGGGCATGTATTTACAGGGGATTAGTGTTCGTATGATTATTCATGACGCCACCTGTAGTACCTGGTCAGGGTGACCAGCGCTGCTGTGAAGGTCCTCTGGAAGGGATGGTGTTGTGCAGCTAGATGATAAACCTCCTACAGGTGAGGCTGTGTTGTGCAGCTAGATGATAAACCTCCTACAGGTGAGGCTGTGTCCTTCCAGGGCAGCTAGATGTGGTAGTGCAGGGATGGTGCTTGAGGATGTAGCAGAGGGGAGTGTGCGTCACTGGAATAACTCAGGGAAACAGTTCAAGTTCAGTTTCAGGGTTTTATTCACAGTCTGTTGCGCGCTTACAGATGCTCGCCTGGCACTGTGTCCTCCAAGTGAGTAATCCAGCAACCTTCAGGTAGATTGGTCGCACCTCCAAAGACTCCCTTTCAGTATGTTCCTTTCCGGCCTATTCTCTCTCAGTGCTAATGTTCCTTACTTCCACGCACCACGCCACCACAGAGCCCTCAGACAAGGGAGCTATGAGTCCTTTCAGTTAACAGATTACTCCTGTGTCTGCACATACTTGACCCTACTGCTGCCTTCCGGTGAGATGCTGGTGGCTAGTGGCAATGGCCCATGAAGTGACCACCGCCGTCGGCTTTACTAGCAGAGCCTGAAGCTTTCCCGCTAGTCTAGGGACCGTCCCCCGTGGCCTGGTCCTAATTTGAGATGGGCTACGGTTGGTAAGGCCGTCTCAGCCCAGGACCCTTTCGCTCAATACCGCAGTTGCCTCCCGTGGTGAACTCAGAGGAAGCTCCAGTCCAGTCCAGTACCTACTCACTGACTGACTGACTGCTCTCTAATCTAACACACTGCTGCAGCAGCTCCTTCCTGAGAAAGACTGATCTCTATCCTCACACGCAGGCTATGTGCTGCAGCTAACTCCACCCACCAACTAGATACATCCTGTTCTAACCAGCCAGAGTCAGACCATCCTCCCCAAGGGTCAGTCTGAATGCTCACCTGGCATAGTGTATGTTGAATGCGGTGTTGGAGTCTAAGGGGTGCTTCCTCCTTACCTGAGAGTCAGGTGTCACACCTCTGGGTGAGATGCAACAACTCTGTGGCGACTGGACCCTCAGGGCGCCACACTAACTGTACAGCAAATCGCTATCAGCACAAGCACAGAATTATTGCTTTTTTCGTGCCTAAAGCTCTCCCTACTGACAACCAATGTCAGCAACCTCTCCCTACGCTAAGATCGGCAGAAGTAAAATGGCGGTCGTGGTGAGGGCTTTTATAGGCACTCTGACGCCACACAAAGCAAGCCAATCACTGCAATGCCCTTCTCTAAGATGGTGCTGACCGCTGCTCATGTCATCTTGTTGCCCACTGTCTGCGTCCTTGCTCATTGGCTGAGAAAAGGCCCTTCAAGCACTATGGGAAAACCGACTTTGGCCCTCGGGTCGCCGAACGCATGGCCGACCTCACGCTATGGTCGGTTTTCGCTCGGCGAAACCCGACTTTGGCAAAAGTCGGTCTTTTTTAATCTGACCGACCTGTTTCGCTGAACTCTAATAATAACAAGTATACTCAACCCCACTGTTGATGTTGTTCCAGCAGTTTATACACTGGCTCTCCCGGGGATCACGTGAGATTGTTATGTCACGAGATGCCTGTGGTCAATTATAGCTGGCTTTACACTTTTCAAGCAAATCACATACATCCTAATAAGTGAGAGCTGCTGAATGCATTCAGGCATAACAGAGAGGCAATCTTTTATTTCAGGGCAATCAAACCCTTGGATATTGGAAAATTAACACCCTGGCACTGACTGACTGCCAGCTCAGCATTGCATTAGTACACAGCCGGCTTCATTCAGTGGTAGGGCATGGTTGCAGCTACTGCTCACTATGAACTCAGTGGTGACTGCGGCAGCCATGGAAGGAATTTCTGCCCGGCAGCCAGGCTTCCAGAACTACAGATTTAGAACACTATTAACCTCCACATATTGGCAGATTAATATTGTTTTTTGATGTTCCTTTTTATGCCACTTATTTGGCAGAACTTGTGTCAGGATTCTGGCATTAAGGAGGCAATTACACTTGCTGTACTGGGACATACAGTTGAGCTCAAAAGTTTACATACCCCAGCAGAATTTTTGCTTTCTTGTTCTTTTTTCAGAGATTATGAATGATAACACCAAAACTTTTTCTCCAGTTTGAAGCAATTTATTGTCAAACTACTGTGTTTTCTCTTTTTATATCATACTGGCAACCAAAAACATCCAAATGATCCTGATCAAAAGTTCACATACCCTGGTGATTTTGGCCTGATAAACATGCACAGAAGTTGACACAAATGGGTATGAATGGCTACTAAAGGTAACATCCTCACCTGTGATATGTTTGCTTGCAATCAGTGTGTGTGCATAAAAGCTGAGTGAGTTTCTGGGATCCAGACAGACTCTTGTATCTTTCATCCAGCCACTGACATTTCTGGATTGTGACTCATGGAGAAAGCAAAAGAATTGTCAATGGATCTATAGGAAAAGGTAGTTGAACTGTATAAAACAGGAAAGGGATGCAAAATATATCCATGAAATTGATAATGCCAGTCAGCAGTGTTAAAACTGTGATTAACAACTGGAAAATCAGGGGCTCTGTAAAAAAAAACACGGTCAGATAAACCATTAAAAATTTTGCGCACAATTGCCAGGAAAATTGTTCTGGGTGCAAAGAAAAACCCACAAATAACATCAGCTGAAATACTGGACTTTCAAGTCAACCTGTCATTGGCTACAAAAGAAGAAAGTGAAGGTTCTGGAGTGGCCATCTCAGACTCCTGATCTCAAAATCATTGAGCCCCTCTGGGGAGATGTCAAGCACGCAGTTCATGCTAGACAGCCCAGGAATTTACAGGAACTGGAGGCTTTTTTTTGCCAAGAAGAGTGATTGGGTTGACACATCTCATTGTCAGGTAAAAACATCAGGCATTTGCTTTTATTAGTCTATGTGTTTACTTACTGTATATGGTACTTTCTGCAGCATGAGGGACTATTTGATTAATATACAATGGATTTTATTATCACTTACCTAGGGGCTTATTAAAATTGTACTATACTAAAACTGCTGGATTATTGGCTACAGTGCTGTTACCGTATTTTATTTAGGATATTTTCCCATGTTATTTGCGTATTTGAATTATAGCACCCAAGTATTATTTTTGTACTTCTGTTATATCTATTTATTTTGCTTCATAGTTTAGTTCATATGTAAGGAGGTGGTGGGGACCCTCATGTGCCTTCTCTCTCCTGGATGCTGTAGTGTTCACATGACGAAATGTGGCACCTCAGCATTTATTGATGTATTGTTGTATACTGCAATGTGATGCATTTGTCATGTACTGTAATGTGAATATCTTTAATATGTGTTCTGCATAGAGTAAGGGTTAGATTAGGAAGTAGTATAGGACTGTAAGGGGATTAGAATAGAGGGGGCACATTAGAGATAGAGAATAGGATAGATAAGAGTGTTAGATTAGGCACAGGCAGCAAGGGGTTATTCAGTGGGAAGGAGTTAGAGCATAGCAGCACAAAGCAGGCAGGTATAGTAAAGGCACTTCCTGATTAGAGTCAGAAGGAGCCAGGGCAGCCAGCCTGCCCAAGTTCAGGGTGCATGCAGTGCAGGATACAGTTACAGGCCGTGGGGATAAATCTGCAGATGGAAGTAAGGGTCCCCAAGGCTGGAGAATAGCGCAGTCAGGCACGAGCTCAACAGGACGATCTCCAAGAAAGATTAGTGGTCTAAGACTGGGGCTGGAGCAGCTGAGATGGCGTTCCCAGCACCTTTCCCTAATGGAACCGGCTGAGGGGCTGACAGGGAGCTGGCGACAGTGAAGGTACTGATGGGAAACGGACAGTCCAGAGATATGGCAGGAATTGCCAAGAAAAGGTAGACAGAGCTGTTTGAGAGGATAAGAGCTGCCCGGACAGCAGGGAAAGATAAGAGGGTGTTTCTGTGTTTAACCTGTGCTGCCAATCGGATGAATACGCTGCTGTCCAGTAAAGTTAATCTGTTGGTAAAAGACCTTGACTCCGAAGTGATTTATGGAGCTCATGGATGCGAAGCCGGAGTGACAGCAGCCAAGGGAAACCTGACAGTGACTGTGAGGGTATGTGCACACGATGCGGATTTGCTCTCGCAAAAATCAGCGTGGATTCTTCCTCTCTTGGCAGAAAGTGCAGCTGGATATCCGTGCATTTTTTATGCGTTTTTGATGCGGATTTTCATGCGGGTTTGTATGCGTTTTTGTAAGCTAAATAAAAGTCTTGAGTGAGGAAAAGAAGGGCTCAATTCTGGCATTACTATCAGAGGGATACAGTGAGTGTCATGTTGCCTCTATCCTTAAAATTTTTAATACGGTAGTTCATTACAACAAGGTCAAGCAGCAGACATTGGGGGCACCAAAGCTACAGACCGGCAGAGGGCGAAAACGACTCTCCACTGACCGGGATGACCGTCATCTTACTCAAATGTCACTCAGCAACCGCAGGATGACATCAAGTGACCTAAAAAAGGAATGGCAAATGGCAGCTGGGGTGAAGTGCATGGCAAGAACAGCTCGTAACAGGCTCCTAGAGACAGGGTTCAAGTCATCTAGCTCTAGAAAAAAACTTTTCAAGAATGAGAAATAAAGGAGAGCCAGGCTGAAGTTTGCCAAAGACCATAAGGATTGGACCATAGAGGACTGGAGTAAGGTAATCTTCTCTGATGAGTCTAATTTTCAGCTTTACCCAACACCTGGTCGTCTACTGGTTAGACGGAGACCTTGAGAGGCGTACAAGCCACAGAGTCTTGCACCCACTGTGAAATTTGGTGGCGAATCGGTGATGATCTGGGGATGCTTCAGCAAGGCTGATATTGGGCAGGTTAATCTTTGCGAAGGATGTATTAATCAAGCCACATACAAGGTTACCCTGGAAAACAGTTGATTCCTTCTGCTTAAGTAATGTTCCCCAACTCTGAAAACTGTGTTTTCCAGCAGGACAATGCACCATGCCACACAGCTAGGTCAATCAATGTGTGGATGAAGGACCACCACATCAAATCCCTGTCATTGCCAGCCCAATCTCCAAACCTGAACCCCACTGAAAACCTCTAAAAAGTAATCAAAAGGACGATGGATAGTCACAAGCCATTAAACAAAGAAGAACTGCTTAAATTGTTGCACTAGGAGTGGCATAAGGTCACCCAAAAGCAGTGTGAAAGACTGGTGGAAAGCATGGCAAAACGCATGAAAGTTGTGATTAAAAATCATGGTTATTCCACAAAATATTGATTTCTGAACTCTTCCTGAGTTAAAACATTAGTATTGTTGTTTCTAATTGATTATGTATTTGTTTTCTTAGCATTATTTGAGGTCTGCAAGCACTGCATTTTTTTTTGTTATTTTGACCATTTCTCATTTTCTGAAAATAAATACAAAATGTATTGCTTGGAAATTCGGAGACATGTTGTCAGTAGTTTATAGAATAAAAGAGCAATTTACCTTTTACTCAAAATTATACCTATAAAGAGAAAAATCAGACAAACTGAAAATTTTGCAGTGATTCCATAATTTTTGCCAGAGCTGTATATTATATATATATATATATATATATATATATATATATATATACATACATACATACATATTATATACATACATATGTATATTGTATATACATATATATATATAACAAAAGTATGTATGTATATATATATATATATATATATATATATATACACTGCTCAAAAAAATAAAGAGAACACTCAAAAAACACATCCTAGATATGAAATATTCTCATTGAATACTTTGTTCTGTACAAAGTTGAATGTGCTGACAACAAAATCACACAAAAATCGTCAATGGAAATCAAATTTATTAATCAATTGGAGGCCTGGATTTGGAGTCACACACAAAATTAAAGTGGAATGTAATGTCCTTAAAACAAGTCAAAATGATGCTCAGTAGTGTGTGTGGCCTCCACATGCCTGTATGACCTCCCTGTGCCTGTATGACCTCCCTACAACACCTGGGCATGCTCCTGATGAGGCGGCGGATGGTCTCCTGAGGGATCTCCACCTAGACCTGGACTAAAGCATCCGTCAACTCCTGGACAGTCTGTGGTGCAATGTGATGTTGGTGGATGGAGCGAGACATGATATCCTAGATTCAGGTCTGGGGAATGGACAGGCAGTCCATAGTTTCAATGCTTTAATCTTGCAGGAACTGATAACACACTTCAGCCACATGAGGTATGGCATTGTCCTGCATTAGGAGGAACCCAGGGCCAACCGCACCAGCATATGGTCTCACAAGGGTCTGAGGATCTCATCTCGGTACCTAATGGCAGTCAGGCTACCTCTAGCGAGCACATGGAGGGCTGTGCGGCCCTCCAAAGAAATGCCACCCCACACCATTACTGACCCACTGCAAAACCAGTCATGCTGAAGGATGTTGCAGGCAGATCGCTCTCCATGGCGTCTTTAGACTCTGTCACGTCTGTCACATGTGTTCAGTGTGAACCTGCTTTCATCTGTGAAGAGCACAAGGTGCCAGTGGCGAATTTGCCAATCCTGGTGTTCTGTGGCAAATGCCAAGCGTCCTGCACGGTTTGGGCTGTGAGCACAACCCCCATCTGTGGACGTTGGGCATTCAGACCATCCTCATGGAGTCGGTTTCTAAACTTTTGTGCAGACACATGCATATTTGTTGCCTGCTGGAGGTCATTTTGCAGGGTTCTGGCAGTGCTCCTCCTGTTCCTCCTTGCGCAAAGGCAGAGGTTGCAGTCCTGCTGCTGGGTTGTTGCCCTCCTTCGGCCCCTCCATGTCTCCTGGTGTACTGGCCTGTCTCCTGGTAGCGCCTCCAGCCTCTGGACACTGCGCTGACAGACACAGCAAACCTTCTTGCCACAGCTCACATTGATGAGCCACCCTGGATAAGCTGCACTACCTGAGCCACTTGTGTGGGTTGTAGAGTCTGTCTCATGTTATCACAAGTGTGAAAGCACAACCAACATTCAAAAGTGACCAAAACATCAGCCAGAAAGCATTGGTACTGAGATGTGGTTTGTGGTCCTCACCTGCAGAACCACTCCTTTATTGAGTGTGTCTTGCTAATTGCCAATAATTTCCATCTGTTGTCTGTTTCATTTGCACAGCAGCATGTGAAATTTATTGTCAATCAGTGTTGCTTCCTAAGTGGACAGTTTGATTTACTTGGAGTTATATTCTGTTGTTTAAGTGTTCCCTTTATTTTTTTGAGCAGTGTATATATGTGTATGAGTGAGCCAGATACCCTCATTAATAAAATGGTACATAGACAGTTAAATAAAAGACACACACACACACATGAAATTTGCATGAAATGCAATATCTGTTTATTTTTTAAAAAAATGTTTAAACAAAAATTGTTTAAACAAAAATTGTTTGCTTAGTCTGTACTGGCTACTTTACAGGGCAACCCCAGAAAAAAATCTGACATGGGTTCCCCCTATATAATTGAACCAGCAAAGGCTAGACAGACAGCTGCAGGCTGATATTAATAACCTGGGAATGGCCATGTATATTGGCACCACCCAGGCTAAAAACTTCAGCCCGCAGTCACTACAGAAATGGCACACCTTATAAATGCGCCAATTCTGGCACTTGGCCTCGCTCTTCCCACTTGCCCTGTAGCAGTGGCAAGTGGGGTTCATATTTGTGGGATTGATGTCACCTTTGTGTTGTCTGGTGACATCAAACCCACAGATTAGTAATGGACAGGCATCTATAAGATACCCATCCATTACTAATCCTATAGTTATATGGTTATATGGTCAATAAAGACACAGCCAGAATAAAGTCCTTTAATTCAAATAACACTAAACACAGTTTTCCATTTTTGTTATTACGCCTAATCCCTGTGAAGCCATCAATCTCCTGTAATAAAAATAAAATAATAAATCAACACAAATACTCCCTGGTCCGCCATAGTCCTAAATAACGAGTATCCTACGGTGATCTCATGTGTAGAGCAGTCACACCTGGAGATGTGACTGCTCTACCGGCCTCCGGCGACACAATTACAGGAGGTAATGGCTCCTGCAGTGCATCACTGAGGTTCACAGGAGTTTGTGCTCTCACTTTATGACACCGCTGCATGATAATTTTCTCATGCAGCGGTGCCACAAGTGACAGCACGAACTCTACGTTATAAAAATAAAAAATATTTTTTCCACAAAAATGATCTTCTCGCCCCCAATTTTTTAATTTCCTAAGGGTAACAGGATAAATTGGACCCAAAAAGTTGTTGTGCAATTTGTCCTGAGTACACTAATACCCAATATGTAGGGGTAAACCACTGCTTGGGCGCGTGGCAGACGCTTTTTTTTTAAAAAAAAGTTTTAGCATCACCATATTTTGAGAGCTATAATTTTTCCATATTTTGGCCCACTGAGTCATATGAGGTCTTGTTTTTTGCAGGACGATTTGACCATTTTATTGGTACCATTTTAGGGCACGACATTTTTTGATCACTTTTTATTCCGGTTTTTGTGAAGCAGAATGAATAAACGCCAGCAATTCATGAATTTCTTTTGGGGGGGGCGTTTATACTGTTCCGCGTGCGGTAAAATTGATAAGGCAATTTTACTCGTTGGGTCAGTATGATTACAGCGATACCTCATTTATATTTTTTTTATGTTTTAGCGCTTTTATATAATAAAAACTATGTTAATAAGAAATAATTATTTTTGCATCGCTTTATTCTGAGAGCTATAACTTTTTTATTTTTTCACTGATGACACTATACAGGGGCTTGTTTTTTGCGGGACAAGATGACATTTTCAGCGGTACCATGTTTATTTATATCCATCTTTTTGATTGTGTGTTATTCCACTTTTTGTTCGGCAATATTATGAGAAAGCATTGTTTTTTTGCCTTATTTGTTTTTTTATGGTGTTCACTAAAGGGGTTAACTAGTGGGACAGTTTTATGGATCGGGTCGTTATTGACGCGAGGATAATAAATATGTGTACTTTAATTATTTAGAATTTTTTTCACTAAAATATTTATTTATTGATATAATAAATATTGATTTTTTTAAATTATTTTTTTATTATTTTTTTAAATATTGTTACAATTGTTTAAAAATTTTTTTAATTTAATTCCTATTTTTACACATTGTCCCTCTATGCGACACTCTTTTTCTGCAGGCTGATCGCTTCTATAGCATGCAGATGATGCAGCATCTGCATGCTATAGAAGCTTGCAGCGCTGCAGCTTCTGTGCACGTACCTCTGAGACTTCCTGACATGCACTGCGCATGTCAGGAAGCCTCTTTGACCTGGAGACCTGGATGTCATCGTGACGACATCCGGGTCTCCATGGGAACCTTTGGGACTCCACGTCATGCTGTCAGCCCTTCTGCAGCCGCCGGAACGCTGCGATCATCTTTGATCGCAGTGTTCAGGGGGTTAAAGTGCCAGGAGCAGTGTGTGACTGCTCCTGGCACTTAGTGCCGGGTGTCAGCTGTGAGAATCAGCAGACACACGGCTGCCATCGGCCGCGCTCACCCCGTGAGCACGTCCGATCGCTTGTAATAGCATATGACGTACTATCCTGTCCCTGGGACTTAAGGCCCAGGTCACATGGATGGGATACTACGTCAAATGGTAGAAAGGGATTAATCTAACCAAGAATAAAGATTTTGATAGGTTGAGGATCTTTGGATCTTCATAAGATGCATTAAAGAGCTAGAAAGTGGTTCAGTGCAATCCTAGGAGACCTCAGAGTGTTAGACACATCTTTTTTGATCCATTGAAGGCTTTTCTTTATTGAGATTCACAGTTATTTATCGCATATCCAATTGTTTTGGAAAATTTTGGAAAATTTGAATTTCAAGAGATCCAATCATCTCTAGGAGTCAAGATGCTTCATACTCCAATAGACTACGTACAGCCACCAAAAACCTCATACATCATGCTCTGCTATAATAGACCTTATTATAAAATTCAGTGTTTATATCTGGTGTACCGATGTAGGAAGTTACAGTACCCCAGCATTACTCCATTCTTTGCTAATACCATAATAAGTGCAGTACTCTGTAGTGGTCCTTGTTTAAATTCTTCTTGTCTTTTTGTGTTGTCTTATTTTAGGCTGCAGGCTTTGTGATTCCTTCTTCAGTTTAATATTCTTGTTTCTGTGCTGTTATTCTTTTAGCATTTCCACTAGATTCTCTGTGCAATCTTTTCTTCATAATTCTGAACATAAATCCTCAGCTTCGCAATGTCTGTTTGACCTTAAGGAGTCTGGTTTTTAAGTTACCTGTAGTTTTGTACCTTGTAAACTAAAATGGAAATGAAAGAAAACAAATAGCAGCTTTTGATACAATAGTTTGCTTCTTTTAAGGAGATATCTTTCAGGATTTTCAGGCTTTTATGCAGTTTTTTTGTTTTCCTAACCTTTAACTGCTAATACTTATGGTTAAAGAGTAACTAAACTTCAAACCATTTTTTCAGTGAAAGTTCCCACCAAATTTGTAAATACAATGTTAAAGTTTAATTACTCTTTCACACGTACAGTGACATTTGATCAGTGAAAAAAAACTACACAAGTACTGCAGCACATACAATGTATGACATTAATATGATGATATACTGTCGGGGTCGTATCAACAATTCCACTCGTCCTCCAGTCACTCCGAATTCAATCTATGAGCATGGGTTAACCATTCAAAGAATGAGTCAGACAAAGTTTCTGGTTCAATCTCAGTGCATGCTCTGTACTGCTACTGGCGTCAGTAAGGGCTCAGCAACTGCAACTTTATTCCCTGAACACAATCTTTTGTACGCAAGAATATAGGCAGTGCATAGGAAGGAAAGGGCTGGGTAAGGAAAGGGGTTAGCCATATATGTCTATGTCTGGTATTCTGCCATCTGGTTTGGTTCCACTGTTCCTTAGATCTTCTTCTAAGTCCTCCCTTCATCGATTGACATTTCCCCTTTTCCATTGTTTTCTTAACCTTCCTGTAGTTTAGGTCTGAAAACCAGGGGTGGACATACCGCCAATGCAACCAGTGCAACTGAACCGGGGTCCAGAGGTGAAGGGGGGCCCCTACAGGCAGGAGCATACTGCCCATAGCAGCAGAATATGCATCCGCTATGGGTGCGCTCAGTCAAGATTGCGGGCGGGAGTGAGAGGGGCCCGGTATCATGCAGCATCGGGCCCCTCTCCCTCCCATAATCAAATGGATACACAAAGCCAGAGAAAGAGCGGCACACAGAGCGCAGGAGTTCAAAAAGGGTGCTTGTCATGCAGGGAGAGACACTGGCCAATGAATGCTTTCCCCAAGAGACTGAGGAGAGCGCTCACTGGCTGCCATCTCTGTCCTCCTGCATGGCGCATCCCAATGGTGAGTGTTCACCTGTAGTCAGGGGGTCCATGCGGCACAGCACACAGGGAAAACAGTGGAGGAAGAGCAGGACTTTACAGTGGTCTTCTGCTCCCTGCACTGTTCTGTTCCCAGCAGGCTGCAGCATCTCAGAGAAGAGGTTGGGGAGAAGGCTCACTGCACGGTACAGCACGGCAGCAGCAGGGCGCTGATATCAGTCCTCTCTGCTGTGTCCCCATCCCCTACAGTGGGGTCTGGAGGTCTCTCCAGCTGATCTCTGCCCTATGTCTCTGACCTCCTCCACGGCTCACCCGAACACCTGATATCACAGATTAGTATGTGTGTGTATGTATGTGCTTGTATGTGTACATGTACAGTATGTGTGTGTATCTATGTCTATTATTCTATCTGTGTGTCTTTCTGTGTATGTATGGGTACGTACTGTATGTATAGTATGTGTGTATGGTATATTTGCATGTCAGTGTGTATGCATGTACAGTATATGCATATGTGTATGTCTATGTATGTATAGAATGCTGTAAATAAGCCCTGAAAGGCTGTGGCCGCATCTTATATTGGCCAAAACAGCTGACAGGTTCCCTTTAACATATATAGCTGATACTGAGCAGCTGAGGAACTAAAGCATTGCTCATTTGGGAATCTTAAGACTTTCTAAGGACTCCTTGTTGAATAATTATAATTGTGTTTATCCTGTTATCCATGGAGTTTCTCTAACAAAATATGTATAGAAAGAATTTCCTGATAGTCATTTCTCATGACTGGTCTAAGGTTCACATAAATTGCTTCATTCAAATATCTCAGATCTTAGCACTAAAAAATACATATTAAAACTTGATAAGCAGAATGAGGGAATGTGATCACTATCTGACCTTGTAAGAACATCCAATTAGAATGTAAATCGTAACTGTCAAGCACTGCCTAATTTTAGCAGCCAATTCTAACTGTATTTAGGCACAGACAGTAGCAAGTCTTAACATTTCCTATTACTGCTATGCAGTTTTATGTATTCTGGTAGTACACTGACTGACCAATATTTTGTTCTGAAGGTTACTTGGCTGCTATATCATATACAGTGAAAACTCTCTTAGGTAACCAACTAAAATTCCATTAAAAAGTAGTTTTCTCCTGGAGAACTTCTCTCAAAGAACAAAACCGGTATACATAGGGATTGTTATGAAAATTTTGCAAAGATGCGGTCATCTTGATTTTCTATGTCAAATATTAAACCATTGCTTCTATAACCGTTAGAAAGGTCTGCTTATGGGTCATTTGTGAACTAAGTCACTAGTGTTGAGCATTCCGATACCGCAAGTATCGGGTATCGGCCGATATTCGCGTTATCGGAATTCCGATACTTAATTCCGATACTTTTTCAATATCGTATACCGGAATCGGAAGTTCCCATAATTCTTTGAGAGGCAATGTGATTTTAGTCAGCCAATGAGGAATCCTACGAAGTGTGGGCACATCCTGTAATGCTGCGGTCATCTTAACTAATGGCATGGCTGTGATTGGCTGCTGAAATGATGTCAGAATGCACTATAAAAGGCGCCGCCGCCATTTTAGCGTCACTGTGCTGTGAACTCAGTAAGGGACAGAACGCTTACTCTGCTCACTCTGAGGGACAGTTAGATATTGCGATTTTGTGTACTACTGTGCTTGAGGCAGGCTAGTTTACCAACCGCTGTGTAAAGCTTCATTTTGCCAGTGTTGTTTTAACAGCTCTGTGCAAGGTGTGTGTGTGACAGTGCAGGTGACGCTGCAGTTTGCTCTGCATCCACCGCTGTTTGTAGGCATCTGCACGTGTCACTGACTCTTTTTTTTTTTTATTTTATTTAGTGGAATTGGTGCAGCTCCATTATATTAGAAAAAAAATCAAATCTATTAGTGTGACGTGCTTCCATCCGTATACAATACATTGGTTGCAAACACTATAGAAGTACACAAAGGAGCTTTTCACAGATAGTGAATAGTTGTGTTTCAGTGTTCACTGCAGTCTGTGAGGTTTTGATTTTTTGAGTGCAGATCACGCTCCAGTTAGTTCTTCAACCACTGCCGGTTGTAGTCTGCTGAGCGTGTGTCACTGCCTCATCCTTCACATTTTTCTCTAATTGGTGCTGCTCCATTTTAGTGGAAAAAAATCTAATCTATTAGTGTGACGCGCTTCCATCCGTATACAATACATTGGTTGCAAACACTATAGAAGTACACAAAGGAGCTTTTCACAGATAGTGAATAGTTGTGTTTCAGTGTTCACTGTAGTCTGTGAGCTTTTCATTTTGTGAGTGCAGATTACGCTCCAGTTTGTACTTCAACCACTGCCGGTTGTAGTCTGCTGAGCGTGTGTCACTGCCTCATCCTTCACATTTTTCTCTAATTGGTGCTGCTCCATTTTAGTGGAAAAAAATCTAATCTATTAGTGTGACGCGCTTCCATCCGTATACAATACATTGGTTGCAAACACTATAGAAGTACACAAAGGAGCTTTTCACAGATAGTGAATAGTTGTGTTTCAGTGTTCACTGCAGTCTGTGAGGTTTTGATTTTTTGAGTGCAGATCACGCTCCAGTTAGTTCTTCAACCACTGCCGGTTGTAGTCTGCTGAGCGTGTGTCACTGCCTCATCCTTCACATTTTTCTCTAATTGGTGCTGCTCCATTTTAGTGGAAAAAAATCTAATCTATTAGTGTGACGCGCTTCCATCCGTATACAATACATTGGTTGCAAACACTATAGAAGTACACAAAGGAGCTTTTCACAGATAGTGAATAGTTGTGTTTCAGTGTTCACTGCAGTCTGTGAGGTTTTCATTTTGTGAGTGCAGATTACGCTCCAGTTTGTACTTCAACCACTGCCGGTTGTAGTCTGCTGAGCGTGTGTCACTGCCTCATCCTTCACATTTTTCTCTAATTGGTGCTGCTCCATTTTAGTGGAAAAAAATCTAATCTATTAGTGTGACGCGCTTCCATCCGTATACAATACATTGGTTGCAAACACTATAGAAGTACACAAAGGGGCCTTTCACAGATACTGAACAGTTGTCTGCAGGGTTCACTGTAGTCTGTGAGGAATAACCACACTTAGGCCTTAACTTTTCTGACTTTCTTTATCAATCTACCAAGATGAAGAAGTCAGTGAGTAAGGCACGTGGTCGTGGTCGAGGCCGTGGATTTGCAGCAGGGAGAGGACGTGGGGATTCTGTGGCTGCTGCCGCACCCAGTGACACAGCATCCACCAGTTTTCCCCGTGAGCGTTCCTTTATGCGCACTTTTGTAGGAGCTCAGCGTACCCCCCTGCTGCGTGAAGAACAAATTGAAGCCGTTGTTGGTTGGATGGCAGCCAATGCATCGACTTCAATAGCTTCCACCTCCTCTCAGGACCACAGCACTGTTGAACAACCATCAGTCTCTTCACCGCCTGCCAAATTGCCCAGGCAGTCAGAGAGCTCTGTACAGGAGCCAGCTGAGTCTCTGCTTCTGTTCTCAGAATCTGTTGGCTTGGAAACAGGGGCCCAGCCAAGCAGCATTCTGGAATGTGAAGAAGAGGCAGTATGCAGTGATGCGCAACAGCTGTGTCTCTCTGAATCTGAAGAGGCGGGTGAGCCAGTGCCGATGGTCAGCACACCGCAGAACGCATCTGATGATGATGAGACTCAGTTGCCAGTTTCTGTTGAGCATGGTGCTGGCCAGACCACCCAACAACAGCAGGTGTTGGAAGAGGGTAGTGGTGAAGATGATGAGGTCCAAGACCCAACATGGCGTGAGGAACAGGAAGGTGGTGGGAGCAGCTCTGAGGAAGAGATTGCACCAACGGTCCAAACAGTAGGGAGAGGTAGGCTGCAGACTCGCTTGCCTGTAGCCTCCAGTTTGGCACCCGTTCGGAGCAGTTCTCTTACAACAGCCAAACCGGCGCTCCCAGGACTTGCTCTGCGTGGTCCTTTTTTGATACAGTTGCAGATGATATTTGCTATGTCAAATGCAAGCTGTGTAATCAAAAAATTAAAAGAGGTAAAAGTGTCAGTAACCTTAATACAACAAATATGTGGAAACATGTGCGGTCAAAGCACTTTGTTGAGTTACAAAGACACACTGGAGATGTAGGCCAACCTACAGCAGCACCTACATCTTCAGCTCCTGTTGGAGCCTCTTCCTCCAGTTCACACACAGCTGGTTCGGCTTCCTCAAAGGATCGCCATGGAAGAACCTCTGTCACTGTTGTCCAGAGACACAGTGTTATTCCACCCACAGCTGCAAGTTCCCTGTCAACCTCACACACCCAGGCCACAAAACAGCCATCGGTAGCACAGGCATGGGATAAAAGACGGCCATACTCGGCAAACCATCCACGAGCACAGGCTCTGAATGCTGGCATTGCAAAACTCCTGTCCCTTGAAATGCTGTCATTCAGGCTGGTGGAGACTGACAGTTTCCGTGAATTAATGGCATTGGCAGTCCCACAATACAATGTGCCCAGCCGATTTTATTTCAGCAGGCAAGCCGTCCCTGGTCTGCAAAAGCATGTTGAGGCAAAAATTAAACATGCGCTACTAAACGCCGTCAGTAGCAAGGTCCACCTGACCACCGATGCGTGGACCAGTACCCATGGCCAGGGACGATACCTTTCACTCACTGCCCATTGGGTGAATGTTGTGGAGCCGGGTACAGATCTTGCGAGTGGCGCTGTACGTGTTCTGCCAACTCCAAGGATTGCCGGAATCAAGTCTGTCCACATTGACTCCTCCTCCTACTCCAGTTCCTCAGAATCATCGCTGCAGGAGCCGTCACGGTCTACCTCCACATGGATCCGTGGACGCTTACCTGATGCGACCGATATGAGCACAGCCGTGGCCAAACGGCAACAGGCCGTTCTGAAATTAATTCCCATGGGAATCGAAGCCACACAGCGCAGGAGGTCTGGAATGCCATCAAGCAGGAGAGCGACGTGTGGTTTTTTGCCAGCGAATCTCCAGCCAGGCTTGGTAGTGTGTGACAATGGCCGAAATCTGGTGGCAGCTCTGGGCCTTGGCAACCTCACTCACATACCATGTCTGGCACATGTGCTCAACTTGGTCGTGCAGAGTTTTTTTGAGGGACTATCCGGATCTTGATGCACTGCTGCACAAGGTCCGCCTAGAGTGCGCTCACTTGCGACGTTCCAGCATGGCCAGATCGCGCATTGCAGCTCTGCAACGCAGATTGCGCCTTCCTGAACATCGCATCATATGTGACGTATCCACCAGGTGGAATTCAACGTTACATATGTTGGAGCGGTTGTGTGAGCAGCAGCCAGCAGTTATGGAGTATCAGCTGCATCAGGCGCAATCAACACGCAATTTGCGCCGTCCACACTTCACCATTAATGAGTGGGCCACTATGAAGGACATGTGCCACGTTTTGCATGCGTTTGATGAGTCAACGCGGATGGCGAGTGCAGATGATGCACTAGTCAGCCTGACTGTCTCTCTTATCTGCCTGCTTCAAAAAACACTGCAAGCAATAAGGGATGAGGTTTTGGAAGAGGTGGAGGATGAGGAGTCACAAATTCCATCACCTTCTGGAAAGTCAGCGCAACGTGGTTCCTCACAAAGGGCTGGGCAGGCTCACTTTGTGAGGAGGATGAGGAGGAGGAGTCAATGGAGGAGGAAGACATCGCTCCAGAGGGAGGTACACAACGCTCTAGTCAGTATGTAGAGCGAGGGTGGGGTGATGCAGAGCAGGCAGAGATAACGCCTCTTGCAGAGGACAGCGTTTCTTTGCCAGTTGGGAGTCTGCAGCACATGGTTGATTTCATGCTGCAGTGCCTAAGAAACGACCGCCGCATCGCCCACATTCTCACGACGTCTGATTATTGGGTGTACACCCTCCTAGACCCTCGCTACCGGGACAACGTCAAAAGCCTCATCACACCGTTGAACCGGGAGCGTAAAATGCGGGAGTACCAAGACACACTGGTGCAATCCCTAATGTTCTACCTTACTGCCGAGAGCACTGCTGCTGCTACTGCTTTACAAAGCAGCTCTGTGCGTCGAGGCAGTGTAGAGAGCTCTGCAACAAGAGGGAGCACACGCAGTGCCTCTGCACAGGGAAAGACCAGTATGTTAAAAATGTGGCAAAGTTTTGTGGCAGCGCCACAAATGTCTACACCATCCGAGAGGGCTCCAGTCAGCGGGAGGCAACGTATCCGTCAGATGGTGACAGACTACTTGGCTTTGCCTCTCAGTGTACTCCCAGATGGCTCTTCCCCATTCAAGTTTTGGGTCTCTAAGCTGGATACATGGCCAGAGCTTAGCCAGTATGCATTGGAGGTGCTGGCTTGCCCTGCTGCCAGTGTATTATCGGAGCGCGTCTTTAGTGCTGCAGGTGGTGTACTAACAGACCGTCGCATGCGACTATCCTCCGATAATGTAGACCGGCTTACTTTTCTGAAAATGAACAAGGCATGGATCTCGCCAGAATTTGTATGTCCGTTTTCAGATTAAATAACTGGTTCGCAACGTTATCCATGTCTCCTGTTATGTTCATCTTTCTACCACCTGAACTCTACTCCCTGGGCTCCAACACTGCTAGTTGCTGCTCAGAAGTGTCGTGTCCACAGAACAAAACACAAGCTCTACTGTTAGTGGGGTTCAGTAACGCCAGCTGTTCCCCTGCTGTGTCAACGGCAAGAAGTCTCCTGTTCCCGACACATGGACAGAAAAACACATGACATGACCAACATGCTCCAAATAGGGAAGAGCCGTCACCCTGCTTGTTATGCTGAAAACATGAAATTGTGAAGTTTTGCAGGCCTAGAATGATAAATTTTTATGACAAATATGGACAAATAATAATTTGTCATCACAGCGCATATCTGCACATGTCTATTAGAAATGGTAACAAAAAATAAAAACATAGTCTACTCTTCACATTTTGAAATTAATGCATAAAAGTACATTTCAGACTTATGAATTAATGCTTTTTAAGGAACTTTATCTGTACCTGTAAGATAATGCAGTCAATGGATGTACGAATCATTAAATCCTCATCATCATCATCACGAGTTTTATTTATGACAGACATTATAAAATACACATACTGATGCCAACTGTAACTTCACACACCATATATGAAATAGCCAGCATCTACACCTGGTAATAATGTGCAATAATAAATTATTACATCTAGAAAGTGCATCATGCATACTGACAATAGGTAGTTATACCTGCAAGTGCTGTTGAAACAACCACAACAGATATAAATTAATAATGGTATATAGGTATCACAGTGCATAGTTACTCATGGACAATGTCGATGTAATACTGTACCTCAATAAAGTCAGCGTCAACCATTATGCTTGTTAGTCTTGTAGATTGTTAAAGAGGAGCGGTCTTTTTTTGTTGGTCATAGGTGGAGTATTAGACAGTAAATGATTACTGCTGTCGTATTTTTGGCGTCCCTAGGGCGCAATAACGCTGCGTAACGTCACATTTTATAGAGTCATCTAATTGACACACGCTACCCTACCCTACGCATGACAGTAGGAAGGTAGTGTTGACGGATAAAGCTTTGCGCAACCAGACATTCTTTTACCCTCTTCAACACTCTACAAGCAAAAAATGCATGATTTCAGCCGCAGACTTTATTGACGTACAGTATAACATCGGCATTACCCATCAGAGGCTGTCCACTGTCTGATACAGACATAGAATATACCTTTGCTATCCGTAGCCTTGTTTCACCTACACTTGCAGGCACACACTTAAATTGTGACAAACAATGCCTAATGTTTTTTTAAATGGTTATTTTTTATCGTACATTATTGTGTCATCAATCACATTGATGAGTCCATGCTGGACATGTCATACATGCTATAGAAAGTTACGATTTTATGAACTTAAATAATTGAAATGTCTGTGACTGTCACATAAAATTTGCGATGATTATGATGAGTGACTATTACAAAATCCATTGTCTTCACTATGTTATGGTTTAACATAGCGTTCCTTAAGCATTATTCATAAAAAAAAAAATGTACTTTTATTCTTAAATTTACAACACTATATTTTGTTACCAATTTTTTGGGTGTTGTGTTGTTCCATTTATTTTTGGCATGTGCATATATGCGTTTATATTTGTATTTTCTTTATTTTTCCTTCTTGAAATTAGAAAACATGTGTATCTTTGTACCGTGTTAGCCAGTAGATAGAAAAATATTTAGACTTCAGAGTCAGCAGTGGTTGATACCTTTTAATGGATAACTGAAAAGATGGAAACAAATTGCAAGCTTTCAAGGCTACTCACGTCTCTTCATCAGGGAAAGACTAACTAAAAAAATTAAGCATCACATATTTCTATACACAACAGGACACAGGAATAGTGCAATAGGTAAGACAAGTAAGTGACGTGTATCAGAACTGTCATTATCTCACAGGGATGAACATAAATATTGGAACAGTTCCTAGATAAGGATAGAAAGTTTGATTGCCCTCTCATTGGCGTATTTTTTTTGGGTTTTCATGACCCTGGAAGGGCATAGACGCAGATTCCTTAATTGATATAGAATGACATAAATCCATGTTATCTATTCATTCCATCACTAACAGTGTCAAAGGTCATGATGAGCTTATATTCTGAAACCTTTGTACGTTTCTCATATTTGAAGTTATATTTTAATACCAGTAATTCCATATCCATGATGCTATGACCGGGCAAACAAAAGTCTTTTGCCACAGGTAAATTCATTAATTTATCTGTGATTGTGTGGCGCTGATAATTCATCCTTGTTCTCCTTTTTGTTGCCGGTCTCCCCTCACTTGTCCCTCCCTCACTTGTCTTAGCTATTCCTGTGTCCTGTTGTGTGTAGAAATATGTGATTCTTCATTTTTGGCTTTACTCTTAGCCTGATGAAGACACCTGAGTAGTCTCGAAAGCTTTGAATTTGTTACCATATTTTCAGTTAGCCATTAAACGTTATCAACCACAGAGGACTGTCAAGTATAAATATTTTTCTATTCTTGTAATTGAAATTTATCATTTTATTGTTGTAGTAAAAGTTCATTTATTCTTGTTTGAAGTACATACATTTGCAATGGCCACGTAACAAGGCAATAACTCAATATTTTGTGCCTACACCCTCCTTGACCCTGGGCTTCAACAGCGCTAGTTGCTGCTCAGAAGTGTTAGATGCACAGATGAAAACAATCGCTGATGTGTTTGTGGGGTTCAGTAACGCCTGCTGTTCCCCTGCTGTGTGTCTGGCAAAAATTACTGCTGCTAACTACAACTTCAACTTCAAACGTCTCATACTAGGCCTCTGCCTACACCCTCCTTGACCCTGGGCTTCAACAGCGCTAGTTGCTGCTCAGAAGTGTTAGATGCACAGATGAAAACAATCGCTGATGTGTTTGTGGGGTTCAGTAACGCCTGCTGTTCCCCTGCTGTGTGTCCGGCAAAAATTACTGCTAGCTACCTAATCATGGTGAAAAAAACATGACATCTCAAAGTGTGTAGTGCTACACATAGATATGAGGCTACACCATGATTTCTAAGCTGTAAACATTTGAAACGTCAACTTTCAAACCATAAAATGATTTGTCTTTGTCACAAATCTGTAACAAAATAATTGTGACATATTATTACAGATATGCACATGTCGAAAACAAATGCAAACACAAAAGCCTACTTATGCTATAGGATACTGATGGTCAACCTTGTCACTCCATAGCTTAGACAAATCCAACTCACATCATGATGACTCAAATACTGCAATGTTGGAAGTGCATAATGTGGGTTGAACTTTGACAACTGCTGCAGTGCGAAGGTTATACTTCAGTGTTCTTGCCTTTAAAATAAAAGCATACAAGTAAATATAATATCCAATGTTGATTAAGGGACGTGATGTACACCTGTAATATTGTGCAAACAATGCATGTAGGAATAGTCCTCTTCAACATTACTTATATTTGTGTCATTTAAAAAATACATATTTGATTAGAAAGTTAACAGCCCATATCATAAAGGTCCTTCATGTAAACATGATAATCGCTAACAAAAATCATGCATTACCTTGGTAAAGTCAATAGTGCATAGTCACAATAGCAAAATATATACCTGTAAGTGGTGCTGAAAGAACGACAACTGATAGAATAGGTGAATGATATCTATTTATCAGACTGAATAGCGACACCTGTACAATGTCGATATAATACTGTACCTTAACAAAACAGCTGTGTCACACCTCACACGCATTTTTCTTGTAGCATGTTATGTAATAGGGCACATGCGTGTATGTTTCATCATAGGTGCATGTTTACTGAGTAAAGCAGTCATGACAACGCCTTTGTGTTGTCGGTACGCTTGCGATGATGAACGATGCGCACCGTGAATGTTAGTCTGCGTCATAAGACGCACAGACGCTCCAATACCCAACGCGTCACAGCAGGAAGCCAGTCTGTGCGTCCAAACAAAGGCGCAAGCATACATGCACGTACCCTTTTATAAAGCTATATAAAAAAAAGGATGTAGTAGTAACGCACACTTTATTGAGGTACAGTATTACATCGCCATTCACCATCTGTGGCTATGCAGTGTCATCTATATATACCTTATCTATCCGTTGTCATGCTTGCAAGTCCACAGTCAGGCATAAATAGCTGTTTTCACTATGCACTTTTTAAAGGTTTTTTTTGTTAATATAAATGATTGCCACATATTATCAGTATTACATGATGGAAATTTTAGATATTTTTAAAAACTTTTTAGTGATATTATTCAGCAAATGAAAATGGTGTACATACTGTTACTTATCCATCATTTATGGATTCTGATATGTACTTGTATGCTTTTATTTAAAACCGTATAGCAGATTATTTAACCGATTTTTATTGTGGTTTGCATTGCTTTTCAACATGTTAATGTATGCGTTTATGTTTGTCAATTATTAATTTACATATATTTTTTAAAGTAAAATCATCATCTTATGGTACTAAAGGTTATATTTCTCTTGTTTGGAGTATAGACATTTTTAATTGACACGTAACAAGGAAAATACTTGATCTAGTATTTAAACATCCTCCTTGACCCTGGGCTCCAACACCGCCAGTTGTTGCTTGGAAGTGCTGTTAGCACAGTCTACACTTGCTCCTGTGTTACTGGGTTCAGTAATGTCAGCTGTTCCCCTGCTGTGTGTACGGCAAAAAGTCGTGCTGCCTCCACCATGTTCTCTTCTCATCCCTGGGTTACAACACCGCCAGTTGTTTCTCGGAAGTGCTGTTAGCACAGTCTACACTTGCTCCTGTGTTACTGGGGTTCAGTAATGTCAGCTGTTCCCCTGCTGTGTGTACGGCAAAAGTCGTGCTGCCTCCACCATGTTCTCTTCTCATCCCTGGGTTACAACACCGCCAGTTGTTTCTCGGAAGTGCTGTTAGCACAGTCTACACTTGCTCCTGTGTTACTGGGGTTCAGTAATGTCAGCTGTTCCCCTGCTGTGTGTACGGCAAAAAGTCGTGCTGCCTCCACCATGTTCTCTTCTCATCCCTGGGTTACAACACCGCCAGTTGTTTCTCGGAAGTGCTGTTAGCACAGTCTACACTTGCTCCTGTGTTACTGGGGTTCAGTAATGTCAGCTGTTCCCCTGCTGTGTGTACGGCAAAAAGTCGTGCTGCCTCCACCATGTTCTCTTCTCATCCCTGGGTTACAACACCGCCAGTTGTTTCTCGGAAGTGCTGTTAGCACAGTCTACACTTGCTCCTGTTTTACTGGGGTTCAGTAATGTCAGCTGTTCCCCTGCTGTGTGTACGGCAAAAAGTCGTGCTGCCCCACCATGTTCTCTTCTCATCCCTGGGTTACAACACCGCCAGTTGTTTCTCGGAAGTGCTGTTAGCACAGTCTACACTTGCTCCTGTGTTATTGGGGTTCAGTAATGTCAGCTGTTCCCCTGCTGTGTGTACGGCAAAAGTCGTGCTGCCTCCACCATGTTCTCTTCTCATCCCTGGGTTACAACACCGCCAGTTGTTTCTCGGAAGTGCTGTTAGCACAGTCTACACTTGCTCCTGTGTTACTGGGGTTCAGTAATGTCAGCTGTTCCCCTGCTGTGTGTACGGCAAAAAGTCGTGCTGCCTCCACCATGTTCTCTTCTCATCCCTGGGTTACAACACCGCCAGTTGTTTCTCGGAAGTGCTGTTAGCACAGTCTACACTTGCTCCTGTGTTACTGGGGTTCAGTAATGTCAGCTGTTCCCCTGCTGTGTGTACGGCAAAAAGTCGTGCTGCCTCCACCATGTTCTCTTCTCATCCCTGGGTTACAACACCGCCAGTTGTTTCTCGAAGTGCTGTTAGCACAGTCTACACTTGCTCCTGTGTTACTGGGGTTCAGTAATGTCAGCTGTTCCCCTGCTGTGTGAACGGCAAAAGTCCTGCTGCCTCCACCATGTTCTCTTCTCATCCCTGGTTACAACACCGCCAGTTGTTTCTCGAAGTGCTGTTAGCACAGTCTACACTTGCTCCGTGTTACTGGGTTCAGTAATGTCAGCTGTTCCCCTGCTGTGTGAACGGCAAAAGTCCTGCTGCTCCACCATGTTCTCTTCTCATCCCTGGGTTACAACACCGCCAGTTGTTTCTCGGAAGTGCTGTTAGCACAGTCTACACTTGCTCCGTGTTACTGGGGTTCAGTAATGTCAGCTGTTCCCCTGCTGTGTGTACGGCAAAAAGTCCTGCTGCTCCACCATGTTCTCTTCTCATCCCTGGGTTACAACACCGCCAGTTGTTTCTCGGAAGTGCTGTTAGCACAGTCTACACTTGCTCCCGTGTTACTGGGGTTCAGTAATGTCAGCTGTTCCCCTGCTGTGTGAAAGGCAAAAGTCTGCTGCCTCCACCATGTTCTCTTCTCATCCCTGGGTTACAACACCGCCAGTTGTTTCTCGGAAGTGCTGTTAGCACAGTCTACACTTGCTCCGTGTTACTGGGGTTCAGTAATGTCAGCTGTTCCCCTGCTGTGTGAACGGCAAAAGTCCTGCTGCCTCCACCATGTTCTCTTCTCATCCCTGGGTTACAACACCGCCAGTTTTCTCGGAAGTGCTGTAGCACAGTCTACACTTGCTCCTGTGTTACTGGGTTCAGTAATGTCAGCTGTTCCCCTGCTGTGTGACGGCAAAAAGTCTGCTGCCTCCACCATGTTCTCTTCTCATCCCTGGGTTACAACACCGCCAGTTGTTCTCGAAGTGCTGTTAGCACAGTCTACACTTGCTCCCGTGTTACTGGGGTTCAGTAATGTCAGCTGTTCCCCTGCTGTGTGAACGGCAAACAGTCCTGCTGCCTCCACCATGTTCTCTTCTCATCCCTGGGTTACAACACGCCAGTTTTTTCTCGAAGTGCTGTTAGCACAGTCTACACTTGCTCCTGTGTTACTGGGGTTCAGTAATGTCAGCTGTTCCCCTGCTGTGTGAACGGCAAAAAGTCCTGCTGCCTCCACCATGTTCTCTTCTCATCCTGGTTACAACACCGCCAGTTGTTCTCGGAAGTGCTGTTAGCACAGTCTACACTTGCTCCTGTGTTATGGGGTTCAGTATGTCACTGTTCCCCTGCTGTGTGAACGGCAAAAAGTCCTGCTGCCTCCACCAGTTCTCTTCATCCCTGGGTTACAACACCGCATTTTTCTCGAGTGTGTTGCACAGTCTACACTGCTCCGTTTACTGGGTTCTATGTCAGCTGTTCCCTGTTGTGAACGCAAGTCTGTGCCTCACATGTTCTTCTCATCCCTGGTTACAACACGCCATTGTTTTCGGAAGTGCTGTTAGCACAGTCTCACTGCTCCTGTACTGGTCAGTAATGTCGCTGTCCCGTGGTGTACGGCAAAAGTCTGCTGCCTCACATGTTCTCTTCTCATCCTGGGTTCAACACGCCTTTTTCTCGAAGTGCTGTTACCGTCTACCTTGCTCCTGTGTTACTGGGTCAGTAATGTCGCTGTTCCCCTGCGTGTTACGGCAAAGTCTGCTGCCTCCACATGTTCTCTCCATCCGGGTTCCACCGCCAGTGTTTCCGAGTGCTGTAGCCAGTCTACCATTGCTTCCCTGTACTGGAGTAAGTCCCCGCTGTACCCTGTCGAACGGCAACTGTCCTGTGTCCACCTTTCCTTCTCTCCCTGGGTTCCACACGCAGTGTTCTCGGTCTTTCAGTCTTACTTGCTCCTGGTTACTGGGGTTCAGTAATGTCAGCTGTTCCCCTGCTGTGTGAACGGCAAAAAAGTCCTGCTGCCTCCACCATGTTCTCTTCTCATCCCTGGGTTACAACACCGCCAGTTGTTTCTCGGAAGTGCTGTTAGCACAGTCTACACTTGCTCCTGTGTTACTGGGGTTCAGTAATGTCAGCTGTTCCCCTGCTGTGTGAACGGCAAAAAGTCCTGCTGCCTCCACCATGTTCTCTTCTCATCCCTGGGTTACAACACCGCCAGTTGTTTCTCAGAAGTGCTGTTAGCACAGTCTACACTTGCTCCTGTGTTACTGGGGTTCAGTAATGTCAGCTGTTCCCCTGCTGTGTGTACGGCAAAAAGTCCTGCTGCCTCCACCATGTTCTCTTCTCATCCCTGGGTTACAACACCGCCAGTTGTTTCTCGGAAGTGCTGTTAGCACAGTCTACACTTGCTCCCGTGTTACTGGGGTTCAGTAATGTCAGCTGTTCCCCTGCTGTGTGTACGGCAAAAGTCCTGCTGCCTCCACCATGTTCTCTTCTCATACCCTGGGTTACAACACCGCCAGTTGTTTCTCGAAGTGCTGTTAGCACAGTCTACACTTGCTCCTGTGTTATGGGGTTCAGTAATGTCCGCTGTTCCCCATGCTGTGTGAACGGCAAACAGTCCTGCTGCCTCAACTTTAATTTCCATGGGTACCTTCTGCTACCCATCCGGGTTCCAGTACCGTCAGCTGGTTCTCCGCAGTGCCTTTGGCCTAGGTGCCTCCATGTCGGTATCCGAGTTCCAGCAACGTCTGCTGGTCCTTGGTAGTGCTTTGGAGCACAGGTACCTCCTGCTTAGTAACCCTGTCCCAGTAACGTCAGCTGGTCCTCGGTTGTGCCATTGGCTCTTTTCCTTCTGCTGACCCTCCGGGTTCCAGCACAGTCAGCTGGTCCTCGTTACTTTCATTGGCTCTTGTACCTTCTGCTACCCATCCGGGTTCCAGTACCGTCAGCTGGTTCTCCGCAGTGCCTTTGGCCTAGGTGCCTCCATGTCGGTATCCGAGTTCCAGCAACGTCTGCTGGTCCTTGGTAGTGCTTTGGAGCACAGGTACCTCCTGCTTAGTAACCCTGTCCCAGTAACGTCAGCTGGTCCTCGGTTGTGCCATTGGCTCTTTTCCTTCTGCTGACCCTCCGGGTTCCAGCACAGTCAGCTGGTCCTCGTTACTTTCATTGGCTCTTGTACCTTCTGCTACCCATCCGGGTTCCAGTACCGTCAGCTGGTTCTCCGCAGTGCCTTTGGCCTAGGTGCCTCCATGTCGGTATCCGAGTTCCAGCAACGTCTGCTGGTCCTTGGTAGTGCTTTGGAGCACAGGTACCTCCTGCTTAGTAACCCTGTCCCAGTAACGTCAGCTGGTCCTCGGTTGTGCCATTGGCTCTTTTCCTTCTGCTGACCCTCCGGGTTCCAGCACAGTCAGCTGGTCCTCGTTACTTCCATTGGCTTTTGTAACATCACCAACAGGACAAAGAAGGTTAAGACAAACTACAAGATACAGAACAAGAGACAGAAGAACAATAAGCAGAAGATCAAAAAGCAGAAGAACATTAAGTATAAGACCAAAATGAAGAGCAAAATATATGCTCTAAATTCTAAGCAGAAGAAGACTAAGCAGTGTATGGGGGTGAGTCCGTTCCTCCTCGTGGTGCCCCTGGAAAATGCCTGATGCTGCTGCAGGCTAAACTGAACGCGGACAAATACTGTTGTAATTAAAATCTTTCGTGACAGCAAGAACGGAAGGATGAAAATTCAGAGTTTTACAGATTACAAGTACAGGAATGTCTGTCACAAATAAGAATATGATGAAAGGATGAATAGGAAGAAGATGAAGAAGTAGAATATGAAGAATAATAACTGTTTAATAAGAACAATATAAGTAATGTTAACAAAAAGATGAATAGCAAGAAGTTTTAGAAGATTAAGAAGGTGAAGATGAAGAATAATTTGATGAGAAAGATGATGCTGCTGAAAATTATGAAGGAGAAAGTGTGTGAAAAGTTAAAAAGGTGAAGACCATGGAAGTTGTGAAACAGACATATTTGACAAAATAGAAAAAAGGTTAACAACATTGTCAATTTGTTCGTCAATCCGAACGTATTTCCTAAAAAAAAAAAAATTCATGCTATTCCATTGGATTGGGTCAAACATCTATGCCTTTAATGTCTCCTCAACCTCCCCCAATACATTCTACATTACTCTTTCTTGTTTTCCTTCATGTACAATTAACCAACAAGGCAAGAATGGGTTTTTTTTAATTTCGATATTTTGTTCCCATAGACTTACATGGGACTTCCGGTATCGGTATCGGGTATCGCCGATATTTTAGTGATATCGGCGATACCATTCCGATTCCGATACTTTAGGATATCGGAAAGTATCGCTCAACTCTATAAGTCACATGACTGTATATAAAATGAGGACTACCTCCAGAAATCTTTGTTGGCACAGTTCGCGATGCAATCCACAAATGCAAATTAAAGCTGTATCATGGAAAGAAAAAGCTTTATGCAGTGGTTATAAAATGTGTATAATGTAAAGTTTTTTTCACGCTTAAAAATCATACCATGAAAAATTATTTCAGAACTTTTACATCATGTATTGTGGTTGCATAAATATTCACTCTATTAAACTAATGCTTTGGTGAAGTACCACTTGAATTTATGACATAATTTAGTCTTTTTGGGTAGGAGTTAATCAGCATTACACATCTAGAATTGGCAATCTTTGCCCACTCTGTCAGATTGTCAGGGCATCTCCTGTATACTTCCCTCTTCTGGTCAACCAAGAAATTTTCAATTTGATTCAAGTCTGTGCTCTGGTTGGGCCATTTGGTTTGGATTGTTGTTGTGTTGAAATCCCACTTTATCTTCATCTTTTTTTTTTAAATGAGGACTAAAGTAAAGGTTTTGATGCAAAATTGACTGATATTTTGAACTGTTCAAAGTTCCTTCTGCTGTGAATAAATCCCCATTTCCAGCTCCTGTAAAAAAAAGCACCAAGGCGTAATGCTGCCTCCACAATGCTTTACAGTGGATACAGTGTTTTTTTTGGGTGCTGTGCAGTATTAGCACTGGCACAAAGTTCAACTTTGGTCTTATGGTATAACTGGAAACGTCCTCTAGTCCTACAAAAAAACAAGCCACCACACAACTCCGTCAATGTAGAAATAAAACAGCTATAGCTCTCAGAATATAGCTATGCACAAACAACTATTTTTTTAAATAGTTTTTATTATGTAAAAGTGGCAAAACATATAAAAAATATATAAATGTGGTATCACTGTAATCATACTGACCTGAATAATAAATCTGTCTTATTAATTTTACCACGCAGTAAACAGTATAAAAATAAATAAATAATTCCCGAATTGCTAGTTTTTGTTCATTTCTGCCTCCCAAAAATCAGAATATAAAGCAATTAAAAAATGTTACGAGCCCGAAAATTGTAACAATAAAAGCGTTAACTTATCCTGGAAAAAAGTTCTCACAAGACTCTGTAGGCAGAAATATATAAAAATTATAGTTAAAAAAATATGATTATGCAAAATCTTTGTTTTTGCAAAAAAAAACCATTTTCTTGTGTGTGATAGCAGCCAAACATGAAAAAACATGAAAAAAAACAATATAAATCTGGTATCGCTGTGATCACACCAACCCGAAGGAGAAAGTCGTTAATCATTTGTATAATGCATAAGGAATGGCATAAAAAATAAATTAAACCAATTCTTGACCTGCTGTTGATTTGTTTATTGTGCCTAGCAAAAAAATCGCAGTAAACTTAAGCTCCCATTTATCCTGCACTCTATGATGAGCACTTACATTGGGGTTTCCAAGCATTATGGAGGACTTTGTAAAGGTACAGAGATTTGGGGAAGTCAACTAGTAAAACCAAGTTGGAGAGGGGCAATTATATCAAACAAATGTCTAGGGCTGAATGCCAGTGGATATTTGAACCTGATTCATTTAAACCGAAGGGGCTAAATAGTGAAATTGAGCTGTTTGGCTTTCAATAGAAATTAGCATAATTGGATGTGGAACTACTGCTGGGGCTATAAAAAGATGTTTCCAAGTATTATCAATCCTGAAAAAGAAAACTGATGTCATCGAAATGCGACGATTATTGAACTGACTGAACTTATTGCTGAAATATACTCACCCAGCATTCCAAAGAGAAAGTGTAATGTCACCAAGCTACGGCAGCTGTACATGCTGTACCCTCCCTCTCCCAGACGGCTCTCTCTTCACATACGACACTGGCCGGGGCACTTATGCTGTGTGAAACATTGAAGGCAATGCCCTAAGAGAAGCAGCTGCAACCGCAAGTCTCCATAATGTAAAACTTGCTGGATTTAGACAACATCCTCCCACTGAATGCATACACAAGGTAAATAAAGCCTGTTGGATCAGGACTCTGGTTTTACACTGTACACCTATGGTTGGAATTTAAACTCCTTTTCTTTTAGTGAATCACTATCACCTGCAATGCGGCCAATTTGAATAGTCAAGGACAATATAATGGACATATATGGCACTTGACATGTACTGTATAGTGTTGATGAACTATTGCACTGTGACTGTCCTTAGATATTCTGCTAGTTAATTCACACCTGTTTATTACAGGTAAAAAGTGGACAACCATGTGTTGATTTCATGCACGCAGCACTCTAAAGAGACACTGCTAAGCAAATATACCGGTGCTGTCACTTCATTAACCTACAGGAAATAGTGGACTCCCAAGTGTTGATCTCATGCAGGCAGTTGTCACAAAATACAACAACCCAACGGGTTGTCTGTCAGCGGACGGCATGACTCACACACAACCGGATGGTATAGGGGAGAGGAAGTCCCTACTGATAGGGAATGAGGGAAGGTCACCTACTGCTAAAACCTTAATCTGTCCCTGCACTCCCCTAACTCCATAAGTGGGTTCTTCCCCCCACTGTCAGGAACCTTGTCCCTCGCTGTCACCTTGCACTGCCCTAGCTAGTACACTGGCCGGCAAGGTCACTAGCCTCACCACTTCAAATAGTACAACACAGGGGACAGTGACAAACACGATTCAGACACTGCAGATGACACAGAAGCCAGACTCCAAACTCCAGAAACAGCAGACACCAGAGATCTGCAACTGCAAGGCTGGTCTCCATAGAGAAACTCTATCACTAACAGTCAGCTGATGCATCAGGTGACCATGTAAAGGATGGTGGGAGTGGTCACCACCCACATCAGCTGACCTAGCCACTCTGCAGTTGCAGCAGGCTTCCAGCAAGGGAAGCTAACATTAACCACCACTGGTCCTGAAAGGAAAAAAGCTACATTTAAAATATAGAGGAACCAGAGCTGCCTCGCATCCAAAATTGGATTGTGACAGTAGCCCCCCTTTCAATGGGCCTCTGGACCCTCAACACCGGACCTCACTGAAAACAACGTACGGTGAGAAAGCCTTGATCCACTAGAGTTCACCTCTGCAGTCACCTGATTCTCAGGTTTATGGCAAACGTAGTGCAATGAAGATGGCAATAACGTAGGATCCAGAGGCACCACAAATCTCCAGAGCGCCAACCTGTGGAATACATTGTGTACGTGCATTACTGAGGGTAACTCCAGCTGGAAAGTTCATGGGCTGAGAATGGCTGACACCTGATACGGCCCGATCACCCTAGAACTCCAGGACCCAGATGCGTGCTTCGAACTGATGTCTTTGGTGTACACTCACACGTACTCATTCGCACACAGATCCGGACCTGAATGTTTATTTCCATGCATGCGTTTGCCACAGGATGGTGAACTCCTTGAGGAACCGACAGCAGACGCATTCCCCTGTGTTACCAAACTCATACTCTCACTACATACAGAGGGAACCACCACCTTCCCCTGATCCCTCCTCCTGAGAGGTCACCGAGACCCATGGTTTACTTGTGGCAAGGCTTGAGTCTTGCCCCTACTCCCTGGCAGCACCTCAGCTGCCCCCACCGGAGAAGAAGGGTGGAAGAAGGATGGCAGAGATCGGAGCTCCCAGACAGCAGTCTACTTCACTGGACCATCAATTTGTGACTGGGTTGTGTTTCTTTAACTAAGGAAGGCCTAAGATGATGGGAGTTGGCATACCCTCCAAGATGTAGCACGATGGGGACTCTTCATAACAAGTCCCTATATGCAGGTTTATATTATCTACGACTTGAGTCACCCTCAAATTTATCTCTCCCTCCAGAGAACCTGTCAAAGAGAGATATCTTGGTTTCCAGTTGAGTCTGCACATGAGCCGAGACCCAGAACCCTGACATCTGCTGAAGCTGCTGCACTACCTGACACCACAGCTCCTTAACAGTCATCTGATGCATCAGGTGACCTGGTAAAGGATGGTAGGAGTGGTCACCACCCACATCAGCTGAACTGGCCACTCAGAAGTTGTAGCAGGCGTCCAGCAAGGGAACCTAACATTAACCCCCCCGGTGTTCCTGAAAGGAATAAAGCTACATTAAAATATAGTCGAACCAGAGCTGCCACGCATCCAAAATTGAATTGTGACAGCAGTATTCTATAGACGTATTGTTGAGCAAATATACCTCTGCTGTTGTATCTCGTCTGCTAACTCCTAATAGTTTTTAGTGGGCAATACTACTAAACCTCAAGCCTGATTTTGAAACCATATCATATGCAAATTAGCATCTTTTGAATTTACATAAAGAAAAATATATCCACCTGCATTGGAACTTTAGCTGACACGATTCATTATGGGATTCATGGTAGCTCTTGTTCTGCTGATATTTAAATGTTGTTTTTTTCTTTTTGGTCCAGCAAGAGTTAACGTCTGTCTCTTGCCGGCTGTTCTTTTAGGTTGGTCAGCTGATGTTCATTGGTAGCCATTCCTACTTTCCTTAAAATTGTCACATGACCCATCAGCTGATCATCGGTAATAGAGTTACTTCTTTGCAGAAAAGAAGCAGGAATATACAGTACAGACCAAAAGTTTGGACACACCTTCTCATTCAAAGATTTTTCTGTATTTTCATGGCTATGAAAATTGTAGAATCACACTTAAGGCATCAAAATTATGAATTAACACATGTGGAATTATACATTACACTTTACAAAATAGTGTGAAACAACTGAAAATATGTCTTATATTCTAGGTTCTTCAAAGTAGCCACCTTTTGCTTTGATTACTGCTTTGCACGCAGAAAAGGTGAACGGATGGATTCTACATGCCTGGTTCCCACCGTGAAGCATGGAGGAGGTGGTGTGATGGTGTGGGGGTGCTTTGCTGGTGACACTGTTGGGGATTTATTCAAAATTGAAGGCATAGTGAACCAGAATGGCTACTACAGCATCTTGCAGCAGCATGCTATTCCATCCAGTTTGCATTTAGTTGGACCATCATTTATTTTTCAACAGGACAATGACCCCAAACACACCTCCAGACTGTGTTAGGGCTATTTGATTAAGAAGGAGAGTGTTGGGGTGCTACGCCAGATGACCTGGTCTCCACAGTCACCAGACCTGAACCCAATCGAAATGGTTTGGGGTGAGCTGGACCGCTCACCGCTTCAATTTTGAATAAATCCCCAACAGTGTCACCAGCAAAGCACCCCCACACCATCCCACCACCTCCTCCATGCTTCACGGTGGGAACTAGGCTTGTAGAGTCCAGCCGTTCACCTTTTCTGCGTGAAAAGCAGTAATCAAAGCAAAAGGTGGCTACTTTGAAGAATCTAGAATATAAGACATATTTTCAGTTGTTTCACACTTTTTTGTAAAGTGTAATGTATAATTCCACATGTGTTAATTCATAGTTTTGATGCCTTCAGTGTGGATTTACAATTTTCATAGTCATGAAAATACAGAAAAATCTTTAAATGAGAAGGTGTGTCCAAACTTTTGGTCTGTACTGTATATCCAAACTTAAATGTGAACAAGCAAATAAATAAAATATAACTTTTAATGATGCTTAAAAAAGACTGACAACAATCATGACATACAGACCCAAGTGCCAAGTGAACCCTAAACCCCACAAGTAAACACAAACAGACTATATAAAATTACCCACAGGTTTGATCAAACCATAAAGGGGTAAAAACTCTTGAGAAGTCTAGTAATATATGGTTGGTACAAGATACAGCTGTAATTTCCTTAGTGACCAATGCATGTGTAACCTGCAAGAACAATACAATGGAGCAATGGAAAAATGGCTGTTTTTTCATAAACAAACTGTATTGTTGGATACAGATTGTTTATGAAAAAACAGCCATTTTTCCATTTTTTACCCCTTTATGGTTTGGTCAAACCTGTGGGTAATTTTATATCGTCTGTTTGTGTTTACTTGTGGGGTTTAGGGTTCACTTGGCACTTGGGTCTGTATGTCATGATTGTTGTCAGTCTTTTTTAAGCATCATTAAAAGTTATATTTTACTTCTTTGCAGACCAGCTAGGGGTTTGGAGCTCTCCTGTTTTGGTGGTGTTGCTGCTGTGCAGTGCAGATTCCTGGTGCCGTATTCTCTGTTGCATTGGAGCTTAGCAGTTCTCTGTTACTGTAGAGCTTAGAGCCTGAAGCTGAGTATTTCTCCCTTTTTTCTTTGCCTGTCCCGTGCTTGTCACTTCCCTTGTGTTTTACCATCTGCAGTGGAGAGGCTAGCGTCCTTGCTGGTCAGTGCACTAGCCAGGGTTTATAGAGTTGACAATCAGGGAATAGGCATGTGAGGGCGCCGGGGTAAAATGACCCACATAGGGCATTTAGGGATCTTAGGGCCAAGCACAGGTTGGTGTCAGGAGGTGTCCCATCACTCCCTCCCTACTGTTAGGGCCGTCCTCTCCTTTCCATCCCATTGTATTTGCCTGCTGTGTTGTCCGCTGAGCTCACCCGTGTACGAGCGTGACACTAGCTTTATGTCTGTAAAGTTCACCTTGATCCCGAGAAAAAACTATAAACATTAAAGAAAATGTCTACTACTATTAGAATGTATTTTGTTGCAGCTGAATCATCATTAATTTGTTTCTAGGTGAAGCAAAGGAATATCTGTATAGAAAGGGCGAAAACTCATCACAAGCGCCCAGGTGATTCTGCACAATGTGCTGCCGTTGCAATGTCCACCATGTAGAAAATATTTTATTGGAGATTATATTTATGCAATTTTTCATCAACTTTAAGTAGACAGAATGCAGTTTTATAACTTCCATATAACTAAACAGAAAGTTGCTATGATTAGCTAAACATTCTTTTTGGCACCAATCACTAAATGATCCATATAATACAATAAATTAATATCATCCTTTGTCTTGATGCATATCCAAGAACTCTGAAAATGTTCTAATAATTGGAGAAACATAAAATTATATTTTCATTTATATATTATTTTTTCATGCAAAATCAAAACGTTTGTTGTCTTACTTGATCCTTCAAAAATCAAGAGTATAAGAAAGTACAGGAAACTTTGTAATATTTATTATCAAAAAAATAAGCTTCTTTCTCCATTTACGAGCCACTTCTTCTCATTTCCTCATTTCCAATCTCCTGAACACATTACATCTCTGAAAAAAACCCAGTTCAAGTCTGTACTGCTCGATGCAAGAAAGAGTGTTAGAACAGTGTCAGGTTATAAAACATATCAAAGTCTAAGGAGAGAGGAGGGATCAGATGATGACTGAGGAACACAAACACAGTAAGAGACTTTGCAGACACAGGCAGATTGAACTACAGATTCTAATGTACTTCCATGCTGGATTCACAGCCATACAGCTCAGTACTGCACTATAATGTCCTTCATGCTGATGATTTCATATGTGCGCTTCAGAGAAAGAAGAGCAGGAATCCATCTTTCTGTATAAGATATGTATATGTGAAAACCAAAAATTAGAGATATGAGCCTGCAAAACTGGTAAAAAATTCAGGCTACACATTATCTAATTACTTGAAATAATGTTTTCCAAGGAATCCTGGCCTTGTTTTTCAGATTTTTATGTTTTTCACTAGTGATGAGCGAAAATGTTCGTTGATACTCGGATATCGTTTGCATATCTGAGTGCTCAGAAATACTTGTTACACGGCTTGCATTGGACGGTGCTTGATGTAAAACTCAAATCCCTGCCCTGTATGTTTGGCGCCTCTTACACAGCCAATAAGCATGTGGGGATTGCCTGTGAGTCACTGTAATGCCGCAGCCATCTTGGTTGTGGCATTTCTGTGATTGTCTGGCTGTGTGACATCATCACGGGTTACAAAAGAACAGGCGCCACCTAACTGGCCACACTGGTGCAAGGGAGTGCTTCTTTGGTCCTGTGTGTGCACAGTAAATCAAATCAGTCTTGTAGTGTTGATACTGGTGCTGAAGCTGAGCCACATATTAACAGCCCTACTAAGGGCTAATTGTTTGCTTTGTTGTTTGTATCACATACATTCTGCTTGTAGTGTAGGGAAGAAGAGAAAATCGCAGGAGCAGGGACAGTGGCAGAATACAGTCTGTAGACAGGGATTAGGGCTGTGCAGTCCATTGTCAAATATATACAGTGGGGAAAATAAGTATTTGATACACTACCAATTTTGCAAGTTTCTCCACCTACAAAGAATGGAGAGGTCTGTAATTTTTATCTCAGATACTCTTCAATTGTGAGAGACAGAATCTTCAAATGACAATTCAGAAAATCATATTAGATGATTTTTACATAATTCATTTTCATTTTTTTTTACATGAAATAAGTATTTGATACAATAGAAAAAAAGAACTTAATATTTGTTACAGAAACTCTTGTTTGCAATTACAGAGGTAAGACATTTCGCGTAGTGCTTGACCAAGTTTGCACACACTGCAGCAGGGATTTTGCTCCACTCCTTCATACAGAATTTCTCCAGAACTTTCAGGTTTCGGGACTGTTGCTGGGCAACATTGAGTTTCAGCTCCCTCCAAAGATTTTCTTTTGGTTGAAAATGGGCTAGGCCACTCCAGGAACTTGAAATGCTTCTTACATAGACACTCCTTCGTTACCTTGGTTGTGTATTTCGGGTCATTGTCATGCTGGAAGACCCAGCCATGACCCATCTTCAATGCTTTTACTGAGGGATGGTGGTTGTTGGCCAAAATCTTGCGATATATGACCCCATCTTTCCTCCCATCAATGCGATGCAGTTGTCCTTTTCACTTTTCAGAAAAACATCCACAAAGCATGATGTTTCCTGGGGTTCTACTCATCCTTCTTTATTCTCCAAACACAGCAAATGGAGTTGATACCAAAAAGTTCTATTTTGGTCTCATTTGACCACATAACCTTCTCCCATGGCTCCTCTTAATCATCCAGATGGTCATTGGTAAATTTAAAATGGGCCTAGACATGTGCTGGCTTGAGCAGAGGTAACCTTGCGTGCTCTGCAAGATTTTAATCCATGATGGTGTAGTGTGTTATTAATGGTAATGTTTGAGACAGCTCTCTTCAGGTCAAGGAGCAGGTCCTCCCATGTAGTTCTGGGTTGATTCTCGACGTTTCTCAGAATCATCCTTAACCCGCGAGGTAAGATATTGCATGGATGGCCAGAATGAGGAAGATTGACAGTTTCTTCAATTTTCTAATAGTTGTGTCAAGAGTTGTTGCCTTCTCACCAAGCTGCTTGCCTATTGTCCTGTAACCCAACCCAGACTTGTGCAGGTCTACAATTTTGTCCCTGGTGTCCTTAGACAGCTCTTTGGTCTTGGTCATTGTGAAGAGGTTGGAGTGTGATTAATTGAGTTTGTGGACAGATGTCTTTTATACAGGTAATGAGTTCAAACAGGTGCAATCAATACAGGTAATGAGTGCAGAGTAGGAGGGCTTCTTAAAGAAAAACTAACAGGTCTGTGAGATCCAGATTTCTTACTGGTTGGTAGATGATCAAATACTTATTTCATGTAAGACAAATTGGGCATTAATTTCACACAAAAACCCAAAAATGGGCAGGCCAAAATTGTTGGCGCACTCAACTTAATATTTGGTAATAACTTAATATTTAGTCTCTGTTTCTTGTGTTGTTCCAATACACACAAAGGAAATAGATATGTATATAGCAAAACCTGTGTAAATGCAATGATTTTCTGGGAGAACTACTTCAGCACTCCATTCATTGTTATCAAGCAGCTGAATGGTACAATCCCAACCTCTGCTGTCTGTCTTTCCTGCTGCAACATATCCTAATGGTACGCACTCCATTCATTGTTATCAAGCAGCTGAATGGTACAATCCCCATCTCTGCTGGCTGTCTTTCCTGCTGCAACATATCCTAATGGTACGCACTCCATTCATTGTTAGCAATCAGCTGAATGGTACAATCCCCACCTCTGCTGGCTGTCTTTCCTGCTGCAACATATCCTAATGGTACGCAATCCATTCATTGTTAGCAAGCAGCTGAATGGTACAATCCCCACCTCTTCGGGTTGTCTTTCCTGCTGCAACATATCCTAATGGTACACACTCCATTCATTGTTATCAAGCAGCTGAATGGTACAATCCCCACCTCTGCTGGCTGTCTTTCCTGCTGCAACATATCCTAATGGTATACAATCCATTCATTGTTAGCAAGCAGCTGAATGGTACAATCCCCACCTCTGCTGGCTGTCTTTCCTGCTGCAACATATCCTAATGGTACGCACTCCATTCATTGTTATCAAGCAGCTGAATGGTACAATCCCCACCTCTGCTGGCTGTCTTTCCTGCTGCAACATATCCTAATGGTACGCACTCCATTCATTGTTGCAAGCAGCTGAATTGTACAATCCCCACCTCTGCTGGCTGTCTTTCCTGCTGCAACATATCCTAATAGTACACACTCCATACTTCTGCTTGCTGTCATCTGCTGCTTTACCATTTTGCTACATATTTTAATGTGCCTGCTAAAGCTTTGGTATAATTAATTTGTTGCACTGTATTTAATACTTACTGCGTTATATCTGTGACTGAGGCCTCTCTAGATCTTATCAGGTGGAAGGGGCTATAGCATATAGATGTAGCCAGGTCTAGTGCATTTGATCATCCAACCACCCCCTGGTATGTGGGCCCCAGCTGCCAAATTATCCCTGCTCCCACAATCCCTCTCTCCTATCTCTGTAGTGTGAGCTATATATTTAGTAGCATTCTAAGGGGCGCACGCAGTGTGGGGTGCACGCAGTAATCCCATAAGCAAAGCATCACACAAGCTAAGCATCATGTAAACGGCAGTTATCCATGGCAGTTAATCCGGGCAGGATTCAGGTAACCCACACTTTGCTTTCCCTTTCACTATGTGCTTTATTTCTCTCCTCCTGTGTTCCCTTGCCATCCACATTCACCGCCCCATCCCCCCTCCATCACGACTCATACACATCAGCCCCTCTATACTTCCCTCTCCCATGTACAGCTCCCATGCACTCCTTACATTCTTGAAAAACCTCAGCTCATTTTGCCCAAACACATCGCAGAAAAAACCTACTTACAATTCCAACAACTACTTGCTCTTTATCTTCCCACTCCTACTGATTTCAGGGGACATCTCCCCCAACCCTGGTCCACCATCCCCCAACCTCAATCCCTACCCTACCTCATATCGAAACCATAATAATCTTATTAATATTACTTGCACTGCCTCATCTCCTTCTTTTAATTGTGACCTCTGGAATCCACGGTCTGTATGTAACAAGCTTCCCTTCCTGCACAACTACTTTCTGAACAACTCTCTTAATCTGTGGGCCCTCACTGAAACTTGGATTCAGGATTCTGACACTGTCTCCCCTGCTGCCATTTCCTATGGTGGCTTACAGTTCTCCCATTCCCCAAGACCCACAAACAGACATGGTGGTGGAGTCGGCATACTCCTGTCCCCACAATTCACTTTCCAGGTCATCGCTCCAATTCCATCACTCTCATTCCCTTCTTTTGAGGTCCACACCATCAGGCTCTTCCGTCCCCTCTCCCTCAGAGTAGCGGTCATATATCGGTCCCCAGTCTCGCCCACCCAGTTTCTTCACCACTTCTCAGCCTGGCTGCCACACTTCATGTCCTCAGAACTACCAACCCTTATCCTTGGAGACTTCAACATCCCCATTAACATCCCTACTTCCACATCTGCATCTCAGCTTCTATCACTAACCACTTCTCTAGGCCTCTCACGGCTTTCAACCTCTGAGACACAAAAGGACGGTAACACCCTTAACCAGGTCTTTGTCCGGCTCTGTTCAATCTCACACCTAAATAACTCACCTCTTCCACTCTCTGACCACAACATTCTCTCCTTCACGTTCACAAATCCTTGACCACCCCAGCGCACTCCTACCTACCACACATTCAGAAATCTACAAGCCATTAACCCTCAGACACTTTCAGACTCCCTACACTGATCATTGTCCCCAATCTCCTCTTTTTCTTGTCCTGATCTGGCTGTTCATCACTACAATGACACTCTTAGAAGCACCCTTGACTAAGTAGCACTGCTCACCCTCAGAACTTCCAAACACACAGTAAAACAGCCCTGGTTCACATCGCAAACTCAACTTCTCCAGCGATGCTCTCGGAGTGCTGAACGCCTATGGAGAAACACCCGCACACCAGAAGACTTCATCCACTTTAAATTCATGTTAAGAACTTATAACGCTGCCCTTCACCTCACCAAACAGACATACTTCACCACCCTGATCTCCTCACTAGCCAACAACCCCAAGAAACTTTTTGACACTTTTCACTCCCTTCTCAGGCCAAAAGCATAAGCCCCTGTCACAGACATTTGTGCTGATGACCTGGCCTCCCACTTTATAAAAAAAATAGATAATATCCGTCAGGAAATCTGCTCCCAACCACCAAGTGCTGTGACTCCCATCCCTCCCTGCATTTCCACTGGGTCACTTTCCACATTTGATCCCATCACAGAAGAAGTCTCCAGACGCCTCTCTTCCTCTCGTCTGACTACATGCACTACTGACCCCATCCCCTAACATCTCCTCCAGTCTCTCTCTCTCTCTCCAGTTGTCACAACTCACCTAACTACAATCTTTAATCTCTCACTCTCCTCTGGCATTTTCCCATCCTCCTTCAAACACTCCATCATTACTCCATTACTTAAGAAACCCGCTCTTGACCCTTCCTGCACAAACAACTACAGACCAGTCTCCAATCTCCCATTCATCTCTAAACTTTTGGAGCAGCTAGTCTACTCTTGCCTTACCTGTTACCTCTCCACTCACTCCCTCCTAGACCCTTCGCAGTCCGGCTTCCGCCCCCTACATTTGATCGAAACTGCACTCATCAGAGTGAACAATGACCTTCTGACAGCAAAACATAACGGTGACCACTCTCTGCTCATTCTTCTCGACCTTTCTGCAGCTTTCGACACGGTTGACCATCATCTCCTACTGTCTAGGCTCCAGTCACTAGGCATTAAGGACACTGCTCTCTCCTGGTTCTCTTCCTATCTTTCTGACCGCTCCTTCAGTGTTTTGTTCTCTGGCTCCACGTCATCTCCTCTTCCTCTCACTGTCGGCGTACCCCAGGGCTCAGTCCTTGGCCCCCTTCTCTTCTCTCTCTACACGGCCCCAATTGGACAGACCATCAGCAGATTTGGCTTTTAGTACCATCTTTATGCTGATGACACACAACTATACACGTCATCCCCTGACCTTACCCCGTTGTACAACAGAACACCACCGACTATCCATCCGCAGTCTCCAACATCATGTCCGCTCTCTATCTGAAACTCAACCTCTCCAAAACTAAACTTCTTCTGCTCCCGCCGTCTACTAATCTCCCTAAATTTGACATTTCCCTCTCCGTGGGTAGCACCATAATAACACCCCAGCAGCAGGCTCGCTATCTGGGTGTTATGTTTGAAACCAATCTCTCCTTCACCTCCCACATACAATCTCTTGCCTGCTCTTGCCGCCTACACCAAAAGAACATCTGTAGAATCCATCCTTTTCTCACCATGGAAACAACAAAAACCCTCACTGTAGCTTTGATCCACTCCCGCCAGGACTACTGCAACGCTCTATTAATTGGCCTCCCCGCTACTCGACTATCCCCTCTCCAGTCCATACTGAATGAAGCAGCCAGGGTCATCCATCTGGCTACTTGGTACTCGGACGCATCTGCTCTTCGCCAGTCCTTACACTGGCTGCCCATTCATTATAGGATCCAATTCAAAGTACTTGTTCTCACCTACAAAGCTCTCCACAGTGCAGCACCCCCCTACATCTCTTCCCTCATTTCTATCCATCGCCCTAACCGACTGCTGCGCTCTGCAAATGACTTTCAACTAATCTCTGCACTAATCCGTACCTCCCACTCCCAACTCCAAGACTTCTCCCGCGCTGCGCCAATCCTCTGGAATGCTCTACCCCAAGAAATTAGGACTATCCACAATTTGCATGGTTTCAGGCGCTCCCTCAAAACACATTTGTTCAGAGCGGCCTATCACGTTCACTAATCAAAGTCATTCTATGTGTAAGTGTGTGTGTAGCACATTCACTATCTCCATCCACCCCTCCCTCACTCCCTCAAGATGGCTGGACCATCATTGTAAATGCACCATTGTATATACACACCTGTACTTTGTAGCTCCCCCACCTCATTGTATATCGTAAGCTCTCACGAACAGGGTCATCTTATTTTGCTTTAATTATTGTATTGTTAACGTTGTTACTTATGACTTGTGTTTTGAAACTGTTAAACTGTAAAGCGCTGCGGAATACGTTGGCGCTAAATAAATAAAGATTATTATTATTATTATTATTTTCTGGAACAATTTCAAGGGTGTCAAAACTTTCAGCCATGACTGTATATATACAGTATATACAGATATATAATAAAATTGTATAAATTAAAAATACTTAAATGGAGAACCGTTGTGGCAATGTAAAGTGATAGTTTCAAAGGATGTGCCTTCTCTGACAATTTACCTATTCATGGTCAGAAAAACACCTACAAAATTAATAAAATATGACCAACACCAAGAAAAATACAAAGTCATAAAAAGACTCAAATAATGTATCCAAAAAATATTTTATTAAAGATATATTGATATATAAAAGATCCAGTGATCACCGCGGAAAACTGGTGGGTCACCTGGACTACCCCAAAATTAAACAGATCATACATAGTTACCTAAGGTAACTTAGGTAACTATGTATGATCTGTTTAATTTTGGGTATTCCTTTGATTTGTGCACTTTCAGATACATATTTATTATTATATTGGTCACTATTATTTATGTATTTGGGTATTTCAATTGTATTTGCACATGTCATATGTTTACATGTGTTCATTTATTTTTCTGGTCATATATGTACATGTTTTTATAGTCCAGGTGACCCACCAGTTTTCCGCGGTGATCACTGGATCTTTTATATATCAATATATCTTTAATAAAATATTTTTTGGATACATTATTTGAGTCTTTTTATGACTTTGCTATTCATGGTCAGATTGACTTTTTCTTTTTATCATTTTGGCTTTGCTCGCTAGTCAGCTATTCCCATTCTATGAAGTAGAAGACTGCAGTTATAAGAGTAATTTAACAGGAGATACACTTTGCTATTGCTTCTAAAAATCTAGAGTGCTAGAAGTTCTTTCCAAAATTGTAGTTCAAGAGGCTTTTTTATTGTATTACAGTCCTAAAATACTTTACTTCAAACAGGTCCCTTTTCAAGTTTTCGAACCTTTGAGTTTGACAGATTACTAACTTTATATCGGCTTTTCTCCAAAATGGAGCCACTTGAACTGCAGTCATAAATTTTAGGATTAGGACTTGTATGACTGTTATTTTATTTAACAATTTGTTCTACTGTATTTAGTAGCATTTGGGATGCAATTTAGAATATTGTTTTAAAAAGTCAGAAATTTGTAGGTTTACTTTGTAAAATGTAATAATATAAATAATACAAAATAAAAATCATTTTATGGAATGGTGTTATACTTGGTTTGCAGAGCAGAACAAATATATACTGTGCATGTAATGTGTAACCTCCAATATTAGCAAACGGTGGACTGTGCTACTTTCATTAAAATTTAAATATTTTTGCTACCAACTCTATTGTTTACAATAGGGATGGAAAAGGATCTCGGAAACCAAATTGTGCTACTCAATGTCTTATTTTGTAGCTTCCATTCTCTGTTATGAAGTCAATTGTGCATGCTACTTAAGCCATATAGCGAAAAACATCACAGAAAAAAGGGCCTTATTACGAATACCTGGTAACAACATCAAGGTATTTTATTCATGAGTTTAATAAGCGGTACCACGTGACAGCTATAGGAAGGAATAGCTGCCGGAGACCGCTGGAGAAGTGCAAGGGCTGCAGAGATGCTCCAGGAGGGGGTAAGTATAGGAGATATTCACCTGTAACCGGTCCACCGCTGCTCGCCGCTGTGTCCTCACATCCTCTGGCTGTGAATGTTCAGGTCAGAGGGCGCGATGACGTAGTTAGTCTGCCTGAGCACTCACTGACAAGAGGACCCGGAAGACGGAGCAGCGCGCAGCGGTAGACCGGGGACAGGTAAATATCTCAGGTGCAGGGGCCCTGAGCGAGCGGTGACATCGGCACCTGTCCCCCATTGCGCGCCGGTGTCCCCACCTGCTCAGGATTCCGGCACCTGGTCCCCAGCGACGAGAGGTGAGTATGTCATTTTTTTTTAGGTGCAGCAGCAGCGGCAGCATAAGGGACCTATACTATGGAACATCATATGGGGCATAATCTACGGGGCATCATATAGGGGCATAATCTATGGAGCATATGGGGCATAATCTATGGAGCATATGGGGCATAATCTATGGAGCATGTGGGGGCATAATCTATGGAGCATGTGGGGGCATAATCTATGGAGCATGTGGGGGAATAATCTATGGAGCATGTGGGGCATAATCTATGGAGCATGTGGGGCATAATCTATGGAGCATGTGGGGCGAAATCTATGGAGCATATGGGGGCATAATCTATGGAGCATATAGGGGCATAATCTATGGAGCATATCGGGCATAATCTATGGAGCATGTGGGGCATAAACTATGGAGCATATGGGGCATAATCTATGGAGCATTTTAGGGGGGCATAATTTTTGGAGCATTTTAGGGGGGCATAATCTATGGAGCATCATATGGGGCATAAAATATATGGAGCATTTCATGGGGGCATAACTTTTATGGAGCAGCATATGGGGCATATTATTCTATGGAGCATCTTATGGGGCCATTAGTAACCTTTATGGAGCATTATAAGGGGAGTATTTTGTATGGAGCATCTTATGGGACCCATCATTAACTGTATGGAGCATTATATGGGGCTCCTGATTCAATATGGATATTCAAAAACATTTAACCTACTGATGTCTCAATACACGGGTCAGCTTATACATGAGTATATACGTGTTAGGGTTCAAGTTCCCGCTGCTGCACAAGGGGAGTCTCGAACCAGCCCCGCTGCGGTCTCCCATTCATCTCCGGCTGCAGTGGAGCCTGCTCTGCAGAGACGTCGGTCCAAGCGTCTTGCCCACTCCAGTACTGTGCAGTGACTTGCTGCTGCCTTTCCTGGATCTGCTATTATAGCCAGTGCTGGAGCAGACGTCTTTGGGACAAAGTCCTGCGTTTTCCCTTCTGAGCATGCCCAGAGTGAGATCTCTCATTGGAGATCAGGGGTCACATGCTCAGGTGCTGCGGCAGCTCCTATTGGTCCGCCAGGAAGGCCCTGTTACTACTGGTGTTCTGGAGCAAGTTTCATTGGTCCTTGTTTCTGGCAGGTCCTGTAGCTGTTGCTATAAAAGGGTAGCATGGCTGGGCCGCCATGCGCTAATATCAACTATTGTATGCTATGCGCCAGTGTGGTCATGCGTGTGTGTGGTTAGGGACCCGGCTGAAATAAGCCACTAGAATACCGACTTAATCGGTGAGGAGTTTGGTGTGCTAGCTGGTCAGGGTCGGCGTCCTAGATGCCCTAGATTACCGGCATAACCGGTGAGGAGTTTTGATTGCCGTATTCAGGGTCTGGCGTTCAGACGCCATAGATTGCGGGTGACTCCCGCGAGGACATTAGCACATGATCACGCTTTATGTACGCTTAGCACTTAACTGTGTACCTGAGAGCCTGACAGGACACAGCACTTTTCCTCAGCGGCCCTGTGACGTAACAGGGTTTGCTTTCAACGCTAGACAGCGCCCTAGCGTGTTTTCTTTGCGACTCAGTTGTGTTTAGTGAGTTCGCACACATCGCCATATAGCGCTGCGGCTCTCCTTCTAGCGGCTCTGTGGAGCAACAGAGTTCGCACTTATTGCCACAGCGCGTTACGGCGTTTATGTTGGCGACTCTGCGGGATAACAGAGTTCGCTTCTTACGCCATTTTACTAGCAGCAGGTTCCGCCTGCACGGTGGACCCCGGGCTGCGAACGCACCTCTCTACCTCATATATTTGGTGCGTTCCGCAGACCCTAACAATACGGTATTTTAAAAATATTGAATTCAAAAGTGTCAAATCATGAAATTCCCATTTAAATGAACTTTATGTTATTCCTAGACTCAAAAGTGGCATAATCTATGACAAAAATGAACTCGAGTCCATGACATCTCTTACTCCAGGGTCCAACAGCTGAATGGTGTGATAAATTCGTAAGAAGTGCATACCTTTAAAGGAATTTGCTGCATGTTACTCCACTTTGAGGCCATCAACGTCTTAGACTTCCAAATTTAATTAATTATTTTTCTTTTTCCATTTTTTTCCAGATTTTGGTGAAGTTATTAACCTCAAATTCCACCAATATTACTTTCTAACATGTATGTGTAGTTTAAAAAGTAAAATTATTTTACTGAGGGCTAGAACGGTATTAGATTAAATGGTTCTGAATTAGTGCAATTTCATAGAAAATGCGAAATGTTAGATACATACGTTACATAAATTACAGTTGTGTGAAAAAGTGTTTCCCCTTCCTGATTATCTATTTTTTTTCCTGTTTGTCACACTTAAATGCTTCAGATAACAAAACAAATTTAAATATTAGATAAATATAACACAAGTAAACACAAAATGAAGTTTTTAAATGAAGGTCTTTATTATTAAGGGGAAGAGAAATCCAAACCTACAAGGCCCTGTAGGAAAAAGTGATTGCCCATCCCCCATAAAACATAAATTAACTGTGGTTTATCATATCTTTGGGAAGCTGAGTTCAAATTCCCAAGATACACCTAGGACTGATTACGGACACACCTGTTCTCAATCAAGAAATTTATTACAGTCTAAAGGGCCTGCCTGACAAAGTGAAGTAGACCAAAAGATCCTCAAGAGCTAGACATCATGCCTCAATCCAAAGAAATTCTGGAACAAATGAGAAACAAAGCAATTGAGATCTATCAGTCTGAAAAACGTTATAAAGCCATTTCTCAAGCTTTGGGACTCCAGCGAACTACAGTGAAAGCTATTATCCACAAATGGCAAAAACATGGAACAGTGGTGAACCTTCTCAAGAGTGACCAGGCGACCAAAATTAACCCAAGAGTGCAGCGACAACTCCACAATAACATTCGAAGAACTGCAGGCTTCACCTGTCTCAGTTAAGGTCAGTGTTCATGAATCATGACTGCATGGCAGAGTTCAAAGACGAAAACCACTGCTGAGCAATAAGAACATAAAGGTTCATCTCAGTTTTGCTAGAAAACATCTTGATGATTCCCAAGACTTTTGGGAGAATACTCTGTGGAATCACAAGACAAAAGTTGAACTTTTTGGAAGGTGTATACCAAAAAAATCCTGAAGGAGAATGTCTGGACATCTGTTAGTGACTTCAAGCTGAAGCGCACTTGGGTCATGCAGCCGGACAATGATCCAAAACACAACAGAAAGTCCACCTCTGAATGGCTTAAGCTAAACAAAATTAAGACTTTGGAGTGGCCGATTGTGATGCTGTGGCATGACCTTTAAAATGTGGTTCCTGCTTGGAAACTCTCCAATGTGGCTGAACTACAACAATTCTGCAAAGATGAGTGGGCCAAAATAACAGTTATTGTAAACACTTGACTGCAGTTGTTGATGCTTAGGTTTGACAACGAGTTATTATGTTTAGGGGCATTCACTTTTTCACACAGGGCCCTGTAAGTTTGGATTTTTTTTCCCTAAATAATGAAGATCTTCATTTACAAACTGTATTTTGCGTTAACTTGTCTTATCTTTGTCTAAATATTTGTCTAAACATTATGTGCACCCAACTGCATGATGCAAACAATGACATGAAAAGTGAGATACATTTAGCAGGTGGGGGCACAACCTTCTATGGACCAGTGGTTTTGCCATCACTTACAACAAAAATGAGTCTAAATTGTGAAGGAAAGCTATAGCACAAATTTCATTTCTGAGCAAGTTCTGTCAAAGATGTACTAAATTTATTAAAAGATGTGCATTTCTTAATATATACGACTCAACATTGTAATTGTAATACAAATAGGCAGAAGTTATGAAATTATGCAAATTGATAGACATGTTAAGCAAAGGATGAAAAAGTAAGCAAAATTTTCTAAACATGTAAATTTATTCAGTATCGAGTATGAGCGCCACCACCTATACACCTTGGCATGCTGTAAATGAGGTTATTAATTGTTATCTGAGGAATGTTCTGTGGTGCTGATTGCACTTGGGCTTTCAAGTAGAGGTGAGCGACTTTGCCTTTTTTAGGGTCGAGTCGGGTTTCATGAAACCAGACATTCTCAAAAGTCGAGTCGAACGAAATCGGCCGACTATTGCGAAAAGTCGGAGGTCCGACTGAAACACGAAACCCAATGCAAGTCAATGGGGAAGCAAAGTCGGCAGGTAGTGGAGGACAATAAACACACCTACAGTGACCATTTCAATGCCAACGACATCAATTCTTATTACTTAAGCTTGGCAACCTTCATTTACTTTATAATAATAGTTACGCATTGAAAACTGGGGGTTATTTGGCTAAAGTTGTGGGGGGGTAGGGCTAGCTCCAGGTTTTTGTGTGCCGCGGGCGAAAGGGTGTCAGTGGGCCCCTTTAACACATACCAAAATTTATGATGCTACGATACAGTACAGAAATATAGGTATAGTACAATGACAAATACCTCACTTATTACATTACCTGACTGATATCTATTTTAAATTCTACAATAGCTAAAAAACCAGACAGTATATTCCTCCATACAGTATTATGGCCACCACATAGTGCACCATACAGAATAATGAGCCCCATATATTGCTCCATGCAGAATAATTGGTCCCATATAATGTTCCATACAGTATATGATGAGCTCCACATAAAGCTCCAGTATATGATGGTCTCTATATAATGTGCCATTCAGTATAGGACGGTCCCCAAAGGGTAATAATGAGCCCCATATATTGCTCCATACAGAATGGGCTCCATATAATGCTCCATACAGAATACGCCCCATATGTACTCCATATGATGCTCCATACCCTATATGATGCCCCATAAATAATGAACCCCATATGATGCTCCAGTATTTGATGGGCCCCGTGGATGATGCTCCAGTGTATAATGGCCAATATAATGCTCCATATATAATGGGCCCCATTTATAATGCTCCAGAGTATAATGGGCCCCGTAAATGCTGCTCCAGTGTCTGATGTCCCCCATTTAGAATGCTCCAGTATATGATGGGCCCCATGGATGATGCTCCAGTGTCTGATGTCCCCCATTTAGAATGCTCCAGTATATGATGGGCCCCATGGATGATGCTCCAGTGTATGATGGGCCAATATAATGCTCCATATCAAATGGGCCCCATTTATAATGCTCCAGATTATAATGGACCCCGTAGATGCTGCTCCAGTGTCTGATGTCCCCCATTTAGAATGCTCCAGTATATGATGGGCCCCATGGATGATGCTCCAGTGTATGATGGGCCAATATAATGCTCCATATATAATGGGCCCCATTTATAATGCTCCAGTGTATAATGAGCCCCGTAGATGCTGCTCTAGTGTCTGATGTCCCCCATTTAGAATGCCCCAGTATATGATGGGCCCCATGGATGATGCTCCAGTGTATGATGGGCCAATATAATGCTCCATATATAATGGGTCCCATTTATAATGCTCCAGTGTATAATGAGCCCCGTAGATGCTGCTCCAGTGTCTGATGTCCCCCATTTAGAATGCTCAGTATATGATGGGCCCCATGGATGATGCTCCAGTGTGTGAGGCGCCCCATGGATGATGCTCAAGTCTATGATGGGCCCCATATATCATTCTTTAGTGTATAATGCTCCCCATATATTGCTCCAAACATTACAAAAAATGAAATACCTCTCCTCGCTGGGCACTACTCTACTCTGGACTCCTCAGCGTCGCCATCTTCCAGCTCTCTGCACTTGGACTGTTTAGGCAGAGGGTGTACAGACGTGACATCATCGCGCTCTCTGACCTGAATGTCATTGTCTGGAAACGCAGAAGACGTCACAGGGGTAGAGCAGGGAGAGGTAAGTATTGCAAGTGCTGTGGCCCTGAGCAAGCAGGGGGGGCCCACTCATGGGCGACGGCCCTGGCACAGGGCCCATCATAGTACGCCGGTGTGTCTGACGGCGAGTGGGCCCCCCACCGTCATAGACAGTTTTGCGTACTATGAGTGGCCGTGTGCCAGTGCCGTCGCTCACGAGTCGGCCCCCCCACCTGCTCAGGGAACCGGCACTTGCCCGGGTGCGCCAGGTGCTGACGACGGCCCTGAGGGGGACAGCCTAGTTAGGGAGGTGGAAAAACGGCATATGTTGAGGTGTAGGCTGGACGTTCAGCATCTGCAAATGGAGGAATTGGAGAAATCGGAGGAAGAGAAGAACAAAGCGAGCCATTTTGCTGGCAACCTAAGTGTCATCAGGGGAAGGTGGTACAAAATCCTTTGAAACCCAGGCATGGTTCATTTTAAGGAAGGTGAGATCATCAACATTTTGGGTCACAGCCTGCTCCTTCTTTCTGTCAGGATTGATCCAGCTGCACTGCAGACTCTTTCTGATAGCACACTACCAGCAGGGCAAGCGAGCTCCTGTAAGGCCTATTGTGTAGTTTACAGGCTCAGTAGTCAAAGGGGAATAAACTGTGAGGGAGAACATCAATAGGGGAGGGAGGTAATTTTGAACCATAGTTGACAACTGCTGTCTCCTGTCTGTTGCAATCGATTCAGTATTAACAGTCGTGTGAGCTGTATTCGAGAAATCAGTCCAAAACATGGTCATGAAACCCCTGTCTCTAATGCCACTTCGGCTGTGTGCACCATGAACACCTCTCCCATTTGGCCCAGTACGGCTCGTGGTAGAACCTGCACCCTGCTGTGTCCTGGGAATGCATCTAACAAACGGTTTACCAGAGTTGCTTGTTTGTTCACCAATATTAGCTCTAGGTTCTCCTGTGGCATGATTTCTGTAATTTGCCTTTATAGCGTGGATCGAGGATGCTGGCCAACCAGTATTCGTCATCCTTCATCATTTTGGCAATGCGGCGTCCCTTTTTAGGATCCGCAAGACATAATAACACATGTGGGCCAATGTTCCTGGTGTCAATGATGCACTGCCAGTGGTGGGTGGAGGAGCACTTTCTGTCAAATCCACATCCCTCCAGTCATGCACAAACCCTGTACCTGACCTAGGCAAGCCAACATTTTCTCTTCCCCTGAGAAGCATCCTCCTCCCCAAATAATCATCCCTTCCTCCTCCTCTTCTTCTTCTTCCTCCACCTCGTCCAGGACAGTTACCTGAGCAGACAATGGCTGTCTGTCATCAAGGCTTCACTCCTCCTCCGCTGAAGATGCTTGATCCTTAATGTGCGTCAAAGTTTGCATGAACAGACGCATAAGTGGGATGCTCATGCTTATGATGGCGTCGTCTGCGCTTACCAGCCGTGTGCATTCCTCAAAACACTGAAGGACTTTACAGAGGTCTTTCAGCTTTGACCACTGCACACCCGACAACTCCATGTCTGCCCTTAAACTGCCTGCCCGTTTAGCCTCCCACAAATGCATTACAGCCTGCCTCCGTTCGCACAGCTTCTCAACCATGTGCATGGTGGAGTTCCACCTTGCTGCAACGTCTATGATTAGGCGGTGCTTGGGGAGGTGGAGCAACCGCTGCAGCCTCTGCATACGAATGAAGTCTACGGGCGAGTGACGGATGTGCGAGCACAGTCTTCGCACCTTATAGAGCAGGGCTGTTAACTCCGGAAAATTATTTAAGAAGAACTGCACCACCAGGTTCAACGTGTGAGCCAGGCAAGGTATGTGTCTGAGTTTTGCAGGGCTATGGCTGCCACAAAATTACGTCCGTTATCACTGACTACCTTGCCTGGCTCAAGATGTAGAGTGCCCAGCCATGACTCAGTTTCTTGCTGCAAGTAGTTGGCCAGTACCTCCGCGGTGTGTCTGTTGTCTACCAAGACATTATCCTTAAAACAGCACGCTGATGCTTACCACTAGCTGTTCGATAGTGGGACACCTCGTGTGCAGCACTGGCAGCTGCGGATGGAGTGCTTGTGCCACTGCGCTCTCTCGATATGCTTTCGCATCTGGAGGAGGAGGAGGGTCGAACGCCTACAGCCAACTGTTATCTATACCATGGGCTAGGCAGCACTGTCCCACCGCCGCTGTCCCATGTGGACCCTGCATCAACCACATTAACCCAGTGCACAGTGATGGACACGTAACGGCCCTGGCCATGCCTACTGGCCCATGCATCTGTTGTGAGGTGCACCTTTCTACTCACTGATTGTTTGAGTGCATGGACAATGCGGTCTTTCACATGCAGGTGGAGGGCAGGGATGGCTTTTCAAGAAAAGAAGTGCCGACTGGGTAGGTCATAGCATGGGACAGCTTAGGCCATGAGCTCTCGGAACGCTGCGCTTTCAACCAAACGGAAGGGCATCATCTCTAATGAGATCAGTTTATCAATGAAAGCATTCAAAGCCAGTGTACGCGAATGAGAGGATGAGTACTTTATTGTCCTACTCAGAGTGTCTGCTACGGTGAGCTGGACTTGAGAGCTGCATATGGAGGAACTAGCGGTGGATATGATGGACTGAGAGGGGGTTGGTGATGGTGATGGTGGTGGTGGTGGTGATGGCCTAGATTCAGTCTTTCGTTGCAAAAACATTGTGATTCACTGACTGCTTTGGCCATATGACGACACCTCAACATTTCTTTCTGGTGGTGAGCTAACCGGTGGGCTTACAGTGGGGGAAGCGATGTAGCGTTGCTGGCTACCTTCAGTCGGAGCAGGTGCACATGTGCTAGCTGAGGTATTGTAGTCCGTCCACGCTTGCAAGTGCATGGTGTTTAAATGTCTTAGCATGCAACTGGTATTGAAATTTCGGAGATTTTTTCCTCGGCTAAAGGTCCTTCCGCACTTCTTGCAGATAACCTTTGCCTCATCAATAGGATTTTGGTCAAAAAAGTACTGGTACTATATCAGAAGATACCAGCTGTATACGGTTTTGGGGAAAATTGAAATCTCCTTATATATTTTCGGAGTTACACACAGACGCTCTTTCAGTATGGATGTGACCATAATACAGAAGGCAGAAAAATGGTACTGTATCAGAAGATACCAGCTGTATACGGTTTTAGGGAAAATTGAAATCTCCGTATATATTTCTGGAGTCACACACAGACGCTCTCTCAGTATGGATTTGACCGTAATACAGTCATGGACAAAAGTTTTGAGAATGACACAAATATTAATTTTTACAAAGTCTACTGCTTCACTTTTTCTAATGGCAATTTGCATATACTCCAGAATGTTATAAAGAGTGATCAGCTTAACAGCAATTACTTGCAAAGTCAATATTTGGCTAGAAAATGAACTTTATCCCCCAAAACACATTTCAACATCATTGCAGCCCTGCCTTAAAAGGACCAGCTAACCTCTTTTCAGTGATTGCTCCATTAACACAGGTGTGGGTGTTGATGAGGACATGGCTGGAGATCAATCTGTCATGATTAAGTAAGAATGACACCACTGGACACTTTAAAAGGAGGCTGATGCTTGGCATCATTGTTTCTCTTCTGTTAACCATGGTTATCTCTAAAGAAACACGTGCAGTCATCATTGCAATGCACAAAAATGGCCTAACAGGGAAGAGTATGCAGCTAGAAAGATTGCACCTCAGTCAACAATCTATCGCATCATCAAGAACTTCAAGAAGAGAGGTTCCATTGTTGCCAAAAAGGCTCCAGGGCGCCCAAGAAAGACCAGCAAGCGCCAGGACCGTCTTTTAAAAGTGTTTCAGCTGCGGGATAGGGCTACCAGCAGTGCAGAGCTTGCTCAGGAATGGCAGCAGGTAGGTGTGAGTGCATCTGCATGCACTGTGAGGCGGAGACTCTTGGAGCAAGGCCTGGTCTCAAGGAGGGCAGCAAAGAAGCCACTTCTCTCCAGAAAAAACATCATGGACAGACTGATATTCTGCAAAAGGTACAGGCAGTGGACTGCTGAGGACTGGGGTAAAGTTATTTTCTCTGATGAATCCCCTTTTCCATTGTTTGGGACATCAGGAAAACGCCTCATTCGGAGAAGACAAGGTGAGCGCTACCACCAGTCTTGTCTCATGCCAACTGTTAAGCATCCTGAAACCATTCATGTGTGGGGTTGCTTCTCAGCCAAGGGAATCGGCTCTCTCACAGTCTTGCCTAAAAATACAGCCATGAATAAAGAATGGTACCAGAATGTCCTCCAAGAGCAACTTCTCCCAACCCTCCAAGAGCAGTTTGGCGATCAACAATGCCTTTTCCAGCATGATGGAGCACCTTGCCATAAAGCAAAGTTGATAGCTAAACGGCTCAGGGAACAAAACATAGAGATTTTGGGTCCATGGCCTGGAAACTCCCCAGATCTTAATCCCATTGAGAACTTGTGGTCAATCATCAAGAGACGGGTGGACAAACAAAAACCTAAAAATTCTGACAAAATGAAAGCATTGATGGTGCAAGAATGGACTGCTATCTGTCTGTGATAAAAACATCTGTCAACACATAAAAACCAGAGGGCAGTAGATCATGTGAAAATATAATATTTGTGTCATTCTCAAAACTTTTGGCCATGACTGTACAGAAGGCAGAAAAACGGTACTGTATAAGAAGATACCAGCTGTATACGGTTTTGGGGAAAACTGAAATATCTGTATATATTTTCGGAGTCGCACACAGATAGTCAGCATGTATTTGTCCGTGTTACCAGCCGGTACACAGTAGTGTGTGAGGAGCATACAGCTCTATACAGTGTGTGAAAAACTGAACGCTCGGTAACTGTGCAGAAAAAAATAATAAAAATATTAGTGCTGTGTAAAAAGCAGTCTGCACAGCAGTGTACACACAGCAATACAGCTAGCAGGCAGCCTATTAACCAGCTCTGCTGCTGCACACAAAGAAATTCCTCCCCTGTCACTGGCAGGCAGCCTAATAACCAGCGCTGCTGCACACAACAAAATACTCCCCTGTCACTGAACACTAACTGTACAGCACAATCGCTATCAGCAGAAGCACAGAATAACTTTTTTTTTCCTGCCTATCTCTCTCCCTACTGAGAAACAGTGGCAGCAACCTCTCCCTACGCTAAGATCGGCAAAAGTAAAATGGCGGTCAGGGCTTTTATAGCCACTGTGATGCCACACAAAGCAAGCCAGTCACTGCATTGCCCTTCTCTAAGATGGTGGTGGCCGCTGCCTATGTCATCGCGTTGCCCACAGTGTGCGTCCTTGCTCATTGGCTGAGAAAAGGCGCCTGCAAGCTTTCTGGGAAAACCGACTTTGGCGAAAGTCAGTGATTTTTGAATCTGACTGACCTGTTTTACTCAACTCTACTTTCAAGACATCAAGACCCACTGCTGGCAGCTCCCTTTGCAGTTGCTGATCAATCACTTCGCAGAATGTAAGTCAGCAAGGACAGGGTGCTCTCCCCTCTGTACCTGTCTGTCATCGTAAATTTGTTTACTGTAAACAATATCTATAACTTAGTATGCAACCCTTCTCATGTACAGCACCATGGAATTAATGGTGCTATATAAATAAATAATAATAATAATAATGACTTTCCAGATGTGTTCAATGGAGGACAAGTCCGGAGATGGTAGATTACTAACTATAGCACAATGTGTTGTTAAAAGGCTCCTGGAACACTTTGGTGAAATAACCAAACCACTGGTTCCATCATCAAATCAAGTAATTCTGAGCTGTTAGGCAAATACTTTTTCACACAATTGTACAGGACAGGGGACGCTATTTCAGGATGAGGGACATTATTACAGGACGGTCTACTTTATTACTGGATGGGGATAGTATTACTGGATGTATAACAGTATTACAGATGGAAGGAAAGAAAGGGGACATTATAACAGGAAGGCATCAGGATGAGGGAAACTATTACAGGATGAGGGACATTATTACCGGAAGGAGGCATTGTTTTAGAACGTGGGCAAGGACGGGAGACATTATTGCAGGATATGGTCAGGATGCATGAGATTAACATATTATTACAGCATATCAACCAGGACAGGAGACATTATTACAGGCCTGTTTTACAGGATGCAAGTCATTTTTACAGGATCATGACCAAGACTGAGGACATTTTTACGCCCGTAGTACGCCAATGCAAGTCTATGGGGGCGAGAAAAATACGGATTACACACGGACCACACGTGTGACTTGCGAGAAATACGCATGACTTCTGCAGGTCACAGGAAATGGGGCAAGCCATGAATCAGGAAGCTTACACATGCAAATTAGCTCAAAAAGAGCGCCAGACATCCCGGAAGAACGCCTCCACGGAGTCCTGCAGCATGTCTACACACATCAATGTAGAAATGCTCATCGTTTTGGTCCAGGAAAGGCCCGAAATTTGGGAATAACGGGATGCACACTATTCAGACCGGGCCAGAAAAGACGCGGCATGGAGGCGCATCTGTGGGCAGATGTTTCCACAGTTTGGTGAAAGCCGAAGTGAGGAGCAGCACCAAATGAGTAAGTTACCTTATTTTAGTCCAATCATCTTAAAGGCCAGAACTTAAGAATTGTCCACAGTGTCCACTAAAATCAGATTATGTGTATTTTGTAATGATTGTTTTTAAGTGCTAAAGTGTTATTATACTGACACCCTACACATGACTATGTGAAATGTTTGTCAAAAAATGTGCAAATTTTCAGCTAGGTAATAATGAAATTATATGTCACATTGCAGTGGAAAATGTCATGAGCATCCGCGACCAGTACCGGCGGGAATGTCAGCAGAGGGCCAGGAGTGGGGCTGCAGCACCGACCAAGCGCAAATATATATACTTTGACCGTCTTGGTTTTTTGGGTCCTATTCTGGATCTCTGACCGTAAGTACATACATCACACCACATTACACAAATGCTGTTTAGGGTCAGATCTCCAACATTTTTTATTTAAATTTAATTTCCTAACAGAACTCAATCCAACCTCACTGAGAGGGAGACAGGGTTGGATTCTGAGGCCATTATAGACCCGGTCGGGGGAGTTGAAGAGGTGGCTGGCCCATCTTCTGAGCCTCCCAGCTGCTTACCCCAAGCTCCACCAGCACCAGGACCTGACCCACCAGCTGCAACAGTACCAGTACCTGACCCACCAGCTGAAGCAGCACCCGGCAGCCTTGAGGAACCAGGCAACAGCAGCAGCCCCACTGTACGTCTGGGGGGCTCCCCCCAGCCTGCTGCCATATCCCGCCATGGGAACGAAGGCGAGACAACCCTGCCTCTGATACCCGGAGGCATGTGGACACAGGGGTCCTCAATTACCTGTCCAGGGCAGCCGTGGATGAGGGTGAAGAGGCTTATTCACGCAGCCTTGCCCATTATCTATGTACCCTACCCCATTAGGTCAGGCTACGTGTGCGAGGATCCATTCAGATCCTAATTGATGCATGCACACACCCCAATACCCCATAAGAGGTGTTTGAATTCCTTGAAAGGTGGCAGTTCTCACCCCGTATCCTTCTTCACCTTACCCCCACCCAGATGTGCATGCTCAGTTAGGATCTGAGGGACCACCTGCACGTCCTACACCTCAACCCATACCCCCACAAAATCAACCTTGGCAACAACAGGGTCAAATGGCAGCTATAACATACCTGCCCAATATGGCCACTTGTACAGATCCAGTGTTGGAGGCTGGTCCCAACCTGGATTTGGACCACATGGCCATATTGGGGGTATGATTCTTGTGAGTTCCAGCATCCCCAGGAGTATAATCTCCTTTATCCTTATGGCAATTTGGCCACACAACAACCTGACCGTACCACATGTTACCTCTGGGCCAAGAAAATCCACCCCAACAGGGTGATGGTCATGGTGGTCACCCAAGCCAGCAACAAAGAGATGCTGGGCTCCCGCCCTCACCTCCACCAACATACCAGCAACCATAATTTTTTATTTTTCTTATATATTTTTATTGATAAAATTGTTGTTTTTATAATTTATTTTACTGCATGTTGTGTAAAGCATATTTGCACTTTTCTGAATGCCTCCAAAAACCATATGCTACAAATATGGTAGTCACTAGCCAAAGTGACAGTTTGTTATTTTTCTTACATATTATTATTTATACAACTGTTTGTTATTTTTTTATTACTTATTTTGATACATGTTGTGTAAAGCATATTTGCACTAATCTAATGTAAAAAAACAACCATATGCTACAAATATGGCAGCCAATAGCCAAAGTGACAGTTTGTTTTTTTTATTATATATTATTACTTATACAAATGTTTGTTATTTTTTTATTACTTATTTTACTACATGTTGTGTAATGCATATTTGCACTAATCTGATTTTACCAAAACAACCATATGCTACAAATATGGTAGTCACTAGCTAAAGTGACAGTTTGCCAATATAAAAAGTATTTAAATGGCAATTTTGGACTCTTCTTTCATTAATTCTTTATAGAACACCACCTACACATCTGTAATTATTATTTATTATTATTTATTTCTATAGCACCATTGATTCCATGGTGCTGTACATGAGAAGGGGTTACATACAAATTACAGGTATCACTTACAGTATACAAACTAACAATGACAGACTGATACAGAGGGGAGAGGACCCTGCCCTTTCGGGCTTACATTCTACAGGATTGTGAGGCAGGAGACAGTAGGTCGGGGGGTTGCAGCAGTTCCGGTGTTGGTTGAGGCGATATCTCCGGTAGTGGTGAGGAGGTAGCAGGGTCATTGCAGGCTGTAGGCTTTCCTGAAGAGATGGGTTTTCAGGTTCCGTCTGAAGGATCCGAATGTGTTTGATAGTCGGACGTGTTGGGGCAAAGAATTCCAGAGGATGGGGGATATTCGGGAGAAGTCTTGGAGGCGGTTGGGTGAGGAGCGAATAAGTGTGGAGGAGAGAAGGAGGTCTTGGGAGGATCGGAGATTACGTGAGGGAAGATATCGGGAGATTAGTTCAGAGATATAAGGAGGAGACAGATTATAGATGGCCTTGTAGGTCAGTATTAGTAATTTGAACTGGATACGCTGAGGGAATGGGAGCCAATGAAAGATTTGCAGAGGGGAGAAGCGGAGGAGTAGCGAGGAGAGAGGTGAATTAGTCGTGCAGCAGAGTTAAGGATGGACTGGAGAGGTGCGAGGGTGTTAGCAGGGAGGCCAGAGAAAAGGGTGTTGCAGTAGTCGAGGCGGGAGATGATGAGGGCGTGCACAATCATTTTAGTAGATTGAGGGTTGAGGAAAGGACGGATTCTTGAAATATTTTTGAGCTGAAGGCGACAGGATGTAGAAAGAGCTTGGATGTGCGGTTTGAAGGACAGGGCAGAGTCAAGGGTTACTCCGAGGCAGCGGACTTCTGGTACGGGGGAAAGCGTGATGTCGTTAATTGTTATAGATAAGTCAGGTAAGGAAGATCTGTGGGATGGGGGAAAGATTATGAGTTCAGATTTGTCCACATTGAGTTTGAGGAAGCGGGAGGAGAAGAAGGAGGATATGGCTGATAGACACTCGGGGATTCTGGATAGCAGAGAGGTGATGTCTGGGCCAGAGAGGTAGATCTGAGTGTCATCAGCGTAAAGGTGGTACTGGAATCCGTGGGACTTTATGAGTTGCCCCAGGCCAAGTGTATAGATTGAGAAGAGTAGGGGTCCTAGAACAGAGCCTTGGGGGACTCCAACGGAGAGAGGGTGGGACGAGGAGGTAGTGTGTGAGTGGGAGACGCTGAATGTGCGGTTGGAAAGGTATGAGGAGATCCAGGATAGGGCGAGGTCCTTGACGCCAAAGGAGGAAAGAATCTGTAGTAGAAGGCAGTGGTCAACTGTGTCAAAAGCAGAGGACAGGTCAAGAAGCAGGAGTATAGAGTATTGTCCGTTCGCTTTGGCTGTAAGTAGGTCATTAGTAATTTTGGTCAGGGCTGTCTCAGTGGAGTGATGGGGGCGGAAACCAGATTGTAGAGTGTCAAAGAGCAAGTTAGAAGAGAAGTGGTAGGAAAGCTCAGCGTGGACATGCAGCTCCAGGAGTTTGGAAGCGAATGGGAGCAGCGATATTGGGCGATGAATGTAATGAACTTTAACAGAAGACACAAATACAATGTAAGGACAAAAATATATTTATATACAAACACATAAAAACATTACAGCATTGATAATGCCTGATCTTGCCAGGTAGTAGTACCTTGAAGTGACACAAAATACTGGGTAAATATATCATGGACTCTGAGTCCTGAGAGTGGACGACGTAAAGGGATGACATGTGGCCTAGGCATATCCCCATTGTTCACCACACATTTACCAATATCAGATGGTGCACAATCATGCATTCTTGCGAAGTTATGTAGGACAACACAAGCTTTGATGACCTCATTGACATTGGCTTCACTCAGCTGAATGGCAGACTGGAGGACCCGCCATTTTGCACAAAGAATGCCAAAGGCACACTCCACCAGTGGCCGGGCCAGTGATAGGTGCAAGTTAAAGATCCTACGCCGGTGGTCAAGGTTTCGTCACGGATATGACCACATTAAATTCCTTGACAATTGAAAGGCCTCATCCCCAACTACAACATAAGGCACAGGTTCAATATTGGAGCCAGGAAGCTGACGTGGTGGTGGTAGGTCCGTCTGGTTATTGCGCAGTCGCCGACCCATAATGGAAGAATTGAAGACTCGAGAGTCTCCAGTTCTTCCATAAGCCCCAATGTCTACAATTATAAACCTGTAGTTACTGTCAACCAGAGCCAACAGAACTACAGAAAAATATTGTTTATGATTATAGAACTGGGACCCTGAGTTCGGCGGCTTAAACACACGGATGTGGCTCCAATACAATTGGGAAATTGGCATTGCTCCTCAAATCCCCTGGCAATCCTCATCCTGTCTTCCATCTTTGGCTCAGGCATGACCACTTGATGAAGTGTGATCCAGATTTGGGAACATGTATCACGAACTATGCCAGATATGGTTGATCTCCCTATCAAAAACTCCAGATGGAGTGCGGCATATGAAATGCCAGTTGTGAGGAACTACAATTAAAGAAATGGACATAGATCAAACATTACATCATGCAAAAGGTTTAAAAAATTAAATATAGATCACCAGAACAGTGTGTAAATAACAAGCAAGCCAAACACTACATATACACAAGGCAGAGGTCTATGTGAATTTCACATAAACATCATAGTATTGTTACTTAGAGCTGATATTTGGGATATATTAAAGAAGATAATGAAGCAAAAGAGGTAATTGACAAAGAAAAGTTGAGGCAAAACACATCATCAACATACAGTATGTAGCTGAGGAATACATACCGTAACGTAAGGAGAAGGTGCTCCTCTGCAGAAATACATTTGCGCATCCTGGTGTCCTGGTAGGTGTTCCCTGGGTGCACTATCTCCAACAAAACATCAAAGGTGGCAATGGTCATCCGACAATATAGGAAAAACTTGTCGGGATGTGTCCGTAGAGATGCATAAAGGCGGTGAAAATGGCCTTTATGCACCTACATTTGTCTCCTCCTCCACGGATCAACCATCACTGGGTATGGCTGCCAAAAGCGGTTGGACAAAACCAAGTTGTACAGAACTCGGTCAGTTGGGGTGAACTGAAGTGTGTCAGACATTTTGCCAAACAACCAGCAGTACTCCAAAACAAGAACATCAACAACATGAACAGATTGGAGGCTGCCACCTGATGCAGAGCCAATAAATAGGCTTGCTGATGATGGTTTAAATGATTTTCAGGCCTAAAAACAGTTATATGTCCATTTTGCAAGGTCACGAGAAAAAAACGCAAAACGGATGCCATACGGATTACATACTGATGCTTACATGCGCAAAATACGCAGCCACACCGTGACAACGGATGAAGAACGGAACACTGTTCAGGGAACTTTTCTGCGTATTACGGCCGTATAATATGGTCCGTATTTTTATACGTTGGGTCTGATGCCGGCCTAATAGTCCTCCAAAAAGAATAATGGGCCTCACATAGTCTTTCATATAGTATAATGGACACACAGTCATTCATACAGTATAATGAAAAAAAAAAAAAAGCAAATACTCGCCTTTCCTTGATCCTCTGCTGCTCCAGTCTGAGCAGAGAGCATTCGGCATCTCTTCACTGCTTGGCACAGCGGGCGCGAAATAGTGACGTCATTGTGCACACTACGCTGAGATGTTATACTCAGAGGGAAAATGATGGTAAAGGGAATGTTGGATGCCTCCTCCATCATTGCTTTCAACTGTATCAGGGTCCAGGATGCTGATACAGCTGAAAGTATGGTGCATGGTCGAGGGGTGAGGCCGGCGTTGTGGGGCAAATACAACGACCCTGCTTGGCCAGATTTGGCCAACGGGCCAGAGTTTGACATGTGTGGTTTACTCATACGGAGTGGAAGAGATGCATTTTTCTTTTGGGTTTTCTCATTAAGTGGCAAGGTGCCAGTAGGTTTGATAGTATCATATATCTGCAGTGAAACATTTTCAATTTTTGTGGTAGATAGTCTTTTAGTAAAGGGTCACTAACTATGCCAGTGACAAAATAAAGTTGGTGACCTGACATTGATCTTTATTATTTGTTAGAATTAGAGAAGAGCAAATTTGTTCGTTTTTTGTGCCCGAATCTGATTTTGACATATTCTAGCACTATTCATGTCGAATGTTTGTTTAAAGTTCGGTTCTGAATTTATTCGGTAATTTTTACTGTTTGACGAATATTGCAAAAACAATATTCAATGCCGATTGTATTCAGAACCGAATCCAAACAAATTTCCTCATCTCTAGCTATAATAAAGTTAGGCTGACAACTGTGATCCGCGTTTTTTAATACAACATTAATTCAATATTGGCCCATTACTGTCCTTCACTTTAGTGTTATTATTTTTTTTACAATCATTCTCCTACTCATCATGCTTTTTACATGTTTTCAATCATGTAATTTCTTTTAGCTAAGCAATTTGTCAAGTGATCTGTATACATTGCTACAGTACATTTATTAAATATATGGCTTTCATCTCCATAATCTCCATTTATATGATTATCCTTTCAGCCTATGATGTCATTGTTTACCTCACTTCCTGCCATTTTTACATATTTCTGCCTGCTCCAATGTGTCTGCATTATGCATTATTGGCCTGAGGAAGACATAATTTCTATGTTGAAATGTGTTGCCCTCTTACACATTGATTTTTGCTTATTTATTTTGATAAATGTCCACTTTTTGGATCTTACTTCCCTGCCTATTCTAATCACATTGCTCCTATTTTCTCCATTTTTTACTGACCAATATTACGTTGCATTACCTGATCAACCGTAGGGAGTTAGCAGCAGCTGATAAACTGATCCATAGTGCATTGTCGTTATTCTTGCTATTCGCACAACTATACAAGCTGTGTTCATTATCTGGCAACCTCTTGCTATCCTCTCAATTTATTGTGTACCAAGAGCCCTCTCCACTAGGTTGAATTTTAATAATAATCTGCATATTCAGTCAGTTTCAGAGTAATTTTTTTACTGTCAGGAATGCCCATAAAAAGAAGTGGGCCACTGTGTAAAAAATATATGGACCCCATAGTTTCTAATAACTTATCATAAATCATCCCTGAAGTTCTCCAACAATCTGACAGTAATTGTTATCCAGAAAATTCATTAATTCAATTCCTTACATGCATTCTGCTTTTAAAGCAGTGATGGGCCCCTAACCTATTGAGCCCGTGCATAGCTGCATACATTGCACATTGGGCACGTCCAACCCTGACTGGATGAACTCTTGGAATGATATGTATTATTAGTTATAAAAAATAATTTGGTCTGTAAAGAAAAATAATGTTCGTTAAAAAAAATCTGCATGAATGATTAGAAGATTATTGTTCTGATTAAAGGTACCTTATTTATTATTGTGTACATCATGTGTAATATGACGGGCAAATAAACCCATTAGCCCCAAAATTACCATATCCATAAATATTTTGTTGAACTGATGTTATAGACGTTCTGCAATTGCTTCTGTCGCAGATCCCAATTAGACTGAGTACTTTGAGACTTATAGTACCAGGCATAGGGGTTAACTAATCACTGCAATAAGTGGTATAAATCTACCTTTTCTTTGCTAGGTGACATTTGAAAAGGTAAATCTATCCTAATCTGCACAGTTAGGACAGAATAATGGCAAAATTGATTGGAAGAGTTATGACTTTTAGAATTTAGGTTCACGAAACGTCAGGCACAATATGAGCAGAGCAGCCCAATTGCAGAGATACTTAACATTTTATGGAAACAGAGCTAAGAATAATGATGTGATAGCCCAACATAGCATTCCTCCAGTCCTATCTCTGCTTTCCCTTTCTACTTACCAGTTAGCTATCAAGAGATAGGAAACCAGGACAGCAGAGTTCTGTAACCTGTCTTTTTACAGCTACGTGACAAGTGACAGTGGAGTTGAAGACTCCTATGCTCTTTCCATAAAGGTTAAACATGTACAGTACACTACTGTCCCCATTGTTGCTAGTCTACAAAAGCTCATTCCTGTCATTTAGCGCAAACTAATGTCAATGAGTTGATCCAGCTAAGACCTTTTCATTGTAGTCTAACAGCATAGAGAACAGGCTGGTTTTGCACATCATTTTCTGTGATAACGTGTGTTATTCCTTATTTTTCAGATCATGGACCTATTACAATAAATGCGTCTTTCCACATTTTCTTTTTTGCTTATTTGAAGACCAATTGTCCTCATGAAAAAAAAATGGGGACATTTCTGCTTTGATCCGTGTGGCGGATCAAAGTCGCCAATGCAAATCAATGGCACAAGGAATAAAAACAGCACATGGATGTCATCCATGTGTTGTCCGTATTTTACTATTTAATGGATAGAGGAAAGCTAATACATTTTATACTTCATATGAGAAAACTGGATGCAGCTAGGATTCTAAAAACTGAAACATAGACAAAAATGCATCCAGCACCCTGAAAATATCACAAACTATTTTTTAAGTAAGACAAAGAACTGATGTGTGAATCCAGCCTAAGTCTACATCAGTGTGTTAGAAATTTATTTCTTCAGAATTAAAATACTGCATATACAATATTACCCCAGTTACAGTGGTAGGTTAGTCTCGTGCCTGCATAGAAGAGCTGAATGGGTCTCCTAGAGCCCAGCAGCTTCTTCTCCCTCCTTACACCCAGCTATCACAATACTGCTGGGTAAAGAAACGTTAATAGTGCTTCATATTACTATATACACTGCGCTTGTTCAGTGCCGTGTATACAGCGAATGGGAATGCAAGTGATGGTAACAAATGTCTTCTCTATGGGGAGTCTGGCTGTGTCTGACAGCCAGCTCTCCAGTCCAGCAGCCTCATGTCCACGTGCAGCTGCTATTCTATGCAGTAACTTTTTAGAATGACACTGCAGAGCAGAATGTGGACCACACAGACGTTAATAGTCTATTGGCCGTCCAGAATGTAAATTCATTCCTAAACAGAAAAGAATGCTCATGCAACTCCTCAGAAATTATTAATTCATTATATCCACACATCTGCAGAAAGTGTTAATACTCAAGGACCAAAATAAAAAATGTCTTTGGAATGCAGATAATCCACATTTATTCAGACTTTGCAAGTAACTTTCCAAGATTCTATCTCTGGATTTATTCTTGACCTGCTTCTGGTTCCTGTCATTGTTGCCATTGGACTATTTGCATGACTTTATGCCTTAGAGTTCGTACCATTTTTGAATGCCCATTTTTTCTTAATACATTTCTTTTGCTTATAATAGCACTGTATTTTAGCACCTCATATCCATGGGTTGATCAAAGTAGATGATTTTTATTTTTACCAATCTCCTCTCACTCAAGAACTTGGAAGTTAGTGACCTGTGAGTTGCTGTGAGTGACTCAAGAACTGTGTATGACTCAAGAATTTGAAGTTGTTAAACTGTGTGTGGCTTTTTATTTAGAAAACTTAATATAATTCTCTGGACTATACATTATAATAATGATCTACTATTTTTTTTGCAACATTAATGTTAATGTTAAAAGGAATGAGGCTAGGTCCAAATGCTCAATTTGGTCTCATATCTCACAAAGTAGTTAGTGATGAGCGAGCATGCGATGCATGTGTTGCGTGTGATCCCTGCATGTGTTGCAGCTGTCGAACAGACGCGAGACATGCAGGTGCGGGGACTCGAAAATAGTATTAGAGCATGCCGAAAACACTCTTTTAGCACTTGTACATGCTCAAATAACACCTTATCCGAGCACACTCACTCATCACTACAAGTAATACAGTTAACTCCTTGCAAATGCTGGCCTACATAACCATCCTATGGAAAATATGCAAATGAAGAGTCCTAAAATGTTAAAGGTAGTCTATCATCCCGAAAATATGAAGTAATTTGCAAGAAAATAATATTGGGGCAACATCAAATCATACCAGGCATATACAGTTTAATTTAGTATTTGTGAAAAATCTACTTTTAACTATAACGTAAATGAAGGCATTTTGGTGCAGTCTAGGCATGGCCAATGCTGTGGGTGCAATGTGATACTCTCCTGTTTGCATATTAAAGCCAGTCCCATGTCTTGATTGACAGAGCTCTGCTGAAAATAATGAATGCTGTGGAAAACCAGTTTGTGAGTCTGACACTGGAGGAGTGCAGCGGTGGGCAGTGCACAATGTGGTTATGAATGCAGTCTGATGCCTGGTACCAGCCTGTCTGTGGCCACCATTTTATGCACCAGGAAGTGTAGCAAGCAGCTTCAGTGAGGAGAGGGTGTTGTGACGTGCGCATGGTGTCTTTTTTCTTCAATACACAATCCTCTTCACTGAAGCTGGTCGAGTAGTGGCCAAAGACAGGCAGGGACCAGGTGTCCGCCCCAGCCACATTGTATGTGAGTCACACGCCAGGGTCTGTGGGGTACCCGGCACCGAGCCCGTTCACTTCTATGGGGGATGTCATGGCGACACAGCTCGGTCCGTGGCCCTGGGCGCTCACTGAAAAGGGGGATATTTACAGGGGATTAAAGCTTTTGTAGGATGTTTGTGACGCCACCTGTGGTACCTGGTCAAGGTGACCAGCGCTGCTATACAGATCTGCTGAAGGGTTGGTGTTGGGCAGCAAGGTGTTAAGCCTTCCACAGGCAAGGCTGGGGTCCTTCAGGGTAAACGGAGTGTAGGGGTGCAGGATGGAGGAGGGGAGTTCAGCAGCAGGGGTAATAAGGTAGACACACACAAAAGTCTCTTTCTGTACCTTTACTGATGGAATGGCAGGCACATCCGGGGTGCTGGCAGGGTGAAGGATGCACGTCCAGTTCTTCCCACTGAGTAGGTGTAGGGCCTCCTCTCTCCTGTAATGTGAGTCTCTGACCTGTATGAAACGAGGTCTAACTCTGTCTTCAACTTTACACCCAGCTGATTTTGTATAGGGCTTTCTATTGGAAGAACACAGTCACTAATGGCTGTTCCTACCAGACTCCTGTCTTCCTAACCCAGCCACGTATCAACACCTATGGGCTCCTGCGACTTGTAGTCCCGCAGGGTCTCCGGTATCTCCTGCTAGTCGTGAAGAATCCAGCAAGCTCGGACCCGGCGTCCGGTTAATCAGAGTAGAGGTAAGCTATCAATGCTACTTCCACCTCTGTCACTCTATCCTTTTTCCACTCGCCTTTAGTCCTACTCGACCCTCACATAAGCACACGCTAGCAGATGGTAGACTGCTTCTTTCCTTTCTTCACCGCTCTCAAAGCGTCGGCACGCTTGCTCACTGAACTGCACTCGGTTGACTCAGTTCTGACTAGGCTGGAGTGGCTTGCTTTCCACTTGTACTAGCCTCCACACGTTGAAATAAGCTAGGAGCTGCAGATTTCAGATTCTTTCAACAACAGATGTCCTCTCTCTTCCCTGAAAGAACTAATCTGTGAGCTCTCTGAGGTGACTACTGACTGCAGCCCTCAGATTAACTAACTTCCTGTGGCTTCACCATCCTTATATACACTAAAAAGGCTCCCTCTGGTGGCTCTAGGGATTGGTGAAGATGTGTGTATGCATATTGGGTCCTCTAGTGGTCATTACCTTCGGTGCATCCCTCTGAGAAGTAAGAATCCAGGCACAGCTGGGCTCTACATATGCGCGCCTTCACAGGTACTTGGAGCATTCCGCTGAGCTTTTCCAGTGTCATTGTACAAGCGCAGACCTGAGAACTGTTTTAAGCAGCGCTTGTTCTTACTAATAAAAAAATGGTTGCACTCAGTAGTGTTAAAGCATGTCAATGTGAAATACGTGAAATGTGAATAGCAAAATGGCTTTAGATTTTAGGAAAAATACACCAGACACTTCGCCCAAAATTTGGTCAAAAAATGTGAGCCCATCCACCAACGTCAAAGTAATCTCATGAATCGGATGGGTCCCTGACCTCCCTGTCTAGTGTGAACACGTACCTAAAGGCTAATATCTGCATTCATGGATGAATGTGGACTCCTCTCTCAGTAAAGCCTACATATATGGGTTGGTCTGACCTAGATGTGATAGATGTAATTAAAATCACCACATGGTGAAGGGCGGAATGCTCCCTCAGAAAGATTAGCATATAAATAACAAAAAAACTGACTGAAACACCAAGAACTAGTCTGAACAAGTGCATACCAAAAACCACCTTACATATCAAAAATAGGAAAATGGTTGCACTCAATAGTGTTAAACCATGTCAATGTGAAATACGCAAAATGTGAATAGGAAAATGGCTTTAGAATTTTAGGAAAAATACACATGAGAAGCTTTGCACAAAATTTGGCCAAAAAATGTGAGCCCATCCACCAATGTCAAAGTAATCTCATGAATCAGATGGGTCCCTGACCTCCCTGTCTCCCTCCCGGTCTGCTGCAGATCCCAGGTTGTCATGCCAACCCATCGGCAACCCACGGTCAAATGACACGGATGTCAGTGGGCGGGTATGTTAAATGCCGCTGTCAGAGATTAACATGTTAATAGCCGCAGGTGGATCGTGATTCCACCCATAGCTGTTAGGAGCACTTGTCATCTGTTCAAATCAACTGACCTGTGCCGGAAAAAGTTGCAGGCTCCCCGCCGGTGCCCGTAGAAACAGGGGGAGCCTACCTAAGGTAGAAAAGGGGTTAATTGGTATTTTGGGGGTGACAGCCTACCTTTAAACTGAGGGCTCTCAATCTATCTACTGGCTAACATGGAGCAAAGCTATTTTTGGGGGAGTTGTAAAGTCTTGTTGGAACATGTGTCCTGAAGACTGTCTCATCAATAGCAGTTTCTTTCCTGTTTGAAAACAAAATTATATATGATAAAATACCTACAACTTGTTCCACAAAAAGCAAGTCCTTTGGAAAAAATAAAAACGTTTTGACTTTCGGAAGAAGGGGAAGAAAAAACTGAAAATCGCAGTCAGGAAAAGGTTAAATGCAATATATTGTCAACTGATAAATCTAAAAATAAAATTTTTCCAAACATCCATCTACACCCCTTTTATTGCATCAAAGATAAGAGGAACAATGAGCACTTGGAATGGTGTGTGCCCTGGATCACAGGCTATAGACAGATATTAGCTGTGTAACATAGCCTCCCTCTGTCAGGTCTGATGCAGGGTGAGCTCCTAAGCACACATAATATACAGGGACCCATAATTGGATGTACTGTAAGAAGGTGCAAGTGTTGCTCACGTGTCTCCTTGAAGACGTGTGTATTGCTGTAATGTGTTATGATATTTATTTGTTTAAAGATTTGCATCAGCAGCATGGATTTAATAGGGAGAGATAGGGTTAATATTTGGGACCAGTCCAGACTTGGAGGGGCTAAAATGAAGGGACAGCAGAAAGATTCCTGTCAGGAGTCAAAACAACCCACCAGTTACATGTTAAATGTGAAACAACACACCAATTTTGGTGCAGTGAGTCACAAAGACAAAACCCACTCCAAACACTTAAAAACAGGACCATATGGAGTGCAAATGATTTTAAATAGCAATGTTTAATTTGCCAAAAGGTTTTTTAAACAATTGCATAAAAAAGTTTTTTGTAGAGAAAAGGCAGACAAACGAATAACAGTCATAGGTTATCATAATAGTGAGTAGGAGAATATCCAATTGGTATTCATTGGTGTATGCAGCCTGAACTAACATACTTGTATATTACAAAGCTTCTCAAGCCAAATGGACAAGTGTTAATGTTCAGAAATGGCACATCTTACCTATATAGATAAGCAAGGCTGTCATAAGAAATGAGTCAGATAATGCATAACCTCCAGCAGAGGCAGACCTATGGTCTGAATAAGAAGCAGAAATGCATGAAGTGGGAGTCCGTGAAGTGAGTCGAGACCGAGGCAACGGATAATGTGATCGAGAGTAAAAGCAAAAGAAATTAAATGAAAAGTGTCTGAAGGACTGAGTGATCCTCTGGAAACACGAGGTCTCAGGCAGGAAGACTAGTAGGAAGGTACAGTGTTATCTGACAGTCAAGTGATGGATGAGTGCAGAGAAGGAAAGCAGGACAAAGAGAGTGTAAAGGTCGGCCAGGGCAGTAGTCGTGACTGAGTATTGCGAGCATTGTATATTCTGGCCTCCCAATACAGGAAACGGTACCTCTTATCTTGCAGGGTACGGTCAGTACTCACTGTGCTGTCAGTGTCCCCTTTGCTGCGCTGGCATGACGCTGCTTCTGGATCCCAACGAATAGAGACACAGTCCAGGGCAACTCTTAACTGAACAGATTTATTTACTTCAGGACACAGTACATCTATTTAGTTTCCAGCATTTCCATCACAGTATAGACAGCACATCACTTCATCTTTCCCTTCACTGTTCCTTGCGTCACTGAGTGTTTACCCCTGAGTGTCCTCCCGGTAAAGCATCACCACGGTGAAGCGCTCTCCTGCCTGTTTTGCCCTGGACATCAGAGATTCAGCCCATGTAGCTATACAACACATTCTGGAGTGACCTGCCAGTACACTTTTACGGTGACCTTCAATCTCCCTCTACTTCCTTCTTTTCTTTTCCTCTCTACTGCGGGTTCTGCTGTACCTTGCTCTTCTCTGTGTACCCCCTGGATTGCTGACCATAAATTTTAATGTTACGGGGTAGTTAGGCAGGTTGGTTATATAACCCACCTGAGCACACAGGGGTGTGGCTCCCGACTGACTCATACAGGATGACCTTCCTGACTTACTCCCCAGCTAACCCTCCTACAGTTAACTCCTATATGGCCTACAGCTACATCTATAATGTAATGAACTCAGTGCCCCCATCTAGTGACCATAACCCAGACTGCACTGTCCCTATAATATACATGGGGTAGTAATATGAAATATAGATATTTTACAATGGCACAAATATATAAATATACACACATGTTCATAACCAAATGGAGGTTTAAAAGGGTAAGACTCTCAACCCCTTACAAGAGAGCGCCCCATGTGGTAGTTCCAAGATGTGAGTAGAGAAGTTAGTACCGCCAATAGTTCCCTGAGGGGAAAAGGGGTTGAAGTATAGGATTCTAGCTTATCGGTTAATGGTGCTGTTGTTGGGAACCAGGGAAGCTCCTGAAGTACAGTACTGGGTGTTGTTGAAGTTAGAGAGAGAGGCTAATGCACAGAGGTGGAGCGAGCTCTGGAAGGAACGGTTATGTGTATGAAGGTGTTGAATGTTATAAGAGAAATGGCAATGAAGTTATATACCCGGTATTCGCTGTACATACTTTCCACTTTATTGTTCAATGAAAGACAGTTTATTTTTGAGTGGTGGTTTCCCTCATTGAACTCTACAACATCTAGTCCTGTCCAGTCGAAGTCAACATCATCATGCGGTTTGCAACGGTGTAGTGCTCCCACAGTTAAAGTCCACACATCCAGCAAGAACTCCCATTTTCATGTAGCATGTGCATGAAGAACATCATGTTACAGTATCAATATGTCCAATAATAGAAAGTGGTTAGAGACACTGCAGTTGAGGGATCATTACATACATTAAATCCACCCTCTGTTAGCTAATCATGGCTTTATTTACTCTTCCTTGGCAGAATAAGGCTACTTTTACACATCAGTTTTTTTACGTCAGGCGCGATCCGACCTTTTTTTTTAAACACCGGATCCGGCGAACTGAAATGCCAGATCTGTTTTTTTAACATTGACTAAATATAGCACCGGATCGCGCCGCATTTACATGCGTTTCGTCAGTTTTCTGCCGGATCCGGCGTCTGGTCTCATTCCGGCGTCTAGGAAAAACAGCTACTGTAACGTTTTTTGTCTCCGGCCAAAAAGCCGGAAGTGCCGGATCCGGCGCTTCCGGTCTTTGTTCCCAATGAAAGTCTATGAGCGCCGCAATGCACCGGATCCAGCAAAAGCCTGATCCGGTGGCCTGATCTGGTTTTTTAGTCTGAGAATGTTAATTAGCCCAGCCAGAAGCAAACCTATATATACCATGCCAGTGGGACACTCTGCCATAGCCATGCAACCATCAAGACCAAGCCAGCAACGAATTGCAGAGGATTTTGACCCAGCACCACCACCACCATCCATTGAAATGGAGTCCGGGGACCACCGTGACGTTGGAGCGGAGGAGACGGGAGAGACGACAGATGGTAAAATACACACACCCCATTATACTATGTGGGTATTGCTATACTGTTGGTGTGGTATACTATGGTATTGTATTTGTTTGGCATTGATGTATACTATGTGGGTATTGCTGTATACTGTGTTGGCATTGATGTATACTATGTGGGTATTGCTATATACTGTGTTGGCATTGATGTATACTATGTGGGTAGTGCTTTATACTGTGTTGGCATTGATGTATACTATGCATGTATTGCTATATACTGTATTGGCATTGCTGTATACTATGTGGGTAGTGCTTTATACTATGTGGGTATTGCTATATACTGTGTTGGCATTGCTGTATACTATGTGGGTAGTGCTTTATACTGTGTTGGCATTGCTGTATACTATGCGGGTAGTGCTTTATACTGTGTTGGCATTGATGTATACTATGCGGGTATTGCTATATACTGTGCTGGCTGTTATGATTTGGTAGCTGAGGAGAGCAGGCAAAAACGGCAATACACCAGAGAGGTTGGAATCTACTGGATTGCAGTACCCTGACTAACCACCACAACTAAAGGCAGCCGTGGAGCGTTCCTACGTTGGTCCTAGATGCCTCGTCACAGCCTGAGAGGTTAACTACACCTAAAGATAGAAAGAGGAAAGCTATCTGCCCCGGAGCAGATCCCCGAAGAACATAGGAAGCACCCAAACATGTAATGGTGGTTAGACAAGAGGCAATACAGACACAGACAGAAAATAGTATGAGCAAACGTTGGGGCCCAATCTGCCTAGACAGAAAAGGATAGGAAGGATACTTACTGCAATCCAAAAAAACCCTAAAAAATGCCAACGCTACTAATTGCAAAAACACCTGAGATCACACGACCTCTACCACCTAAATTAGTTCTCTGGTGTAACAAAACCAAGCCGCAGCCACTGAAAAAACTGGAAAAGGCAAATGAACAAATAACAGTGGCTCCAGAGGAACTGAGAGGAGCCCAAGCCCCCCGAGAGGGGGAAACCTGGCTAACCTCACAGAAATGCAGAGAAATATGCAAATGGTAAGCACAAAAACAAAAAACAGAAAATATCTTATCTGAGAGCAGGAGAAGAGGCAAGACTCAGCAAGCTTCCAAGTGAACCAGGAAACAACGTTGAGACAAGAACAATTGATCACCGGCAACCATGATGGGAGGGAACCTCCCTTATATCCAGCCAGTCTGTGATTCCTGATTGCCAATCCTCATTGAATGGTTCAGTACTGTTTGTAACCACCAGAGGGAGCTTCTGCTCAGAATTCATTTCTAACACATTCACAACAGTTGGCATTGATGTATACTATGTGGGTAGTGCTTTATACTGTGTTGGCACTGATGTATACTATGCATGTATTGCTATATACTGTGTTTGCATTGCTGTATACTATGTGGGTAGTGCTTTATACTATGTGGGTATTGCTATATACTGTGTTGACATTGCTGTATACTATGTGGGTATTGCTGTATGCTATGCGTGTATTGCTATACAGGTCCTTCTCAAAAAATTAGCATATAGTGCTAAATTTCATTATTTTCCATAATGTAATGATTACAATTAAACTTTCATATATTTTAGATTCATTACACACCAACTGAAATTTGTCAGGTCTTTTATTGTTTTAAAACTGATGATTTTGGCATACAACTCCTGATAACCCAAAAAACCTGTCTCAAAAAATTAACATATTTCAACCGTCCAATAAAAAAAAAGTGTTTTTTAAAAACAAACAAAAAAAACATCAAATAATAAAGTTCAGTTATGCACTCAATACTTGGTCGGGAATCCTTTTGCAGAAATGACTGCTTCAATGCGGCGTGGCATGGAGGCAATCAGCCTGTGACACTGCTGAGGTGTTATGGAGGCCCAGGATGCTTCGATAGCGGCCTTAAGCTCATCCAGAGTGTTGGGTCTTGCGTCTCTCAACTTTCTCTTCACAATATCCCACAGATTCTCTATGGGGTTCAGGTCAGGAGAGTTGGCAGGCCAATTGAGCACAGTAATACCATGGTCAGTAAACCATTTACCAGTGGTTTTGGCACTGTGAGCAGGTGCCAGGTCGTGCTGAAAAATGAAATCTTCATCTCCATAAAGCATTTCAGCTGATGGAAGCATGAAGTGCTCCAAAATCTCCTGATAGCTAGCTGCATTGACCCCGCCCTTGATGAAACACAGTGGACCAACACCAGCAGCTGACATGGCACTCCACACCATCACTGACTGTGGGTACTTGACACTGGACTTCAGGCATTTTGGCATTTCCTTCTCCCCAGTCTTCCTCCAGACTCTGGCACCTTGATTTCCGAATGACATGCAAAATTTGCTTTCATCAGAAAAAAGTACTTGGGACCACTTAGCAACAGTCCAGTGCTGCTTCTCTGTAGCCCAGGTCAGGCGCTTCTGCCGCTGTTTATGGTTCAAAAGTGGCTTTACCTGGGGAATGCGGCACCTGTAGCCCATTTCCTGCACATGCCTGTGCACGGTGGCTCTGGATGTTTCTACACCAGACTCAGTCCACTGCTTCCTCAGGTCCCCCAAGGTCTGGAATCGGTCCTTCTCCACAATCTTCCTCAAGGTCCGGTCACCTCTTCTCGTTGTACAGCGTTTTCTGCCACATTGTTTCCTTCCAACAGACTTCCCATTGAGGTGCCTTGATACAGCACTCTGGGAACAGCCTATTTGTTGAGAAATTTCTTTCTGGGTCTTACCCTCTTGCTTGAGGGTGTCAATGATGGCCTTCTTGACATCAGTCAGGTCGCTAGTCTTACCCATGATGGGGGTTTTGAGTAATGAACCAGGCAGGGAGTTTTTAAAAGCCTCAGGAATCTTTTGCATGTGTTTAGAGTTAATTAGTTGATTCAGAAGATTAGGGTAATAGGTCGTTTAGAGAACCTTTTCTTGATATGCTAATTTTTTGAGACAGGTTTTTTGGGTTATCAGGAGTTGTATGCCAAAATAATCAGTATTAAAACAATAAAAGACCTGACAAATTTCAGTTGGTGTGTAATGAATCTAAAATATATGAAAGTTTAATTGTAATCATTACATTATGGAAAATAATGAAATTTAGCACTATATGCTAATTTTTTGAGAAGGACCTGTATACTGTGTTGGCATTGCTGTATACTATGTGGGTAGTGCTTTATACTGTGTTGGCATTGCTGTATACGATGTGGGTAGTGCTGTATACTATGTGGGTATTGCTGTATTCTATGTGGGTATTGCTATATACTGTGTTGGCATTGATGTATACTATGTGGGTAGTGCTATATACTGTGTTGGCATTGCTGTATACTATGTGGGTAGTGCTTTATGCTGTGTTGGCATTGCTGTATACTATGTGGGTAGTGCTTTATACTGTGTGGGCCCTGCTGTTTACTATGCATTATACTATGGGAAGTGAATTTTACTACATGGATGACTATGGCGGTGCATTATACTATATGGAGCACTATGAGGAGTGTATTATACGATATGGAGGAATGAGTGTATTTGAATATATGGAGGGCTATGAGGAGTGTATTATACTGTGAAAATATTGTGTTCTGTGATGCCAGGAAAAATCCCATACTTCATCCTCAATTCTGCAAAAATATTATGTGTTATATTCTATCTATCTATCTATCTATCTATCTATCTATCTATCTATCTATCTATCTATCTATCTATCTATTTATCTATCTATCATCTATCTGTGATATCTATTAGCTAGCATCAATCTATCTATCATCTATCTATGATGATTGTCTCCATGTATTCATTGCACTTTTTTCAATTTATTCCACAGCAGAGGCCATCAACGCAGACCTGAGGCTGCAGCAGCACCACAACAACCTACTGAGTCAGGGGAGCACCGTGAAGTGGGAGTAGAGACGGCAGCAGACGCCAGACGGTAAATATCACACACCCCTTTACCCAAAACTTTAAACCACTTTTGTGTTTCAGCCAGGGCCATGATTGTCTCCATGTATTCATTGCCCTTTTTTCTCTTAACTGCACAGCAGACGCAGGGCACAGGCAGCAGCAGCAATGGAGTACGGCCGGCAGCAGCAGGACAGTAGTTCTTCTTCTGGAGCCCTCCCTCTCATCGGCAGCGTTTAGCGGTATTTTTTTTAATTTTTTTTTTCACAATCCCTCTCTGGGATAGATTTTTTTTTCTTTCACTATCCATCTCTGGGCTAGATATATATATTTTTTTTTTCTTTCACTATCCATCTCTGGGATAGATATTTTTTTTTTCTTTCACAATCCATCTCTGGGATACCTATTAACTTTTTTTTTTATAACAGGACTCTGAAGCTGAGGAGCTCCCAGAAGAAGGAAGGAAGGGGTGGACAGATACCCGGAGTGGGCTCACAATTCGTAAGTTTCCTGCATCCATCAATGAAACACAACATCACACTACACACAACATATCCCAAAAAAAAAAAAAAAAATGAACACTGCACACAACACATGCCTACATCAAAGCAACATTTTTTTTTTTTTTTATAGTCTTCCGCATCTGGGGCTTCAAGAGGTCCTCGCAATGCCTCCCACAGTCGACGTGAGCAACGTGGCGGTCTACATCCTGTAAGTAGAATGTTTTTTTTAAAAAAATTTAATTTTCAAGGTTTTTGGTTCCTCTTAATGTTTTTTCTATTTCTCATTTTATTTTAGGCTTCACAGCGTATTCCCGACTCAGACGGTGAGGAGGAGGGGATAGATGTGGACCTCCTCATTGATCTGATCCGAGAGCGGGAGCCGCTGTGGAACATGGGGGACCGCCGCCATTCTGATCAGATAGTGACCCGTCGGCTCTGGGAGAAGTCTGTTCCCAACTTGTGGGCTACTGGGTGGACCTTGAAGCTCGGTCCCAGTCTAAAATGCGTAAGTATATACAGTTCAGTTGGGCTGCTGGATTTAAAGCAGTGTTTCCCCAACTCCAGTCCTCATGAACCCCAAATGGTCATGTTTTCAGGATTTTCTTTGGTGCAACACTATGGAAATCCTGAAAACATGACCCGTGGGGGACATGAGGACTGTAGTGTGGGAAATACTGATGTTGTATACTAACCAATTTGTGCTATCTCGTTTCAGGGGAGAGAATTGTGAAGAGGTGGCAGTCTATCAGAGATCGCTTCAAGAAGGAGTTCAACAAAGAGATGCGGGCCCCGAGTGGATCTGCAGGACGCCAGAGCAAATATAAGTATGCAAGAGCCCTGGCGTTCCTGCGGGCATCAATGGTCACCAGAAGGTAAATATTGCAAAGGAAATGTTAACATGTCTAACTACATTTTTTTCCAGCAAGGGCCATTCAAATATAGTATATTAATTGCATTTTTTCTCTTTATTCCACAGCACGGTGACCAGCACTCGGGCGCCCGCAGAGTTGGGCCCTTCTGGGGCGATCCCTGAGGAGACCGGCACCGAGGGACACTTTGACCGCCCCGACCCATCCGCACCGACACGTGAGCCCTCTTTCCCCTCCACAGGCACTGGAGCAACGTGGCCACCTGCATTACATGAATCTGCTGGTGAGGAGATAGCATTCCCTTTACCCCACCCTTCTGCCACTGCCACCTCTAGTACACCTGCAGTTACTGGGCGGCAGCGGCAGAGGGGTCAGGAAAGGAGCTATGCGCCCGAGTTCTTGCATTTGAATGCATCTTTCCAGAATTGTCTGAAAGTATTATCTGAACAACTTGCCGCAGGCATTAATCAGATAAACACCAACATTTTGGAGGTGAAGACACTTCTGCAAACGATGCATTCGGAAGCAAGAACATCTCCAAATCACAGTTTTTTTAGGTCTGTAGCCGAGCGCATGGATACGCTATCTACTGACCAGCAGATGTATGTAATGCATACGTGCCACGCTGCTCTAGTGCAGGCTACCTCCCAACCTCCTCCATCCACCCCAGTCGTTCCTCCACCTCCCCCCCTCCAGCCGCCATCCCTCCTCCCCCTCCTATTCAATATCAGCCACCTCCCCAGTTCCAGCAACCTCCCCAGTATCAGCAACCTCCCCAGTACCAGCCACCTCCCCAACTCCAGCCACCTCCTCAACTCCAGCCACCTCCCCAACTCCAGCCACCTCACCAACTCCAGTCATTTCACCAACTCCAGTCACCTCACCAACTCCAGTCACTTCCCCAGTACCAGCAACCTAACCAGTACCAGCCATCTACCCCGTACCACACTCCTACCTCTTACCAATCTCCTTCCCCCTTCGAATTCCCTACCATATCACCTGCTCCTCCAGTCCCTGCCCCACCCTCCACTCCACCACCCATCACCTGTTCTGCCTCCAACTTGTCCTCCCATTCTCTTACTCTTTCCACCCCTTCACCTCTTACTGTTCCTTCCCCACCACCATCCCAGTCCTCTCTACACACTCCCACGGTCGAAGTGTCCCGCAGCCCCTCCAGTAGTATGTCCACCCCACACTAAACAAGTTTGTGATATATTTTACATTAAAAAAAAAACAGTCTTTTAATAAAAATTTTATTAAAATAATTTTTCACTTCAAATTTAACAAACTGGTTAAAAAAATATGGTCAATAAAAGTTGAATTGGTTGATTACAATTCTGTCTGTCGGGTTGTGGCCTGAACTTCTGCCATGTAAGCAGCAGGAGTTTATAGCTCCAGTGAGGACTTCACCAAAGCAACTTTAAAGCTACAAGAGGCCAATCTTTTTGCTCCTGATGACTACAGGAATGCTTTGTGACCACTTTGGGCACCTTTTCAGTCGATTTTAGGACTTATAAACAGAAGAAATCTGAAGTTTCCTCACAACAGAATCTGGGCCTAGTGAAAGTGAAAGTACATACAGGAAGTGGGATTCCATATAAAGAAACTAGCCCCAAGAGGAACCTAAAATCAATCTTCACAACCCTTTCGACCTATCAAGAGGCGCAAGAGAAAGTAGTTGCTGATTATATGGTATAGCAACCCCTTTATTTGCCTCTGGGAGGGTTCTGTGACTTCCCGGCGGTAATCGCAGCTTTGAGGTCGCAATTGCGACACCGTCGGATCGCAGGAGAGATCCCAAATGCAACTTAGACGCCGTCGGATCGCAGAAGAGATCCCAAACGCAATTTAGACTGTTGGATTGCAGGAGAGATCCCAATCGCATCTGAGATGCTGTCGGATCACAGGAGAGATTCCAAACGCAACTAAGACACCGTTGGATCTCAAGAGTGTTTCGCACCGCAAATGAGACGTTGTTGAAATTGCATAAGCTAAGATAACCTGCACGATAACAAAATGAGCACACCTAACAGGAAAATTAATACTAAGTCCTACCAATACAGTCATTCAAAATCCATAGAAGACCTTTCTAATTTGAGGAGTACAGTTAGATGTAGGTCACCATTGAGACCAGACAAACAAGAACGAAAGTGGACCAACCAACGCCCACAATACAATAAAGGGGGTAAAGAGGGGCCTAAGAATACTGTTTCACCCTCAAAAATTCCTACATTTGCATCCACCCTAAAGGGAAATAATAGAGAAATACAAAAACCAACCAATGGAGATGACATGGACACTACAAAGTCTCTCAAAAGATCTAAAAACATGATTCGAAAAACATGATAGAATTCTGAAAGAAACCTGTGGGCTATAAAACAAAGAATGGGGAAAATAGAAGACAGACTTTCTAAGGTTGAAAAAGACAACTCTTTCTCCTTCAAGCAGAGCTCTTGTCTCCAGGCCGAGATACTGATGTTGAAAAATAAAATCACGGACCTGGAAGACAGAAGCAGAAGAAGTAACCTCAAAAATAGAGGAATTCCTGAATCTGTGACACAGGAAGAACTACCTAAATTCACAAAAGATTTATTCAAGAAACTGGTTCCAAATTTGACGGATCTTGATCTTAAATTAGATAGAATTCATAGAATTCATAAACCAAAAGGAGTGGCCCCAGAGAAACCTAGGGACACAATAATAAAGGTCCATTTCTTCGGAACAAAGGATAAAGTCCTCAGAGCAGCTAGAGAGAAGAGCTCCTTTCCTGATCCATATGGAAATTTAAAAATCTTTGCAGATTTGTCAAGGGCCACGATGAACTCCAGGAAAGAATTTAAGGATATTACATCTAAATTAAGAGAACGACGCATAATCTATAAATGGGGATTTCCAACCAAACTAATCGTCAGATTCAAAGGTTAAGACTATCTAATCTTCACCCCGCAGGAGGGTCTCAGATCTAAGATTCTGGATAATGAACCAGAATTCAAACCAAGACTGTGAGAAACCTTGGTCTCAAAAATCCTGAAGTCTTTTCTCTGGTCCTATGCCATAAACTTATTTGGTAACCCGACCTAGGTGAGACTTTGCCTTGCACAAAGTCCTCCAAGAAAACTGATAGTTTCTAAGTTTGACTAGTTTCTATTTGTATTGTTTTCTGTTAATCCTTTGTTTTGACTGTTTTATAGGTTACTCATGAGAGTTCTTACTTATAATGTAAATGGACTGAATAGTCCAAATAAGAGATCATAAATTTGGAGAGAGATAAACCGTCTAAAACCTGATATAGTCTGTTTGCAGGAGGTGAAATTGGCTAAGGAGAAGCATCCAGTGTTTCAACATAATAAATATCCACACGAATTCAAATCCCTCCATTCCTCTAGGAAGGCGGGAGTACTAACAATGGTAAGTGGCGACGTCCCATTTAAACTCACGGAGGAGATTGCAGATGAATTGGGCAGATACCATATCCTCAAAGGTAGCATAAATAATAGAGTGTTTACCCTGGTCAATCTTTACGCACCCAATAGGAATCCTATCCCGTTTCTAAACAAACTGAACAAAAAAATTGAAAAAATTAGGTATGGTGATTTGATTTTGGCAGGAGACTTCAACATAGTGCCAGACCCTCAGATGGACTCGTCATCTTCGGTTCGCCATAAAGTTCAGAACATAAAAAACTGGCTAATAAACAATGAATACTTCGATATCTTCAGGTGTCTCAAAACCTCTTCAATTGAATACACACACTATTCTAAGGCACATTTGACTTCGTCAAGAATAGATCTCATACTCTCCAATATCTTTGAGTAAAGCAAAAAAAATTGAAATCCTACATAAATCTGTCTCTGATCATTGTCCAGTCCTGATTGAGATAGCACTGGACTCTTCAATTAACCCTAATCCACTCTGGAAATGTAACCCCACGTTATTTAAAATCAAAGAACATAAAAAAGAATTAGATAAAACCCTAAATAACTACTTTGCTGAATACACAAAGGAAGAGATAAACAAATTTACTCTTTGGAATGCCCATAAGGCGGTTGTTAGGGGAGTCCTCATTCAGCTTGCGTCTAGGTTCAGGAGGAAAAATAGAGAACAAATTCAGAATTTACAAAAACAAATATATTTAAAGGAGAAAGAACAAAATGAATTACGAGTTCCCTCGAATGATATTCACTCGGAAATCTTGGACCTTAGACGCAGGCTGGGTGCGGAAATATTACAGGAAGAAGATGCAATAATCAGAGCCTGTAGGGCTAAAATGTATACATCCATCAACAAGCCCACCAAATACATGATGCTAAAGCTAAAAAAAAGAGCGCATAAAAAAGAAAATTAATTATCTCATATCCCACTCGAGTCAAAAAGTCGTTCACCCCAAAGACATTGTCAAGACCTTTGCAGAATTTTACTGTAATTTGTACAACCTAAATGAAAGATCTGATTCTCCCAAAATTGACATTTCAATGATAAACTCATTCATGGACAAAATCAATCTCCCCAAGGTTAACTCATCAGACTTAGAATTAATAAATGCGCCATTCTCTGAATTGGAAGTAATTAGCACCATTAACAAATTAAAAAATCATAAAGCCCCTGGCCCTGATGGACTATCCAATGATTACTACAAACAATTTTCCAAGGTCCTGTCACCTCATCTAGTTTCTGTATTCAATTTGGCCGTCCAACTAAACTCCTTCCCCAAAGAAATGCAAGAAGTGGTTATTACAATGATTCCCAAAGCTAAAGGAGACCCTGGGAAAGCCCATAATTATCACCCCATTTCCCTAATTAATAGCGATACCAAAATCTATGCCAAAACATTGGCAGATCGAATCAAAAAAATTATTCCCAATCTTTTATCAACTGATCAGATAGGATTCACCGAAGGCCGACAGGCATCCGATGGCACGAGGAGGGTGTTAAATTTAATTAATTTAAGCCAAAACATGAAACTTCAAACAACTTTTTTAACATTGGATGCCGAAAAGGCCTTTGACAGAGTCAGTTGGCCTTACTTACAGGCCACTCTGAATAAATTTGGTTTTGATAAAAAATCCATCTCTTCCATTTTCTCACTCTACTCAAATCCCACTGCAAGAATTTTAGCTAACAATACTCTGTCGGACCCCTTCTGCATTACCAATGGTACCAGACAGGGGTGCCCCCTGTCCCCTATACTCTTTGTTTTGGCTATGGAGCCTTTTGCAGAAAGTATCAGGAAAAATGGAGAAATTAGAGGTATAGCATCTCAAAGTGCTGAACATAAAGTGGGCCTATATGCGGATGACCTGATATTTACTCTAACCGATCCCAAAATTCATTCAAAACATTAATAGGAGAATTAGACAGATTTTATGAAATATCATATTTCAAAATAAACCCCGAAAAATCAAAATTCATGGCAATTAATATGAATGAGACAGAAATCTCCGAATTGAAGCAAATGTCCAAATTTAGTTTTGAAGACAATTGTATTGAATACCTTGGTATAATCATTGAACCATATCTACACAAAATCATCAGAACTAACCTGGATAAAATTTCAAAAACAATCGAATCAGATCTTGCTTATTTCTCCAAATTTGACTTATCTTTGTTTGGCAGAGTGATGACGATTAAAACATTTATCTTACCTAAATTGCTTTATGTCTTTAGGACACTTCCCATCACCATCCCTTTCCAAACGTTACAGAGATTGCAAAAATTGATGAACTCTTTTGTTTGGTGCAATAAGAGGGCCAGAATCTCATCTGACATTCTATGTAAACACAAGCTTAATAGAGGAATGGGTCTGCCCAATCTTCAAGCCTACTATCATGCCTCACTCATTAAGTTGAGCAGATCCTGGTTTTATGAGGATAATATTCCAGCTTGGGTAGCCTTGGAGAACGAAAAAGGTTACATGGGTAATGCCAAAGATTCTTTCTTTAGACAAATAATACATAAACCCAAAATTTGTTCGTCCCACCCTATCTTCACTGCCGCCTTTAAGGCATGGAAACAACTGCTCAAGCCGACCATTCTTGAACTTAACAAAGCTGAACAAGTGAAAAAGGTTCCATTATCCTTTGTGTCAAAAATTTATAATATCCCACTCCTGCCCGTTTGGTCAGAAAAAGGATTAAAAATAGTAGGTGATTTGTTTACGAGCTCAGGGATTATGTTATATAGTGAGTAGTGTTGAGCGATACGATACCGCAAGTATCGGGTATCGGCCGATATTAGCTCTATCGGACTTTCGATACTTAGTTCCGATATTTTCGTCTTATCGGATACCGGAATCGGATTTGTCACTGTCACTGTCACTGTCAGTGTCCGTCGGTCGGGTCTGTCAGGAGTCAGCGGCACTTACCTGGCAGAAGATCTCCGGCGGTCATGGGCTGGACTGCTTGATGGCCGCCATCATCTTTCCCCGGCGGTCACATGCAGTTTCTCGCGATAACTGCAGTGACTGCTGGGTAATCCCGGCCGTAAAGCAGTCAGTCCGATGACGTCACCGCCGGGGAAGCAGGTAATCAGCTGTGCTGCGTTGCGATGACAGGCTCTGCCTGTCATTGCGATGTAGCAGAGCTGGATCGTCGTGGGACTGTCGTTACTATGGACTGCGTCGGACAGGTGGTATACTGTTGTTTTGTTTTTTTTCTTTTTTTACAGGAGATCGATGGCGTCGCAGGAATGAGAGTATAATAAAATTAATGAAAACTGTGTTGTCTCTTTTATTTCATTAAAATACTTTTTTCTTGCTGTGTCTTTTTTTTTATACATTTAAAAACTTTGGGATTAATAATGGATCGGTGTCTTATTGACATCTCTCCATTATTAACCGGGCTTATTCTCACCGTGCAATCAACGGTGACATTAACCCCTTATTACCCCACTTGCCACCGCTACAGGGCAGTGGGAAAAGCCGGGTAAAGTGCCACAATTGGCACATCTTTTGATGCGCCAAATGTGGGGCTGCTGTAGCCTGGTATTATCAGGCTGTTGAGGGCCAAAATCCATGGGCCTTGACAGTCTTTTAATACCAGGCCGCAGCAGTCTGCATTTTACTTGGCTGGTTAACAAAAATAGGGGGACCCCTACGCCGTTTTTTTTTTCAAGGGGATCCCCTATTTTTGTTAACCAGCCAAGATATGCAGACTGCTGTGGCCTGGTATTATCAGGCTGGCAAGGTCCATGGATATTGGATCCTTACCAGCCTGAAAAACCAGGCCTCAGAAGTCTGCTTCATCTGGCTGGTTAACAAAAATAGGGGGGACCCCACGCCAAATTTTTTTCGAGGGATCCCCTATTTTTGTTAACCAGCCAAGATATGCAGACTGCTGTGGCCTGGTATTATCAGGCTGGCAAGCAGGGTCGGACTGAGGCACCGGGACACCGGAGAAACCTACGGTGGGCACCAGCTCCTGCGTGGTGGGCCCTGATTTGAAAGGATAGGTCGCGGGGCAGAGGGGGCGGTGGCCCCGGAGCCCGCGCTCTGAGGGGGCCCACCCGGAGCTACGATACAGTTACATTCTGCGGCAGAGCAGGGAGAATCGCTCTCCCTGCTCTGCCGCCCGGAAGCTATGGGGCCTGAACAGGCGTTGGGGGGGCCCGGTGCCAGCAGTGGGCCCCCCACCCGTCATCGGAGGGTCAGCTGTATCGGCATCCAGCCGATAAAGCTGATCGCATGGAGAGAGAAGGAGCGAGCGCTCCTTCTCTCCCATAATCCCCCTCTCAGCGTATGACAGCGGGCGCAATAACATCACCTGCCGGCGCCCGCTGTCAGACGCTGAGAGGGAGAACAGTGAGCAGCACAGAAGCCGGGAGGTGAGTTTTTTTTTGATTTTTTTTTTAATGGGGGTGCAGTCGAATCCTGGCTGGAGAAGTCATCATGTCGGTGTGGGCCAGATGGAAAAGACATGAAAAGTGAACAATTCCATTAGAAAGAACATCAGCGGTAAGTCATTATCTGTACCTGTGCTGTAATCTATTATATGTTCTGTAGGACTGGTATTATTTAACACAGACCATATGGCGGTAATATCAATATTGGTCTTTTTATATATAGATTATTTTGGCCAACAGCGCGGTCATTTGCTGAGGTTCTCTGATGATGGGCCCACTCAGAAGTTTTGCCCCCACTAAACCAAAACCCTAGCTACGCCTATGGCTCTCTCTCTAGTCTTTCTTTCTCGCTCTCTGTTCTTTCCTTCTCGCTCTCTGTTCTTTTTTCTCTCTGTTCTTTCTTTCTCTCTTTTCTTTCTTTCCTCTCTTTCTTTCTCTGTTTGTTCTTTCTCTCTCGCTGCTCTTTCTTTCCTTTCCTCAGTACCAGCCACTGTGCCCTCATTACCAGTCAGTGTGATCAGCAGTGCTAAATGGTTACGCTTGGGGCGAGGATATGGGTGTGATTAGCTGTGAAATGGGTGTTGTCGGGGCGTGGCCTAAAATTTTCAGCGGCGCGCAACACGCGCCGCAGCCTTTAAGCCTCTTTCCTGTCTTCCAAATTTGGGAGGTATGCTGTATGACCTCCCTACAACTTCTGGCCATGCTCCTGATGAGCGCGACGGATGGTCTCGTGAGGGATCTCCTCCCACACCTGGACTAAAGCATCCACCAACTCCTGGACAGTCTGTGGTGCAACGTGGCATGGCCTAAAATTTGCTGCAGCAGGCACAGCGTGCCACAGCCTTTGTCCCTCTTTCCCTTCTTCAAAGGTTGGGAAGTATGATGGTGGGCCCCAAGAATAATTTTTCTCTGGTGGGCCCAAGGTACTCCAGTCCGACGCTGCTGGCAAGGTCCATGGATATTGGCTCCTTAACAGCCTTAAATACCATGCCTCAGCAGCAGGGGCGTACATATAAATCATGGGGCCCCATAGCAAAAGTCTGAATGTTCCCCACCCCCCAAAAAAAAGAACCCAGAGGCATTGTAAATGTAAAGTGCCAGCACAGTGAGGGAAGTTGAGTCGCACAGAGACAGGGGTTTTGGTGGTACTCGGCACCGATCACGTCGACTTCTATGGGGGATGTCACGAGTAGCACAGCTCGGTCCGTGACCTGGGCGATCACTGGAATGTGGGATATTTCATGGGGATGATAGAATGTTCGTGTAGTTTGTCGTGACGCCACCTGTAGTACCTGGTCAGGGTGTCCAGCGCTGCTGTGCAGGTCCTCTGGAAGGGATGGTGTAGTGCAGGTAGGTGAAAAGTCTTCTACAGGTAACACGCTATCCTTCCAGGGCAGATAGATGTGAGATAGAGCAATGGTGCAAAGTGATGTAGCAGAGTGGACTATGCGTCGTAGTAAGAAAGCAGGAAACACTTCAAGTTAAACGTTGCATAATAAAATTTTTAATAATAACATTACAAAAGTGCAAATGGCTTATATTATGTGACATGTTTTGTTACTGTTCATACCCTTGATATGTGTTATACATGTGTGTTAATAAATACATATTCAACAAAAGTGCAAATAGCATTAGTGCCGAAGTTCGTGGAGACTTCTTAGGACTACAACCCCACCGGGGTAACTTCACAGTGTCCTTTACTTGTGCTTGTGGAGGACCCGCTCCAAACCTCCAACTGTGGTCTTGGATGGGCTGCAAGACTTTCCTTGAGCAGACCTCACTTTCGGCCACACCAAACGGGTTTTTAGTTTCTGAGGTAGTTGAAAATAGTGCACAGTAAAGTTTTTTGTAAAACCAAGATGGAGCACCGAAGTGCCAACTATTTACAGAAAAGTTTGTGAGCCAGTACAGTTCATGGCTTCAAAGTTCAACATTTTCATTACAGTGAAACACCATTACCCAACCTGGGTATATTAAGGCAACAATAAACTTGTTCTTCTGAACATTCACCCGTCCGGGTACATCAAACCATTACCCAACCTGGGTATACTAAGGCAACAATAAACTTCTTTTTATGAACATTCACCCGTCCGGGTACATCAATAATTTAACTATTTACATACAGAGACCTTGTCCGGGTTATTTAGACTTCTTTGGCTGGCCTCTTACAGGTACCACCTGGTACTGTTCTGGAGCTTGCCAAACATCCGTGACAGGAGGGTCCACCCAGACCTGATGACGTCGTGTGGCCTGTACAGTGACGTCGTGACCCGCTATCTGGGTCTGTGTGGCCACCTCTTTCGTCTCCCTCCGGGTCTGGAACCCTATGTCCCGGACTGTACGAACCCCAGGGGGCCTAACAGGCGCCGGGTACGGGCCAGCTATCATTATCATGTCCATAGCTGGGGCTGCTGAGGAGACCACTGAGGGAGGCTGGGGAGATTTACGGCGTGGGGTGGGCACTTGTGCAGAGGCCTGGTTGGAGGAGGCTGAAGGCTCATAGGGTCTGTCAGTTTCCTGACACTCTGGGGAGTAGGGGTCGCACCTGGTAACATTTAGGGCGTACCATCCATTGTAACCCCAGTGTCGGGTGTAAGTCACCAAGTCTCCTGGCAACAGGTCCCTCCCGGGTGTCCTTCTGGGAGGTGAGCCTCCACGTCCTGCCGGGTTACAAAAACTTCTAAATAAAGTCCAGGCTCCTGGATGAAGCCCCAACCACCTTTTACTGCACCCTTACGCCGCGGCTCCCTCACCGTACTTTTATCCTTTCTCATACGTGCCTTCTCTGCCAGGTCCTTCTCCAGGTGACGTTGCCGAAGCTTTTGGGATTCTCGCTGCTCCCTTTGTCGCTCTGCTTCCCGCTCCCGACGTCTCCACTCTTCCTCCTGACGCCGGTTGTAATTCTCCTCCACCAGCAGCTCCATGTCTCCAACATCAAACGCCAGCTTATGATGTCCGGTTTGCGGCAGCTCTCCTGGCGCCCGCCAGTCCTGGCGGCGCTCACCTGTGGCGGAAGCAGCCGGCTCTGGAACATATGACGGTCGGGGCTCGGGTACAGGCAGGTAGAGCTCTGGTGCCTGCGCGGCCTCCTCCATGAGGACGGGTGTCGCTTCTTCTGCCTCAGCGACGGGGGCAGACAGCGGGATCTGGGGTGCTGGTGCGGCGCTTTCAGCAGGAATGGGTGCCTCCACTGTGATACTGGCAACCGGTTCAGATTGCAAGGGCTGGGATGCCCGCACGGCCTCCTCTACTGGAACGGGTGCCTCCACTGAGATAATGGCAACCGGTTCAGATTGCAAGGGCTGGGATGCCCGCACGGCCTCCTCTACTGGAACGGGTGCCTCCACTGAGATACTGGCAACCGGTTCAGATTGCAAGGGCTGGGATGCCCGCACGGCCTCCTCTACTGGAACGGGTGCCTCACCTTCCGGTACAGACACTTCAGGGGGTAAGAGGGATTGGCGCCGCTCCAATTGTAGTTTTAGGGCCCGCCAGCTCGCTTCCATCCTGGCGATCTCCTCCCGGTGCCAGGCCAGGTCTCTCAGGGTATCCTCCGCTTCTTCCAGCGTAGGAGGGTTTCCAGGCCGGGTGCCAAACGGTGGCTCCGTGGCGATCGGGTCGCTTCCGTGGGGGGAGAGCTCTGACTCCTCCATCCCTTCCCACTTCTGCTCACGTCCATTCGCCATCTCTGCCAAGTCACATGTGTCATTAGCATCAGGAGAGGCGACATCTTTTGTAGGGAGGCGGGACCTTCGCGTTCGTTTCCGCCCACTGAGGAGGATGAGGAGGCGGAACTCCAGAGCTGTGGGGCACGATCTTACATTGCAGTAACATTTAGAGTGTGCGGACATCGTTTTCGCGCCACGGAGTGAGTGTACGCCCACGAGAGCACGCCCTTATTCTTCACCTGTGCCTCGTGGCGCAGATATGACGGAAAAATGGCAAATACAGTCTATGATGATTTTTGCAATTCTCAAGCAAAAAAACAGTTCAATTAAGGCACACAGGACTCGCTTATAGCGAGCTTCTGAATCCTGTTCGTGACGCCAAAGTTGAGTCGCACAGAGCCACAGGTTTTGGGGGTACTCGGCACCAAGCCCGTCGACTTCTATGGGGGATGTGACGGGTAGCACAGATATGTCCGTGCCCTGGTCGCTCACTGGAATGTGGGATATTTCCAGGGGATGATAGAATGTGTAGTTTGTCGTGACGCCACCTGTAGTACCTGGTCAGGGTGACCAGCGCTGCTGTGCAGGTCCTCTGGCAGGGATGGTGTAGTGCAGCTAGGTGATAAGTCTTGTACAGGTAAGACGGTATCCTTCCAGGGCAGATAGATGTGAGATAGAGCAATGGTGCAGAGTGATGTAGCAGAGTGGAGTATGCGACGTAGTAAGAAAGCAGGAAAGGAAACAATTATTACTACAAAGACATGCAGCATAAGGCTGCCTCAACCCCTCCCATCCAACTAGCTACACCCTGTTCTAACCAGCCTGAGCTAGACCATCCCATTGGGTCCGCCTACACTCAGCTGGCATAGTGTACTGTTGAATGCAGTGGTTGGAGTCAATGGGGTGTTTCCTCCTTACCTGAGAGTAAGTTGTCACACCGCTGGGTGCGATGCAACATCTCTGTGGCGACTGGACCCTCGGGTGCTTCTGTCTTTTCACAAATGCCGGCTTTACCCGGCAATTGAATCAGATGCTATTTTACTATGTAGAAGTGAATAAACTATAAATATATGTATATATATATATGTCACAATGACATGTATATATATATATATATATATATATATATATATATGTATTCTAAGTGTGTATATTTTGTGTTTACAAGGAAAGAAAGTGTTTTTTTAGTTGCAATATTTTGTTCCCATAGACTTACATGGGACTTCCGGTATCGGAATCGGATATCGGCGATATTTAGTGATATCGGCGATGCCATTCCGATCCGATATTTTTAGATATCGAGCAGTATCGCTCAACACTAATAGTGAGTTAAGACAAAAATTTGCGTTGGCTTACAGCAATCTAATTCCCTTCCTTATGTTTAAGGAACACATCAAAAAATTTATGAATAACCATACAGTAAATTATTACAAATTAAGCCTGCTACTGGATAATATCCGTAATGACTCAATGTGGAGTCTGAACAACTTATACAAAGCGCTTAATAAAGATACTGTTGCCAATAAAAATCAATATATGAAAAGGTGGGAAGATGAATTGCATCTTAATTACTCTGTAGAACAATGGGACGTCGCTACAAAATACACTTATCATTCTACTATTTCTGCCACTTTGCAAGAGTCTTATTTCAAAATGCTATGCAGGTGGTATTACACACCTACGAGACTCGCTCACATAAATAAAGACCACTCCCCGCTTTGTTGGAGGGAATTTGGTCAAAAGGGTAATTTATACCATCTGTTTTGGAGTTGCCCTAAGGTTAAAGCCCTTTGACTAGAGGCAACAAAACACATCAACACATTTGAAAAAGATTTTGCTATCACTCCACAAAGAGCCCTGCTTTCCTTGGATATGCAGGATGTTTCACCCACCACAAGGTATATCATAATTCATATTTTTTTAGTAATTAAAAACGAGATTGCTTTTTGGTGGAAAAAGCAAACCTCACCTAAGTTTGCTGATATCTTAGAAAAAATCAACACCCACAATAACATAGAGTGGAGATTTGCTGTCAACAATAACGGAATAAACAAATATTCCAAAAAGTGGAAAGTGTGGAATGAGCAATTCCAAACCGGTTAAACCTCTTAAATCTTTTGATAAAGTAATAGAATAGAATTTAAACCGATTACTTCTTCCAAGGATATTATCTCTCTCCAACTTGAAAAATGTTTGTATAAAATCTATATGTAGCTTTAATTTGCTTTTGATTAACAGGTCTGTTTTGTAAAGTTTTGTAATGTTTTTTCTAAGTTCGGTCCTTTTCTCCTCTCCCCATATCTCAACCTTCCCTCCCTACCCCCCTTCCCCTTGTCTTTCCACCCAATTAAAATATTTAAAACCCTAATAAAACTATTTGAAAAACAATTCTGTCTGTCGTTTATTTCTAAGGTACCATATGTAAGGTTACATCTGTAAAAATAAAGATAACATACAGTAAAAGAGTAAACACCAGTAACAACATTACATATATTTTGTGTATAAAAAACACATGCATAGCATAGAAAAAAATGTACATAATACACAACAAGGTAGACAATTTTTTTTTAAAAGTTAAACTGTAGGTAAAGGAAGTACTGTACATGACTTTGGTTCAGGTAATCAGAGCAATTTCTCAAACTCGGTCATCCTGCCAGTCTACTAGTCCTTCTGGTGACATAAAATATTCAGCAAATCTGTCCCTCATCCTTGAAACCGCCAGTGAACTGTGATTGGTATTGTTCTGGTAATCATGTAAGGTTGTTTCTTGAGAGTGGTCCTCAATGGAAATCTGTTCTTTGCATATAACAAAATTATGCAGGACCACGCACGCTTTAATTACTTCGTCCACAGTCTCAGTCTTTAGATTTATCGCAGTCAATAGTACACGCCATTTTTCTGTCAGGATACCAAAAGTGAACTCCACCATTCTTCTTGCTCTTGTGAGCCGGTAATTAAAAATGCGTTTGGTATGGGTCAATCCTCTGCTGGCATACGGCTTTAAGAGGTGTTCGGAGAGCTGGAATGCCTCATCACCGACACACACGAAAGGCATAGGTGGCCCAGAGGTTTGAGGCAGCGGCCTAGGGGGTGGGAAATGGAAAGTGTTCCCGTACAGTCGACGACCCATCGCAGAGTTTGAAGACCTGTGAATCATTTGACCGTCCATAAGCCCCAATGTCCACAGCTATGAATTTATATTCTGCGTCAGCGATGGCCATCAGGACAACAGAAAAAATTTTTTTGTAATTGAAATATTCTGATCCTGTTCCCGCTGGCTTTACAATCCGGATATGTTTCCCATCAACAGCTCCAAGGCAATTGGGAAACTGGCAGATCTGTAGAAACTTCTCCGAAATTTGCATCCACCTCTCTGTAGTTGGCTCAGGAAGAAATTCACTGACCAAACAGTCCCACAGTGCACGGCAGGTGTGCTTGATGATTCCCGATATTGTAGATATTCCAAGTCTAAACTGAAAATGTAGTGAGGAGAGCGATTCTCCACTTGCAAGGAATCTGTAAACAAAAAGAAAAAAAAAATTAGCTCACAATCACAACATTACATCGCAGAACTCAGCTATAACAATTGGAGATACACAAAAAATTCATTTTAATGAAATAAACACACAGTTTTTGACCATTTTTTATTGCACTGGTATTACTTCAATTCCCTTTTTCTCCTGTAATAAAAAAATAATAACAACAATACAAGTGTGTTCAAGCAAGCAGATCCAATACATATAGCTTACCTTATAGTGACCATGAGACGCTCCGCCGGAGAAATCGAGAAGCGGCAGTAGGTGTCACATCTTCTGATCTGGTCTTCAATCCGCTCCACCAACATATCAAAAGTTTCCTTCTTCATCCGAAGATATGAAAAAAAATTTTCCGGATTTTCTCGCAGCTCCATGTTGAGTGTAGAATACACACCACGGATTAGTCTCTGTGCTGTGATGGGGTGGATCCACATACGGCGTCGTCGCTGGCGCTGACGCATAAAGCGCTGCTCTGTCTTTCTCTCCTTCTCCATAACGATAATCTTCAAGCGATTCGCCTCCGCAGTAAAATCCACAAGATTCTTGAAAATATTGCCAATAATAACATCCATCTTCGCCAGTCACTTGCTCTTCTCTCCAACCTGCACTTTGCTCCTCTACAACCTGTCAAAGATAGGCTGTAGGAACACTGTATATATAGGTTTCCAGTAGCCAATCAGGTTTGGAAACAAAAGGGGCGTTTTGAAAACCGGATCTGTCGTAATCCGTCAAAAAAACGGATAAAAAACGTATGAAACTGATGAGTCGGATCCGGTTTTCTGCCTGATCCGTCTAGCGGATCAGGCAGAAAAACCGGATCCGACTCATCAGGTTTTTCATAAAATAGCCGCATCCAGCGCTCCGGCGCAACGCTGGATCGTGCTTGACATCAAAAAACTGATGTGTAAAAGTAGCCTAAGGCTTTCAATTTTTTCGTTTGCCTTTGAAATAGTTGGGAAGCTTTGTGATTTTTCCTTAAGAATAATTATGACAGTATTTTGGAAAAAAAACTAGGCTCAATGGTATATGGTCTGAGACCACAAAAGCCAGTAATTGGCTGCAGATGTCACATGGCGTTATTATGTCTGCAGCTAATATAAACACTATACTGGTGGGGAGCAGCAGGGACACAGCACTAGAATGTCAGATTAGTAAATAATATTTTGGCAGTAGTTCTGCCTGTGTGCAACATTTATTAACTATTATTGTGGTTGTAAAATCCCCACACTTCAGGAATTGCTATGAAAAACTCTCCAGATTGATATACAGTACAGACCAAAAGTTTGGACACACCTTCTCATTCAACGATTTTTCTGTATTTTCATGACTATGAAAATTGTAGAATCACACTGAAGGCATCAAAACTATGAAGTAAAACATGTGGAATTATACATTACACTTTACAAAAAAGTGTGGAACAACTGAAAATATGTCTTATATTCTAGGTTCTTCAAAGTAGCCTTCTTTTGCTTTGATTACTGCTTTGCACGCAGAAAAGGTGAACGGCTGGACTCTACATGCCTGGTTCCCACCGTGAAGCATGGAGGAGGAGGTGTGATGGTGTGGGGGTGCTTTGCTGGTGACACTGTTGGGGATTTATTCAAAATTGAAGGCAGAGTGAACCAGCATGGCTACCACAGCATCTTGCAGCAGCATGCTATTCCATCCGGTTTGCGTTTAGTTGGACCATCATTTATTTTTCAACAGGACAATGACCCCAAACACACCTCCAGACTGTGTACGGCTATTTGACCAAGAAGGAGAGTGATGAGGTGCTACGCCAGATGACGTGGCCTCCACAGTCACCAGACCTGAACCCAATCGAGATGGTTTGGGGTGAGCTGGACTGCTCACCGCTTCAATTTTGAATAAATCCCCAACAGTGTCACCAGCAAAGCACCCCACACCATCACACCACCTCCTCCATGCTTCACGGTGGGAACTAGGCATGCAGAGTCCATCCGTTCACCTTTTCTGCGTGCAAAGCAGTAATCAAAGCTACTTTGAAGAACCTAGAATATAAGACATATTTTCAGTTGTTTCACACTTTTTTGTAAAGTGTAATGTATAATTCCACATGTGTTAATTCATAGTTTTGATGCCTTCAGTGTGATTCTACAATTTTCACAGTCATGAAAATACAGAAAAATCTTTGAATGAGAAGGTGTGTCCAAACTTTTGGTCTGTACTGTACTTGTGAAACTCTCATAGAAACAAAGCAGATAATGAAACTAAATAAATAAATAGACTTTGTGGTAACTTAAAAAAAAAAATTAAATAGATTAATATAATAGCTAATAATAATTTGACAAGATTCTTCTTTGTTGAATCAATTATCAATAAAATAGATCAATTGTAATTTCACGCAGTACGGGTGTATAGCGGCGCTGGTGCATATATATGACCAATAAGCAGCAAGTATGAAAAAAGGCTTTCTACCACAGAGAAAGCTTAATGATAAAAAAGGGAAATATATCTTAAAATATACTCGCACTTTTATTGGATATATCAACACGACTGATAAACCCTTACCTTAAAAGTGTATGGTGCAAATGATGTGGAGAGGAAATGCAGAATATATCCAGTAGCGAATGCGCCTTTTTCAATTGTTTACAAAGAATGGTAATACAAAACTAGAAGAGAAAGATAAATACTTTAAAGAATACAACCAGAGGAAAAAAGGGGGATGTATAAATATATATAGAGAGCTAAAATAAAATAATATAATATAGGCTACAGTACCCCCTAAATGATGGTCTGGTAACTACTAATGTGGCAATGGAGAGGCCACTTAAACAACGATATCGTATACAGAAGGCACAGGTGTGTATATGAATGATGAGCAAATATATATTTGGGTATTTTGTGCACAGGAATCTCCTGTGTATTTTGCACTCCGTGGGTGTCTACACATGTGGGAGTAAAGGTAGAAACAATAAATAGTACTAACAAAATAAAATAAAATAGGTGTGGTGTAGCAGTGTACAGGAAATAAAAAGGTATATATTAAATCTACAAATGGTCGCTTAGGATGTATAAATGCTCATATAGGAGTGAGTGACTAGTCATTAACCATTAAAAAGTGTGCACAAAGGAGATAGATACAAATAGCAATATCCTGCAGTGAAAAAAACCCAAAATTTAGAAAACACAGCGCTGCTCAGCGTATAGAAACATGTGTCCAGTGAAAAAGTCAGGCGATCGGTTTAGTGCCTTTGAAAGAAGGTGTCCATTTTACTGAACGGTACTTATCTGAAGGAAAAAGGAGGGTCGCGATGATGAAATCCAGGCAATCTTCACAGCGCAGCGTGGGTTCCGGAAGAGCGGCCCCGGCCGGTGGCACGCTTCTGGTTCACCCAGACGCTGGACGCTGTATGCAGAGATGCGGTGATACACACAGTAATGGCGTCGGTGGAGCTCAATAGTTCGGGTCACGTGTCCAGGACGGTCACGTGGTGCCCAGGAAACAAGTACGGTGACCTAGAAGAGCCAAAATACAGTCCAACGCGTTTCGGAATCTGTCGGATTCCTTCCTCCTCTCTGCATACAGCGTCCAGCGTCTCGGGTGAACCAGAAGCGTGCCACCGGCCGGGGCCGCTCTTCCGAAACCCACGCTGCGCTGTGAAGATTGCCTGGATTTCATCATCGCGACCCTCCTTTTTCCTTCAGATAAGTACCGTTCAGTAAAATGGACACCTTCTTTCAAAGGCACTAAACCGATCGCCTGACTTTTTCACTGGACACATGTTTCTATACGCTGAGCAGCGCTGTGTTTTCTAAATATTGGTTTTTTCACTGCAGGATATTGCTATTTGTATCTATCTCCTTTGTGCACACTTTTTAATGGTTAATGACTAGTCACTCACTCCGATATGAGCATGTATACATCCTAAGCGACCATTTGTAGATTTAATATATACCTTTTTATTTCCTGTACACTGCTACACCACACCTATTTTATTTTATTTTGTTAGTACTATTTATTGGTTTCTACCTTTACTCCCAATGTGTAGACACCCACGGAGTGCAAAATACACAGGAGATTCCTGTGCACAAAATACCCAAATATATATTTGCTCATCATTCATATACACACCTGTGCCTTCTGTATACGATATCGTTGTTTAAGTGGCCTCTCCATTGCCACATTAGTAGTTACCAGACCATCATTTAGGGGGTACTGTAGCCTATATTATATTATTTTATTTTAGCTCTCTATATATATTTATACATCCCCCTTTTTTCCTCTGGTTGTATTCTTTAAAGTATTTATCTTTCTCTTCTAGTTTTGTATTACCATTCTTTGTAAACAATTGAAAAAGGCGCATTCGCTACTGGATATATTCTGCATTTCCTCTCCACATCATTTGCACCATACACTTTTAAGGTAAGGGTTTATCAGTCGTGTTGATATATCCAATAAAAGCGCGAGTATATTTTAAGATATATTTCCCCAATTGTAATTTCAGATGAGCTGATTGTTAGAAATTCAAATTTGCTGGCTTCTACAATTTTTTTTCTAAAAGATAGAGAAAGAGATAGGGAGTAGTGTTGAGCATTCCGATACTGCAAATATCGGGTATTGGCCGATATTCGCTGTATCGGAATTCCGATTCTGAGTTCCGATATTTTTGTCATATCGGATACCGGAATCTGAGTTTTCCTCTAAAGTCTTTGGAGAGTTCCTGTGTCACAGAACGAAGTACGTCCCGAAACTTCCCGAAAGTGTCATTGTCAGTGTCGGTCGGGTCTGTCAGGTGTCAGCAGCACTTACCTGGCAGAAGATCCCCGGCGGTCACGTCCTTCCATTCATCCAGGCCGGCCATTACCCTCTCCCTGGCGGTCACGTGCAGCATCTCGCGATAACTGCACGTGCTGCCGGGTACTGGGTAATCTCAAGCCAGCTGTACTCTCCCGACAGCTGGCCATAAACCAGTCCGATGACGTCACCGCCGGGGAATCAGCTCTGGTAAGCAGCTCTGCTGCGTCGGGATGTCAGGCTCAGCCTGTCATCCAGATGTAGCGGAGCTGGACTCGTCGTGGGACACTCGTGATTTTGGACTGCGTCGGACGGAGTATTTGTGTTGGTTTGTTATTTTTGTTTTTTACAGGAGAACGATGGTGTCACAGGATGAGCGTACAATAAAAATAATGAAAACTGTGTTGAGTTTTATTTCATTAAAAGACTTTATTCTGGCTGTGTATTTTTTTACAAATTTATCAATTTTATGATTAACAATGGATTGGTGTCTTATTGACGCCTCTACATTATTAACCGGGCTTATTGTCACCGTTCAATCAAAGGTGACATTAACCCCTTATTACTTGCCACCGCTACAGGGCAAGTGGGAGAGCAGGGTAAAATGCCACAATTGGCGCATCTTTTGATGCGCCAATTGTGGGGATGCTGCAGCCAGGTATTTTTAGGCTGTTGAGGGCCAAAATCCATGGGCCTTGACAGTCTTTTAATACCAGGCCACAGCAGTCTGCTTTTTACTTGGCTGGTTTACAAAAATAGGGGGACCCCCACGCCATTTTTTTTTCGAGGGGATCCCCTATTTTTGTTAACCAGCCAAGCTAAGCAGACTGCTGTGGCCTGGTATTATCAGGCTTGCAAGGTTCATGGATATTGGATCCTTACCAGCCTGAAAAACCAGGCCTCAGCAATCTGCTTCATCTGGCTGGTTAATAAAAATAGGGGGGACCCACGCCATTTTTTTTCGAGGGGATCCCCTATTTTTGTTAACCAGCCAAGATAAGCAGACTGCTGTGGCCTGGTATTATCAGGCTTGCAAGGTCCATGGATATTGGCTCCTTAACAGCCTGAAAAACCAGGCCTCAGTAGTCTGCTTTATCAGGCTGGTTAACAAAAATAGGGGGGACCCCAGCCATTTTTTTTTCGAGGGGATCCCCTATTTTTGTTAATCAGTTCACTTCAGGTCAGCCGGGATTCCCTCTGACGTCACTGATGCAGTGCGGTGTCCCTGGCTGACCTGAAGTGAAAGTGGGAAGCAATCAATTATGCTAACCACTTCCTCTCCTGTCAGCCAGGAGAGGAGATGATTCAGTCGGGGGTTTTACTGTGAGGCTGTCAGCATTAGCTGCGGTCCCTGCAGTAAACATTAACCCTTTCAGAAGGATTACATCGGAGGACCTGACTGAACATCGGATAGGTAAGAATAATGTTGCTTTATTATTTTATTTTTATTACAGGTGAACAAGGGCTTCGCAAGGAATGGCAGTAAAATAAAATATGGTCAAAAACTGTGTATTTATTTCATTAAAATGATTTTTAATTAAAGTGTGTGTGTTTTATTTTTATTTCATACAATAGGATTAATAATTGATAGTTGTCTAATTGACAGCTCTCAATTATTAACCTGGCTTAAAGTCACCTTTCAATAGCAAGGTGGCTTTAACCCCTTATTAACCCATTCACCACCGCTACAGGGCAATGGGAATAGACGGGCAAAGTGCCAGAAAGAGCGAATCTAATTATAGATTTGCCTTTTATGGGGTGTCTGGGGGCAGATGTTAGTAGCCGGGGGGGCCAAAAATAATGGTCCCTCTCTGGGCTATTATTTTCTGCCCCCACTCGCTGGCTTTGTCTGTCTGGTTGAGAAAATAGGGCCGGAGCCCACGCATTTTTTTTCAACAATTTTACACCTCATATATATGTATATATACATGTCATTGAATTTGTGACACATATATATATAATATTTATAGTACATACATTTCTGCATAGTATAATAGCCACTAATTCAATTGCCGGCTTTTGTGAAATTACAGACCCGACATGAAATGACACATGGTTTACATAGATTTAACCATGTCATTTTATGTAGTTTGATATATGGTTTTCACTAACAATTACATGAGTTTATGTGTGCAAAATTTGACATATGTAGGGGTTAATTAAAGGTGTAAATTCGTAGCAAAAAAATGCATTTTTTTTTACAAATGGAAGAGGTGTTCGTGGTGCATACAGCCGAAGTGGCGTTGGAGACAGGTGTTTCATGACCATGTTGTGGACTGATTTCTCGAATACCGCTCACACGACGGTTAATACTGAATCGATTGCAACAGACAGGAGACAGCAGTTGTCAACTATGGTTCAAAATTACCTCTCTTCCCCTATCGATGTTCTCCCTCACAGTTCATTCCCCTTTGCCTACTGGGCCTGTAAACTGGACACTTGGCCTGAATTGGCACAATATGCCTTACAGGAGCTCGCTTGCCCTGCTGGTAGTGTGCTATCAGAAAGAGTTTTCAGTGCTGCTGGATCAATCCTGACAGAAAGAAGGACCGGCTGTCGACCCAAAATGTAGGTGATCTAACTTTCATTAAAATGAACCATGCCTGGGTTTCAAAGGATTTTGTACCACCTTCCCTGATGACACATAGGTTGCCAGCAAAATGGCTCGCTTTGTCCTCCTCTTCCTCCGACTTCTCCAATTCCTCCATTTGCAGATGCTGAATGTCCAGCCTACACCTCAATATATGCCAGTTTTTCCACCTTCCTAACTGGGCTGTACCCCCCCACAACTTTAGCCAAATAACCCCAGTTTTCAATGCGTTACTATTATTATAAAGTAAATTAAGGTTGACAAGCTTAAGTAATAAGAATTGATGTCGTTGGCACTGAAATTGGGCACTGTAGGTGTGTTTCCTGTCCTCCACTCACTGGCGACTTTTAGTCCCCATTGACTTGCATTGGGGTCGGGTCTCCGACTGTTGACGAAACCCAGCCGATAGTCGGCCGACTTCATTCGACTCGACTTTTGGAAAAGTCGATCTGACCGACACCCGACTTGACCTTCCAGGAGGCAAAGTCGCTCATCTCTAGCAGGCACATTTTCGGGTTTTATCATACATGCGCTTTTAACAGCCCAATTTTTTTTTCTAGTTTGGATATTCTAATACCTTTTGACATTTTTTTTTTGCTATTTTGCTATACATGTCGAGACATTTTTACATTTTTTTGGGCTATTAGGTGAAAACTATTATTATTATTTATATTCATTATTACAGCGCCATTTATTCCATGGAGCTTTACATGTGAAAAAGGGGCATCATAGACAAGTACAATAAACATGAGCAATACAAGGCACACAAAAGTACAGAAGGAGAGAGGACCCTGCTCGCGAGGGCTCACAGTCTACAGGGGATGGGTGAGGTTACACTAGGAGAGGGTAGAGCTTGTCATGTTTCGGTTCTGTAGACTGAGGATCACTGCAGGTTGTAGGCTCTTCGGAAGAGGTGGGTCGTCAGGTTCCTTTTGAAGGTATCTTTGGTATGTGAGTGTCTGATGTGTAGAGGTAGAGAATTCCAGAGTATAAGGGAAGTACGGGAGAAGTCTGGTATGCGGTTGTGGAAAGAAGAGATAAGAGCGGAGTAGAGAAGGAGATCTTGAGAGGAACGAAGGTTGCATGTAAGTAAGTACCAGGAGACCATGTCACAGATGTATGGAGGAGACAGGTTGTGAATGGCTTTGTATGTCATAGTTAGGGTTTTGAACTGGAGCCTCTGGATAATAGGAAGCCAGTGAACGGCTTGGCAGAGAGGAGAGGCTGGGAAATAATGGGGAGACAGGTGGATTAGTCGGGCAGAAGAATTTAGGATAGATTGGAGTGGCACAAGAGTGCTAGAGGGGAGGCCAGAGAGTAGGAGGTTGCAATAGTAGAGGTGGGAGATGATGAGTTCGTGCACGGGCGTTTTTGCAGTTTCTTGGTCATTGAATGTACAGATTCGTGAAATATTTTTGAGTTAGAGTCAGCAGGAGGAGGCAAGGGCTTGTTTATGTGGCTTGAAAGAGAGGGCAGAGTCGAGGATCACACTGAGGTACCGAGCATGCAGGACTGGGGAAAGTGAGCAGCTATAGACATTGAAGGATAGTTCTGGTGGGGGGTAGAGTGAGATGGGGGAAAGATGATTAATTCTATTTTGTCCATGTGCTGTTTTATAAAGCGAGCAGAAAAGAAAGATTAAATAGTGGAGGTCCAGATAGGTAGATCTGCATGTCATCGGCATAGAGATGATACTGCAAACCATGGGATTCTATGAGCTGTCCCAGGCCGAAGATGTAGATGGCAAAGAGTAGGGGTCCTAGAACTGAGCCTTGGGGAACACCAACAGACAGGGGGTGAGGTGAGGAGGTGGTGTGGGAAAGGGAGACACTGAATGTCCGGTCTGTTAGATATGACGAGATCCGGGATAGGGCCAAATTTGTGATGCCAAGAGATGAGAGAATCTGTAAGGAATGGTTCACAGTGTCGAAGGCATAAGACAGGTCCAGGAGAAGGAGGACAGAGTAGTGTGGCTTGCTCTTGACGGTTAGTAGGTCATTGGTGACTTTAGTTTTAGTTGAGTGATGCAGTCGTAAACAATATTATAACTGGTCAGGTGGGAGGACATGTTTCTTTGTTGAAAAGAGCTGATGTGTCGGATAGAGACGCCTTGGCCTCTGTTCCTCCGGTGGTGGAGGACGGGGAATATGAAATTTCCCGCATCCTAAATTCTAGACGGTATAGAGGGAGTTTGCAGTATCTCGTTGCTTGGAAAGGTTTTGGACCCGAGGATAACTCATGGGTGAGGGCGGATGATGTTTCTGCGTCCAGACTTGTCAGAGCGTTTCACAAGAGGTTTCCGGGTAAGCCTGGGCCTAGGGGATCCGGAGGATCCTCTTAGAAGGGGGGGTACTGTTAGAACTCTCCTGTTAGGTTTTTTCTATCTTGCTGGTCACATGACTTTTTTTTGCCTATTTAATCCTGCTCCGCCCTTCTGGCTTTGCTGGATTTCATTGTAATTTCTGCTCTTAAGCTAGCCAGGTGCTTTGTTACCTTACTCAATTAGTTTTGCTTGGTCTTTGGACCTCTATGTTCTTTGTTGTTTGTTTGTCTTTTACTGCTACAACTTCTGTTAGGAGGTGTCCATCTTTTCTCCCAATCCCTAGTTCTTGTAGGGATCCCTCCCTCGCATCTATAGGTCTTCGTACAGACTAGCTGAGGACTTTAGCGGGTCTGATCGCAGGATCAGGTTCCCCGTTACATCGTAGGGATCGAGCTTAGTTCTATCATAGGGACAGATATCCCTTTCTTCCTTAGTGCTTGTAGCAGAACATAACACTGTTCCAGTAGTTTTGAGGCATAAGCGAGAAGTGATATCAGGCAATAGCAAGACACAGAGGATGGGTCGAGGGAGGGCTTTTGAGGATGGGTGTGATTGAGGCATGTTTGAAGGATGAGGGGAAGACATCATTTGTAAGTGAAAGGTTGAAGAGATGTGTTAGGGTTGGGATGAAGACTGTGGCGAGGTAAGGGATGAGGTGGGACGGGAGCGGGTCAAGCGTGCAAGTGGTGAGATGTGATCTTGACAGAAGGGTGGAGAGCTGATCTTCTGTCATGGTGGAGAAGCTGGTTTTGGAAGAACAGACTTGAGCAGTTAAGAGGAGGGGCATTGGGGGCTGCGGGCCAAAGATTTCTCTGATTTTATCGATCTTCTGCTTAAAGAAAGAGGCAAAGTCTTCAGCAGAAATGAAGGACAGTGAGGAGGTGCTGGGGGACAAAGTAGAGTATTGAAAGTGTTGAAAAGCTGTTTAGGGTTGCAGGAAGGTTTGGCTCACTTTTATCCTGATCTCTACACTGAGTGCTTACACTGGGATTTCCATGTAAATCTCTGAAATATGTGATTCAGATGAACCCCCTGCTGAAGATTCCCTATAATGAGGCAGATGGAGAAACTGTGGATGCCATCTAGCTATGATCTGGTGGTGTCAGTCATTTTAGGCATGAATAATAGCACGGTCAACAACAGTTCTGTGCACCTATTGAAAGTTGGGTACTGCCAAACAGAAGCTACACAGTCCAGAGTGTCTCTGCTGTCTCAATAGTTAATGGTTCCCTAGGGGGTTTCATCTGAATCATTTAGATGGAAAGCACAAGATAAATGTAAACTGATCCAAAATATTCTGTATCTCAAAATGCCACAATAAAAGCTTCTACTCAGCCATAAAAAACAAGTCCTTGCAAAGGTCCATCATCTGTTAACAGAAATATAGGGGTGTACACATTACTGGCAGCACAAAGGCTCTGCAAAAAATGTGACATGGCTCCCACCGAATGTAATTCAGTGAAATCTGAGCTTCCAAATCCAAATTCCCTCTCCTCTTGAGCACCACAGTGTGTGTAAACTGCAATTAGGAGAGCCCACTTAATTTACAGGGTGTATTTAGTCTCCAAGAGCACGAGCTGGGCACAATGTACGAGCACTACAATGTAATGGGCATTACAATGTACAGGAACTGCAATTGCAAATTTGCATTTTCACTCTGTGGCATCCATTGCTGCTTGTTTCTTGAAAATGAAGTCAAAATCATCAATACACTGTAGATGAATTCCCAGAGCAGTGTAATTTCCAAATTGGGGTCAATTGAGAGAGTTTTCTGCTCTGCTGGCAATTAGGGACTCTGTAAATGGAGTCTGCAAACTATTCTAGGAAAATCAGTGCTCCAAAAGTCAAATAGCACTCCTTACCTTCAGAGTCACGCTGTGTGGCCAAACAGTTCTGTACAACCACATATGGTATATTGCCACACTCACAAGAAATTGTGTAGCAAATTATGCTGTCAATTTTAAGTACTGTATTTCCCATTGTGAAAATGCTAAAACAATATTTTAGTAGTAAAAATGTATTTATTTATTCTTCATCACTCACGTGGTGTCAATATGCTCGCTGCAGTGCTAATGATTTCATTAAGAGGTGTAGTTTGTAAAACGGGGGCACTTATGTGGGGTCCTGCTGTTCTGACAACTCAGAGGCTCTGCCAATGTTACATGGCAATAGCAATAAGTTCCAGGCAAATCTGCACTCCGATATGGTGCTCCTTCCCTTCTTAGCATTGCATTATGCCTAAAAAGTAGTTTTTGACCACATAGGGGGTATTGTTGAACTCAGGAGGAAATGGGTAATACATTTTGTGGTCAATTTTCTCCTATTAGTCCTTTTGAAAATTAAAAATTTGGGGCTAAATGAACATTTTAGTGAAAAAAAACATAATTTTTTATTTTCACAGCCCAATGTTATACATTTCTTTGAAATACCTGTGGGTAAAAATGCTCACTACACCCTAGAGGAATTCTTTGAGAAGTGAAGTTTTCAAAATGGGGTCACTTGTGGGGGTTTCTTCTGTTTTGGAACCTAAACTATTCCAGGCAATTTTGCACTCCAAAAATCAAATAGCGCTCCTTCTCTTCCAGCTCTGCAATGTGCCGTATGCCCAAATGACCCCATTTTTGGTATCGCTGTACTCATGAGAAATTGCACAACAAATGTGTAGTCCATTTTCACTTGTTATCCTTGTTAAAATGAAAAATTTGGGGCTAAAATTATATTTTTTCTTTAAAAAATATGTATATTTTAATTTTTACGTCCAATGTTTTAAAATTCAGCAAAGCATCTCTGTGTTCAAGAGGCTCAACACACCACTAGATTAATTCCTTGAGGAGCATAGCTTCCAAAATGTGGACAATTGTGGTAGGTTTCCACTGTTTAGGCACATCAGGGGCTCTGCAAAAATGTCATACAGTGTGTATGGAAAATATTCAAACCTTTACATTTTTCATTCTTTGTTTCATTGCAGCCATTTGGTAAATTCAAAAAAAGTTCATTTTTTCTCATTAATGTACACTGTGCACCCCATCTTGACTAAAAAAACAGAAATGTAGAAATTTTTGCAAATTTATTAAAAAGAAAACTGAAACATCACATGGTCATAAGTAATTTCAGACCCTTTGCTCTGTATTGAGTAGAAGCACCCTTTTGAGGTAGTACAGCCATGGCTCTTCTTGGGAATGATGCAACAAGTTTTTCACACCTAGATTTGGGGATGCTCTGCCATTCTTCCTTGCAGATCCTCTCCAGTTCCATCAGGTTAAATGGTGAAGATTGGTGGACAGCCATTTTCAGGTTTCTCCAAAGATGCTCAATTGGGTTTAGGGCAGGGCTCTGGCTGAGCCAGTCAAGAATGGTCATAGAGTTGTTCTGAAGCCACTCCTTTGTTATTTTAGCTGTGTGGTTAGGATCATTGTCTTATTGGAAGGTGAACCTTTGGCCAAATCTGAGGTCCAGAGCACTCTGGAAGAGGTTTTCATTCAGGATATCTCTGTAGTTGACCACATATGTTTCCTTCAATTGCAACCAGTCGTCCTGTACCCTGCAGCTGAAAAACACCCCCATAGCATGATGTTGCCACTACCATGTTTCACTGTTGGGATTGTATTGGGAAGGTGATGAGCAGTGCCTGGTTTTCTCCACACATACCGCTTAGAATTATCACCAAAAAGTTCTATCTTCATCTCATCTTACCAAAAAATCTTATTTCTCATAGTTTGGGAGTCCTTCATGTGTTTTTTTAGCAAACTCTCTGCGGGCTTTCATATGTCTGGCACGGAGGAGAGGCTTCCGTTGGGCCACTCTGCCTTAAAGGTCAAACTGGTGGAGGGCTGCAGTGATAGTTGACTTTGTGGAACTTTCTCCCATCTCCCTACTGCATCTGTGAAGCTCAGCCACAGTGATCTTGGGGTTTTTCTTTACCTCTCTCACCAAGTCTCTTCTCCACGATTGCTCAGTTTGGCTGGCCGTCCAGGTCTAGTAAGACTTCTGGTGGTCCCAAACTTCTTCCATTTAAGGATTATGGAGGCAACTGTGCTCTTAGGAACCTTGAGTACTGCAGAAATTCTTTTGTAACCTTGGCCAGATCTGTGGCTTGCCACAATTCTGTCTCTGAGCTCCTTGGCCAGTTCCTTTGACCTCATGATTCTCATTTGGTCTGACATGCACTGTGAGCTTTGAGTTCTTATATAGACAGGTGTATGCCTTTACAAATCAAGTCCTATCAGTTTACTTAAATACAGCTGAACTCCATTGAAGGAGTAGACAAATCTCAAGTAGGATCACAAGGAAATGGACAGCATGTGACTTAAATATGAGTGTCTTAGCAAAGGGTCTGAATACGTATGACCATGTAATATTTCAGTATTTCTTTTTTAATAAATTTGTGAACATTTCTACATTTCTTTTTTTTTCAGTCAAAATGGGTTGCAGAGTGTACACTAATGAGAAAAAAATGAACTTTTTTGAATTTACCAAATGGCTGCAATGAAACAAAGAGTGAAAAATTTAAATGGGTCTGAATACTTTCCGTACCCACTGTACTGACCTCCAAATCCAAGTGACAACACTTTGTCCTCCTTCTTCTGCACCTGTCTGTAAGGTTCTATGTATATATTCCTGAAACTCAGTTTGTTCGTCAGCCATTTTACTTTCTGTCTTGCTGCAGCTATCTTGCCCTCAGTCAAAATGGAGTTTCCAGCTTGCATGTTCCCGCCCTGATTCTCTCCTTTGCTTCTTAAGCAGCCACAGCTGAGCAATCAGTGCTTCAGAATCTAGCCTGCAGTGAACCTGTGACTTGACTCCTGTAAGCCTTGGACCTTGTACTCCAGCTATTCCTACTGAGGAACTCTGAAGCACTTGTGGACTCTGAACCCTGCTCTTTGAAAGACCCACGTTTGCATGGACTTACGGTAACAGAGAAGAAGATCCTGAATCTGTATTGGAGAGTGATTGCTGAGCTTGGATTACTCTGGCCTGCTGTGTCTCCTGTTTCTGTGTCTGCAAACTGTGTGACTATTTCTGCCAACTTGTATGAAGTAATACAGGACTTTTCTATATCAAACCTGTGACTCCTGTGTTTTCATCGCACCCAAGCACAAGACGCTATATGAACTGTACTACATACATTACAAGATTCTGAAGCCAAAACGTTAGTGTCTGCTGGGTCTGGAAGGCTGTGTCTGCTGTACTGTGGATATCAGACGTCCAGTTCTACTTTCTGTGATGACAGTGGTTGTGACTTCTCACAACCATTCCAGGTGAGCAATTCCTTAAGTTTTTTCTTTTTTGCAGTGTTACCACAGGTAAACACTATTGTTTTTTTTTTTTTTTCCTTTCTTTTCTCTTTTTTGTCTGCTGTAACTCTGGATATCAGATGTCTGGTTGAAACTTTCTGTGATGATAGTGGTTGTGACTTCTCACAACCATTCCAGGTGAGCAGTTCCCTTAATTTTTTTTTTCTCTCTGCAGTGTTGCCACAGGTGAACACTATTGTTTTTTTTTCTCTCCTCTTCTTCCAGTAATCCTGTCTTAAAAGATCTGGAAAATGGAGGCCCGCATAAAGGAACTTTGCGGAGTGACTGATAATATCCTTGCAGATTTGCAGAATATAAAGACCCGTTTTACAAATCTACAGGACCTCAATAATCACAATTTGCAAGTGGTTGGACAGACTACCCAGGATTTGCGAGCCAGGATTGAGGTTCTAGAAGAGCGAGTCCAGGCTCCTGCCGTAGCCCCGAGTGCTGGGATTCCCAAGTTGCCCCCTTTTCGTTTTGGCGGTGAACGTGAGAAATTCAGGGAATTTATTAATCAATGCAATCTTTTTTTTTCTGCACATGCTTCACAATTTCCCACTGAACGATCTAAGGTGCTTACTATAATTATGTTGCTTACCAACAAGGCTTTAATGTGGGCAAACCCTCTGATTGAGACTGAGGATGATTGTTTGAATCACCTTGATGATTTTATTTCAGCCATGGGGCAGGTGTTTGATGACCCCAATCGAGGTGCAACAGCTGAAGCAGCCATGTTAGCTTTGCGCCAAGGTAAGCACTCGGTAGCTGAATATGCCTTGGATTTCAGGAGATGGGCCCTTGATACCACCTGGGACAGTTCCGCCAAAAAATCTATTTTTAGAAAGGGGTTATCTCCACTGATTAAGGATGAACTTGCTCGTGCCGACCCTCCCACTGCATTAGGTGACTTTATTAACTACTGCATCCGTATTGATACTCGTCTGACTGAACGCAGGCAAGAGAGATGGTTCGAAAGCAATCGTACTAACCTTTTCCTACCTTCCTCTCCAGCTAAGGAACCTTTGAGTAGGATTACATGGGAACCTGAACCTGAACCCATGCAGGTAGACTCTTTACAATGACGGGTTAGTGATGCACGCAAGGAACATCGTTTTAAGGAGAATCTATGTTTCTATTGTGGTAAGTCAGGGCACTTCATTATAAACTGCCCCAGCGTTCTCGTAAGACTACTGCAGCACTCATTCATTGTGAGTGTTGCGAGAGGGGATCTGTCAGGTCCGAGCCTCAGGCTCCAGAGAGATCTGCAGCAACAGATCTTGATTTCTCGGACTTAAAATCCGTTACCTCTGAGGACGTTGACTGTGTAAACGCTGCCATTTTTCAAGTTTCCTCAGCGGTGTCCCAGCTGAGTTGTAAGAAAAACAATTCTCATTGCTTTCTTTCCATCAAACTCTGGGTTGACTCAGCTTGGGTGTCTAGCTCTGCTATGATCGACTCAGGGGCAAGTGGAAATTTTATGGATGTCTCCTTTGCTCTGAAACAGGGAATACGTTCAGTGAAGAAGGCTACTCCAGTACAGATGGAAACTGTGGATGGCTCCCTGCTGACCTCTGGACCAGTGGATCAGGAAACAGAGCCTTTGAGGGTTCTTATGGGTAAAGATCATCAAGAGAAACTGTCCTTTATGCTTATCTCTTCTCCCCACTTTCCCATTATTCTAGGGCTACCATGGCTGCAGGCTCAGAATCCTACCATTAACTGGGAGACCAAGGAATTACACTTTCCAGAGAAACAGATGAGTCCAAAAGTTTCAGCTTGCTCTGTTCCTAAAGGAATCATGTCAGTCCCTGAACTACCAGCTGTATACCAGGACTATGTGGATTTATGTGACAAGAAGAACGCTGACCAGCTTCCTCCTCACCGTCGATATGATTGTCCAATTGAATTATTGCCTGGAGCAGAGATACCTTTTGGTAAGATCTACCCCCTGGCGGGGCCCGAGCTAAAGGCTTTAAAGGATTACATAGATGAAAATCTAGCCAAGGGCTTCATACGCCCCTCTTCATCTCCTGCAGGTGCACCCATCTTCTTTGTAAAGAAGAAAGATGGATCTCTGAGACCATGCGTAGACTATAGGGAACTCAATAAGGTTACTATTAGAAACCGTTATCCATTGCCTTTAATCCCTGAGTTATTGGAGAGAGTGCGACATGCCAAAATTTTTTCTAAACTAGATCTTCGTGGGGCCTATAACTTAGTCCGTATTAGACCTGGGGATGAATGGAAGACTGCATTCAGGTCACGCTATGGACACTTTGAATATCTAGTTATGCCTTTTGGTCTGAGTACCGCCCCAGCCACTTTCCAACACTTGGTGAATGACATCTTCAGGGATCTCCTAGATACATTCGTGGTAATTTATTTGGATGATATTCTAATTTTTTCTAACTCCACAGAGGAACATCATGGACATGTGAGAATGGTCTTGGAACGTCTAAGACAAAATCATCTTTACATCAAATTTGAAAAGTGTGAATTCCATAGGACCGAAATTCAATTTCTGGGGTATGTACTGTCTACACAAGGAATTAGTATGGATGGAAGCAAAACCCAAGCCATCAAGGATTGACCAAGTCCTAGAAATGTGAAGGAGGTACAGCGCTTCATCGGGTTTGCCAACTTCTATAGACGTTTCATTAGAAATTTCTCTGAGGTAGTGTCACCTATCACTCAACTTACCCGGAAAGAGTCTAGGTTTTCCTGGACTCCCCAAGCCCAGGAAGCATTTTTCCGTCTAAAAGATAAATTTACCACTGCACCTATCCTAGTACATCCCAACCCGAGCTTGCCTTCATAATAGAGGTGGATGCTTCAGACTGTGCCGTTGGAGCTATACTCTCTCAGAGAACAGGTGAGAAGAATGTCTTGCATCCCTGTGCCTTCTTTTCCCAGCAGTTGTCTTCGGCTGAGAGGAACTACGATGTGGGCAATAGAGAGTTGTTGGCCATTATTGCCGCCTTCAAAGAATGGAGACACCTTCTTCAGGGTGCTGCACAGCAAATAGTCGTCCTGACAGACCATCGTAACCTTGAGTTTATCAGGTCGGCTAAGTGCCTGACTCCTCGCCAGGCTCGCTGGAATCTTTTCTTAAACCAATTTAATTTTATCATCTCTTATAGACCAGGATCGCGCAATGGAAAGGCTGATGCACTCTCTAGGATTTACTCAGCAGAGACACGTCCAATTACTCCTCCTAAGACTATTCTTCCTGACTCTAGATTCCTAGGAGTAATTCATAATCAAGACCTACTTAAGGACATCAAGGAAGCATACCATGCGGATTCCTTTTTGGCACAACCCCAAGGGACGTAAGTCTTGTCTTTAAGAATGGTGTGTGGATTCAGGGACAACGTCTGTATATTCCTGAAACAGTCAGATTAAGAGTATTGCAACTCATTCACGATTCCAAGATAGCTGGGCATAGAGGAATTCTAAAGACACAGGAATTTCTTTCTCGTTTCTTTTGGTGGCCCACTTGCAGGAAGGATGTTTTGAATTATGTCACTTCATGTGAGGTCTGTGCAAGATGCAAAACACCTCGCTCCTCACCAACTGGTCTGTTACAGCCTCTTCCCACCCCGTCCCGCCCGTGGGGATCCATTTCTATGGACTTCATTGTGGAGTTACCAACCTCTCAGGGGAAGAACACCATTCTAGTGGTGGTTGACCGTCTAACAAAGGCAGCTCATTTTATCCCTTGTGTCGGCTTACCCACTGCAAAACAGACATCAGATTTGATGATTAAAGATGTGTTTCGCTTACATGGAGTACCGGATGAGGTTATTTCGGATCGAGGGGTGCAATTCACTTCTAGGTTTTGGCAAAATTTCTGTGCAGCATTGGACATTAAAGTAAACCTTTCTTCTGCTTTTCATCCCCAGACTAATGGACAGACCGAACGAACCAATCAAACCCTGGAGCAGTATCTCCGCTGCTTTATCTGCCACCTACAGGATGATTGGGTGGATCTACTTCCATTAGCTGAGTTCTCGTATAACAACTCTCAGAGTGCCTCCACTAAGCAGTCTCCTTTTTACTCTAATCTAGGTTATCATCCTAACATTCTACCACGATTTCCCATAGAAACGCCTTTACCAGCAGTGGCTGAAAGAATCACGTCTTTACAGAAGAATATGGATCTTCTAAAGGAAAATTTGGAATCGGCTCAAGAAAGGTACAAGAAAGCAGCAGATAAATTTCGTAAACCTGCACCAGCTTTCAAGGTAGGAGACTTGGTCTGGCTGTCAACCAGAAATCTTAAGTTAAGGATTCCATCGTCTAAGTTGGGACATAAGTACATTGGACCCTATAAAATCAGTAAAATTATAAGTGCCGTTGCTTGTCGTCTTCAACTGCCCAGAACTATGAGAATCCACCCTGTCTTTCATGTATCCCTACTAAAGGCTGCGACACCCAATACGTTTCCTGGACGTTCCTCTCCTTGCCCTGACCCAGTTCTAGTCGATGGTCAGGAAGAATTTGTGGTGGAAAGGATTTTAGATTCCAGGTTGTATAGAAATCAGTTACAATATCTGATTAAATGGCAGGGCTACCCAGTGGAGGACAACTCATGGGAACCGGTCAATAACGTTAATGCTCCTCGCTTGCTCCGTCAGTTTCATCAGAGGTACCCACACAAGCCTGGTCTGAGGTCATCCGGAGGTTGTCCTTAAGGGGGGAGTAATGTAAGGTTCTATGTATATATTCCTGAAACTCAGTTTGTTCGTCAGCCATTTTACTTTCTGTCTTGCTGCAGCTATCTTGCCCTCAGTCAAAATGGAGTTTCCAGCTTGCATGTTCCCGCCCTGATTCTCTCCTTTGCTTCTTAAGCAGCCACAGCTGAGCAATCAGTGCTTCAGAATCTAGCCTGCAGTGAACCTGTGACTTGACTCCTGTAAGCCTTGGACCTTGTACTCCAGCTATTCCTACTGAGGAACTCTGAAGCACTTGTGGACTCTGAACCCTGCTCTTTGAAAGACCCACGTTTGCATGGACTTACGGTAACAGAGAAGAAGATCCTGAATCTGTATTGGAGAGTGATTGCTGAGCTTGGATTACTCTGGCCTGCTGTGTCTCCTGTTTCTGTGTCTGCAAACTGTGTGACTATTTCTGCCAACTTGTATGAAGTAATACAGGACTTTTCTATATCAAACCTGTGACTCCTGTGTTTTCATCGCACCCAAGCACAAGACGCTATATGAACTGTACTACATACATTACACTGTCATCTGCTTTTGATACAGTCAACCATTCCCTCTTACTACAGATTCTCTCATCTCTTGGCATCACAGACCTGATCCTATCTTGGGTCTCTCCATACCTTGCAGATCAGACATTCAGCGTCTCACACACACGACCTCCTCATCTCGAGCCCTATGTGGATCCAATATCAACTCCTAACTAACCAGAATCCCACAATGTCTGTCTGCTATTTCATTGTTCTTCCCTGCTGGATTTCTAAAACTTAACTTGGACAAAACAGTATTTATCATCTTTCCCCTATCCCACTCAACTCCCCAAAAGACCTATCCATTAAAGTAAATGGCTGCTCACTCTCCCTATTCTTGCAAGCTCGCTGCCTTCGGGTAACTATGGATTCTATTCTCTCCTTCAAATCACATATCCAAGCCCTTTCCACTTCCCGCCAACTGCAACTCAAAAATATTTCCTGGATCAGGTGTTCATTCCTTAATTAAGAATCTACAAAATCACTAATGCATGCACTCATCATCTCCTGCCTCGACTACTGCAACCTCCTGCTCTGTGGCCTCCCTTCTAACACTGTCGCACCCATACGATCTATCCTAAATTCTGCTGACCAATTATTCCGCCTGTCACCCCGCTATTCCCCGGCTTCTCCCTTCTGTTAATCCCTGCACTGGTCCCCATTGCCCAGAGACACCAGCTCAAAACCCTAAGTTTGGAATACAAAGCCATCCAAAACATGTCTCCTCCATACATCTGTGACCTAGTCCCCCGGTACTTACCTGCACACAACCTCCAATACTCAGAAGTTCTACTTCTCTACTCCCCGCTTCCCACAATCGCATACAAGATTTCTCACATGCATCCTCCCTACTCTGGAACTCTCTACCCCAACATATCAGACTATCTCCTACCGTGGAAATCTTTAAAAGGAACCTGAAGACCTACCTCTTCTGACATGCCTACCACCTGCAGTAACCCTCGTTCCACCCTACCGCTGCATAACCAGCTCTCCCCTCACCTACTGTATCCTCACCCATCCCTAGTAGACTGTGCGCACTTATGGGCAGGGTGCTCTCTCCTTCTGTACCAGTAAGTGACTTTTATTGTTTAAGATTATTATGTTACTTTTTTATTATGCATACCCCTTTACATATGTAAATACTATGGAATAAATGGCCCTATAATAATATTAATAATTTGAAAATCACACCTAAGACCAGATTAAAACGGGAGTAATTGACCCAGTCTTTGCATTGTGTGTCTGTGTGTGCCACACTAAGCATGGATAACAGAGAGAGGAAAAAAGAACTGTTTGAACACTTGAGAACCAAAATTGTTGGAAAATATCAACGGTTACAAATTCATTTCCAGAAATCTTGATGTTCCTTTGTCCACGGTTCATAACATAATCAAGATGTTTACAACCCATGGCCCTATAGCTAGTCTCCTTGAACATGAATGGCACAGAAAAATTGATGAAGGGTTGCAACACAGGATAGTCCGGATGGTGGAAAGTAGTGTTATGAGCTTGGTTGCAACAACTTTAATACATAATGGATTGCAACTAGGGTTGAGCATTCCGATACTGCAAATATCGGGTTTCGGCCGATATTGGCTGTATCGGAATTCCGATTCCGAGTTCCGATATTTTCGTCATATCGGATACCGGAATCGGGATTGTCACTGTCACTGTCAGTGTCCGTCGGTCGGGTCTGTCAGGAGTCAGCGGCACTTACCTGGCAGAAGATCTCCGGCGGTCACGTCCTGGACTGCTTCATGGCCGCAATCTTCTTTCCCCGGCGGTCACATGCAGTTTCTCGCGATAACTGCAGTGACTGCTGGGTAATCCCGGCCGTAAAGCAGTCAGTCCGATGACGTCACCGCCAGGGAAGCAGGTAATCAGCTGTGCTGCGTTGCGATGACAGGCTCTGCCTGTCATTGCGATGTAGCAGAGTTGGATCGTCGTGGGACTGTCGTTACTATGGACTGCGTCGGACAGGTGGTATACTGTTGGTTTGTTTTTTTTCTTTTTTTAAGGAGATCGATGGCGTCGCAGGAATGAGAGTATAATAAAATTAATGAAAACTGTGTTGTCTCTTTTATTTCATTAAAATACTTTTTTCTTGCTGTGTTTTTTTTTTACACATTTAATAACTTTGGGATTAATAATGGATCGGTGTCTTATTGACACCTCTCCATTATTAACCGGGCTTATTGTCACCGTGCAATCAACGGTGACATTAACCCCTTATTACCCCGCTTGCCACCGCTACAGGGCAAGTGGGAAGAGCCGGGTAAAGTGCCACAATTGGCACATCTTTTGATGCGCCAAATGTGGGGCTGCTGTAGCCTGGTATTATCAGGCTGTTGAGGGCCAAAATCCATGGGCCTTGACAGTCTTTTAATACCAGGCCGCAGCAGTCTGCATTTTACTTGGCTGGTTAACAAAAATAGGGGGACCCCTACGCCGTTTTTTTTTCGAGGGGATCCCCTATTTTTGTTAACCAGCCAAGCTAAGCAGACTGCTGTGGCCTGGTATTATCAGGCTTGCAAGGTCCATGGATATTGGATCCTTACCAGCCTGAAAAACCAGGCCTCAGCGGTCTGCTTCATCTGGCTGGTTAACAAAAATAGGGGGGACCCCACGCCAATTTTTTTCGAGGGGATCCCCTATTTTTGTTAATCCCGACATGAAATGACACTTGGTGTACATAGGGTTAACCATGTCTTTTCATGTCCTTTGCTATCTAATTTGCACAAACAATTAAATCAGACTATGTGTGCAAAATTTCACACCTGTAGGGGTTAATTAAAGGTGTAAATTCGTAGCAAAAAAGTCCGTTTTTTTACAACGAATTTACACCTTTAATTAACCCCTACAGGTGTGAAATTTTGCACACATAGACTGATTTAATTGTTTGTGCAAATCAGATAGCAAACGACATGAAAAGACATGGTTAACCCTATGTACACCAAGTGTCATTTCATGTCGGGTGCTTCTGTCTTTTCACTGAAGCCGGCTTTACCCGGCAATTGAATCAGAGGATATTTTACTATGTAGAAGTGTATAAACTATACATATATGTATATATATATGTCACAATGACATGTATATATATATATATGTATTCTATGTGTGTATATTTAGTGTTTACAAGGAAAGAATGGGGTTTTTTTAGTTGCGATATTTTGTTCCCATAGACTTACATGGGACTTCCGGTATCGGTATCGGGTATCGCCGATATTTTAGTGATATCGGCGATACCATTCCGATTCCGATACTTTAGGATATCGGAAAGTATCGCTCAACTCTAATTGCAACTAAACCCGAGGTCCGCGATGCAGTTTATGTCACTGCTGCCCAACACCCTTTGGGTAACAGGGTAACAACTGACAACTAAATGATTAAATTAGATCTCGCCTGTGTTACCTCACACTAGGGGAGATGTAGAATTGGCACTATCTCCGTTAACGTTACGGGAGATGTGCTATCGACTGGTGTAGATATAGCCCTGTTAATGGCTCAGAAGCCACTTGCCAGATAAAAGGTTTGCACTATGTGCTGCAAGCTGGTATAGACGTAGCCCTGTTGACTGCACAGAAGCTACGTGCCAGCCTCTAGGAAGTGCGTGCGACTAGCGCCAGGCGTACGTGCTACCAGCTGGCGTGAGACCGGACTGACCAACTCTCTGTTCAGCTTGGCAGGCGATGCCCAGATTATGCACCCCGCAGTCTGCTAAGGGTGTATGGCTACCCTATATTCGTAGCAAGACTGCGCCACATTGGCTACAGGTTACGCGCCCCGCAGTCTGCTCAGGGTGTATAGCTACCCTATATTCGTAGCAAGACTGCGTCACATTGGCTACCTGCCTGGCATAAGCTAAACCTGCCTGAAGGACCTGTGCTACTTAGTCGAGCGCACTCTGGCATCGGCAGGTCCCGGAGAGCAAAGCTAGAGAGCACGTGGAGCCCAGATTCTGGTACGTCCACTCATGAGCACTGCCTATTTTAGTATGATCTGACCACGCCACAGACAGAAAAGCTATTTAAGGGCTAATCTCCGCCCCCAGCCATCTCGTCAATCGCATCACCGATGACATCATCCGTGACCAATCAGGCGATGCCATGTCAGAGAATCAGCTGACATTAACCACCAATCATGGCTCGCCATGTCACGGACATGCTCAGTGCAGGCATTTCTGGACTTAGGCTATAACAGCCTTGTCTCCTTCTGTAACCTATGCTTAAGGCTACTATTAACAAAGACCCTGGAGACAGCTTGCACTCTCTTGTACTGGCTAGGCGCTGGGATTGACGGTGAAGCCAAGCAGCATCTGCCTCAGCTGAGACCTGGATGGGGGACCACTGACGCCTCAGATCCAGGTTCAAATCCAGCCGTCACCCGACGCCTAACAAGTAGCCCTAGTCAAGTTCCTAAGAAACTCAAGCTATCTTGCAGGTGCATCAATGACAGCGTGATCTATCGATTGACATTTGAATTAAATGAAATAATATGGCATGAGACCCAGGAGGACCCCTCTGCTGACAAAAAGACATAAAAAAGCTAGACTGCAGCTTTCCAAAATGTACTCAAGTAAGCCAAAATCCTTCTGGGAAAGTGCCTTATTGACAGATGAGACCAAGACAATGCTTTTTGATAAAGCACATCATTCTGATGATTACTGAAAATGGACTGAGGCCTAGAAAGAAAAGAACACAGTACCTACAGTCAAATGTGGTGGAGGTTAAAATATGTTTTGAGGTTGTTTTGCTGTCTCTAGCTCTGGGTGCTTTAACTTTGTGCAAGGCATCTTGAAATCTGAAGATTAACAAAGCATTTCCAGGGGCCCATAGCTTCAGAAAAATGGCCACTGGGCAACCAATGATTTACTCCGCTCTGCTCACCGATGACACCGGGCCTGAAACATTGCCACACTTCTGCCGCCGCTGGCTTCCTGGGAAAGGGACCCTGCTCCATGCAGTGCACTCTACTCTGCCTCACCACCGACAGTGGGCCTGCAGCATCAAACCGCTGGGATAGCCTCTCCTTCCACCCAGGGCCCGCAGCATTGCCCCACTTCTGCCACCGCCAGCCTCCTGTGACCCCACTACACTGCCACCGGCCACAAGGTAAAATATCTTAAATGTGCACTATAAGATGGACCCCCAAATTGTGCCAAATACTGCTCAAGTAGGTGTTTGGAGGTCCAAACTCCTGCAAAAGGCACATTGGGGGTTATCCTGTTCACATGTGGTCCTGTCCGAATTTGGTTAGGAGAGAAAATCTGGTACATGATTTTACACCAGGTCACAGAAACTTCAAGTTGTGACCAAATAAATCTTCCAAAACCTAAGTATAAAACAGCAATTACTAAAACACTTTACTTTGACAGACTTAGACTTAAATGTAGGAACAATTACACAGGTGAAATCCAATTAACCTGTCTGATTGATGAATGTTAGCAATATTGTTCTCAATAGCTGATATCTTGTATTTACTCACATGCTGTAACATTTGAACTTCATCTTCAATCTAAGATCAAGTTGTATTTATGGTATTCACTCTATACTGAACAATCTCTGCAGGACAATTACCCAACAATAAGAAAAAGTATTACAATGCAGCCAAAATGTAATTTTTATTTTTTACCTGTAAATCTTACAGTATGTTATACAAAAATAAATTACGCTCCCATTTTTAATAGAAATTATGGGTGAAATGGCAAATTAAAATTAATCAGTTAATTTTATTGGAGCTAAAGGCATGCGTTAAATTGAAATTCCATTCATGAAAAGGTTAATTATACCTGACAGCTAATAAAAAATCTTTTATGTAACTGCTGGAAAATTAGTTTTGTTTTAAAGTAAAAATGCAGTTTCCTGGAAAGTATACTAAAGGATAACTACGAAAATGTCACTAATTTATTTTAGAAGGTCAGACATGTATGTCATGAATAAGGTATTAGAAGTGAAGAATACTAAATTATGAAAATCAGCATGAAAAAAAAGGATTCTCATTATGATATTAGAATCCAAAAATAGACCAAAAAGCCAAAAATAATGATTTAACTAATATATTAAAATATATACCTAACATATATAATAAAAATTCAAACCATCTGAAGATTTTATTCCACTGGGTCATGGTTTATCTCTTGATGGATTATAGGAAAGTAATATGATGTCTGAATTACAGTGATGTGGAAATCTTCTTACCATTTAGTGTAAAGAGAACCTGTCAGCTTCTCTTGCCCTACAAACCACCACCATGCCTTTATTGTCCTAGTTATATACTTTCTAAAATGCCAATTTTTATAGCTTATTGAATTATTAATATCAATAAAATCAATTTTAAAATTAGGTTTGCAATATGTTAATTATAAGGTGATAGTTATGAGGTCATTATTTTCCCTGGACTAAACTAACCACCAGTCCTACTATCACACCCCTGTGAGCATGAATGATGTGATTTGCAAGAGCAGTATCACAGCTTTGCAAATTTCTACCTCACTGTGAATGCACAGTGAAGCCAGGAGCATGGATTCATTGGTGCACTTCGCATGCCCAGGGAGGTAGCAATGACTCAGGACTCAATAAGCCACAGAGGATTTACAGCACCCACATAACACCAATAAAACACATAGCCCACTATTACAATAGATTGTGAGATATTAATCACCAATGAACTACCGTAACTGTTCTTGGGATTATTCCGCAAGACAAAAATCAAAGTTCCTAACCTGATATAACTAATTTAACAGAAAAAGAAGTATGGCTGCATCTAAGCAAATTCAATATTGATAAATCCCCTGGGTCATATGACATTCACCCATGGATATTGAGGGAATTGAGCTCAGTAATTGACAGACTGCTGTATCTCATCTTCTTAGACTCTCTTGTAACAGGGTTGTAACTGGTATAGTGGTGGAGCCACTGTGCAGTGAACTGAGGAGAAACTGGAGATTCCTTACTAGACGAACACCTGACTCTTCGCTAAAGCTAAAGGTGTGGTTAGAATTGGCTGCAGATGAACCCCAAGTGCTATTCCAGGGCAGACCTCCTTGGACACATGGTAGCTGACCTCAAAGGGACAGGTAGTTGGAATGGCCAGGAATGGATGGACTTTGACAAGTACAGGCTGGCACAACAGGAATACTGGAAGACAAAGCAGGTGTAGACAGGTACAGCTGGCCTACAGACTGGCATGACAGGTGCAGGCAGGTACGGCTCGTATACAGACTGGCAAGGCACGTGGAGGCAGGTATGGCTGCTATACAGACTGGCACGTCAGGTGCAGGGAGGTATAACTAATATACAGGCAGGCAGATGATGAAAGGCACAAGCAGGGTGTTATGAGCTCGGTTGCCACAACTTTATTATATAATGGATTGCAACTGAACCCGGGGTCCACAATGCAATTTATGTTCACTGCTGCCAAACACCCTTTGGGTATGAAGGTAATAACTGACAACTAAAGAATAGTATTAGATCTCACCTGTGTAACTTAACACAAGGAGAGAGATATTTGCACTATCTCTGTTAACTTCACGGGAGAAGTGCTGAAGACTGGCGTAGACATAGCACTGTTAACAGCACAGAAGCTACTTGCCAGATATTAGATCTGCACCATATGCTGCAGGCTGGTGTAGATGTAGCCCTGTTAATAGCACAAAGGCCACTTGCCAGATATTAGATCTGCTCCATGTGCTGCAGGCTGGCATAGATGTAGCCCTGTTAGTAGCACAGAAGCCACTTGCCAGATATTAGGAAGTGCATGCGACTCACGCCAGGCGTACGTACTGCCAGCCGGTGTGCCACCGGACTGAGCAATTCTCCTTTAGTTAGCAGGCGATGCAAAGGATACGCGCCCCACAGTCTGCTCGGGGTGTATAGCTACCCCTTTGTCAGAGATAGACTGCACTACGATCGCTACCTGCATAGCATTCATTAACCTGCCTGAAGGACCTGTGCTAATTAGCCGAGCTAACTCTGGCTTCGGCAGGTCCCGGAGAGCGAAAGCTAGAGAGCATGTGGAGCCCAGATTCTGGTGCGTCACACATGAGCACTGCCTATTTAGTATGATCTGACAGCGCCGCGCCGCAGACAGACAAGCTATTTAAGGGTCAAGCCCCGCCCCCAGCCATCTCGTCAATTGCATCAGCGATGACGTCATCCGTGACCAATCAGGCGGTGCCAGGTCAGAGGATCAGCTGACATTAATCACCTATCACGGTTCGCAATGTCACGGTCATGCTCAGTGCATGCATTACTGGACTTATGCTATAACAGCTTTTTCCTGTTCTGTAACCTAGGTTTAAGGCTACTATGAACAAAGACTCAAGTAATAACTTGTGCCTCTCGGGTACTAGCTAGGCGTTGGGATCAACGGCGATGCTGAGCAGCATCTGCCTCGGCTGGACCTGGATGGGAGACCACAGACTCCTCGGATCCAGGTTTGGATCCCGCCGTTGCCCGATGCCTAACACAGGTACAGGCAGGAAGGAGCAGGAACAAAAGGGTACTGGAAGGGACTGGCAAGTACTAGCGGGTACTGGCAGCTACTAACTAACAGGGGACCTGAGAACTAGCAAGCATGCAAACTAATTGACATAACATGTTGCTCTCAACAGGTATGGGTGCCTTAAATGTTAGTGTCTCCATGCCATTGGCTGGGGACATTTTTGGACGGTGTGCACACACCCTAAGCACAGAGCCTGGGGATCTTCCAGTCTTGCACAGACCCCGGGAAGCAAAAGGAGGAGGAGAACGTGCATGACAAGGGCCGGGGTGGTTAGTGAGTCGGCATCCTGCCAGTGGAAGGGAGCATGCAGGGTCGCTAACGTTACAGGCATTAATCAGAGAGGCAGCGCAGAGACCAAAGGTAACCCTGACGGAGCTGCAGAGACTGAAGAATCTGTCCACACAACCACAATAAGTCGTACACTCTATAGACGTGGCCTTTTTTTTAAGAGTGAGCAAAAAAAAGCCTTTACTTACACACAAAAATTGTAAGGCTCGTTTTGAGTTTGCAAAAAGACTTGTAGAACACTCCCCAAATGTATGGAGGAAGGTGTTTTGGCCACAGAGGTGAATACTATGAATGGCGCAAAACCAACAGAGTTCACTACCCCAAGAACACCATTCCCACAGTGAAACATGGTGGTGGCAGCATCATCATACTGTGGGCATGTTTTTCGGCAGCAGGGACAGGGAAAATGGTACAAGTCGAGGGGAAGATGAATAGCGTGAAATATAGGGATTTTCTTGACCAAAACCTATTCAGTTTGTCAGCGATTTGAGACTGGGATGGAGGTTCACCTTCCAACAATCAATGACCCAAAGCATACTGCTAAAGCAACACTCAAGTGGTTTAAGGGAAAACGTGTAAATGTTCTGGAGTGGCCCAGTCAAAGCCCAGACCTTAATCTAATTGAGAAACTGGTTAGACTTGAAGATTGCTGTTCAACTGAAGAAAATATTTAACTTGAAAGAGCTGGAGCAGTTTTGCCTTGAGGAATGAGCAAAAATCCCAGTGGCAAGATATGGAAAGCTCATAGAAACTTATCCAAAGCGACTTGCAGCTGTAATTGCCGCAAAAAGAGGCTGTACAAATTACTGACTTTATGTCGCAACAATTTTAAATTTAGTGGCATACTGAAAAACGTTCCCCCAGCAGACTTGGAGCCATGCATTAAAGATTTACTCCCCAAATTCTTACCATTAGTTATGAGCGAATACATTCGGCACTATTGTTACTCGCATGAATAGCACGATTTTGGGATATTTGTTACTCACCTAGTAATTTGCTATTTGCCCCGGTATAGTCGAGTGATCTGCCCTGTGCTTTACTTTATTTGCAGCCAATGAACATGCTGGGCTTGCTTGCCAATCACAGTAATGCCAACACCAGCTTTGGTGTGGCATTACTGTGATTGGCTGGCCTTACAGCATCATAGGGGATATTTAATCCCTGCCGGCGCCATCTTGCACACATTACAGATGGAAACAGTGTAGTGTGAGTGTAGGGAGAGTGAAAGCAGCAGATATGGAGACTTTGTTATTACAAAAAGCTCTTTTAAAGGCTATTGAAGTGATGATTATTTCTTTGTTAGGTGGAGATAGTGTAGGGAGAGAGTTAATACAGGGAGAGGGAAAGGCAGGCACCTGGGTGTTATTATTGCAAGTACATGCTGCAGATCTCTGCTATTTTGCATTGTGTTGTATAGTATAGAAACAGACTGTGGGATTAGAGAGAGAGGCAGGGTTTCATATTTTATACCATAATATATTTTATTTTTTGTTCTGTCTACCATTTTCTTACCTGATCTAGGTACCACCTTTTGTTTTTGAAAATTTTTAAGGTGCGGCTTTTTGGACCGACGGTACTATTTCCTTGACAATAAAGGAATAGTGGAAGAAGTGATTTCATGACTTCCTCCGCTTTTTTGACCCTGTTTATGTGGTTGCCCGGTTACTTATTGTTTTGCCTAGCACTGTGATCAAGTGGCGTTCTGTGTGGTTGCATGTCCCCACCTTTAGTCTGGCACCGCCATGGTTACACATCAACAGGAAGTGACGTCCTGTAAGCGCACGTATCCTTGCTTTTAGGTTGCCGTCGCTATGGTAATACAGTACAGACCAAAAGTTTGGACACACCTTCTCATTTAAAGATTTTTCTGTATTTTCATGACTATGAAAATTGTACATTCACACTGAAGACATCAAAACTATGAATTAGCACATGTGGAATTATATACTTAACAAAAAAAAGTGTGAAACAACTGAAAATATGTCTTATATTCTAGGTTCTTCTTTGCTTTGATGACTGCTTTGCACACTCTTGACATTCTCTTTATGAGCTTCAAGAGGTAGTCACTGGAAATGGTCTTCCAACAATCTTGAAGGAGTTCCCAGAGATGCTTAGCACTTGTTGGCCCTTTTGCCTTCACTTTGCGGTCCAGCTCACAACAAACCATCTCAATTGGGTTCAGGTCTGGTGACTGTAGAGTGTTGTGTTTTGGTAGCTGAAAAGAATAAGCAAAAACGGCAATACACCAGAGAGGCTGGAACCTATTGGATTGCAGTAACCTGAACTAACCACACAACTAGAGGTAGCCGTGGAGCGTTCCTACATTGATCCTAGACGCCTCATCACAGTCTGAGAGATAACTACACCTAAAGGCAGAAAGATGAAAGCTATCTGCCCCGGAGCAGATCCCCAAAGAAAATAGGAAGCCCCCAAACATGTAATGGCGGTTAGACAAAAAGAAAGACGGACACAGACAGAAAATAGAATGAGCAAACGCTGGGGCCCAATCTGTCTAGACAGAAAAGTACAGGAAAGGATACTCACTGCAATCCAAAAAAACCCCTAAAAAATACCAACTCTTCTGATTGCAAAAACACCTGAGATCACACGATCTCTACCACCTATATCAGATCTCTAGTGTAACAAAACTAAGCCGCAGCCACTGAAAAAACAGGAAAAAGCAAATGAACAAATAACAGTGGCTTCAGATAAACCGAGAGGAGCCCAAGCCCCCCGGAGGGGACCTGGCTGACCTCCACAGAAGTACATGGAACAATGCAAAAAGCAAGCACAAAAATAAAAGCAGAAAATATCTTATCTGATAGCAGAAGATGCAGGCAAGACTCAGCAAACTTCCAAATGAACCAGGAACCACAATTGACACAAGAAAAATTGATCACTGGCAACCATCATGGGAGGGAACCTCCCTTATATCAGACCAGTCAGTGAACCCAGATTGCCATTCCTCGCTGAAAGGTTCAGTACTGTCTGTAACCACCAGAGGGAGCCTCTGCTCAGAAACCATCTCTAGCACATTCATAACAGTAGAGGCCAGGTCATCTGGCGTAGCACCCCAACACTCTCCTTCTTGGTCAAATAGCCCTTACACAGCCTGGAGGTGTGTTTGGGGTCATTGTCCTGTTGAAAAATAAATTATGGTCCAACTAAACGCAAACCGGATGGAATAGCATGCCGTTGCAAGATGCTGTGGTAGCCATGCTGGTTTAGTATGCCTTCAATTTTGAATAAATCCCCAACAGTGTCACCAGCAAAGCACCCCCACACCATCACACTTCTTCCTCCATGCTTAACGGTGGGAACCAGGCATGTAGAGTCCATCCGTTCACCTTTTCTGCGTCGCACAAAGAACCAAAGATCTCAAATTTGGACTCATCAGACCAAAGCACATATTTCCACTGGTCTAATGTCCTTTCCTTGTGTTCTTTAGCCCAAACAAGTCTCTTCCGTTTGTTGCCTGTCCTTAGCAGTGGTTTCCTAGCAGCTATTTTACCATGAAGGCCTGCTGCACAAAGTCTCCTCTTTACAGTTGTTGTAGAGATGTGTCTGCTGCTAGAACTCTGTATGGCATTGACCTGGTCTTTAATCTGAGTTGCTGTAAACCTGCGATTTCTGAGGCTGGTGACTCGGATAAACTTATCCTCAGAAGCAGAGGTGACTCTTGGTCTTCCTTTACTGGGGCGGTCCTCATGTGAGCCAGCTTCTTTGTGGCGCTTGATGGTTTTTGCAACTGCATTTGATGACACTTTCAAAGTTTTCCCAATTTTTCGGACTGACTGACCTTCATTTCTTAAAGTAATTTTCTTTACTTAGCTGCTTTTTTCTTGCCATAATTAGTGTTGAGCGATACGATACCGCAAGTATCGGGTATCGGCCGATATTAGCTCTATCGGCCTTTTGATACTTAGTTCCGATATTTTCGTCTTATCGGATACCGGAATCGGGATTGTCACTGTGACTGTCAGTGTCCGTCGGTCGGGTCTGTCAGGAGTCAGCGGCACTTACCTGGCAGAAGATCTCCGGCGGTCACATCCCGGACTGCTTGATGGCCGCCATCCTCTTCTCCCTGGCGGTCACATGCAGTTTCTCGCGATAACTGCAGTGACTGCTGGGTAATCGCGGCCGTAAAGCAGTCCGATGACGTCACCGCCGGAGAAGCAGGTAATCAGCTGTGCTGCGCCGGGATGTCAGGCTCTGCCTGTCATTGCGATGTAGCAGAGCTGGATCGTCGTGGGACTGTCGTTACTATGGACTGCGTCGGACAGGTGGTATACTGTTGGTTTGTTTTTTTTCTTTTTTTTACAGGAGATCGATGGCGTCGCAGGAATGAGTGTATAATAAAATTAATGAAAACTGTGTTGTCTCTTTTATTTCATTAAAAGACTTTTTTCTTGCTTTGTCTTTTTTTTATACATTTAATAACTTTGGGATTAATAATGGATCGGTGTCTTATTGACACCTCTCCATTATTAACCGGGCTTATTGTCACCGTGCAATCAACGGTGACATTAACCCCTTATTACCCCACTTGCCACCGCTACAGGGCAGTGGGAAGAGCCGGGTAAAGTGCCACAATTGGCACATCTTTTGATGCGCCAAATGTGGGGCTGCTGTAGCCTGGTATTATCAGGCTGTTGAGGGCCAAAATCCATGGGCCTTGACAGTCTTTTAATACCAGGCCGCAGCAGTCTGCATTTTACTTGGCTGGTTAACAAAAATAGGGGGACCCCTACGCCATTTTTTTTTCGAGGGGATCCCCTATTTTTGTTAACCAGCCAAGCTAAGCAGACTGCTGTGGCCTGGTATTATCAGGCTTGCAAGGTCCATGGATATTGGATCCTTACCAGCCTGAAAAACCAGGCCTCAGCGGTCTGCTTCATCTGGCTGGTTAACAAAAATAGGGGGGACCCCACGCCAATTTTTTTCGAGGGGATCCTCTATTTTTGTTAATCAGCTAAGATATGCAGACTGCTGTGGCCTGGTATTATCAGGCTGGCAAGGTCCATGGATCTTGGCTCCTTAACAGCCTGAAAATCCAGGCCTCAGCGGTCTGCTTCATCTGGCTGGTTAACAAAAATAGGGGGACCCACGCCCACGCCCACCTGGGTGTTATTATTGCAAGTACATGCTGCAGATCTCTGCTATTTTGCATTGTGTTGTATAGTATAGGAACAGACTGTGGGATTAGAGAGAGAGGCAGGGTTTCATATTTTATACCATAATATATTTTATTTTTTGTTCTGTCTACCATTTTCTTACCTGATCTAGGTACCACCTTTTGTTTTTGAAATTTTTTACGGTGCGGCTTTTTGGACCGACGGTACTATTTCCTTGACAATAAAGGAATAGTGGAAGAAGTGATTTCATGACTTCCTCCGCTTTTTTGACCCTGTTTATGTGGTTGCCCGGTTACTTATTGTTTTGCCTAGCACTGTGATCAGGCGGCGTTCTGTGTGGTTGCATGTCCCCACCTTTAGTCTGGCACCGCCATGGTTACACATCAACAGGAAGTGACGTCCTGTAAGCGCACGTATCCTTGCTTTTAGGTTGCCGTCGCTATGGTAATACAGTACAGACCAAAAGTTTGGACACACCTTCTCATTTAAAGATTTTTCTGTATTTTCATGACTATGAAAATTGTACATTCACACTGAAGACATCAAAACTATGAATTAGCACATGTGGAATTATATACTTAACAAAAAAAAGTGTGAAACAACTGAAAATATGTCTTATATTCTAGGTTCTTCTTTGCTTTGATGACTGCTTTGCACACTCTTGACATTCTCTTTATGAGCTTCAAGAGGTAGTCACTGGAAATGGTCTTCCAACAATCTTGAAGGAGTTCCCAGAGATGCTTAGCACTTGTTGGCCCTTTTGCCTTCACTTTGCGGTCCAGCTCACAACAAACCAGGTCTGGTGACTGTAGAGTGTTGTGTTTTGGTAGCTGAAAAGAATAAGCAAAAACGGCAATACACCAAAAGAGGCTGGAACCTATTGGATTGCAGTAACCTGAACTAACCACACAACTAGAGGTAGCCGTGGAGCGTTCCTACATTGATCCTAGACGCCTCATCACAGCCTGAGAGATAACTACACCTAAAGGCAGAAAGATGAAAGCTATCTGCCCCGGAGCAGATCCCCAAAGAAAATAGGAAGCCCCCAAACATGTAATGGCGGTTAGACAAGAAGAAAGACGGACACAGACAGAAAATAGAATGAGCAAACGCTGGGGCCCAATCTGTCTAGACAGAAAAGTACAGGAAAGGATACTCACTGCAATCCAAAAAAACCCCTAAAAAATACCAACTCTTCTGATTGCAAAAACACCTGAGATCACACGATCTCTACCACCTATATCAGATCTCTAGTGTAACAAAACTAAGCCGCAGCCACTGAAAAAACAGGAAAAAGCAAATGAACAAATAACAGTGGCTTCAGATAAACCGAGAGGAGCCCAAGCCCCCCGGAGGGGACCTGGCTGACCTCCACAGAAGTGCATGGAACAATGCAAAAAGCAAGCACAAAAATAAAAGCAGAAAATATCTTATCTGATAGCAGAAGATGCAGGCAAGACTCAGCAAACTTCCAAATGAACCAGGAACCACAATTGACACAAGAAAAATTGATCACTGGCAACCATCATGGGAGGGAACCTCCCTTATATCAGACCAGTCAGTGAACCCAGATTGCCATTCCTCGCTGAAAGGTTCAGTACTGTCTGTAACCCACAGGGGAGCCTCTGCTCAGAAACCATCTCTAGCACATTCATAACAGTAGAGGCCAGGTCATCTGGCGTAGCACCCCAACACTCTCCTTCTTGGTCAAATAGCCCTTACACAGCCTGGAGGTGTGTTTGGGGTCATTGTCCTGTTGAAAAATAAATTATGGTCCAACTAAACGCAAACCGGATGGAATAGTATGCCGTTGCAAGATGCTGTGGTAGCCATGCTGGTTTAGTATGCCTTCAATTTTGAATAAATCCCCAACAGTGTCACCAGCAAAGCACCCCCACACCATCACACTTCTTCCTCCATGCTTAACGGTGGGAACCAGGCATGTAGAGTCCATCCGTTCACCTTTTCTGCGTCGCACAAAGAACCAAAGATCTCAAATTTGGACTCATCAGACCAAAGCACATATTTCCACTGGTCTAATGTCCTTTCCTTGTGTTCTTTAGCCCAAACAAGTCTCTTCCGTTTGTTGCCTGTCCTTAGCAGTGGTTTCCTAGCAGCTATTTTACCATGAAGGCCTGCTGCACAAAGTCTCCTCTTTACAGTTGTTGTAGAGATGTGTCTGCTGCTAGAACTCTGTATGGCATTGACCTGGTCTTTAATCTGAGTTGCTGTAAACCTGCGATTTCTGAGGCTGGTGACTCGGATAAACTTATCCTCAGAAGCAGAGGTGACTCTTGGTCTTCCTTTACTGGGGCGGTCCTCATGTGAGCCAGTTTTTTTGTGGCGCTTGATGGTTTTTGCAACTGCATTTGATGACACTTTCAAAGTTTTCCCAATTTTTCGGACTGACTGACCTTCATTTCTTAAAGTAATTTTCTTTACTTAGCTGCTTTTTTTCTTGCCATAATTAGTGTTGAGCGATACGATACCGCAAGTATCGGGTATCGGCCGATATTAGCTCTATCGGCCTTTTGATACTTAGTTCCGATATTTTCGTCTTATCGGATACCGGAATCGGGATTGTCACTGTCACTGTCAGTGTCCGTCGGTCGGGTCTGTCAGGAGTCAGCGGCACTTACCTGGCAGAAGATCTCCGGCGGTCACATCCCGGACTGCTTGATGGCCGCCATCCTCTTCTCCCTGGCGGTCACATGCAGTTTCTCGCGATAACTGCAGTGACTGCTGGGTAATCGCGGCCGTAAAGCAGTCCGATGACGTCACCGCTGGAGAAGCAGGTAATCAGCTGTGCTGCGTCGGGATGTTAGGCTCTGCCTGTCATTGCGATGTAGCAGAGCTGGATCGTCGTGGGACTGTCGTTACTATGGACTGCGTCGGACAGGTGGTATACTGTTGGTTTGTTTTTTTTTTCTTTTTTTACAGGAGATCGATGGCATCGCAGGAATGAGTGTATAATAAAATTAATGAAGACTGTGTTGTCTCTTTTATTTCATTAAAAGACTTTTTTCTTGCTTTGTCTTTTTTTTATACATTTAATAACTTTGGGATTAATAATGGATCGGTGTCTTATTGACACCTCTCCATTATTAACCGGGCTTATTGTCACCGTGCAATCAACGGTGACATTAACCCCTTATTACCCCACTTGCCACCGCTACAGGGCAGTGGGAAGAGCCGGGTAAAGTGCCACAATTGGCACATCTTTTGATGCGCCAAATGTGGGGCTGCTGTAGCCTGGTATTATCAGGCTGTTGAGGGCCAAAATCCATGGGCCTTGACAGTCTTTTAATACCAGGCCGCAGCAGTCTGCATTTTACTTGGCTGGTTAACAAAAATAGGGGGACCCCTACGCCGTTTTTTTTTCGAGGGGATCCCCTATTTTTGTTAACCAGCCAAGCTAAGCAGACTGCTGTGGCCTGGTATTATCAGGCTTGCAAGGTCCATGGATATTGGATCCTTACCAGCCTGAAAAACCAGGCCTCAGCGGTCTGCTTCATCTGGCTGGTTAACAAAAATAGGGGGGACCCCACGCCAATTTTTTTCGAGGGGATCCTCTATTTTTGTTAATCAGCCAAGATATGCAGACTGCTGTGGCCTGGTATTATCAGGCTGGCAAGGTCCATGGATCTTGGCTCCTTAACAGCCAGAAAATCCAGGCCTCAGCGGTCTGCTTCATCTGGCTGGTTAACAAAAATAGGGGGGACCCACGCCCACGCCCACGCCTACCTGGGTGTTATTATTGCAAGTACATGCTGCAGATCTCTGCTATTTTGCATTGTGTTGTATAGTATAGGAACAGACTGTGGGATTAGAGAAAGAGGCAGGGTTTCATATATTATACCATAATATATTTTATTTTTTGTTCTGTCTACCATTTTCTTACCTGATCTAGGTACCACCTTTTGTTTTTGAAATTTTTTACGGTGCGGCTTTTTGGACCGACGGTACTATTTCCTTGACAATAAAGGAATAGTGGAAGAAGTGATTTCATGACTTCCTCCACTTTTTTGACCCTGTTTATGTGGTTGCCCGGTTACTTATTGTTTTGCCTAGCACTGTGATCAGGCGGCGTTCTGTGTGGTTGCATGTCCCCACCTTTAGTCTGGCACCGCCATGGTTACACATCAACAGGAAGTGACATCCTGTAAGCGCACGTATCCTTGCTTTTAGGTTGCCGTCGCTATGGTAATACAGTACAGACCAAAAGTTTGGACACACCTTCTCATTTAAAGATTTTTCTGTATTTTCATGACTATGAAAATTGTACATTCACACTGAAGACATCAAAACTATGAATTAGCACATGTGGAATTATATACTTAACAAAAAAAAGTGTGAAACAACTGAAAATATGTCTTATATTCTAGGTTCTTCTTTGCTTTGATGACTGCTTTGCACACTCTTGACATTCTCTTTATGAGCTTCAAGAGGTAGTCACTGGAAATGGTCTTCCAACAATCTTGAAGGAGTTCCCAGAGATGCTTAGCACTTGTTGGCCCTTTTGCCTTCACTTTGCGGTCCAGCTCACAACAAACCATCTCAATTGGGTTCAGGTCTGGTGACTGTAGAGTGTTGTGTTTTGGTAGCTGAAAAGAATAAGCAAAAACGGCAATACACCAGAGAGGCTGGAACCTATTGGATTGCAGTAACCTGAACTAACCACACAACTAGAGGTAGCCGTGGAGCGTTCCTACATTGATCCTAGACGCCTCATCACAGTCTGAGAGATAACTACACCTAAAGGCAGAAAGATGAAAGCTATCTGCCCCGGAGCAGATCCCCAAAGAAAATAGGAAGCCCCCAAACATGTAATGGCGGTTAGACAAAAAGAAAGACGGACACAGACAGAAAATAGAATGAGCAAACGCTGGGGCCCAATCTGTCTAGACAGAAAAGTACAGGAAAGGATACTCACTGCAATCCAAAAAAAACCCTAAAAAATACCAACTCTTCTGATTGCAAAAACACCTGAGATCACACGATCTCTACCACCTATATCAGATCTCTAGTGTAACAAAACTAAGCCGCAGCCACTGAAAAAACAGGAAAAAGCAAATGAACAAATAACAGTGGCTTCAGATAAACCGAGAGGACCCAAGCCCCCCGGAGGGGACCTCGCTGACCTCCACAGAAGTGCATGGAACAATGCAAAAAGCAAGCACAAAAATAAAAGCAGAAAATATCTTATCTGATAGCAGAAGATGCAGGCAAGACTCAGCAAACTTCCAAATGAACCAGGAACCACAATTGACACAAGAAAAATTGATCACTGGCAACCATCATGGGAGGGAACCTCCCTTATATCAGACCAGTCAGTGAACCCAGATTGCCATTCCTCGCTGAAAGGTTCAGTACTGTCTGTAACCACCAGAGGGAGCCTCTGCTCAGAAACCATCTCTAGCACATTCATAACAGTAGAGGCCAGGTCATCTGGCGTAGCACCCCAACACTCTCCTTCTTGGTCAAATAGCCCTTACACAGCCTGGAGGTGTGTTTGGGGTCATTGTCCTGTTGAAAAATAAATTATGGTCCAACTAAACGCAAACCGGATGGAATAGCATGCCGTTGCAAGATGCTGTGGTAGCCATGCTGGTTTAGTATGCCTTCAATTTTGAATAAATCCCCAACAGTGTCACCAGCAAAGCACCCCCACACCATCACACTTCTTCCTCCATGCTTAACGGTGGGAACCAGGCATGTAGAGTCCATCCGTTCACCTTTTCTGCGTCGCACAAAGAACCAAAGATCTCAAATTTGGACTCATCAGACCAAAGCACATATTTCCACTGGTCTAATGTCCTTTCCTTGTGTTCTTTAGCCCAAACAAGTCTCTTCTGTTTGTTGCCTGTCCTTAGCAGTGGTTTCCTAGCAGCTATTTACCATGAAGGCCTGCTGCACAAAGTCTCCTCTTTACAGTTGTTGTAGAGATGTGTCTGCTGCTAGAACTCTGTATGGCATTGACCTGGTCTTTAATCTGAGTTGCTGTAAACCTGCGATTTCTGAGGCTGGTGACTCGGATAAACTTATCCTCAGAAGCAGAGGTGACTCTTGGTCTTCCTTTACTGGGGCGGTCCTCATGTGAGCCAGTTTCTTTGTGGCGCTTGATGGTTTTTGCAACTGCATTTGATGACACTTTCAAAGTTTTCCCAATTTTTCGGACTGACTGACCTTCATTTCTTAAAGTAATTTTCTTTACTTAGCTGCTTTTTTCTTGCCATAATTAGTGTTGAGCGATACGATACCGCAAGTATCGGGTATCGGCCGATATTAGCTCTATCGGCCTTTTGATACTTAGTTCCGATATTTTCGTCTTATCGGATACTGGAATCGGGATTGTCACTGTCACTGTCAGTGTCCGTCGGTCGGGTCTGTCAGGAGTCAGCGGCACTTACCTGGCAGAAGATCTCCGGCGGTCACATCCCGGACTGCTTGATGGCCGCCATCCTCTTCTCCCTGGCGGTCACATGCAGTTTCTCGCGATAACTGCAGTGACTGCTGGGTAATCGCGGCCGTAAAGCAGTCCGATGACGTCACCGCCGGAGAAGCAGGTAATCAGCTGTGCTGCGCCGGGATGTCAGGCTCTGCCTGTCATTGCGATGTAGCAGAGCTGGATCGTCGTGGGACTGTCGTTAACTATGGACTGCGTCGGACAGGTGGTATACTGTTGGTTTGTTTTTTTTCTTTTTTTACAGGAGATCGATGGCGTCGCAGGAATGAGTGTATAATAAAATTAATGAAAACTGTGTTGTTCTTTTATTTCATTAAAAGACTTTTTTCTTGCTTTGTCCTTTTTTTTATACATTTAATAACTTTGGGATTAATAATGGATCGGTGTCTTATTGACACCTCTCCATTATTAACCGGGCTTATTGTCACCGTGCAATCAACGGTGACATTAACCCCTTATTACCCCACTTGCCACCGCTACAGGGCAGTGGGAAGAGCCGGGTAAAGTGCCACAATTGGCACATCTTTTGATGCGCCAAATGTGGGGCTGCTGTAGCCTGGTATTATCAGGCTGTTGAGGGCCAAAATCCATGGGCCTTGACAGTCTTTTAATACCAGGCCGCAGCAGTCTGCATTTTACTTGGCTGGTTAACAAAAATAGGGGGACCCCTACGCCGTTTTTTTTTTTCGAGGGGATCCTCTATTTTTGTTAACCAGCCAAGCTAAGCAGACTGCTGTGGCCTGGTATTATCAGGCTTGCAAGGTCCATGGATATTGGATCCTTACCAGCCTGAAAAACCAGGCCTCAGCGGTCTGCTTCATCTGGCTGGTTAACAAAAATAGGGGGGACCCCACGCCAATTTTTTTCAAGGGGATCCTCTATTTTTGTTAATCAGCCAAGATATGCAGACTGCTGTGGCCTGGTATTATCAGGCTGGCAAGGTCCATGGATCTTGGCTCCTTAACAGCCTGAAAATCCAGGCCTCAGCGGTCTGCTTCATCTGGCTGGTTAACAAAAATAGGGGGGACCCACGCCAATTTTTTTCGAGGGGATCCCCTATTTTTGTTAATCAGTCCCCTCTGACGTCACTGATTGTGTCCCTGGCTGACCTGAAGTGAAAGTGGAAAGCAATCAATTAAGCTTTCCACTTCCTCTCCTGTCAGCCAGGAGAGGAACTCATTCATTTGGGGGTTTACTGTGAGGCTGCAGCATTAGCTGCGGTCCCTGCAGTAAACATTAACCCTTTCTGAAGGATTACACCGTGGGACCTGACTGTGCATGGGATAGGTAAGAATAATTTTGCTTTTTTATTTTATTTTTATTACAGGAAATGGTTTTTGCAGTCAAATAAAAGATGGTCAAAAACATGTGTCTTTATTTCATTAAAATGATTTTTAATTAAAGTGTGTGTGTTTTATTTTTATTTTCATGCAATAGGATTAATAATTGATAGTTGTCTAATTGACAGCTCTCAATTATTAACCTGGCTTAAGGTCACCTTTCAATTGCAATGTGGCTTTAACCCCATATTAACCCATTCGCCACCGCTACAGGGCAATGGGAATAGACGGGCAAAGTGCCAGAAAGGGCGAATCTAATTATAGATTTGTCTTTTCTGGGTGTCTGGGGGCAGATGTTAGTAGCCAGGGGGGCCAAAAATAATGGTCCCTCTCTGGGCTATTATTATCTGCCCCCATTCGCTGGCTTTGTCTGTCTGGTTGCGAAAATAGGGCGGGAGCCCACGCATTTTTTTTAAACAATTTTACACCTCATATATATATATATATATACATGTCATTGAATTTGTGACACATATATAATATTTATATTTATAGTTCATACACTTCTACATAGTATAATAGCCGCTAATTCAATTGACAGCTTTTGTGAAAATGCAGAACCCGACATGAAATGACACTTGGTGTACATAGGGTTAACCATGTCTTTTCATGTTCTTTGCTATCTGATTTGCACAAACAATGACATCAGTCTATGTGTGCAAAATTTCACACCTGTAGGGGTTAATTAAAGGTGTAAATTCGTAGCAAAAAAGTCCGTTTTTTTTACAACGAATTTACACCTTTAATTAACCCCTACAGGTGTGAAATTTTGCACACATAGACTGATGTAATTGTTTGTGCAAATCAGATTGCAAACGACATGAAAAGACATGGTTAACCCTATGTACACCAAGTGTCATTTCATGTCGGGTGCTTCTGTCTTTTCACAGAAGCCAAGTAAAGAAATGATGTGCACACTGTGTAACAAATTGATAGGTGCTGGCTGAACGAAAATGTCAATATAGTAGAGAAATCAGCCGCACTCAGTGTTGAATATAGAGCAAACAAAGTTTCCTTTATTACATCAATTATCTGGACAAAAACACCAATATTTGTGTGGTAGGTGAACAAATTACGGACAGAGCTGGCGGGTTTAACGTTTCGACCATACGTGGTCTTTCTCAAAAACCTCACTGTGAAATAGAGCATAAATAAAGTGAACAAGCAAGTGACACTCATTATACAAGATACATGGTATGTACAAAAGTGCTATCTACATATATACATCTATATACATATATGTACAAAGAATTTTCTATGTACACTCATTCAAAAAATCCTGAAGATAGAGTATTTTAGATATAGTCATACCAAGATGATTATATGAACAACAACTACTATTACCTTTAGAGTTTTTAGGTAGACATAAATATGGGACAGCGGTACACATAACCCAAAAGGTCAGACAGTGCCCATCTGAGTGGTAGCCTGCCAACCAAACTCGAGAGAAAATGGCTTTACTTGCAAGGATAAAGTATATGTTATAGCATATTGAAATCAATTAACATACATCATGGTATCTATGGATCAATTTATATATATAAATCAATATTTATATACTAGCCAAAATCAGGGGATTGGTATAGCAGCATGGCTATCAGTTGATGCTTAATAGGAGTTCGTGCACATTATTATGACATTTGTGATTCCAGGGTAACCGATCGAGCAGTACAGAAAAACACTGACCTTGTGGTGCAGAAAGTAAATGGAGGATAAGCAGGAGCCAAGTCCAATGCAGGCTACATGTGAAAATAAGTCAGGGAAAAGGATAAGTAAAAGGAAAAGTGAACACAGTGAAGTGAAAAAAAGAAAAAAATGAAAAAATAAAAAAATGAAAAAATAAAAATTAAAGTCAAACAGATGAAGCGACCGCCGCTAGAGAAATAGCTGGGGTAATCTAGCAAAAAACCAACCTGGTTAGTGAAGTAAGGACAAGGGAGCCGTCCGTCCAGAGAGATAAGATGTGGGCCGTGTTTGTCACTGTGGCGCTTTAAATAGGGCCCCAGGAGACTAACTCCGGAAGTAGTGCGCCTAGCGTGACGCTCAGAGGGGCAGAAATGAGGCTAGAAACGCAGGGACGTGTTGTAGTGGACTGCGCATGCGCTCAGTTGCCTGACGTCACAGTGTCACGTTATCAACAGAGAGAACTGAAAGGAGGTATGATACGCAGAAGCGTGTCACCCAGGTTGCGTCTGCGCAGTGGGGAATATGAGAAACATGGGATGGGACCAGCGGAGGAGATAGAGAACAAAAACAGAGGGGGTAGAAGTCAAAGGCAGAATATCAAGGCATAATATATGCAAGGAGAAAAAGGGAGAGATGGGAATAAGGAAAAGGAAGAGGATGAAAGCGGTAGAAAAGGAAGATAAGAAATAAGAGCGGTAGAGGGAATGAGGAACAAAAAAACAGAAGGGATGGAAGAAAGGGGCACGATATTAAGATATGCTATACGTAAGGTGAGAGAAATGGGAATAAGGTGAAGCAAAACGGAAAAGATAAAGGAGGAAAAAAAAGGGGAGAAAATAAGGGGGAAGAGAGGAGCAAAAATATAAATAGACAATGAGGGGAAAAAAGGAAGGAGTAAACAAATGAGAAAATTGGGAACATGAAAAAGATAAAAATAAAAAAATAGAAAATAAAGAGTAAAAAATAAAAAATCAAAAAAAAGGTTTTATGTTTGTTTTAACTAAAAAAAGGGGGAATAGTGAATGGAGTGAACATGGTCATGAAATGAAGAAGAAAATAAAAGAAAAATTAATAGAAACATTTTTTGAAAAAATAAAATAGAAATAACAATAAAAATAAAATTAAAATAAAATTAGAACATAAAAAAAATAATAAAAAATAAAAAAAAAAAATAAAAAATTGAAAGAATTGAAAAAAATTGAGAAAAAATAAAAAATAAAAATACAAAAATAAAAATTAAAAAATAAAATGATGGAGAGTAATGATATTCATAAAAACTTACCAATGAGTGATTGAAGAGAAAAAATAGAGGGAAAAGGACTTTTAATGGACTTATTCACACATGGTTTCCCTATCAAGGAATCTATAAGAGAGAAATGTTAGTGCACCATACTGGACCAGTGAACCTGGAGACAAAAAAAGTCAAACAGTCATAAGTAATACAAAAAAAGTCAAACAGTCATAAGCAATACAGGAAAACCTTTAACAGAAGGTAAAGTCTAATTCCCTATTGAGACCTTTGGGAGCCATGGTCTGCAATGTATGAATCCAAAAGGATTCATACATTGCACGGGGGGGCAATCACATTAGGCTCCTCAAACAAAGGGAATCCTTTTGGATTCATACATTGCAGACCATGGCTCCCAAAGGTCTCAATAGGGAATTAGACTTTACCTTCTGTTAAAGGTTTTCCTGTATTGCTTATGACTGTTTGACTTTTTTTGTATTACTTATGACTGTTTGACTTTTTTTGTCTCCAGGTTCACTGGTCCAGTATGGTGCACTAACATTTCTCTCTTATAGATTCCTTGATAGGGAAACCATGTGTGAATAAGTCCATTAAAAGTCCTTTTCCCTCTATTTTTTCTCTTCAATCACTCATTGGTAAGTTTTATGAATATCATTACTCTCCATCATTTATTTTTTAATTTTTATTTTTGTATTTTTATTTTTTATTTTTTCTCAATTTTTTTCAATTCTTTCAATTTTTTATTTTTTATTTTTTATTTTTTATTATTATTTTTTATGTTCTAATTTTATTTTAATTTTATTTTTATTGTTATTTCTATTTTATTTTTTCAAAAATGTTTCTATTAATTTTTCTTTTATTTTCTTCTTCATTTCATGACCATGTTCACTCCATTCACTATTCCCCCTTTTTTTAGTTAAAACAAACATAAAACCTTTTTTTTGATTTTTTATTTTTTACTATTTATTTTCTATTTTTTTATTTTTATCTTTTTCATGTTCCCAATTTTCTCATTTGTTTACTCCTTCCTTTTTTCCCTTCATTGTCTATTTATATTTTTGCTCCTCTCTTCCCCTTATTTTCTCCCCTTTTTTTTCCTCCTTTATCTTTTCCGTTTTGCTTCACCTTATTCCCATTTCTCTCACCTTACGTATAGCATATCTTAATATCGTGCCCCTTTCTTCCATCCCTTCTGTTTTTTTGTTCCTCATTCCCTCTACCGCTCTTATTTCTTATCTTCCTTTTCTACCGCTTTCATCCTCTTCCTTTTCCTTATTCCCATCTCTCCCTTTTTCTCCTTGCATATATTATGCCTTGATATTCTGCCTTTGACTTCTACCCCCTCTGTTTTTGTTTTCTATCTCCTCCGCTGGTCCCATCCCATGTTTCTCATATTCCCCACTGCGCAGACGCAACCTGGGTGACACGCTTCTGCGTATCATACCTCCTTTCAGTTCTCTCTGTTGATAACGTGACACTGTGACGTCAGGCAACTGAGCGCATGCGCAGTCCACTACAACACGTCCCTGCGTTTCTAGCCTCATTTCTGCCCCTCTGAGCGTCACGCTAGGCGCACTACTTCCGGAGTTAGTCTCCTGGGGCCCTATTTAAAGCGCCACAGTGACAAACACGGCCCACATCTTATCTCTCTGGACGGACGGCTCCCTTGTCCTTACTTCACTAACCAGGTTGGTTTTTTGCTAGATTACCCCAGCTATTTCTCTAGCGGCGGTCGCTTCATCTGTTTGACTTTAATTTTTATTTTTTCATTTTTTTATTTTTTCATTTTTTTCTTTTTTTCACTTCACTGTGTTCACTTTTCCTTTTACTTATCCTTTTCCCTGACTTATTTTCACATGTAGCCTGCATTGGACTTGGCTCCTGCTATCCTCCATTTACTTTCTGCACCACAAGGTCAGTGTTTTTCTGTACCTGCTCGATCGGTTACCCTGGAATCACAAATGTCATAATAATGTGCACGAACTCCTATTAAGCATCAACTGATAGCCATGCTGCTATACCAATCCCCTGATTTTGGCTAGTATATAAATATTGATTTATATATATAAATTGATCCATAGATACCATGATGTATGTTAATTGATTTCAATATGCTATAACATATACTTTATCCTTGCAAGTAAAGCCATTTTCTCTCGAGTTTGGTTGGCAGGCTACCACTCAGATGGGCACTGTCTGACCTTTTGGGTTATGTGTACCGCTGTCCCATATTTATGTCTACCTAAAAACTCTAAAGGTAATAGTAGTTGTTGTTCATATAATCATCTTGGTATGACTATATCTAAAATACTCTATCTTCAGGATTTTTTGAATGAGTGTACATAGAAAATTCTTTGTACATATATGTATATAGATGTATATATGTAGATAGCACTTTTGTACATACCATGTATCTTGTATAATGAGTGTCACTTGCTTGTTCACTTTATTTATGCTCTATTTCACAGTGAGGTTTTTGAGAAAGACCACGTATGGTCGAAACGTTAAACCCCGCCAGCTCTGTCCGTAATTTGTTCACCTACCACACAAATATTGGTGTTTTTGTCCAGATAATTGATGTAATAAAGGAAACTTTGTTTGCTCTATATTCAACACTGAGTGCGGCTGATTTCTCTACTATATTTTCACAGAAGCCGGCTTTACCCGGCAATTGAATCAGAGGATATTTTACTATGTAGAAGTGTATAAACTATACATATATGTATATATATGTCACAATGACATGTATATATATATATATATATATGTATTCTATGTGTGTATATTTAGTGTTTACAAGGAAATAAAGGTTTTTTTTAGTTGCGATATTTTGTTCCCATAGACTTACATGGGACTTCCGGTATCGGAATCGGATATCGCCGATATTTAGTGATATCGGCGATACCATTCCGATCCGATATTTTTAGATATCGAGCAGTATCGCTCAACACTAGCCATAATACAAATTCTAACAGTCTGTTCAGTAGGACTATCAGCTGCGTATCCACCAGACTTCTGCACAACACAACTAATGGTTCCAACAACACTAATAAGGCCAGAAATTCCACTATTAAACCTGACGGTGCACACCTGTGAAGTGAAAACCATTCCTGGTGACTACCTCTTGAAGCTCATCAAGAGAATGCCAAGAATGTGCAAAGCAGTCATCAAAGCAAAAGGTGGCTATTTTGAAGAACCTAGAATATAAGACATAATTTCAGTTGTTACACATTTTTTTTGTTAAGTACCGTATATACTCATGTATAAGCCGACCCGTGTATAAGCCGACCCCCCTAATTTTGCCACAAAAAACTGGGAAAACTTATTGACTCGCGTATTAGCCTAGGGTGAAAAATGATTATGCCCCCATATGATGCTCCACAGATTATGCCCACATATGCTCCACAGATTATGCCCAATATGCTCCACAGATTATGCCCCCATATTCTCCAGATTATGCCCCCATATATTCCACAGATTATGCCCCTGTATGATCCACAGATTATGCCCCATATGCTCCAGATTATGCCCCATATGTTCCACAGATTATGTCCCCATATGCTCCAGATTATGCCCCATATGTTCCACAGATTATGCCCCCATATGCTCCATATTATGCCCCATATGTTCCACAGTCTATGCCCCCATATGCTCCATATTATGCCCCCATATGCTCCAGATTATGCCCCATATGTTCCACAGTTTATGCCCCCATATGCTCCATATTATGCCCCCATATGCTCCAGATTATGCCCCATATGTTCCACAGTTTATGCCCCATATGCTCCATATTATGCCCCCATATGCTCCAATTATGCCCCATATGCTCCATATTATGCCCCCATATGCTCCAGATTATGCCCCATATGTTCCACAGCTTATGCCCCCATATGCTCCATATTATGCCCCCATATGCTCCAGATTTTGCCCCATATGTTCCACAGCTTATGCCCCCAAATGCTCCATATTATGCCCCCATATGCTCCAGATTATGCCCCATATGTTCCACAGCTTTTGCCCCCATATGCTCCATATTATGCCCCCATATGCTCCATATTATGCCCCATATGCTGCACAATTATGCCCCATATTATAGGCCTCATATGCTGCTGCTGCTGAAAAAAAAAAAAATGACATACTCACCTCTCGTCGCTGGGGGCCAGGTGCCGGTGTCCTGAGCAGGCGGGGGGTGTCACCGCTCTCTCAGGACCCCGGCACCTGAGATATTTACCTCTCCCTCGGTCCACCGCAGCGCACTGCTCCCTCGGTCTGACTCCTCTGTGTGTGATGATCTGGCAGGGGGCGGGGCGCGCACTAACGACGTCATCGCGCCCTCTGCCTGATCATTCACACACAGAGGAGTCGGACCGAGGGAGCAGTGCGCTGCGGTGGACCGAGGGAGAGGTAAATATCACTATACTCACCCCATCACCGGCGTCCCTGCAGCCTCTCCTCTTCTCCTGGCGCTCTCCGCAGCGCTTCAGTCCTGCAGCGGTCACGTGCTACCGCTCATTAAAGTCATGAATATGTGCATATTCATGACTTTAATGAGCGGTGCCATGTGACAGCTGCAGGAAGGAGCCGGAGATCGTGGGAGAAGCAGGGGGGCTGCAGAGACCGCGCCGGCGGAGGGGTGAGTATGATCCGACACCCCCACTCCCCCCCCCCACCGACCCCGTATATGACCTGCGTATAAGCCGAGAGGGGGACTTTCAGCCCTAAAAAAATGGGCTGAAAATCTCGGCTTATACATGGGTATATACGGTATATAATTCCACATGTGTTAATTCATAGTTTTGATGCCTTCAGTGCGAATGTACAATTTTCATAGTCATGAAAATACAGAAAAATCTTTAAATGAGAAGGTGTGTTTAAACTCTTGGTCTGTACTGTATGTCAACAAGAAGTGACGTTACGCTCTTTTCCCGAAACCGGTAGTGACGTTCCTTGTGCACCTCGCCGCTATGGTGGATCATTAAGATATCTCCTGTGCGCATGTGCCGGCTTATTTGTTCCGGTAACACTTTATTCCCTAGCAGGTGGATACTCATGGCCTCCAGGAAACCAATAAACATTTATTTGGCTAATTCCGTCTTAACGTTCTGTGTCCAATCACTGCACCTTGTTACATACTTCTGGGAGGATGCCATTTGTGTTTCGGTATTTGATTGGTCATTACATATATAAATACCCTATCTGGCGAGTACCCAACCACCCCTGGACGAAGCATTTCCATGTGAAACGCGTGTCGGGTGTGGTGGGTCTACCTGGGTTTCCTCTCTGGTAACTATGCCTTTAAGTATTATGTAGCTAATTGTACCATTTTATTTTTCTCATGCTATCCCCTACATGGACTGGTACATACCATCCTGGGGACAATTTGTCATCATAGAGTGATTATTTTGCATTGTTATGGTATGAATTGAGTCAGTATCACTTATTATGAATATGCCCATTACATTGGTATTTTGATGTGAAGTGTATTCCAGTGCAAATTCATTCTTTGGTTATATTTTTATATTACGGTACTATTGCTTATTGGAGGTTTCTCTGGTTGAGTCCCACCTTTCTTGTACTTGTGGTGCCTGCCAATTTTACATTGTTATATTTGTGTCTTAATAAAGAATTTTTGTATTTTCACATATGGCTCTATGTGAGGTTTTGTTTTGGTTTTCTATGTGTATGCCTCATGGCCTTATATAAGGGATATATTTAGGTGTCTTTGTATCTTTCAATTTCAGATTGTATTAATATCCCGGTCCAACATGGATTTTAGAAGCAGAGATGCTTCTTGGACTGCACATGCTCAAAGTGTTTTTGGCAATAGCACCCCACTTGTACAGGATTCAGTTCAGAAGACAGCATTGAAAAAAACGTTTAAGAATTTGTTGAACCGCCGTACCAGATAATGGTGGAACAAAATTTAATTGGAAAATTATATATCAAGAAATCTAATTCCAAGAGGTCTACGAGTTCAGATTTTTCCTTCCTTTCCGGTCAATGATACAACCATGAGGTCTCGATGGGAGGCAGCATGTGGTACGTGTTCTAATACATTTATGACTATCTTGATTGATATTAATGGTAGATCTATTAACGATCTAGGTCTAGAGATTGATGAGATTTTTAAAAAACTTCAGAAGGAATGCTCACAAGATGAATTTGAGGCATTCAAGAAGGAAATGGATGACTGTTGTGATGGATGGGAGAAAGACATTTCCAGTACAAAAAATAAAAAATTTCTGAGAGATTTACAAGATAAAAATGATAATAAGGTATTTAAATGGAGTCATGTTGATACCCTGAGCAAGGGTGGTCCCACATCAGAATCCATTGGCACATCCAGTATTGGGACATCTTTATCCTCAACCAATCAAGATGGGGATTACCACATGATGTTTAACCAGAGAAGAAAAGAGGATCGCTTCCGAGGTTACAATACAAGAAGGCCCCTAAAAAATGCCCTCTCTGATCATGAAGATGAACCCCAGCAGAACTCCATGAAGGTAATCAATTTATTTGATGTTGTTCTCTCACAGGCTCAAGTAACTTTACTTAGGAAGGGCTTGACTTTTTCACCATCTTCTGCCCCTGACAAATTTACAATTTTCAAAGACTTGCAACTTTTTGCGAGGAAGTTATTTTTTAGGAAACTGTATTTTAATCAAGCCTGTGACGATTATATTCCAACAGAAGTCGAGGCGGAAACAATCCAGATTCTAGAAGAACTGGCTGGGGAGGCAGGAGGATCTATAAATCATGAATATCCTAAATACCTCCTCCCAAAATCGAAGAAATTTCCTCAAATTAATGCTGTACCCGTTATTAAACTCTTTGTACAATTGGTCATGCAGGAAGTACAGAACATTCCGGAAACCATTAAGCAGGACAATCTCGCCGAGACGAAAGACGTGCCCTCAAGGAATTGATGAACCTCAAAGAGGTAATTATTAAACCATCGGATAAGGGCGGCAATGTGGTGGTATGGTCTGTTGCAGCCTATGAGAAGGAAATAATGAGACAACTAAGGAATCCTTTATGCTACTAAAGATTAACTTTTAACCCATTGTCTAAGTTTAGGAGTGAACTTCATGACCTCCTACAAGAGGCTGTAGCAGAAGGTATCCTAACACCAAAACAGGTGGAGGGATTGTGGGTTGATGAACCTATGATAGCGAGTATTTACCTGCTGCCAAAGATCCAAGGACACCCCCAGGTAGGCCAATAGTATCAGGGATTAACAACATCTCTGATCCAATTTCTAAATTGGTTGATTATTATCTTAAACCACTTGTGGAAACCCTACCTTCTTTTCTGAAAGACACCACTGACACTCTTAAGAAACTTGATGGTGTCCAATTGGAGGAGAATATGATTCTTGTCACCTGTGATGTCGAGTCATTATACACTTCAATACGACATCATGATGGTATAGAAGCTGTGACTTTTTTTCTCAGCAACAGTGGCTTTGATGAGAACTTATGTGTCTTTCTCATTAAGGCCCTGGAATTTGTCTTAACAGTTAACACACAATTTTTTCGTGTACCGTGACTCACTTTTTCTCCAAGTACAGGGGACTGCTATGGGGGCGTCTTATGCAAATTTATTTTTAGGTCTCTGGGAACGGGAAATTTTCCCAACTGTACCCCACCAATTGAGTCACAAGGTTGTTACCTGGTGGAGGTATATTGATGATGTCCTAATGATTTGGCAAGGGACCCAGGAGGAATTGGATGATTTATTTTGCGGTTTGAATGCCAATTCTAAAAACATAAAACTCACATACAAAAGTGATGTTAAGAGAATTGAGTTCTTGGATATTACTATTGATGTTGACAAGGACGGTTTTTTACTAACTGTCTTATTTAGAAAGAGTACATCTGTTAATGCATTGCTACATGCTTCTTCACAGCATTCCCCACACTTAATCAGGAATATTCCAACTGGACAATTTTTACGCGCAAAGAGAATTTGCTCAAACAATGACCTTTTTGAAAAACAATACAAATATAACTTGGCACTCAATGGAGGACAACAGGACAAAAAATTGTTGCTGTGGTTTCTTTTATTTGCATCCGAATCAGATCAATGTGATGTACACTAATATGAACGTTTTCGGCCATACAATATCGGACTTCATCAGAATATATGTACAGAACTGAAATGTAACAAATAAATAGACATATTAATGTCAGTAATAACAAATTGCAAACAAAATAAAAATAAACCAAATATGACGCATAGTGTAATCAGTTGAACACATAAATCAATAGTCGAATAAAAGACTAATCACGATTCTAAAACGGGAAACAATATCCAGAAGTGCTTGGTGAGTATATAAGAAGAAGTTTGTTAAGGAAAAAAATATATATAGTACCACATGTAGATGAAGAACGTGAATAACAATTGCCTAGTACGGAAAGGATATAGTGATCCCATATTGGTGGTGAAGCGATTTAGCCACAGATATAGACAATACCTAAAGGAAAATACCTGGAAATAACATGACACGTTTAACATGTGAAAATAGTCACTAATAGATTGTGCACCTAGTAAAATGGAAGAAAAAGGAAGAAAAATGGAAAGGATGATGAAAGATGTAAGATACCTTAAGTACCTCATAGGTAAACGGATGTTATCAACGTATGCAAAGAACCACTGTTGATAAAAAATTCTTTCAATGAAAAACAACACTGTGGGTGGTAAAAGTATATCAAAAGGAAACTGTAGGTATAATACCTGAGAACTGGCACCGGTGACATAGAGGTATGCACTGATGGCTAATTATATAGCAGCAGAAAAGCGCTAGAATAAAAATTGGATATATTGAGTAATAATGTAGTGAGACCAACAATAGGCGATATGCCATGTCTCATAGTATTACCTGCATCCGGGTGCTACAGTATATAGAGGTCATCTGAAGGACTAGAGCCTCATAAGAAGATAGCTGTTGATGAAAGGTTTTTCCATATATAAATAAATAAATAAATAAATAAATAAATAAATAATTAATGCCCCAGAGTACAATGGCACGACAGGCAGTGTGTTGTATCTATATAGGGTGAATTACCTGAAGACTGGCCTCAATGAGAGAGATATAAGTGCTGGAAGCTAAAAATATAGCGGCAGGAGGAGCGCTGCAAAAGAAATATAATGTACTTAAAACAATAGTAGTCGTGGGGCAGGAGTCAGGCTCCGTGTCATGTCTCTCCATTTTACCTGAGTCCGGGTGCTGCAGCATGTGAGGGCCGTCTGGTAGTAGGACGCTATGAGCGCCCTACTTCCGAGTTTAAGGCTAAGTTCACACGTTGCGGAATTGCCGCGGAAATTTCCGCGGCAATCCCGCACTTCTCCCGCAGGAAATACGCACGTTTTTTGTATGCTGATTCCCGCCAGAATAATAGCGTTTTGCAAGCGTAATTAGCTTGCAGAATGCTAGCGTTTTCCTAGCGATCTGTAGCATCGCTTGGAAAACTGATTGACAGGTTGGTCACACTTGTCACACATAGTGTTTGACACGTGTGACCAACTTTTTACTATTGATGCCGCCTATGCCGCATCAATAGTAAAAAGATCTAATGTAAAAATAATAAAAAAAATAATAAATAATGATATTCTCACCTTCCGGCGGCCCCCGCAGCCTTCCCGCCTCTCAGTGACGCTCCCGGCAACTCCGGTCCCAGGAGTGCTTTGCGACAAATCACACCGATGACGTACATCTCGCGAGACCGCTATGCCATCTGGGTGATTCGCAAAGCACTCCTGGGACCGGAAGTTGCCGGGAGCATCGCTGAAGGCGGGAAGGCTGCGGGGCCGCGGGAAGGCTGCGGGGGCCGCCGGAAGGTGAGAATATCATTATTTTTTATTTTAATTATTGTTTTACCAGGGATATGGTACCCAGGGCCTGGAGGAGAGTCTCCTCTCCTCCAGACCCTGGGTACCACCGCACATGAACCGCTTACATTCCGCAAAATTAATGAACATGTTGCTATTTTTTTCCGCGAAGCGTTTTTTTCGCGGAAAAAAACGCAACATGTGGCCAAAACATGCGGAATCAATTAACATGTATAGGATGCTTAATGCTTGCGTTTTTATCGCGTTTTTACCGCGGAAAACCGCGGAAAAACCGCGAAAAAAACGCAATTATTCCTGATCGTGTGCACTTAGCCTAAAAGCACACATGACGCCGCGTCATGATGACGCGGTCATGGTGGGAGGACAAAGGCGCATCCGCAGATGAAAGGTGCAGAGAAACACCATGGGAGGAGTCAGGAGTTACTGAGTCATGTGGACGCTGTGATTCTAAAATGGGGCAGGCTGCTGCAAAGAGTATAAAGTGGCAATCGCTGCACTAGTGAGAAAATAAACTGTATTTTGAAAGAATAAACTATATGTTGAATAATGGATGTTGTAGTCAGTGAACGTGTATGAAACAAAACTGAAATGAAAGCAAACTGAAACGAAAAAATGTAATAAAATAAAAGGGAGAAGAAAGGAATGTGGGAGAATATAAAAAGAGAGTAAATAAATAGGACAGGGAGTAACTATACAATACCATGGTGGCAGATAGTGGCATACATGAACACAGTAGGGGATCATCGATTCTGAGGAGTAAAAGATAGATGTTAGGAGAGTAGGTTCATATTGTATCAAATTGTGACACATAAAATTAACCCTTGTTCTACATTAACCAGTATAAACATATGGAAGTGGTTTACAGAAAAGCTGATACATCATAATCCCTATTCAAGCCTCTTGGTTCCAATGTTTGGAACGTGAAAATCCAAAAAGCTTCCCTTTTTTTAAGGATCTTAACCCTATTCGAGCCTCTCCTGTTTGTGTCTATTTGTTCCAAAACTTGGAATCTGAGTTGAGCAATGCTGTGGTTATGTTCCTGAAAATGATGGGGGAGGGGAAGATGTGTTTTCTTACACCGTATGTTCGACTTATGCTGGGATATCCTATCCCTAATAGATTGCGTTGTTTCCCCTATGTAGGCAAGGCCCCACGGACACTTAATCAAGTATATCACATAAGAGGACTCACAAGTGAAGAACCCATTGATAGGGAAACCTTGTCCAGTATGCGGATGATATGCCTTGGAGCCCTTCTGCACATTGTTGCACTGCAAATAATTTAGACATGGGAAAGTTCCCTGTCGCTGGGTCCGTAAAAATGTCTGTTTGGGGACAATGTGACGTGAACCTACATCCGCCTTGACCAGTTTATCCCTAAGGTTATGTGGTCGGCGGAAACAACTCAGGAAAGGGACTTGGAATTCTGGTATCTGTGGATATCTTTTAGTCAAAATATTCCAATGTTATCTGATGGATGAGAATATTAAGTTAGAGAAGGGATGGTATGTAGTCACAAATGGAACACGTTTGGTGTCACAACGAGTCATATTCATGGATCTATTCTGCTTGGCCTTCGTTAATATAGATTGCGGGTAACCTCTGTAGAGGAATTTGGTTTCCATTTCCTGTATCCTGCATTCCCTCACTATGTCATTGGAAACTATTTTTACACGCAAAGAGAATTTGCTCAAACAATGACCTTTTTGAAAAACAGGCGGTTGACCTTTGTGAGCGTTTCAAGAACCGTGGCTATGGGAGGAAAACCATCTGTCGCTCCTATCAAAGGGCTCAGATGAGTGACAGAGCCGAACTTCTGCAAAAACTAAAAATTACAAAACAAGAAGATCAGGTACGATGCATCCTTGATTATAATTACAGGAGCAGTGAAATTAGGGATGCTATTACCAAACATTGGCATATTCTGTGAATGGATGGCACCATCTCTAAGCTATTTAGCGAGAATCCCACTATCATTTTTAGGAAATCAGTGAGCCTTAAAGACCAATTGGTCCATAGTTACCATAAAGATAGTTCATAATTCATTTTTGGATCAAAGGGTCCAAAATGGGGATGCACCAAATGTGGGAAATGTGTGGCCTGCAAAAACATCTGTGAAACAACAGAGTTCGTTAATTCCAGAAATAGTAAAGTTTACAAGATTACACATACCATTACATGTACCACTAGGGCTGTTGTATATCATGCAACTTGCCCTTGTGGTCTTATTTACATCGGTATGACTTCACTCGAACTACGGCGTAGAGTCCGCGAACATGTTTAGGACATCGAAAATGCCATCACTGAGGTGGACTTGCAGAAACTGAAACCCGTTCCACGACACTTTAACCCCTTAATGTCCAATGACGTGCACAGTCCGTCATGGCCGGGTGTCAGTTCCGGCACCAGGACGGACTGTGCACGTCATGCCTTTGATCTACCACTGCGTGTAAACACGCAGTGGTAGATCAGTGCCGACAGCTGTCACAGACAACTGACAGGCACGGCAAGCGGTGCGGAGACCTTTGCCGTCGGTCCCCGCACCTACAGCGCTGTGCTTGGTCAGTCAATCTGACTGACCAAACACAGCAGTGATCGCGCAGGAGAAGCTGAAATTTCAGCTTCTCCAGCGCGATCAGTGCAGGAGCCGACGCTGCAGTGGCCAGGCTTCCTGCACTGACAGCCAGGAGCGGAGCCCCCACCGCCCCTGGCTGTTAACCCCCTGACTGGCGCGATCGCAGCGCTCAGGGGGGGAGGCAGAGGGTCGGGAGCTCCCTCTGCCTCAGATCGGCGCCCTGCAATGTATTTGCAGGGCCCGATCTCTGCCTTGATGACCCGGGGGTTGTCATGACAACCTCCGGGTCATCTAGCTACGGAAAGCTGCTGTGATCATGCTCACAGCAGCTTTCCCCATAGGTACAATGCATTGCAATGCTGGTGCATTGCAATGCATTGTAACTGCAATAAAAAGTAAAAAAAGTGAAAGTCCCATAAAAGGACAAGTTAAAAAAATTGTAAAAAAAATATTAAAAAATAATTTAAAAAAAATCCCCTAAAAAATACATTTTTATGTAATAAAAAAAATAAAAAACAAAAAAAATACACGTTTGGTATCGCCGCGTCCGTAAAAATCCCATCTATAAAAGCGTAACCCTAGTTAACCCCTTCAGTGAAAGCCGTAAAAAAAAAAAACAAAAAAAGTAGTAAATTATACTTTTTCCAAGCGGTATCATCATACCGCTTTGAAAAAGTGCTATAACACGCGATCAAAAAGTTAGATATAAATAATCATGATACCGCTGAAAACGTCATCTTGTCCCGCAAAAAACAAGCCGCATACAGCATCATCAGCGAAAAAATAAAAAAAGTATAGCTCGCGGAATAAACTGATGCAAAAATAATTATTTTTTCTATAAAATTTTTTATTGTGTAAAAACGCCAAAACTTAAAAAAATATATATATGAGGTATCGCTGTAATCGTAGTGACCTGAAGAATAAAGCTGCTTTATCAATTTTCCCACACACGGAACGGAGGAAAAAAAAAACAATTCCTGAATTGCTGGTTTTTGTTCATTCTGCTTCCACAAAAATCGGAATAGGAAGCGATCAAAAAACGTTATGTGCCCAAATATGGTACCAATAAAACGTCAGCTCGTCCCGCAAAAAATAAGCCCACAGATAACTCTGTCGGCCGAAATATGGAAAAATTATAGCTCTCAAAATACGGCGATGCAAAAATTTCTTACAAAAAATTATTCCAAAAAAAAGCATCTTTTAGTGTGTGACAGAAGCTAAACATGAAAAAAGGATGTAAATCTGGTATCGAATAAAGTTGCCTATTCACTAATACCGCACGAGGAACGGCGCAAAAAAGAAAACCAATTCTTCACCTTTTGTGGATTTGTTCATTGTGCCTCCCAAAGATCGCAGTAAGGCGATCACAGTGGTTTCCCCCCACATATGGGGTATCAGCGTACTCAGGACAAAATGCACAATAGCTTTTGGGGTCCTATTTCTCCTGTTACCCTTAGAAAATAAAAATTTGGGGGCAAAAAGGTCATTTTTGTGGAAAAAAATATGATTTTTTTATTTTCACGGCTCTCTGTTATAAACTTCTGTGAAGCCCTTGGGGGTTCAAAGTGCTGACCACACATCTAGATAAGTTCCTTGGGGGGTCTAGTTTGCAAAATGGGGTCATTTGTGGGGGGTTTCTACTGTTTAGGCACATCAGGGGCTCTCCAAGCGCGACATGACACCCGCAGACCATTCCATCAAAGTCTGCATTTAAAAACGGTGCTCCTTCCCTTCCGATCTCTGCAATGCGTCAAAATAGTGGTTCCCCCCCACATATGGGATATCAGCGTACTCAGGACAAATTGCACACTAGCTTTTGGGGTCCTATTTCTCCTGTTACCCTTATAAAAATAAAAATTTGGGGGCAAAAAGATTATTTTTGTGGAAAAAAATGATTTTTTTATTTTCACGGCTCTACGTTATAAACTTCTGTGAAGCACTTGGGGGTTCAAAGTGCTCACCACACATCTAGATAAGTTCCTTGGGGGGTCTAGTTTCCAAAATGGAGTCACTTGTGGGGGGTTTCTACTGTTTGGCACATCAGGGGCTCTCCAAACGTGACATGACACTCGCAGACCATTCCATCAAAGTCTGCATTTGAAAAAGGCGCTCCTTCCCTTTCGAGCTCTGCCATGTGTCAAAATAGTGGTTTACCCTTACATATGGGGTATCAGCGTACTCAGGACAAATTGCACAATAACTTTTGGGGTCCTGTTACCTTTGGAAAATAACAATTGGGGGTGGAAAGATCATTTTTGTGGAAAATATATGATTTTTTAATTTTACTGCTCTACGTTATAACCTTCTGTGAAGCCCTTGGGGGTTCAAAGCTCTCACCACACATCTAGATAAGTTCCTTGGGGGTCTAGTTTCCAAAATGGGGTCACTTGTGGGGGGTTTCCACTGTTTAGGCACACAGGGGCTCTCCAAATACGACATGGCGTCCAATCTCAATTCCAGCCAAAAAAGTCAAATGGCGCTGCTTCCCTTCCGAGCTCTGCCATGCGCCAAAATAGTGGTTAACCCCCACATATGGGGTATCAGCGTACTCAGGACTAATTGCACAATAACTTTTGGGGTCCTTTTATCTTTTGGAAAATAAAAATTGGGATGAAAAGATCATTTTTGTGGAAAAAATATGATTTTTTAATTTTACGGCTCTACGTTATAACCTTCTGTGAAGCCCTTGGGGTTAAAAGCTCTCACAACACATTTAGATAAGTTCCTTGGGGGGTCCAGTTTCCAAAATGGGGTCATTTGTGGGGGTTTCCACTGTTTAGGCACACAGGGACTCTCCAAATGCGACATGGCGTCCAATCTCAATTCCAGCCAAAAAAATCAAATGGCGCTGCTTCCCTTCCGAGCTCTGCCATGCGCCCAAATAGTGGTTTACCCCCACACATGGGGTATCGGTGTACTCTGGAGAAATTGTACAACAAATATTGTGGTTCATTTTCTCCTGATACCCTTGACAAAATTTAAAAAAATTGTGTTGAAAGAAAAATTTTGGGAAAAAAAGTTAAATGTTCATTTTTTTCCTTCCACATTGCTTCAATTCTTGTGAAGTACCTAAAGGGTTAATAAACTTCTTGAATGTGGCTTTGAACACGTTGAGGGGTGCAGTTTTTAGAATGGTGTCACTTTTGGGTATTTTTTGTCATATTGACCCCTCAAATTCACTTCAAATGTGAGGTTGCCCCTAAAAAAAATGGTTTTGTAAATTTTGTTGGAAAAATGAGAAATTGCTGGTCAACTTTTAACACTTATAACTTCCTAACAAAAAAAAATTTTGGTTCCAAAATTGTGCTGATGTAAAGTAGACATGTGGAAAATGTTATTTATTAACTAATTTTTGTGACATATCTCTCTGATTTAATGGCATAAAAATTAAAAGTTTGAAAATTGCAAAATTTTCAAAATTTTTGCCATATTTTCGTTTTTTTCATAAATAAACGCAAGTTATATTGAAGAAATTTTACCACTTTCATGAAGTACAATATGTCACGAGAAAACAATCTCAGAATCACCAAGATCCGTAGAAGCGTTCCAGAGTTATAACCTCATAAAGAGACAGTGGTCAGAATTGTAAAAATTGGCCTGGTCTTTAACCTACAAAATGGCTTGGTCGTTAAGGGGTTAAAGTTGCACATGGATGTGATCCCAACAGACTAAATGTCAAAGGCATTGATAGGGTTTTCATCGGTCTCAGAGGTGGCAACTGGAAGAGATTACTGGTGCAAAAAGAGGCAAAATGGATTTACAGATTGGACACGTTAACACGTCTTGGTCTGAACAACCATAATAGCTTCGTCTATTTCTTCCCAACTTAGATACTGAGCGTTCTCGTTCTTTTATGGTTCATTTTCATCCATTATGCTGTTTTCTGCTGTTTTTATCTGGCCTTGGTTTTAATAATATTTTAATCTTTGATAGGGTTAATCATCTTTACCATCATGACCTCTCATTTTACTTTGTGTCCTCTTGTGACATCCTACTGAAGATTACATCATGAAGAAGTCTTTTGTGAAGAATACCAGTAATAGGACTGTGGTCGGCATTCTTTTTCTTATGTGCATTTACTGTCTCGAGCTGTCGGACATCTATGGATATTCATTCTATATATCTATAGGATCGTGGGCTATCTGTTTATTAAATCTATACTTTTATACTATTATGTCTGTTTATATGTATGAATGTTTTTACTATATGGCCATTGGTTGGTCTTTTGACCACTTTGTAGAATTTGAACTGATTTACACTCATAATATACTGTATGTATGGCACACGTCACTTTAGGTTGTTATGTATTTTGTCAAATGACATTAATAATATGTGCTTAGTTGCACATATTCATTATATTTATGCGCATGTTTTTGTCTGTGTTTATTTCTTCTATATATGTATAGAACAGGGCACTTTATTTTCTTCTTACATGTGTTTTTTATGTCATATCGGCATCATGTGCTTAATTACTCGCATTTTTGCATATATACAGTACAGACCAAAAGTTTGGACACACCTTCTCATTCAACATTTTTCTGTTTTTTCATGACTATGAAAATTGTAGAATCACACTGAAGGCATCAAAACTATGAATTAACACATGTGGAATTATACATTACACTTAACAAAAAAGTGTGAAACAACTGAAAATATGTCTTATATTCTAGGATCTTCAAAGTAGTCACCTTTTGCTTTGATTACTGCTTTGCACGCAGAAAAGGTGAACGGATGGACTCTACATGCCTGGTTCCCACCGTGAAGCATGGAGGAGGTGGTGTGATGATGTGGGGTGCTTTGCTGGTGACACTGTTGGGGATTTATTCAAAATTGAAGGCAGAGTGAACCAGCATGGCTACCACAGCATCTTGCAGCAGCATGCTATTCCATCCGGTTTGTGTTTAGTTGGACCATCATTTATTTTTCAACAGGACAATGACCCCAAACACACCTCCAGGCTGTGTAAGGGCTATTTGACAAAGAAGGAGAGTGTTGGGGTGCTACGCCAGATGACCTGGCCTCCACAGTCACCAGACCTGAACCCAATGGAAATGGTTTGGGGTGAGCTGGACCGCTCACCGCTTCAATTTTGAATAAATCCCCAACAGTGTCACCAGCAAAGCACCCCCACACCATCACACTACCTCCTCCATGCTTCACGGTGGGAACCAGGCATGTAGAGTCCATCCGTTCCCCTTTTCTGCGTGCAAAGCAGTAATCAAAGCAAAAGGTGGCTTCTTCAGTGTGATTCTACAATTTTCATAGTCATGAAAATACAGAAAAATCTTTGAATGAGAATGTGTGTCCAAACTCTGGGCCTCTACTGTATATATGTGTATTTCTTTTGTTTTCTTTTCACATTTGTTTTGTCTCCACAGTTATTATTTTTACTTTTTATTTATTATTTATTATTTTTTATTTATTTTTTTTTATTTTTTGTTCTGTCTACCATTTTCTTACCTGATCTAGGTACCACCTTTCGTTTTTGGACTTTTTACGGTGCGGCATTTTGGACCGACGGTACTATTTCCTTAACGATATAGGAATAGTGAAAGAAGTGATTTCATAACTTCCTCCGCTTGTTTGACCCTTTTTATGTGGTTGCCCGGTTACCTATTGTTTTGGCTAGCACTGTGATGAGGTGGCGTTCTGTGTGGTTGCACGTCCCCGCCTCTAGTCTGCCGCCATCATGGTTGCACATCAACAGGAAGTGACGTCCTGTATGCGCACGTATCCTTGCTTTTAGGTTGCCGTCGCTATGGTTATATGTCAACAGGAAGTGACGTTACGCTCTTTTCCCGAAACCGGAAGTGACGTTCCTTGTGCACCTCGCCGATATGATGGAAAGTTAGGATATCTCCTGTGTGCATGCGCCGGCGTCTTTGTTCCAGTAACACTTTATTCCCTAGCAGGTGGATACTCATGGACTCCAGGCAACCAATAGACATCTATTTGGCTAATTCTGTCTTAACGTTCTGTGTTCAATCACTGCACCTTGTTACATACTTCTGGGAGGATGCCATTTCTGTTTCGTTATTTGATTGGTCATTACATATCTAAATACCCTATCTGGCGAGTACCAAACCACCCCTGGATGAAGCATTTCCGTGCGAAACGCGTGTCAGGTGTGGTGGGTCTCCCTGGGTTTCCTCTCTGGTAACTATGCCTTTACGTATTATGTAGATAATTGTACCATTTTATTTTTCTCATGCTATCCCCTATATGGACTGGTACATACCATCCAGGGGACAATTTGTCATCATAGAGTGATTATTTTGCTTTGTTATGGTATAAATTGAGTCAGTATCACTTATTATGAATATGCCCATTACATTGGTATTTTGATGTGAAGTGTATTCCAGTGCAAATTCATTCTTTGGTTATATTTATATTACGGTACTATTGCTTTTTGGAGGTTTCTCTGGTTGAGTCCCACCTTTCTTGTACTTGTGGTGCCTGCCAATTTTACATTGTTATATTTGTGTCTTAATAAAGAATTTTTGGATTTTCACACATGGCCCTATGTGAGGTTTTGTTTTGGTTTTCTATGTGTATGCCTCACGGCCTTACATGAGGGATATATTTAGGTGTCTCCATAATATACAAAATAGCTCTTTTTAGAGCCAAATAATATTACTCAGTACCAGCATATACTAAACAAATTTTTTTTGAGCTACATAATATTCCTGCGTACCAGCATATACTAAACCACTTTTTTAACAGCTAAATACTATTCCTCAGTGCCAGGATATACTAAACATATTTTTTAAAAGCTAATAGCTAAATAATATTCCTTGCCTATTTCTGAAATAGCTAATATTTATCTAGCAGTTGTGCAACTGGCGCACAGCCTGCAGAGATTCACAAACCACTATTTACCAGTAATTTCCCTGAGTATGCTGTTGGCGTGTGTAATAAAGACAATATATAAAAAATAATAATTTTCTATTGGTTAAATAAATAGCGTATATTTATCAGTTGTGCGACTAATGCGAAGCCTGCAAAGATACACAAACGTCACTATTTACCAGTCTGCTGTTGGTGTGTGTCATAAAGGCAACCTCCCTCTGGTTCCAATTGACACACGTGGACCTAGTTGTTTATAGACTCCAAGTCTGCTTCAGGGAGTCGCCGGTGATATTCACATTTTACCTTGTGAAGGCCCAGAGCTATAGCAGTCGGCTTACGTCCTCTCTGGTGCTGTTGGAGGACGTTTTGTATTACCTTTCTGAGTCTGCTCAAGCTAAGTTGTTTGTCTCCCTTCTTCTCTTTAGTGTACAGTGGAGACTGGCCAGTGCTGTTAGGGTTCGAGTTCCCACTCCTGCACAAGGGGAATCTCGAGCTGTTCCTGCTGCGGTCCCCCATCCGTCTCCGGCCGCAGTGGTTCCTGCTCAGCAGAGACGTCGGTCCCAGCGTCTTGCCCGGGCCAGTACTGTGCAGAGACTTGCTGCTGCAACCAGTGTTGGAGCAGGCAGATTTGGGACTAAGTCCTTTGTTGCTTAATCTGAGCATGCCCAGGGCAAGATCTCCCATTGGAGATCAGGGGTCACATGCTCAGATACAGCTGCCACTCCTATTGGTCCTTCAGGAAGGTCCTGTAGCTGTTGATGTTCTGAAGCAGCTTCCCATTGGTCCTTCTTGGAAGGTCTTTTTCTCGTGGCTGCTATAAAAGGCAGTCCTTACTGCACGGCCGTGCGCTAGTATCAACCGTTATATGCTTTGCGCCAGTATGGTCATGCGTGTGTGTGGTTAGGGCAGCTGAAATACGCCATTACAATAACGACCTAATCGGTGAGGAGCTTGGTATGCTAGCTGGTCAGGGTCGGTGTCTTAGATGCCTTAGATTACCGGCATAACCAATGTGGAGTTTGATTGCCGTATTCAGGGCCTGGCGTTCAGACGCCATAGATTGCGGCTGACTCCCGCGAGGACATTAGCGCATGATCACTTTCTATGTTCGCTTAGCAGTCAACTGTGTACCTGGGTGCCTAACAGGACACAGAAGTTTGTCTCAGCGGCTCTGTGATGCTACAAGGTTCTCTTTCAACGCTAGACAGCACCCTAGCGTGTTTACTTTGCGACTCAGTGGTGTTAACTGAGTTCGCACACATCGCCATATAGCGCTGCGGCACTACTTATATCGGCTCTGTGGAATAACAGATTCGCACATATTGCCGCAGCGCGTTACAGCGTTTACTTTGGCGACTCTGGGATAACAGAGTTCGCTTCTTGCGCCATCTTACTAGCAGCAGGCTCCGCCTGCACGGTGGACCCCGGGCTGCGAACGCACCTCTCTACATCTTATATTTGGTGCGTTCCACAGACCCTAACAAGTGCTCATCTCCCCCCTTCCCTATTCAGGGCCTAGCTCTAGGGATGTACAGGGTTTAGGCTCCGGCTCGGCGATTGGTATGGAATCAATATAGGGACGGTAGGGGAGGCAGGGTGCTATTAGATCTGCCTAGAGGTCTCCACCCCCCCTTTCCCTAGCATTTGGACTTCCTTCCCCTCTTACCTCAATGTGCATGACATATACTGTATACTGTATATTATATTTAGGGATCCTGTGTATAATGTTACTGGTGATCACTGTATTATCTGTACACTGACACTATATATAGATCTCCTGTGCATAATCTCACTAGTGATCACTGTTTTATGTGTACACTGGCACTATATACAGAGCTCCTGTGCATAATGTCACTGGTGATCACAGTACTACCTGTATGCTGTCACTATATACAGAACTACTATGTATAATGTCACTGGTGATCACGGTATTACCTGAACACTGACAGTTTATACAAAGCTCCTGTATATAATGGCACTTAGTATTGTGCATTTTTTTTTATTAATGATCGGTACTGTAGTATTTGGTTACTATGCGGTGGTAATATGTGGTCTGGTCAAGGTGTGGTAGTTTTTGTCCCTTGTATGTGGTATTATTGGTCATTTTAAAAAATCAATGTGCCTCATTGTTAGGGTCTGCGGAACGCACCTAATAGATATAGTAGAGAGGTGCGTTCGCAGCCCGGGATCCACTGTGCAGGCGAAGCCCACTGCTAGTAAGATGGCGAAAGTAGCGAGCTCTGTTATCCCTCAGAGTAGCTAAAATAAACGCCGTAGCGCGCTGTGGCAGTAAGTGCGAACTCTGTTAATCCCCAGAGCCACTAACGGGAATGCCACAGCGCTATATGGCGATAAGTGCGAACTCACTTAGCTTTAGTGAGCCGCAAAGTAAAATGCTAGGGCGCTGAACCAGCATTATAAAGCGAACCCTGTTGCGTCACAGAGCCACTGAGAAAAAGACTGTGTCCTGTTAGACTCACAGGGATGAACAGATAACTGCTGTGCGGAGAGCAGTCCGTGATCATGCAGACAGCAACGCAATCAAGCAATCTCCTCACCGGAGAAGCCGGTATTCTAGGGGCTTATTTCAGCCAAGCCCTAACCACGTGCACCCAAATCTCCTCACCGGAGGTGCCGGTATTCTAGGGGCTTATTTCAGCCGAGCCCTAACCACATGCGTACATGATCACACTGGCGCAAAGCACATAATGCAATTGATACTAGCGCAGGCGGCCCAGCCATGCCACCCTTTTATAGTAACAGCTACAGGACCTGCCAGAAAAAGGACCAATGAGAAACTGTTCCAAAACACATGTAGTTTCAGGACCTTCCTGGCGGACCAATAGGAGCTGCTGAAGTACCTGAACATGTGACCCCTGATCTCCAATGAGAGATCTTACCCTGGGCATGCTCAGAAGGGGAAACGCAGGACTTCGTCCCAAAAACGTCTGCTCCAGCACTGGCTATAATAGAAGATCCAGGAGGGGCAGCAGCAAGTCTCTGCACAGTATTGGAATGGGCAAGACGCTGGGACTGACGTCTCTGCTGAGCAGGCTCCACTGCGGACGGAGATGAATGAGGGACCGCAGCGGGACTCGTTCGAGACTCCCCTTGTGCAGCAGCGGGAACTCGAACCCTAACACTCATTCTCTTAAATAAAAATCTATTCTATTATTTCTAAACTTACTTTGTATCTCCGTTCATATTGCACCCACACACACAAATGTTACACCATTTGAAAGGTAAACTTGCCCCATTCAGTAAGAAAATAGCCAAACAAACCACACATCCACGATTTGATCACAAAATATAGTTTAAACATTAATTTTCATAAACCTGCAGTAAGGAAAAATGACCTGCAGATGGCACCACACTACCACACTACCACAAAACTGCTTACAAACATCACAAAAAAATCCAAACATTTGCCTTGGGGTCTTTCCAGCTTGCTGAACTGCTTGCCCAGCCTATTTCAGCCAAATTGGAGGATTGCACACTTCACTGCAGGTGAGTGTATTGAATTGCACACTTGCTCCGTTCATACTCTACCCACACAAACAAATGATACACCATTTGAAAGGTCAAATAACCTGCAGGTGGCAGCACACTACCCCAAAGCTGCTTACAGACATCACAAACAAATCCAAACATTTGCCTTGGGGTCTTTCCAGCTTGCCCAAGTGCTTGCCCAGCCTATTTCAGGCACATTGGAGGATTGAACACTTCACTGCAGGTGAGTCACATATGCAAGCACATTTGTAAACATGCACTGCTTTTTCGCTGATTACTTCGCCCCACATACACAAATAATGCACCATTTGAAAGGTAAACTTGCCTCCTTCAGCAAGAAAAGAGCCAAACAAACCACACATTCACAATTTTCTCACGAAATACAGTTTAAACATTCATTTTCAGAAATCTGCAGAAAGAAACAATGTCCTGCAGGTGGCACCTCAACAGGAAGACATTTTTTGGCCTCTACTTATCAAACCAATTTATTGTATTGCCAATCTACATATATAAATACCTGTATGTGTTCATCGTCTCATGAAATACATTTACATTTGACCAGCTTGCTTTTTCTGAAATTACCTGCACCTCCGACGACCAATGTGCGAAAATTTTGCACAGGCCAAGCTAGTATACCTAAAAAGAATATTGTATACTTTAAGAAATGTTTAATAAGTTAGAGTAGAGTAGGGCCCCTGCCAAAAGAGTCCACCTTGTCGTGGTAGCAGCTTAAAAAATCTTTTGGCCAAAACAAAAGCTGCTAGCTATATATGTGATCTTGTGTTACATGGGAACTGTTAATATGTGATTGGTGAGGATGTGGTGCAGAAGAGGAGTTTTTACTAGAGTGGGTGGTGGGACTGTGGAAGGTTCAGGAGTGGAGGTGGAGCAGGGTGGAGCCTGGGGTGAGTATTAAGGGGGCCCAAAAATTTTGCCATTATGGGGCCCTGAAATTCCTAGTGGCAGCCCTGCCCCACCACTAGTCGTTAACTAACTAGCATGTTACAATCACTTTTTTTAAAATTGATTTTATTGAGGTTAAAAAGTCAATAAGCCTCAAAAAGGGGCATGTTAGAAAGTGTATGAATTCAATACAATAAAAATATGGTAGCAGTTTTGGGGAGTTGGAAAGTTGACAAGTTCCCTTTAGTAAAATATGCCAATTATGTGTACATGATTTCAAAATATTATCAGCTGATTTTGACTTTTCCATTGTATTTCATCAAATATTAAGCTTCATTTATCACTCATTTATTTAATAATTGATACATTCTATATGTATATACAGTATATTGTAATTTCTGAACATATACTGTACAGTATACTGTCACGCTAAATTATCCTAGTGTTTTATTATTTTATACACAACATTTAACTACTTTTTTTATAATTTACCCATATTTTATTGATGAAAAATGACAGCAACTAGAAAATAAATAAATAAGGCTATCAAGTCATATATTTCAATATCACCCATGCCTTTAAAATACGTACGGTAAACATCATGAGAACTAGAGCTTATCAAAGTTATGCTTTCCTAGGGAGCTCCAATGCATTTTTTTCTGATCTACATTAAAATTATTTGTAATCATACAGTATTTCTCACAACTACAATCAGTAGACTAAAAAAAGCTAATATTCATAATGTAAAATTAAAACATTGTGGACAGGTACTGGAGTTATCAGATGAACTGTGGACATCTTACATATCTATCACTGTCAGGAATTCATGGTTATCCATAGAGTGTAATTGTATGATTTGTATGAGTTGTATGTTTTCAATTCAGGACTTCTCAAACCTTTTGTACTGGGGACACACTGGAAAGAAAATAAAGTCCAAGTAAAAATGAAAACTATTATGCCATTTTATTTGTTTTCTTAACTCTCCTTAACTTTATTAAGTGGGATACTAGTTGTCATTGAAGATAGCCATCTGGTGTATAAGGTGATTTTCTTATGGGTAATGCTCGTTGACAAACAAGTATGCAAAATAGCTCTTACCAAAATTTTGAAAACTGATGAGGGTCGGGTTTGGCTAATATGAGACAAGTTTCCTTCCTAGTATGCAAATTGTGAGTTAAGAGGTACAATAATGGGAACAGAGAGCACCCCAGCCTTGTAAGGAATACAGCAGTAAAGAAACTATTTGCAAGCTCTAGGACCAGCGAAATATGTGAATTGCAAGTTTATACTTTATTTAAATTAGTATTAACTTCAGATTTTGAGTAGCCAATCCTGAAGCATGGTCACAGAAATTTGATCAGTAATTTTCTGATATATATCACTTGTGTTCTGACTGTAATTAGCAGCTTTAGGTGCTGGGACTTGAATCCAGCTAAGGCAACATTTGCATAGATTTTGAAGGCACTCCTTGTGCTAATGTAGATTTCTGGGTAATTCCATTTCACTCAATATTACCAAAACACACAGACTTGTTTTCTATGAAATTGTATGTAGCATGCCTATTTTTGTACTCTAATATATGAAGGCTAGGAGTAAGAGCCAGTGAAATTAAATGAATTATACTCAATTTAATGTGGAATATCAATGTGTTATCTGTACTTTCACATTTTCTTTACTTTTGCTTTTCTGCTTCCAGATTGACTTATTATTCTCCATATTTAACACTAGAACTACTGATGGAGTCATTTTGACTCCTTTCGTTTTTATTTCTCTTCTGTGACTACATTTTTCAGAATTCCGGCTTGAAACTCGGTGACTTTTCCTCAAATATGATGTGAAAAAAGATTTTGTGAGAATAAATAATTTTGGTGAAAAATTTGCGCGTTTTTTTCAAAATTTACCAAGAACTACTGAAGGGAGTCATTTTGACTCCCTACTATATTTTGAGGTCCTTTTGTCACTAAATGTTGCTATAAAGTTTTGTGCATAATTTTTTCACTCACTCTTATTTACCCTGATGTTCACATAGATGTAGTTCAATTTACATGTCAACTTTTCACATTTTCCTTGTGTTTTACCTGCTTGTATTACTGTGTAATGCTGAACAAAATAGCTTGTTTACTCTAGGCTCTTATCTTATGCTAATTTTTGATTCATATATATTGACACATATAAAGAACTGTACGCTTGCAGAAGCATGCAGGAACAATAATTTACAGTTTACTCTATCTGATGAGGAGCTAGATGCATTCATTGCGATATTCTATGCTCGTGGAATATCTGGCACGAACCGTCACTCGATTAGCAGTATTTGGTGTAATGACTGGGAATACCGTTTTGCAAAGCGACAATGTCTAGGGACCGCTTTGTTGAAATTATGAGGTTTCTCAGATTTGATGAGAAATCTACTCGATCGGAGAGACTGCAAACGGACAAGTTTGCTCTATTTTCTACTGTGTGGGACAGGTTTATTGAAAATTGTATTGCGTGTTACAAACCTGGCCCATACATAACGGTGGATGAGCAACTTTTCCCAAGCAAAACTAGGTGTCCATTCACGCAGTACATGCCTTCCAAACCAGATAAATATGGCCACAAATATTGGCTAGCTGTTGATAAGGAGAGCAAATATCTGGCAAATGGCTTCCCTTATCTAGGCAAAGATGACACACGCCGTGCTGAGGACCGTTTAGCTGACCATGTGGTAATGAAGTTATTGGACCCGTTTTTGAAAAAAGGTCGCAATGTTACAACCGATAATTATTTTACTTCAGTAAAATTAGCTAAACAGCTAAAAAGCAAAGGAACAACCATCGTGGGAACACTGAACAAGATAAGGCGAGAAGTGCCTAAAGAAATAAAATCCATGAAAGAGGAATTGTACAACACTAAAGTGTTTAGAAATGAAGACAATTTTACACTTACAGTATATCAAGGAAAGCCCAACAAAAATGTTGTCATTTTGAGTTCCGTCCATCCAGATGTTGTTGTTGCGTCTGATTCCGCTAAAAAAACTCCAGAAACGGTAAAGTTTTACAATGAAACAAAATATGGAGTAGATGTAGTGGATCAGATGGCACGAAAATATACCACACGAACATGCACAAGGAGATGGCCTGTTCATGCATTTGAAAATGCCTTAGACTTTGCGGGTATAAATGCATGGATAATATTCAATGAGATAACCCACCAAAAAATGTCACGCAAGGCATTTTTGCAAATGCTTGTGAGAGAGTTGAGTGGTCCTTATGTCACAGATAGGGAAAAGGGTTCCACGTCCCAAGTTTCTACATGCTCAGAAGTGATGGTTCAAACAAAATTTTGCCAGATCAAAGAAAAGTGCAAGAAAAATAGATCTGTCGGCAATTGTAAGACTTGTGGTAAGTAGAGTTGAGCGATACTTTCCGATATCCAAAAGTATCGGAATCGGAATGGTATCGCCGATATCATTAAAATATCGGCGATACCCGATACCGATACCGGAAGTCCCATGTAAGTCTATGGGAACAAAATATCGTAACTAAAAAAACCCCATTCTTTCCTTGTAAACACTAAATATACACACATAGAATACATATATATATATTATGTCATTGTGACATATATATATACATATATGTATAGTTTATACACTTCTACATAGTAAAATATCCTCTGATTCAATTGCCGGGTAAAGCCGGCTTCAGTGAAAAGACAGAAGCACCCGACATGAAATGACACTTGGTGTACATAGGGTTAACCATGTCTTTTCATGTCGTTTGCTATCTGATTTGCACAAACAATTAAATCAGTCTATGTGTGCAAAATTACACACCTGTAGGGGTTAATTAAAGGTGTAAATTCGTTGTAAAAAAAACGGACTTTTTTGCTACGAATTTACACCTTTAATTAACCCCTACAGGTGTGAAATTTTGCACACATAGACTGATTTAATTGTTTGTGCAAATTAGATAGCAAAGGACATGAAAAGACATGGTTAACCCTATGTACACCAAGTGTCATTTCATGTCGGGTTCTGCATTTTCACAAAAGCCGGCAATTGAATTAGCGGCTATTATACTATGTAGAAGTGTATGAACTACAAATATAAATATATATATATATGTGTCACAAATTCAATGACATGTATATATATATATATATATATATATATATATGAGGTGTAAAATTGCTGAAAAAAAAATGCGTTGGCTCCCGCCCTATTTTCGCAACCAGACAGACAAAGCCAGTGAGTGGGGGCAGATAATAATAGCCCAGAGAGGGACCATTATTTTTGGCCCCCCCCAGCTACTAACATCTGCCCCCAGACACCCCAGGAAAGACAAATCTATAATTAGATTCGCCCTTTCTGGCACTTTGCCCATCTATTCCCATTGCCCTGTAGCGGTGGCGAATGGGTTAATATGGGGTTAAAGCCACCTTGCTATTGAAAGGTGACCTTAAGCCAGGTTAATAATTGAGAGCTGTCAATTAGACAACTATCAATTATTAATCCTATTGCATGAAATAAAAATAAAACACACACACTTTAATTAAAAATCATTTTAATGAAATAAAGACACATGTTTTTGACCATCTTTTATTTTACTGCAAAAACCATTTCCTGTAATAAAAATAAAATAAAAAAGCAAAATTATTCTTACCTATCCCATGCACAGTCAGGTCCCACGGTGTAATCCTTCAGAAAGGGTTAATGTTTACTGCAGGGACCGCAGCTAATGCTGCAGCCTCACAGTAAACCCCCAAATGAATGAGTTCCTCTCCTGGCTGACAGGAGAGTAAAGGCTGGGTGTCACATAACGATACACCAGCGATCCCGACAACGATATGCACTTGTCAGGATCGCTGGTGTATCGCTACATGATCGCTGCTGAGCTGCCAAACAGGCAGCTCAGGCAGCGATCTGGGACAGCGACACTGCAGGTAACATCGCTTAAGGGCCCGTCTCACATAGCGATATCGCTACCGAGATCGCTGCTGAGTCACTAGTTTTGTGACGCAGCAGCGAGCTCACCAGCGATATCGCTGTGTGTGACATTCAGCGACGATCAGTCCCCCTGCCGGGTATCGCTGATCGTCGCAGAAATGTCAGGACCTTTTTTTGATCGCTGGTTTCCCTCTGACAGGCACGCATCGCTGCATGTGACAGGCGGGAGACCAGCGATCCGCTGGTAACCAAGGTACACAGCGGGTTTCCAGGCACCGCGCAGCGCTTGGAAACCCGCTGTGTACCTTGGATACCAGCTCCCTGCATCAGGGCGCTGGTATCCAAGGTACACAGCGGGTTTCTAGGCACAGCCCCGCGCCTGGAAACCCGCTGTGTACCTTGGTTACCAGCGGATCGCTGGTCTCCCGCCTGTCACACGCAGCGATGTGTGCCTGTCAGCGGGAAACCAGCGATCAAAAAAAGGTCCTGACATTTCAGCGACGATCAGCGATACCCGGCAGGGGGGCTGATCGTCGCTGAATGTCACACACAGCGATATCGCTGGTGAGCTCGCTGCTGCGTCACAAAACTAGTGACTCAGCAGCAATCTCGGTAGCGATATCGCTATGTGAGACGGGCCCTTAAGTGGAAAGCTTAATTGATTGCTTTCCACTTTCACTTCAGGTCAGCCAGGGACACAATCAGTGACGTCAGAGGGTACTGATTAACAAAAATAGGGGTTCCCTTCGAAAAAAAAATGGCGTGGGGTCCCCCCTATTTTTGTTAACCAGCCAGATGAAGCAGACCGCTGAGGCCTGGATTTTCAGGCTGTTAAGGAGCCAAGATCCATGGACCTTGCCAGCCTGATAATACCAGGCCACAGCAGTCTGCATATCTTGGCTGATTAACAAAAATAGGGGATCCCCTCGAAAAAAATTGGCGTGGGGTCCCCCCTATTTTTGTTAACCAGCCAGATGAAGCAGACCGCTGAGGCTTGGTTTTTCAGGCTGGTAAGGATCCAATATCCATGGACCTTGCCAGCCTGATAATACCAGGCCACAGCAGTCTGCTTAGCTTGGCTGATTAACAAAAATAGGGGATCCCCTCGAAAAAAAAAACGGCGTGGGGATCCCCCCTATTTTTGTTAACCAGCCAAGTAAAATGCAGACTGCTGCGGCCTGGTATTAAAAGACTGTCAAGGCCCATGGATTTTGGCCCTCAACAGCCTGATAATACCAGGCTACAGCAGCTCCACATTTGGCGCATCAAAAGATGTGCCAATTGTGGCACTTTACCCGGCTCTTCCCACTTGCCCTGTAGCGGTGGCAAGCGGGGTAATAAGGGGTTAATGTCACCGTTGATTGCACGGTGACAATAAGCCCGGTTAATAATGGAGAGGTGTCAATAAGACACCGATCCATTATTAATCCCAAAGTTTTTAAATGTTTAAAAAAAAGACAAAGCAAGAAAAAAGTCTTTTAATGAAATAAAAGAGACAACACAGTTTTCATTAATTTTATTATACTCTCATTCCTGCGACGCCATCGATCTCCTGTAAAAAAAGAAAAAAAACAAACCAACAGTATACCACCTGTCCGACGCAGTCCATAGTAACGACAGTCCCACGACGATCCAGCTCTGCTACATCGCAATGACAGGCAGAGCCTGTCATCGTGACGCAGCACAGCTGATTACCTGCTTCCCCGGCGGTGACGTCATCGGACTGACTGCAATGCCTAAAATGCGAAACACCAAATGTTTAGAAGGTGAATTCTGCGCCATATTTTCATTTTTATGCTCCTCCACCTACATTTTCTCTGCTTTTTGTTCTTCAGTTGTTGTTTATATGTGTGCACTTGAATAAAAAAAATGTTTGAAAAACGTCTATTATAATTATTGTTATTTTCTGTAGAAAAATAAGAAAAGCAGAAAAAAAACAATCAAAAGCATTACTGTTGGATCTCACAATAATAATACATTACAAAAAATATAATTATTAATAAATAACCACAACTGAAACTCTAAAAATAAACGAAAACAAGCAAGGAGTCAAAATGACTCCTTTCAGTAGTTCTAGGCGGGGTCACGAGTCCAGTAGTCCTAGTGTTAATTAAATGAGGTGATAATTGTATTTAATAATTGTCCTTCATATTAACTAAGATGCAAGCAATACCTATAACTTAAAAATCTGAGTTTTATAGAGAAAAAGCTAATAACATTGTAATGAAATGGCTTGTGTCTTAATTCAGGCATTTCTGCTGCCAGAATTTGCTTAATGTAATTCAGATTTATATGGTTTGCCAAAATAATTAATTAGATCTTGCAGATTTATAATGAATTTGGCAGTCAGTTGCAGTGTAACTATCCTCAGTACCCTTCATCAACTCTTATTTAATAGCCTTGCTCTCTCTAGACTGCTGTGAAATCAACTCCGATGTGAATGGACTGGGGAAAATGACTCTGTGGCATTAGATTCAGTTTGGATTATTGTTTACCGATGTGTCCACAGTTGCAGCTCTTCATTAGAAGTTGGACAGATATTCTCAGGAAAATGACATGCAAAAAGTACTAAAATTTACTACTACTTAATTAAAATTATGAAAAACTAGGTCTGAACTGAAAAAGTAAGTTGATGTGTATGCAAAATGTAAATGCATATTAACACATGACCATTATACAGAGAAAACAAAAAACAAGAAACAAATATCCTAAAATAAAATAAAAAATATATTGCAAAAAATGCATGAGGTTGTAATAATAATAATAAGGGTATTTGGTAAACATAATTTTGATCAAAAGAATGTACAAGCCATCCCGCCACGTCAAGGCAACCCTTTGTGGGACAGTCCTAACTCTTGTATTAAAAACCTTTCCACCTGTCAAGTGACAAATGTGAACAAGGACAGAGAGACTGAACCCACCAGTAAAAGCATAGGCCAGACAGGATGGATTTTTCAGCTCAGAAGCAGGGCGGTCACACCCTTATATGCACAAGATGCACTAAGAACTAAATGAATTAAAATTATGTATAGTTAAGAGTTATAGTACATTTTAATATGCAAATTGCCTCTTCAAAAAAAGAGGACTTGTACTCTATAGCGCCACCTATTGGAAGTAGCGATCCTACAAGTCACAATCAACCCTTTAACGAGTCTTGTAATATGACTTAGGATAAAAGCCAAATCAGTATCTCCATTTGCAGACACGGTGTTTCGGACTATTGGTCCTCGTCAGTGCAAAGTAGGAGAGATCTGATATGGCTGGATGAGAGGCTCTGGACTAGGACCATAGTACATTTTAAGTATTCAAACCATAATTAAATTTGACTCTGTTTCAGATTAGAGCTGCTGCTTCTACAAACAATGATATTTGTCACAAATGGTATCTACTTTATATATTTTTTTATGTAAAACATTTTGGGCCTTAATGATATGCAAATTTTTTTTCAGAGAAGAAGAAGACTTGATCTTTATCGCCACCTATTTGAAGCATCGACTTGTTGAAGTATTAATATTGACTTTTTGGATCTCTGCACCCAATAGGTAGCGCTAGAGTTCAAGTCCTCTTCCGCTCTGAAGAGACAACTTGCATATTTAATTTCCCAGAGGCGAATACACGGCTCTTGTGTCTCCTAACTCTGGCATGCCACGTTTGGCATGTCACTCTCCACAAGGAGAAACATTACCCCTTATGCACCAGTCAAGAGCATCTCAGCTTGCCAAATCAGATCTCATACTTTGCACTAATGAGGGGCAACACCAGCAAAACACTGCGTCTGCAAATTGAGATTCTGGTTTAGCTTTTATCCTAAGTCCTATTGCAAGGCTTGTTGAAGGATCAATATTGACTTTTAGCATCTCTGCTTCCAATAGGTCACGTTATAGTTCAAGTCCTCTTCCTCTCCGAAGAGACAATTTGCATATTTAATTTCCCATGGATGGTTTCTAAAGGGTATGCCACACTAAACAACATCGCTAACGGGATCGCTAAAAAACGTCACTATTTAGCGATGTTGTTGTGTGCGGCAGCTGCCAGCGACAAGCTTCCTGCTGTGATCTCGCTCGTCGCTGGAATCGTTCCGGACCCTATTTTCGTCGCTGGCGCCCCGCTGGGTAAGTATATATCGCTAAATGTGGCACCTTTTTTAGCGATTTAGCGGTACTTTTGTACCGCTAAAGTCGTTAAGGAGATCGCTAACGGCGATAGCGTCCTAACGACATCGCTAAAATAGGTAGCCACTAGCGATATAGAAACAATCCCGCTAGCGATCTCATTAGTATGCGACGCTAATGAGATCGCTAGCGGGATTGTCTAGTGTGGCAGTACCTTAAGTCTCCTCATTATGACATGCAAGGCTTGACATGCCACTCTCCACAAAGAGAAACATTACCCTGGAGACTTAATGATAAAATGGTTGATCTTCATTATGGCTTCTACAGAAGACAGACTGAGAAACATGCAAGGTATCTGTGCTGCAGAACTCTCTATAATTCATCCTACAACACAAGGGGAGGTACAAAACTAACATTTAATTTAATCCTAAGTGCCTATCTATTTAATGTCATAATCTAATCTCTTTTCTAATAAACTTTAATTAGAAAGTCTCTATCGTACCTTCACTATGCGATCTAACTACTTTAGTTCTTTTTTTACTGCTTTCTGTTTGAAGATGCTTTGTTTGAGAATTCAAGTGCACACTGGGATACTCAAACGAGTAGTTATCAAGGTGCAGGGACTGAGGTCACTGCCACAGTCTCTGCTCCCACCCTGAAAAGTAAGATCATCACTAATGTTTGTTTCAGGGCCATAAAGAGAGCACACTGTTAGTGTGTACTATAAGGAGAAAGCAAGCAGAGACCAACACCATCCCCACAAGTGACAAGATCCTGCAGAGCATACATCTGAATTTTCAACAAAGCATGCTCATTAGAAAAGGGACTAGCTCCGCCCCAGAAACGGATGACAAAGAAGACACTTTCTTTCCTGTGGGGGCAGAAGTTGCGGCAGTGACTGTGGCCTCTGTCCCCTTTTGATGAATTGTTTGAGAATCACAGCATGCACTAGGGATTCTCAAACAAAGCATCATCAAAGAAGAAGTACTAAAGAAAAAAAGCAGTTTGATAGCGTAGTGAGAGAATGATAGTGAATTTTTAAGCAAAGTGTATTAGAAAAGAGATCAGATTATGACATTAAATAGACAGACCTTTAGGATTAAAATAAATGTTTTGGACCACTCCTTTAAAGGGAATTTGTTAGCAGGTTCTTGTGACCTCATCTAAGAGCAGCATGATGTAGGGAAAGGGAAGCTGAATCCAACGATGCATCACTTAGTTTGCTGTGTGCAGTCATTCTGACACAATCAGAGCTATTATATTTAGCAATGCAACAGTGCTGACAAAGCTGCCCCTTCCACACCTGGTTTATCATGACAGTGAGGTGCTTAGTTGTCAGACTAGTCCAGCAATGTTAATCTCTTAGTGACGACTCCTTCACAGTTAGTAAACAACAGTACACAGTTTGACAAGTGACACATCCCTGAATTCCCTGAATTCTATGTTTAAGCCACTATCTCCTGCTGTCTTCACATTACATAGCAAAAAACTGCTGACAGATTCACTTTAACATATTTTACACTTGAACAACGCTTATATGGAGTGAAAATACAGCTAGTGATGGGTGAACCAAAATGGCAAAGTTTGGGGTACATTCCGAACACCTAGTGTCCATGCATGGACCCAGAACACGGACTACTCCAGGAAGTTCATGTTATTGTTCGGGATCAACAGTCCGAACATCGGGTGTTTCCCATGCTGTCAGCACAAAAACACCGGCTCTGATCAGCGGTAAGCTCGTTCCCACAGATCACAGCAATGAGGTTCCCACTCTATAAGACAGATAACAGCATGTGAGCTAGCAGGTCTGACCAGCGGTAAAAAGGTTACCTCCAGTCACAAGCGTTGGCTGAGTACTAGTCTCATCAGCATAAGCCTGCTCTCGTTGATAGCAGCAAGAACAGGCAAGTCTGATGAGAGCATTCATGAACCGGTGCCTGTGCAATAAATAAATAAATAAATGAATAAATGGAGTGGGTTCCCCTCTATTTTTGATAAAAAAAACAGTTAAAGCTGAAAGCTGGGGCTTTATATTAGCTGATTATCAAAAATGGAGGGGTCCCCACGTAGTATTTTTTAATGATTTAAATAAACCATTAAAAAAAAGTTGTGGGTCCCCCCATTTTTGACAACCAGCCAAGCTAAAGCAGACAGCTGGGGGCTGGAATTCTCAGACTGGAAAGGGGCCATGGATATGGGCTCAGTGGCAAGTGGGGTAAAATTTGTGGGGTTGATGTCAGCTTTGTAATGTCAAAAGCAGGCATTAGTCATGGAGAGGCGTCTATAAGGCTAGTTTCACACATCCGTTTTTCCCCTTGCGGTGCCCCCGGCATTTTCCCGCAGCGCCGCATCTGAAAATCTGATGCGCCGTATGCGGCTTTTTTCGCATTGACATGCATTAGCGCCGCATGGCGCCGCATGTCAATGCGTTGCATGCGGTTTTGTCCGGATGCGGCGCAAATGTACATTGCGGCGTCCGGAAAAAACGCTGCATGTAACGTTTTTTTTTTTTTTGCCGGATGGTTTCTTATCTCTCCAAGCATCAGAAACCATCCGGCAAAAAACCGCATTTTGGGCGCCGGAAGTGTGAAAGCTTTTCACATGCGGCGCTGCGGTAAAATGCCGGGGGCGCCGTTTAGGCGCCCGCCGGATGTGTGAAAGAGGCCTAAGACATCCCATTATTAACCCTTTAGTCAGCTTGTAAAAATTACACAGCCAGAAAAAAATCCTATATTTGAAATATGTAATGCGACTGCTCTCCACACCATCTAGACCATATTGAGCAGAGTGTGAGAAGTTCAATATGAGAACTTGCAACTGGCAGTAACCTTAATGATGTCAGCGCTGGTCACAGGCAAGCAGTGCTTCTCACGCTCTGCTCAGTGTGAGTCAAGCACAGTCGACTTCCAGTGTTGTGCATCATGGCCATAAAAATTAGAGCTTCAAACAAGTGACATGGTCATGGTGCTGCTTGTCATAATGATGCATCTGCTGCTGGGAGAGGATGTGGTAGTTCTGTACCTGCTATATTCCAAAGTACAACACCTTCCTATTGCACACATAGGCACTAGGACATTTGGCAACTTTTCAGAGGCCTGAGTAATGATGGCAGAATGGTGTGGCCATAATAAACGGATTAGGTGCTAGATTGGATGGTTGAAATTGATTATAGTTCCTTGCCATTGTCTTCCACGTGTTTTTGTGCAGAAAGAGCAAATTTGCCATCTGAGGACCATGGTCTTGAACAATTTTTCACCTCACCCCATTGCAAAACAGCTAAGCTGTCTGAGGCACAAGTCATGCAGAAGTCTCTTCTGCTGTTTGAGGACTTTGCTGGCTATCTGTTTGAGAGACAGATCCCACACCGCACAGGAGCTGTGGACTGCCATCAAAGAGCAGACGGATGAGTGGTTGGTGCCACTACACTTCAAGCCTGGTGTTATGGTGTGTGATAACAGGTGAAATCTGGTAGCATCTCTTGGCCTAACCGGGTTTACACACATCTCTTGTCTGGCGCATGTTCTTATTTTGGTTGTGCTGTTTCCTCAAAAATTGCCCAGATAAGTCATATCTATCTGTGTCTATCATATCTATCCATGTCTGCATACCTGACCCTGGGGTTAGCAGCTGCAGTACTGGGGACTGCCTAAGTGTGGTACTTGCACCACAAGCCTGTTTATACCATCAGGAGGAAGTGAACACCAGGTAGTTGCTTAGCATGCCCCTCCTTGGTAAGCACAGACCTGTGGCACAATAGATCCACGTGTGCCATCTGTGTGCTTAACACTTTGCTATAGCCATGGGCCACGCTGATCTCTCTGCATTTGTAGCTGTATCGGCAGTTGAGCTACCAGCGATAGAGCCAAGAATAATTTTTTTTCAACTGCAGACACTTAATGCCTGATTGGAAGCCATCCTTCAGAATGTACCAGCCCAAATTGCAATACCTACGGCTGTGTCTATTCAACCTGAAACTGATGCTTCTGGAGTGGAATCCATCCTGGCTGATTCACCACAGTACTATTGGGATCTGAAGCAGTGCTGTTGGTTCCTAGAGCAGTGCTTGAGGCACTATGAAGTTTTGGGCCATAAGTTTTCTTCTGACCGGGACTAAGTGGGATTTCTAATGTCTTACCTAGAATGAGATTCCCTACCATGCCTCAACTCCTTATGGGAGAAAAGGGCTCTTATCACTTCCAACCTGCAGGTCTTACTGGTGTCGTTTCAAAAGTTCTTCGATGAGCCGAATCCAGAATCTTTTACGACATCTTCCCTTCCCAACTTCCGGGAGCAGACCAGAGAGGTGACTCCAGTGAGGAAACCATCACGTCTTGCTCTGTTCTTCCAAAGACCATCCGCTCCCCAGCCTGTTGAAGTAGCTACCCATACAGAATACATGAAGGTCGATTGTGTTTGGCTGGCTGAGCAGAAGCCGGAACTCAGTTGTGAAAAGAGATTGCAGTATTGCTGCAGTTGTTTGGAATATCCCAACAGTCTTTGTCTTGAGAAGTCTAAAAAACTCCAGCCTTGGGTCTGTAGCAGAGACTGTCCTTGGCAGGAGTATTTCCTCTCCACCTATGACTGTGATTGGATCCGTGGCAAGTGGAGGTTTCAGTTCTTGCTGCAAGTCGTGAAGCGTTGGTGTCAGATTCCCATCCGACAATTCCAGAATCCTGTGGGGGTGTTTTCAGGTGAAGGACAAGGCCTACCAAAAAACAGTCAAGTCATTACCAAGCAAATAAAGCTCCAGAATGCAGCTTTGTACACAGAAAAGATCGCCTTCCATGTGCTGTCTGGTTTTCCAAGAAGAACAGAATTACAAAAATTGCTTTTATTTAATTTATATATTTTTTTATCCTGTTCACCGTGTGGTATAAGTGATAAGACAGCTTTATTCTTCGAGTTACTACAATTACAGTAATTTTTTAATAATATTTATATTTTCATTTTCATAGCTATAACTTTTTTTATTTTTTGTCCGAAACAGCTGTATGACAGATTTTTTTTTTTCGCTGGATGAGTTGACGTTTTTTTTTATAACATCTTTGGGTATGGTGCATTACCTTTTATGCTTGTATATTGTGGGTCATTTATATGGATACACCTAAATAAAATGGGAATGGTTGGTGATATCAACTTCCTGTTTGTGGCACATTTGTATATGGGAGGAGGAAACTTTTCAAGATGGGTGGCTACCATGGCGGCCATTTTGAAGTCTGCCATTTTGGATCCAACTTTATTTTTTCCAATCATTCATCCTCTGAATTGATCCTCTCTGCATGTATGCACTCCATTCATTGTCAGCAAGCAGCTGAATGACACAAGCACCTTCGGTCTTGCATGTGGAAATATATAGCAATGGTAACCAAATCATTCATCCTCTGAATTGATCCTCTCTGCATGTATGCACTCCATTCATTGTCAGCAAGCAGCTGAATGACACAAGTCCCTTCTGTCTTGCATGTGGAAATATATAGCAATAGTATGCACTCCATACTTCTGATTGCTGCCAACCACTGCTGTACCATTTTGCAACATAGTTTAATGTGCCTGGTAAAACTTTAGTATAATTCATTTTTTGCACTGTGCTTAATACTTACTGCTGTGTATTCGTGTGACTGGGGCCTCTGTAGATGCTATCAGGTGGAAAGTGCTATAACATATAGATGTTGCCAGGTCTAGTGCCTTTGATGATCTAACCACCCCCTGGTGTGCTGGCCCCAGCTGGCAAATTATCCCAAAGCAGCTCCCACAATCCCACTTTCCTGACCCTGTAGTGTGGACTATATATTTAGGAGTAGTCTAAGGGGCGCATGCATTGTGGGGGCGCATGCATCCCAGAAGTTAAGCATCACAGAAGAAAAGCGGCAGTTATTCATGGCAGTTAATCAGGGCTGGAATCAGGTACCCCACACTTTGCATTATTTTTCATTATGTACTTTATCTATTTTCTCCTGTGTTCCCTTGCCATCCACATTCACCGCCCCATCCCCCCTCCATCACGACTCATACACATCAGCCCCTCTATCCTTCCCTCTCCCATGTACAGCTCCCATGCACTCCTCACCTTCCTGAAAAACCTCAGCCCATCTTGCCCAAACACATCACAGAAAAAACCTACTCACAATTCCAACAACTACCTGCTCTTTATCTTCCTACTCCTACTGATTTCAGGGACATCTCCCCCAACCCTGGTCCACCATCCCCCAACCTCAATCCCTACCCTACCTCATACCGAAACCATAATAATCTTATTAATATTACTTGCACTCCCTCATCTCCTTCTTTCAATTGTGCCCTCTGGAATCCACGGTCTGCATGCAACAAGCTATCCTTCCTGCACAACTACTTTCTGAACCACTCTCTTAATCTGTTGGCCCTCACTGAAACCTGGATTCAGGATTCTGACACTGTCTCCCCTGCTGCCATTTCCTATGGTGGTTTACAGTTCTCCCATTCCCCGAGACCCACAAACAGACATGGTGGTGGAGTTGGCATACTCCTGTCCCCACAATGCACTTTCCAGGTCATCCCCCCAATTCCATCACTCTCATTCCCTTCTTTTGAGGTCCACACCATCAGGCTCTTCCATCCCCTCTCCCTCAGAGTAGCGGTCATATATCGGCCCCCAGGCTCACCCACCCAGTTCCTTGACCACTTCTCAGCCTGGCTGCTGCACTTCATGTCCTCAGAACTACCAACCCTTATCCTTGGAGACTTCAACATCCCCATTAACAGCCCTACTTCCACATCTGCATCTCAGCTTCTATCACTAACCACTTCTCTAGGCCTCTCACAGCTTTCAACCTCTGAGACACACAAGGATGGCAACACCCTTGACCTGGTCTTTGTCCGCCTCTTGTTCAATCTCCCACCTAAATAACTCACCGCTTCCACTCTCTGACCACAACATTCTCTCCTTCACGCTCACAAATCCTCCACCACCCCAGCGCACTCCTACCTACCACACATTCAGAAATCTACAAGCCATTAACCCTCAGACACTTTCAGACTCCCTACACTCATCGCTGTCCCCAATCTCCTCTTTTTCCTGTCCTGATCTGGCTGTTCATCACTACAATGACATTCTTAAAAGCACCCTTGACCAAGTAGCACCGCTCACCCTCAGAACCTCCAAACACACAGTAAAACAGCCCTGGCTCACATTGCAAACTCGACTTCTTCAGCAATGCTCTAGGAGTGCTGAACGCCTCTGGAGAAAAACCCGCACACCAGAAGACTTCATCCACTTTAAATTCATGTTAAGAACTTATAATGCTGCCCTTCACCTCGCCAAACAGACCTACTTCATCACACTGATCTCCTCACTAGCCAACAACCCCAAGAAACTTTTTGACACTTTTCACTCCCTCCTCAGGCCAAAAGCACAAGCCCCTATCACAGACATTTGTGCTGACGACCTGGCCTCCCACTTTATAGAAAAAATAGATACTATCCGTCAGGAAATAGCTCTCAACCACCAAGTGCTGTGACTCCCATCCCACCCTGCATTTCCCCTGGCTCACTTTCCACATTTGATCCCATCACAGAAGAAGAAGTCTCCAGACTCCTCTCTTCCTCTCGTCCGACTACATGTACTACCGACCCCATCCCCTCACATCTCCTCCAGTCTCTCTCTCCAGTTGTCACAACTCACCTAACTACAATCTTTAATCTCTCACTCTCCTATGGCATTTTCCCATCCTCCTTCAAACACTCCATCATTACTCCATTACTAAAGAAACCCGCTCTTGACCCTTCCTGCACAAACAACTACAGACCGGTCTCCAATCTCCCCTTCATCTCTAAACTTTTGGAGCGCCTAGTCTACTCCCGCCTCACCCGTTACCTCTCCACTTACTCCCTCCTAGACCCTTCACAGTCCGGCTTCCGACCCCTACATTCGACTGAAACTGCACTCATTAAAGTGACCAATGACCTTCTTACAGCAAAATGTAACGGCGACCACTCTCTGCTCATTCTTCTCGATCTTTCTGCAGCTTTCGACACGGTTGACCACCGCCTCCTACTCTCTAGGCTCCAGTCACTAGGTATTAAGGACACTGTTCTCTCCTGGTTCTCCTCCTATCTTTCTGACCGCTCCTTCAGTGTTTCGTTCTCTGGCTCCACGTCATCTCCTCTTCCTCTCACTGTCGGTGTACCCCAGGGCTCAGTCCTTGGCCCCCTTCTCTTCTCTCTCTACACGGCCCCAATTGGACAGACCATCAGCAGATTTGGCTTTCAGTACCATCTTTATGCCGATGACACACAACTATACACGTCATCCCCCGACCTTATCCCCGCTGTTCTACAGAACACCACCGACTGTCTGTCCGCAGTCTCCAACATCATGTCCGCTCTCTATCTGAAACTTAACCTCTCCAAGACTGAACTCCTTCTGCTCCCGCCATCTACTAACCTCCCTAAATCTGACATTTCCCTCTCTGTGGGCAGCACCATAATAACACCCCGGCAGCAGGCTCGCTGTCTGGGTGTTATGTTTGACACCAATCTCTCCTTCACCTCCCATATACAATCTCTTGCCCGCTCTTGCCGTCTACACCTAAAGAACATCTCTAGAATCCGCCCTTTTCTCACCATGGAAACAACAAAAACCCTCACTGTAGCATTGATCCACTCCCGCCTGGACTACTGCAACGCTCTATTACTTGGCCTCCCCATTACTCGACTATCCCCTCTCCAGTCCATCCTTAATGCAGCAGCCAGGGTCATCCATCTGGCTAATCGGTACTCGGACGCATCCGCTCTTCGCCAGTCCTTACACTGGCTGCCCATTCATTATATGATCCAATTCAAAGTACTGGTTCTCACCCACAAAGCTCTCCACAGTGCAGCACCCCCCTACATCTCCTCCCTCATTTCTATCTATCGGCCTAACCGACTGCTGCGCTCTGCAAACGACTTTCGACTAACCTCTGCACTAATCCGTACCTCCCACTCCCGACTCCAAGACTTCTCCCGCGCTGCGCCAATCCTCTGGAATGCTCTACCCCAAGAAATTAGGACTATCCACAATTTGCATGGTTTCAGGAGCTCCCTCAAAACACATTTGTTCAGAGTGGCCTATCACATTCACTAACGAAAGTCGTTCTATGTTTAAGTGTGTATGTGTAGCCCATTCACTCTCTCCATCCATGCCTCACTCCCTCAAGATGGCTGGACCATCATTGTAAATGCACCATTGTATATACACACCTGTACTTTGTATCTCCCCCACCTCATTGTAGATTGTAAGCTCTCACGAGCAGGGTCGGCTTATTTTGCTTTAATTATTGTATTGTTAACGTTGTTACCTATGACTTGTGTTTTGAAACTGTTAAACTGTAAAGCGCTGCGGAATATGTTGGCGCTATATAAATAAAGATTATTATTATTATTATTATTTCCAATGGGAAGAGGGTCATGTGACACATCAAACTTATTGAGAATTTCACAAGAAAAATAATGATGTGCTTGGTTTTAGCATAACTTTATTCTTTCATTAGTTATTTACAAGTTTATGACCACTTATAAAATGTGTTCAAAGTGCTGCCTATTGTGTTGGATTGTCAATGCAATGCTCTTCTCCCACTCTTGACACACTGATAGCAACACCACAGAAGAAATGCTAGCACAGGCTTCCAGTATCCGTTGTTTCTTGTGAAATTCTCAATAAGTTTGATGTGTCACATGACCCTCTACCCATTGGAAAAAATAAAGTTGGATCCAAAATGGCCAACTTCAAAATGGCCACCATGGTCGCCACCCATCTTGAAAAGTTTTCCTCTCCCATATACTAATGTGTCACAAACAGGAAGTTGATATCACCAACCATTCCCATTTTATTTAGGTGTATCCATATAAATGGCCCACCCTGTAGTATGAACAAAACAATTCAGCAATTCAAAAATTGTTTCGATTTATTTATTTACGCTTTTGCTGCACGAGTGAAAAGACAGCTTTGTTCTTCGTTATAATACCAGATACCATCCAATTTTTTTAGGCTTTCTTACCTTTACACACTAAAATGATATGTTTCAAAATACAATTTCATTTTGCATTACCATATTCTGAGAACTGTAACGGTTAAATATTTTTAGCTAATGAAGCCATTTTCATTGCCATTTTCATTGCTATCAGGGTTTTTGAACATATGACTTTTCTGTTTTTCACAAATTGTATTACACTTTTATTTTTAGCTAATCCCACTATGGGATATGAAAATCTTCTGTACAGCATTGCTTGAGACCTTTCAGTTTTACATTGAAACAGAATATTAAATCTTGCTTATGGCAAGACCTAACAGGGCACTGTACACCGAGGCCTTTACTTGACCTCGAGGTACCATGGCAACTATCGAGACCCACAATTGCAATCAGTGGGTCCCAGTAGGATTAAAGAAGGAGATCTTTTATTCTGTTCATCATCTAGATGATCTAGAACAATGTTTCAAAAACTCCATAGTGTTGCACAGGTTAGAGAATACCTGATGCCTTGGTGATACTTCCATCACCTTTGCAATACTAAGGAAATCTTTAAAACATGACATGTTGGGGGCCATGAGGACTGGAATTTTGGAAACACTGATTATTAAATTTATTATTAAACACTAATCTAGATGATCTTGATGATTGATAGCATCATCTAGATTCTAGAAGGTGAAAGTGTGATTGGTGATACAATTGATCGTGGTCGAAGTAGCAGGGTGTCAGCTATAATACACAGGTGCTTCTCACAAAATTAGAATATCATCAAAAAGTTATTTTTTTTCAGTTATGCAATACAAAAAGTGAAACTCATATTTTATATAGAGTCATTACAAACAGAGTGTTGTATTTCAAGTGTTTATTTCTGTTAACGTTGATGATTATGGCTTACAGCCAATGAAAACCCAAAAGTCATTATCTCAGTAAATTAGAATACCTTATAACACTAGCTTGAAAAATGATTTTAAAATCCAAAATGTTGGCCTACTGAAATGTATGTTCAGTAAATGCACTCAATACTTGGTCGGGGCTCCTTTTGCATCAATTACTGCATCAATGTGGTGTGGCATGGAGTCGATCAGCCTGTGGCGCTGCTAAGGTGTTATGAAAGCCCAGGTTGCTTTGATAGTAGCCTTCAGCTCATCTGCATTGTTGAGTCTGGTGTCTCTCATGACAATACCCCAAAGAAATTCTGTGGGATTAATGTCAGGCGAGTTTGCTGGCCAATCAAGCACACTGATACTGTTGTTTTTAAACCAGGTATAGGTACTTTTGGCAGTGTGGACAGGTGTCAAGTCCTGCTGGAGAATGAAATTTCCATCTCCAAAAAGATTGTTGTCAGAGGGAAGCATGAAGTGCTCTAAAATTTTCTGGTAGACAACTGTGCTGACTTTAGTCTTGAAAAAACACAGTGGACCTACACCAGCAGATGACATGGCTCCCCAAACCATCACTGATTGTGGAAACTTCACACTAGACCTCAAGCAGCTTGGATTGTGGCCTCTCCACTCTTCCTCCAGACTCTGGGACCTTGATTTTCAAATTAAATTTAAAATTGCTTTCATGTGAAAACAACAACTTGGATCACTGAGCAACAGTCCAATTACTTTTTCTCCTTGGCCCAGGTAATACGCTCCTGGCGTTGTCTATTGGTCATCAGTGGCTTGACACAAGGAATGCGACAGTTGTAGCCCATTTTCTGTGTGGGGTCTCTTGAAGCAATGACTTCAGCAGCAGTCCACTCCTTCTGAATCTCTCCCAAATTTTTGAATGGCCTTTTCTTAGCAATCCTTTCAAGGCTACTGTTATCCCGGTTGCTTGTACACCTTTTTCTACCACACTTTTTCCTTCCACTCAACTTTCCATTGATATGCTTGGCTACAGCACTCTGTGAACAGCCAACTTCTATAGCAATGACTTTTTATGGCTTACCCTCCTTGTGACGTGTGTCAATGACTGCCTTCTGGACACTCTTCCCCATGATTGTGGAGCCTGCTGAAGGGACCTTTTTAAACGCTTAGGAAGATTTTGCAGGTATTTTTGTTAATTATTCTAATTTACTGAGATAATGACTTTTGGGTTTTCACTGGATGTAAGCCATAATCATCAACATGAACAGAAATAAACACTTGAAATAGACCACTCTGTTTGCAATGACTCTATATAATATGTGAGTTTCACTTTTTGTATTGGAGAACTGAAATAAATTAACTTTTTGATGATATTCTAATTTTGAGAGAAGCACCTGCATATATAGCTTTTCGCCCATCAGTTGTTCCTGTTTACTTTATCCACAGCGCTATAAAAAAAAATAATCACTGAACATAAAGACACCTTTTTGTAATTAGAAAAAGCCGTATTGGTGGTCATAAAATAAGTTTTTTTCTATATAATAAACATACAATTCGTCAAGAATATATTAGAAAATATATACTAGTAAGATGTTTGTAATACAAGAAAAATAAAGAAAACAATGTTGTATGTGGAAAAGGCAGCTGTCTTTGGGCTGCACACACATTGAATATGTTTAGCTTTCTCCTGCTCTTTGGTGTCGGATATTTGCCTCAAACTCTTTTACATTATAGACAACTATTCTCCTGCCATTTAATTCAGTATCACATTTATTTCTGGCTGAATGTACAAGCTAATAAAATATGCACAGGCCGTTTAATTATTAATAGTTGTTCTGTGATGATGTCATACGTGGCATTGGTACAATCTATTGTGTTCCATTTAAAAGACAGAACACATTTTCCTGTCGCTGCCTATAGCTATGTAAGCAATGGAAAGTAGAAACAGGTAAAGGGAGAGAATGAGCCAATGCAATTTTAATAAAACCTACTAATAAATGTATGATGGATCTCACCTTTGTATTAAGTAAAGCAAATCAATCGTCTATAGTCTTCCTCACTAGTCTCTTAATATAAGAAACATTTCTTTACCTACTGAATAGAATAGCTGGCTCATATATTGTGTGAAAATATTCCATCCATAATTCAAAGCCTTATCTTCAAAGGATGCAGTGACACAACTGTTCTAAAATACACCCCCACCATTAGATCTAAAGAGTAGTTCTTAAGCTCTGTAACAATATATCTGTTTGATCACATATAGCCACCTTTAGGAAAATAGATAGATGCTGTTGTTCAGTTAGGTTTATTGCATGGGTTGAGAAAACATACCAGCAAGTCTAGAGACAGTGTAAGCACACACATTTTCATCTATTTAAACACAGGCAAATGCGTATGTGGAATAACGAAATGTAAAGTTATAAAGGAGTTTGTGGAAGACATAGGCTCTCTGGATATTTTAGGTTGCAATAAATCACAAATTACCACATCTGTTGTGCCAGTGGCGGACATACCATTGATGCAACCTGTGCAGCCACACAGAGGCTTAAGTGGTAAAGGAAGGTCTACTCCCACCTCAAACCATTTGTGTTCTTGCACAGAGGCCCTCTCCTGTCTGTGTCCGCTCCTGTGTTGTGCCACCCTGATGACCTATTAAATTAATAGTAATTCTTTCATTGTACCACAACTTGTCCACAATAGCACAAACAGATGATTGCAAACTTTCCCAGCTATTAGGTAGAAATCTCCTTTAAAGCAGATTTGTCATCATATTTCACATTGAAAATTGCATTCACTACTAAATGGATCTCTTAGATAAGATTGCTATATTTACTTAGAAAATCCAAGTCAGAATGGCGGTATAATCCTTTATGAAAGTTTAACTTCATTTCCTCCGACTTTGCCTCATTGACAGCTTCTCAGTGTCCCTTCTGCTGCTGAGAAAAACTCTACTGCTGCTGCTGTCAGACACATTAGGCAACTGGAGGCAAACTTGCTGTAAGTCAGGGCTTGTACATGTCTGTATTTTCGATCCAAGTGCGAACCGACAAAACATTGGATCATATTCGGACCAATGCTAGTCTATGGGGCCATGCAAATGTCAAAGTTTTTCCTTCGACAGTACCAGTCAAAGGAAAAAATTTCCACATTTCCGAGTTTGAACTGTTGTTCTGATCGCACTCTGCTATGCAAGTCAAGGAGTCCATGGAAACTATCGGATTGCACTGAGATCGGACTGTAGTCCGATTTCCACAAACTGACAGATTGGAAAAGATCAAGAAGTTTCAGAGTTTGATCTGAGTGTGATGTACATAATTGACCCGATTCTCTCTGATGAGAGAATACACAGTCATCTGCACCTAGCCTTAGGCTGAGTGGTGGAGACTAAATATACTTGCACTATAGTTGAGCAATATTCCCGAAATTCAAGAATCAAGAATATCTGTGGAGACTTGAAGACATTGTCCACTACTTAAGAATTAAGAATTGATGACCTATTATTAGGATAGGTCATCAATGTCTGATCAGTTGGGGTCCGATAACCTCCACCCCTGCCAGTCAACAGATCTCGGTGTCGGCGGCCACTGGCCAGAAATGCTCACTTGCGAGCTGGCCATCTTCTGATAGTGGCTGTGCCTGGAAACTACACATCCGCCTCCTATTCAAATCAATAGAAGGCGGATGTGAATAACCTAGCCTCGGCCACTATCAGAAGACAGCCAGCTGCGCAAGGGAGCATTTCTAGAAGGCGGCTGAGGCCCCTGACAACAAGAACAGCTGATCGGCGGAGGTGCCATGTTTCGGACCCTGACAGATAAGACATTGATAACCCATCCTAAGGAGAGGTCCTCAATGCTAAAGTAGTGGACAACCTCTTTAAAGGGCCCAATTCATCAAGACCGGAGTTGTTCATGTGACTTTGATGATGGGGCATGCTGGATACAGACGCTCCTGATCACGAAGAGGTGCATGCCTTGTCATTAATCTAGAACACCTGCTGAATGGCTTGCACCTCCATGCGCTACACCAGAAATCTCAATCCAATCAGGGACTGGAGTGAGATTATTAGCATAATGCCAGAGCTCATCATAAATTAGATGAACTGTGGCATCATGCCCTTACTGCGCCCCCATCCCTTACTTTGCCTACTTTGGCAGAGCTGGAAGAAACTGCTGTGATCAGGTAGACTATTAGTTATTGTCTCTTGGTGTTGGTAAATAGGGCTGCCTTTTTTGTGTGATTTTTTTTATTTTATGTCCTCTGTGAATGCTTTGAACTTTACTCGCATTACAAAGAGAACTCTTGATGTGGGTTGGAGCTTGCATATTTTGGCTAAAATAACGACCAATGCCTTATGTATTTTATACATCATCTTTCATCTTTTATGTTGCACATTTTTCTACTTTTGCAGGTTGAAGCCAGGTTCTCTAGTGTTGGCTTGGGAATTGATATGTATGTCCTTGTGGGCTGCACTTATATAGTGCTACGCAATATGCCTGATCTAATAGTAAAGAGGGGAACTGATAGGCAATAAGTCAGGCACTGTGCGCTAAACTAATCTGTTTCCATTTGTAATACTTTGCAATCCCCCCATACATGGTATATATATGAGTAGCTGTTTTATCAGTATTTTGCACCTGTGCTGCCTCAGCTCTTATCATGGGGGCTGTTGTATCCTGCAGTGGATTTAATATTGTGTCTTTTTGTTGGTAAATATGGCTACCATTTTTAATTTTATGTCCTTTTTGTTAAATTGGATGAGCAAAACAGTTATGTAAAAAATTAAAATTTTGTATTTATTTATTTTTAACCCCCCCCCTCCTTTGACAAAAAAAATCCATAACCAAAAGAAGTTAAATTGCTAGGTAGGTCTGAAATGTCCTGAAAAGAACGTGCAGCAACAGCTTGCAATATTGTCATGGAGTGTATGGTTGCGAAATTGGATTAGTAAAACAAGTACCATATTTTATGGACTCTAAGATGCACTTTATTTTTGAAAAATTTTAGAGGAAAGTGGGAGGTGCATCTTATAGTCTGGATGTACCTGGCTGTGGCTGTGGAGGGAGGGGTGGTGTAGGAGTGGGTCACAAGAAGCAGGAGCCAGCGCTGGGGTTGACACATGTGCCCGCTATTAAAGAAAATGAATATGCACTGCTCTCCAATCCCATAATCCTGCCCACCTCTGTGCACTGAAGCTGAGCATAAGTGTTAGCTGCAGCCGCCGGCTTCCTACAGCAGCTGGGTAAAAACGTTTGTTTGCTATTAAGAAAAAAGAATATTCACTGGAGTAGTGAATATTCTGACAGCTAATAACGGTGTGTGGGGGACGCATGGCATTGATGTCATAATAATCTATTTATTTATATAGCACCAACAAATTCCACAGCGTTTTACAGTTTTTGTGCACATTATCATCGCTGTCCCCGATGGGGCTCACAATCTAAATTCCCTATTAGTATGTATGTGGAGTGTGGAAGGAAACCCATGTAAATATGGGGAGAACATACAAACTACTTGCAGTTGTTGTCCTTCGTGGGATTTGAACCCAGGACTTCAGCCCTGCAAGGCTGCAGTGCTAACCAGTACCTCTGAACCACCATGCTGCCCCATGTCATGTGTGCGCCGCTTACACACTGAAGTCAGTTGCCGTCATCAGAAGAAGACAACACATTGCGAGGGAGCGTAGTGAAGGTGAGTAGAATAGTTTATTTTTTATGTGCGAGGCATAATGGGGGACTTATATACCAGGATGAGGATCATACTGTATATACCAGGATGGGGCCATATATACCAGAATCGGATCATATATTGTATAACAGGCTGGGGATCATATATACCAGAATGAGATGAGGGTCATATATACCAGGATGGGCCCAGGAAGGGGTTCATAGATACCAATTTAGGAGAAAAAAAGGGTATTCAGCTCACCATTAGATAAATTCCTGTGGCTTTGGGTGTGGACCCCAGGATGGTGCTCAGAAAAAGCGGCTGTGGTAATCAAACAGAAAAGTTCCAGCAACAAACATCCAAATCAGATTGTTGAATACACGTTAAAACTTCATCTTTATTGCAATGCCTTTAAAAACATACTGTTAAAATTGTAAATCCAGGGGATTACACGTTTCAAACAAAAACGTTCTTAGTCATAACCATGTCAGTGACAACTAGAATTTTCTGTTCTTTAAGAAGGCACTGCACCCTGCACAAGTTCACTAATAATGTTATGAGTTATGTTATGAGACACTCACTTGCTTAAAATGTTAAATACAGTAGCTGCCAGGCATTACGGGGACGGTCACCCAGCACTCCAGGTAATATGATCCTTCTTTGGCTCATACAATCCTCTGCAATGTGTAAAATGGCAAGGGTCATGTGCCAACTAACTTGCAAATAGCAGTTGTAGATCATTTTAAAAAGACCTATCACCCGGTCAAATGTGCAGTGCCGTATTTGCCACTAGGCACTGGAGGGCACGTGCCTAGGGTGCCACGCTGCAGGGGGCGGCACCAATACAGGGAAGAATTTTTTTTTATCCTCCCCTCCACTCCATTAGACATTCCAGGAAATTTGTTGCCTTTTCGGAGTGGGAGGAGGGAGGTCAGGTGGCAGCGCACCTTCATATTCACCTCGATGCAGGGAGCTGACTGACCCAGGAAGTAGTGGTGCCGCAACTTCTGGGGTCAGAGAAGTCCCTGCATTCAAGGTGCTGAAACGTCTGCATGTGAGGAGGATGAGATCATCTTTCACTGCAGACATCACAACAGAGGAGGAGGAAGATGACATGGGGAAGACACAGGAGCAGGTGAGCGCTCATAGAGCTGAAGATGGGGGGACGGTTGTGACAGGGGAGGCTGTGCTGTATACTGGTCAACAGTGGAGGCTGTGTTGTATACTGGTGAACAGGGGTAGGCTGGTGACAGGGGAGGCTGTGCTGTAAACTGTTGAACAGGGGAGGCTGTGCTGTATACTGGTGAACAGGGGAGGCTGGTGACAGGGGAGGGTGTGCTGTATACTGGTGAACAGGAGAGGCTGTGCTGTATATTGGTGAACAGGGGAGGCTGGTGACAAGGGAGGCTATGCTGTATACTGGTGAACAGGGAAGGCTGGTGATGGGAGGCTGTGCTGTATACTGGTGAACAGGGGAGGCTGGTGACAGGGGAGGCTGTGCTGTATACTGGTGAACAGGGGAGGCTGGTGACAAGGGAGGCTTGCTGTATACTGGTGAACAGGGAAGGCTGGTGACGGGAGGCTGTGATGTATACTGGTGAACAGAGGAGGCTGGTGACAGGGGAGGCTGTGCTGTATACTGGTGAACAGGGGAGGCTGGTGATTGGAGGCTGTGCTGTATACTGGAGAACAGGGGAGGCTGTTCTGTATACTGGTGAACAGGGGAGGCTAGTGACAGGGGAGGCTGTGCTGTATACTGGTGAACTGGGGAGGCTGGTGACAGGGGAGGCTGTGCTGTATACTGGTGAACAGGGGAGGCTGGTGACAAGGGAGGCTGTGCTGTATACTGGTGAACAGGGAAGGCTGGTGACGGGAGGCTGTGATGTATACTGGTGAACAGAGGAGGCTGGTGACAGGGGAGGCTGTGCTGTATACTGGTGAACAGGGGAGGATGTGCTGTATACTGGTGAACAGAGGAGGATGGTGATGGGAGGCTGTGCTGTTTAATGGTGAACGGGGGAGGCTGGTGCTGCTGTATACTGGTGAACAGGGGAGGTTGATGCTGCTGTATACTGGGGAACAGGGGATCCTGATGCTGATATATACTGGTAAACAGGAGAGTCTGGTGCTATGCAGGCTGGGCATTTGGGGGAGTCTGATGCTTTAGAATGGGGATTAGGGGGCATATTCCTATAGAATAGTTTTTATTGGCACTATAAAATAAAATCTACTTTAATATGCAAATGAGGGTGTATTTGTATACTAACGCTTGTCTTAATTGTCAGTGCTCCATTAGTAAAATAAGTGCTGTCTAAAATCAGTTTGCAAGTCTGCGCTTACTCACTGAGGCTGGTTTTAAACTTGTGTTTTTTTCAAGTCAGGCAAAATCAGGTTTTTCAGCCAAATCCTGATCCTATCAGGATCCAGTTTTTGTCCATTCACTTTAATGGTGTCAGGAAGCAACCTGAAGTAACTGGATTCTACCTGACACTATTAAAGTGAATGGGCAAAAACTGAATCCAGAAAGGATCAGGATTTGGCTGAAAAATCTGATTTTGCATGATTTGAAAAAGACGCAAGTGTGAAACCAGCGACACTGGATGAGTGCAGCAGCGAGCTCCAAGTGTCAGTGTGGGTGCACACAATGTGGCTACAGGCTCGCTCTGACACCTGCTACCTGTCTTTCGCTCTTGGCTTCCCATTGAACACCTTCAGTAAAGAGGAGGGGTGAATGAGCAGACAGCATGTTTCTACATCACTAAGCCTCTCCTCACTGAAGCAATAGTTAGGTCACCTATTTTAATCTCTTGATGACTTTAAAAAGCTGAAGATGTTAAAAAAGCGCTCAAAAGACTGAACCTGTGCGCAGCAAGTGCAGACGTTCATTGTTTTAGTGTTTGATTAGCGCTTTTTAAAGCGTTTTACAGAGTAGATCTGCCTTAAATAGATGTTGTGTGCACAGACACAGTGTGTGACGTCAGTAAGGGGCGCGACCACGAAAAGTGCCTAGGGCACCATGAAGGCCAAATACAACCCTGCAAATGTGGTCAATTTTTAATTTAGTCTCATTACTGCAGCTGCCCCGAGTTACATTTTTTTAAAATCCTCCTCATGGTTTCAGTGATATCAGCTAATTTATTTTGGGCTAATTGTTATGGTCTTTAATAAGTAAGTGTGGCTCACAGATTCTCTGGGGTCATGTTTTTTAGACTACTCTCCATTTGTTATCCTGTGAGCAACACCCCTTTTGCAAAGACCATAAAAAGTATCACTAAATAAAAAGGTTTAAATCTCTGGAACTGTGTGACAGACTGAAAAAACAAAAAAACAAAACAAAAAGCAAATACTCAAGTGAGCAGTGGGAATAAAATAAGAGCACAAAGGGACCACTTCTTACCTGGTGGGGGATCCACCTTAAGGCTACTCAGAAATACTGATCAGTCCAACCTCAGCAACATTCCTCCTTGACACTCATTAATTTGTGAATGCGTTCAGTATTTGCTATTTTATGCTTGACCAGACTTGTTTTTTAAGCCCAACATACAAATTAGTTGGATGTCAGCTGAAGAAAGGTTCAGCTGATTGTTCAGTTAGCAGCCATTTTGACCAGCTCTCCTATACACAGGAGTGCACGTTTGGCCAAGCGCTCTTGTGTTCTTTTCGGTAGAGCCGCCGCCAAACATGTCTCCTAACATCATCTCTGGGATAGCAAAAGCAAAGCGAATTTGGACATGCTGGATCCTTAAGTTCCATGACAATCAATTGTCCGAGGCCACAATACAAATCAAAAATTAGTCTAATGCGTATTGGGGGCCTTACTCTGCCTTTTCATTGCTGACTTATCTGACCTCTGTCTGTTTTTTTGTGTTATGAAATTTGTCTACCCTGTCCTTGGAATTGTGAACTTTTTAAATCTTTGGTAATCTTGTATAGAAATGTTATCTGTACGATCAGTACCCTCATGGGCAATATTTCAACGTGAGAATCGTAAAATACCTTGGACTCTAAATCCTCTTGCCCTACCAACCCATCAAGTTTAGCTCAAAGCCGAATCTAGTAGTGACAAAGTAGGTTCGCATTGTACCAGCCAAGGAGGATGTATTCATTGTACACTTTTATATGGTCGAGTCCATAAAATAGATCCTTATACGATACATTATGAACACATTTTACTACTGAATTCAATTTTTATCTAAAGAAATGCCTGTTAAAATGATCCTATCTCACTCAATGTTAAAGCATAGAGAGAATAAGATGCATATACTGTAAATACGGTAATTATGTAAAAGGTTATAACGTCATACCCATAATGGATTCATTCAAATAGATGTGAAAAACAAATCAAATATGTACCTGTGCCATTTATTTTAAGTTGGTGCTGGGTGATAACAGTCATTCATATCATTCAATGACATTTACTATGACATTTACCAGGATGTAGAATTTCATTAACAGCAAAGCTTCATTCACATATGTAAATTGAAGTTACACTGTTAGTAGCCCTCCACCATCTTGAAAAGCAAATGTCTATTAACATATTTTCCAAAGTGCTGATTGTATCTCCTTGGAAGTTTTATTACTACTAATAGAAAATAAATGCATGTTTTAATCCCTGTCTTGGTTCTTTGGAAGATATAATTAAGGACCCAATGCATTATTGTATTTGCGCCTATATTTTCCCTAGTTTGTCGTTTTAAACCCACTTTTTTGTTTTGTGCCAAATTCGTCTTTTCAGTTCTGCCTACTTTGAAGTTTTTTTCAACTTATTAGCCTATTTTAGTCTGTTCGCTATTATGGGCTTGTTTTTCCGTAACCCACATGTTTAACCCCTTTCTGCCATGCGACATACTATCCCGTCCATGGTACCTTGGCCCGTATGACCAGGGACGGGATAGTACGTCGCATGCGATCGGATGCGCTCCCGTCATCTTGTCCAGCAAAAATCGAGCTGCCATACAGCATCATCAGAGAAAAAATAAAAAAGTTATAGCTCGCAGAATAAAGTGATGCAAAAATAATTATTTTTAAAAAAAAATTGTTTTTATTGTTTAAGTGCCAAAACATAAAAAAATGATATAAATGAGGTATCGCTGTAATCGTACTAACCCCAAAAATAAAACTGCTTTATCAATTTTACCACACGCGGAACGGTATAAATGCCCTTCCCAAAAGAAATTCATGAATTGCTGATTTTTGTTCATTCTAACCTCCCAAAAATCGAAATAAAAACCGATCAAAAGATGTCACGTGCTTAAAAATGGTACCAATAAAAATGTCAACTGATCCCGCAAAAAAGAAAAAGACCTCACATGACTCTGTGGGCCAAAATATGCAAAAATTATAGCTCTCAAAATGTGGTGATGCAAAAACTATTTTTTGCAATGAAAAGCGTCTTTTAGCGTGACAGCTGCCAATCATAAAAACCCACTATAAATAGTAAATCAAACCCCCCTTTATCACACCCTAATTAGGGAAAATAATAAAATTAAAAAAATGTATTTATTTCCATTTTCCCTTTAGGGTTAGGGTTGCGCCTAAAGTTAGGGTTAGGTTGCTCTTAAAGTTAGGATTAGGGTTAGGGTTGGGATTAGGGTTAGGGTGTGTTAGGGTTAGGTTTGTGGTTAGGGTTGGGACTAGGGTTAGTGGTGTGTTGGGGTTAAGGTTGGAGTTAGAATTGGGGAGTTTCCACTGTTTAGGCACATCAGGGGCTCTCCAAATGTGACATGGCGTTTGATCTCAATTCCAGCCAATTCTGCGTTGAAAAAGTCAAACGGTGCTCCTTCACTTCTGAGCTCTGCTGTTGTGAATACCTTGGAGGCGACTTCTGAGCTGGGGCTCCCTCCGGTGGTTGCTGAGGGTAATGAACTGATTACTGAATGGCCTTCAGCTGGCTCTGAATGGTATGATATAAGTGACCTGAGTTCCCAGCAGCCTTGCCGGTAATCAATTGGTCCTCCTGCTCTTGCTTGGAGCACATCTTGCTTTCCTGCTCTCATTCAGATAAGTGTTTAGCTTTTTTTTTCCTCTGTTGGATTTTCTCTGTTGGTTTGCTTCTTGCAGTGGACTGCAGCCTGGTCCCCTTTTGGGGTCTTGTGCTGCAATTGTGCTCATTGTGTGTTTGCATTTTTTGCTTTGCTCCTTTGTCACTTTTTATTTTCTGTGTTGCTGTGTGTTACACCAGAGATCTGATTTAGGTGGTAGAGATCGTGTGATCTCAGGATTTTTGTTAATCAGAAGTGTTGGTATTTTTGTCAGGGTTTTTTGGGTTGCAGTCAGAATTCTTTCCTATACTTTTCTATCTAGACAGATTGGGCCCCAGCGTTTGCTCATTCTATTTTCTGTCTGTGTCCGTGTTTTCTTCTTGTCTAACCACCATTACATGTTCGGGGGCTTCCTATTTCTTTGGGGATTCTGCTCCTGGGCAGATAGCATTCATCTTTCTGCCTTTAGGTGTAGCTATCTCTCCGGCTGTGATGAGGAGTCTAGGATCACCGTAGGTATGCTCCACGGCTATTTCTAGTGTGGCGGTTAGTTTAGGTTACTGCAATCCAATAGTTTCCAGCCTCTCTGGTGTATTGCTACTTTGGCTATTTTTTGCAGTTTCTCCTCAGCTACCGAAACATAACAGTATTACCAGCCCGACTGAAAATTATATGGTACTCACAGAAGGGAAAAATAGTAAAGAGGAAAAAGTTTGTTACATTTTTTTTCACTCTATTTCTCTGGGTGCTGAGGAGGAATTTTTTTTCTCTCTCAATGGAGTTTGCACAGTTGTCTGGCCGTGTGGATCAGCTTGCCACTGAGGTTCAGAGTATTGCTACCTATCTTGCTATGTTGCTAGTTGTGGAACCTAGGATCCCCATGCCAGATTTATTTTTGGGTAATCGGTCTAAATTTCTGAATTTCAAAAATAACTGTAAGCTGTTTTTTGCCTTAAAGCCTAAGTCCTCAGGGAATGCAGCACAGCAGGTTCAAATTAAAAGAGGGTCGTGAAGACGCAGAGCTGTACTGTCAGAAATTTCGAAAATGGGCAGTCCTGACCAAATGGAATGATGATGCTTTGGCAGCCCTCTTTCAGAAGGGTCTGTCAGAAAATGTAAAGGACGTTATGGTGGGATTCCCTGTTCCCTCTGGTCTCAATGATTCTATGTCTTTGGCTATTCAAATTGACAGACGTTTGCGGGAGCGCAGAGGTATGCGTGAGATTGTGTTGCCTTGTGAGCCAGCTCCTGAGCCCATGCAGTGTGATGGAGTGACTTCTGGGGCTCAGTATCATGAGTTTCGCAAGCGCAATGGGATATGTATCTACTGTGCTGACGCTTCCCATGCTATTTCCGTCTAAGTGGGGAAGACGATTTGCGCGCTCAGTTGTCTTGGGTAGTGTTCAGACTAAATTTCTGTTGACTGTTACCCTGATTTGCTCCCTGTCCACATTTTCGGCTCAGGCTTTTGTTGATTCAGGAGCAGCTATTAACCTGATGGATCTTGACTTTGCCAAACGTTGTGGGTTTCCCGTGATACCCCTGCAGAAGTCTATTCCTTTACTGGGCATTGATTCTACCCCTTTGGCAGAGAATAAACCCCAGTTTTCTACTCAGGTGATAATGAGGGTTGAACCAGATCATCAGGAGAGCTGCAAATTTCTGGTGTTGCGTAATCTGCATGACATTATTGTACTGGGTTTCCCTTTGTTACAGACTCATAATCCTGTTTTGGATTGGAAACCTGTGTCTGTGACCAGTTGGGGTTGCCAATGTGTTAATACTGACACTCCTGTTTTTTCTGCCTCTCCCCAGTCTCAGGATGTCCCTGACTTTTTGACTGATTTTTCTGATGTGTTTAGTGAAAGTAAATCTGCATCCTTACCTCCTCCTCATAGGAGCTATGATTGCGCTATTGCGTTAGTTCCTGGTGGTAAATTTCCTAAAGGTCGCCTTTTTAATTTATCTGTACCTGAACATGATGCTATGCGATCTTATATCAAGGAGTCAATGGAGAAGGGTCATATCAGACCATCCTCCTCACCCTTGGGCGCCGGTTTTTTCTTTGTGGCCAAAAAGGATGTTTCATTGAGGCCGTGTATTGATTATCGCCTCCTGAATAAGATCACTGTTAAATATCAATATCCGTTACCTTTGATTTCTGACCTATTTTCCAGAGTGAAAAGTGCTAGTTGGTTTACCAAGCTTGACCTCAGGGGGGCAAATAACTTTATTCACAGCACGGGGATGAATGGAAGACGGTGTTTAATATCCCAGAGGGGCATTTTGAGTACCTAGAGATGCCTTTTGGGCTTACTAATGCCCCTTCCGTCTTCCAATCCTTCATGAATGATATTTTCAGGGATTTTGTGGATAAATTTCTGATTGTTTATTTGGATGATATCTTGATTTTTTTCCAACGACTGGGACTCTCATGTGAAACATGTTCGGACTGTGTTCCAGATTTTGAGAGAAAATGCACTGTATGTGAAGGGATCAAAGTGTCTTTTTGGCGTACAAAAGGTCTCATTTCTGGATTCATTTTGTCTCCGTCTGTTATTGAAATGGACCCGGTCAAGGTTCAGGCCATCTGTGATTGGGTTCAACCTACTTCATTGAAGGCTCTTCAGAGATTTTTGGGTTTTGCCAATTTTTATCGTAAATTTCTTGGTAATTTCTCCGGTATTGTTAAACCATTGACTGATTTGACCAAAAAGGGTTCCGATGTGGTGAATTGGCCTCCTGAGGCAGTTTCTGTGTTTCAGGAACTTAAGCAGAGATTCATTACTGCTCCTGTTCTACGGCATCCTGATATTCCTCTGCCATTTCAGGTGGAGGTTGATGCCTCTGAAATTGGGGCAGGTGCCGTTTTGTCCCAAAGGGATCCAGAGACATCTAAGAGTAACCTTGTGCCTTTTTCTCTCGAAAATTTTCTCCAACTGAACGTAATTATGACGTGGGTAATCGGGAGTTATTGGCCATGAGGTGGGCCTTTGAAGAGTGGAGACATTGGCTGGAAGGAGCCAATCATCAGGTGGTGGTCCTCAATGACCATAAGAACCTCGTTTATCTCGAGTCAGCCAAGCGACTTAATCCTAGGCAGGCCAGGTGGGCCTTGTTTTTCACACGTTTTAATTTTGTGGTTTCTTTTCTTCCGGGCACTAAGATTGTTAAGGCGGATGCCCTCTCGAGGAGTTTCTTTGCGGATTCTCCTGAGTTATCTGATCCTGCTGTTATTTTAAAAGAGGGTGTAGTTCTTTCCGCCATCTCGCCCAATTTGAGATTGGCTCTGGAGGGGTGTCAGAAGGATAAACCTGCAAGAAGAAAAGGTAGCACACTGTAGCGCTATAGCTTGCAAACACGAAATATGAAAAATCTGAAAAATGAATTACATCATTACCTTAGAAATATGAAAAATTGAGAAGTCTTAGCGCATAAGATGGCCAAATTATGTGAGCCTGATAAACCTGAGCGCTGCCCTATTGGGAAGTTATTTGTCCCAGACCAGTGGAAAAAGAGTGTGATGTCTGAGATTCATTGTTCCGCGTTGGCTGGTCATTCCGGGATTTTTGGTACCAGAGACTTTGTGAGTCGGTCCTTTTGGTGGCCTACTTTGTCTCGTGACGTAAGGGACTTTGTGCAGTCCTGTGGGACTTGCTCTCGTTTCAAGCCTTGCTCTCATTCTAGTGGTTTATTAATGCCATTACCTGTACCCAAGAGGCCATGGACCCATATTTCTATGGATTTTATTTCAGACCTTCCTGTCTCTCAGAGAATGACCATTATCTGGGTAATCTGTGATAGGTTTTCAAAGATGATACATCTTGTGCCATTACCTAAGTTGCCTTCCTCCTCTGAATTGTTGCCTTTGTTCTTTCATCACGTGGTTCGGTTACATGGCATTCCTGAGAATATTGTGTCTGACAGAGCAGTCCAGTTTGTTTCCAAATTTTGGAGGACAATTTGTTCTAAACTTGGTGTTCAGTTATCTTTCTCCTCTGCATTTCACCCTCAGACCAATGGACAAACCGAGAGAACAAACCAGATCTTGGAGACTTATTTGAGATGTTTTGTGTCTGCTGATCAAGATGACTGGGTCTCTTTATTGCCTTTGGCTGAGTTTGCTCTTAATAATAGGGCTAGCTCTGCCACCTTGATGTCTCCATTTTTCTGTAATTCTGGGTTTCACCCTCGATTTTCTTCAGGACAGGCGAAGGCTTCTGTCTCTCCGGGGGTTGACTCTATTGTGCAGCGTATGCAGCAGTTTTGGGACCAGGTAGTGGAGAGGTTGTCTCTCTCTCAAGAGAAAGCCCAGCGGTTTGCCAATTGGCATAGGACTGATGGTCCTCGTTTTAAAGTGGGGTACTTGGTTTGGTTGTCCTCAAGAAATTTCCCTATGAAGGTTGCATCTTCAAAATTTAAGCCAAGGTTCATTGGACCTTATAAGATCATGGAAATTATTAATCCTGTTTCCTTCCGTTTGCTTCCTTCCAGGGACATTTAAGATCCATAATATGTTCCACAAGTCCTTATTGAAGAGGTTTATCGAGCCAGTGGTTCCTATGGCTGCGCCTCCTGATCCTGTTTTGATTGAGGGCAATCTGGAGTATGTGGTTGAGAAAATATTGGATTCTCGTTTTGCTAGACGGAAACTCCAGTAGTTGGTTAAGTGGAGAGGTTATGGTCAGGAGGACAATTCTTGTGTGTTTGCCTCAGACATCCATGCTGGGAGACTTAACCTTGCCTATCATCGATCTCATCCTGATCGGCCTGGTTGTGCAGGTGAGGGTTCGGTGACCCCTCCTCAAGGGGGGTACTGTTGTGAATATCTTGGAGGCGACTTCTGAGCTTGGGCTCCCTCCGGTGGTTGCTGAGGGTAATGAACTGATTACTGAAAGGCCTTCAGCTGGCTCTGAATGGTATGATATAAGTGACCTGAGTTCCCAGCAGCCTTGCCGGTAATCAATTGGTCCTCCTGCTCTTGCTTGGAGCACATCTTGCTTTCCTGCTCTCATTCAGATAAGTGTTTAGCATTTTTTTTTTCCTCTGTTGGATTTTCTGCTTGCAGTGGACTGCAGCCTGGTCCCCTTTTGGGGTCTTGCGCTGCAATTGTGTTCATTGTGTGTTTGCATCTTTG
>JARQOD010000001.1:879835535-879938314 GCA_033576555.1 Oophaga sylvatica
TCCGGAAATATATACGGTGATTTAAATTTTCCCCTACACTGTAGACAGCTGTACTCTTGTAATATAGTGCAGTTTTTCTGCTTTTTGTATTACAGTCAAATCCATACTGAGAGAGCGTCTGTGTGTGACTACGGAAATATATACGGTGATTTAAATTTTCCCCTACACTGTAGACAGCTGTACGCTTGTAATATAGTGCCGCTTTTCTGCTTTTTGTATTACGGTCAAATCCATACTGAGAGAGCGTCTGTGTGTGACACCGGAAATATATACGGTGATTTAAATTTTCCTCTACACTGTAGACAGCTGTACGCTTGTAATATTGTGCCGTTTTTCTGCTTTTTGTATTACGGTCAAATCCATACTGAGAGAGCGTCTGTGTGTGACTCCAGAAATATATACGGAAATTTAAATTTTCCTCTTCACCGTATACAGCTGTACGCTTATGATACAGTACTGTTTTTTTGCCTTTTGTATTACGGTCAAATCCAAACTGAGTGAACACCTGTGTGTGACTCCGGAAATATATAGAGTTTTAAATTTTTCCCCTACACTGTATACAGCTCTACGCTTATGATAAAGTACCGTTTTTCTGCTTTTTGTATTACGGTCTAATCCATACTGGGAGAGCATCTGTGTGTGACTCCGGAAATATATACGGAGATTTAAATTTTCCTCTTCACCGTGTACAGCTGTACGCTTATGATACAGAACCGTTTTTCTGCTTTTTGTATTCTGGTCTAATCTATACTGAGTGAGCGTTTGTGTGTGACTCTTGAAATATATACGGAGATTTAAATTTTCCCCTACACTCTATACAGCTGTACGCTTGTGATATGGTACCATTTTTCTGCTTTTTGTATTACAGTCAAATCCATACTGAGAACCTTTGTGTGTTACTACGGAAATATATACAAAGATTTAAGTTTTCCTCTTCACCGTATACAGCTGTATGCTTATGATACAGTACAGCTTTTCTGCCTTTTGTATTACACTCAAATCCATATTGAGTGAGCGTCTGTGTGTGACTCCGGAAATATATACGGAGATTTAAATTTTCCCCTACACTGTATAATGCTGTACACTTCTGATACAGTACCGTTTTTCTGCCTTTTGAATTACGGTCAAATCCATACTGAGTGAGCGTCTGTGTGTGACTCCGGAAATATATACAGAGGTTTACATTTTCCCTTTCACCGCATACAGCTGTACGCTTTTGATACAGTACCGTTTTTCTGCTTTTTGTATTATGGTCAAATCCATACTGAGAGAGTGTCTGTGTGTGACTCCGGAAATATATACAGAGATTAAAATTTTCCCCTACACTGTAGACAGCTGTACGCTTGTGATATAGTGCCGTTTTTCTGCTTTTTGTATTACGGTCAAATTCATACTGAGATAGCGTCTGTGTGTGACTCTGGAAATATATACGGAGATTTAAATTTTCCTCTTTACCATATACAGCTGTACGCTTATGACACAGTACTGTTTTTCTGCCTTTTATATTATGGTCAAATCCATACTGAGTGAGCACCTGTGTGTGACTCCGGAAATATATACAGAGTTTTAAATTTTCCTCTACACTGTATACAGCTGTATGCTTATGACACAGTACCGTTTTTCTGCTTTTTGTATTCTGGTCTAATCCATACTGAGTGAGCGTCTGTGTGTGACTTCGGAAATATGTACGGATATTTAAATTTTCCCCTACACTGCATACAGCTGTACGCTTGTGATATAGTACCGTTTTTCTGCTTTTTGTATTACGGTCAAATCGATACTGAGTGAGCGTCTGTGTGTGATTCCGGAAATATATACAGAGTTTTAAATTTTCCTCTACACTGTATACAGCTGTACGCTTATGATACAGTGCAGCTTTTCTGCCTTTTGTATTACATTCAAATCCATACTAAGTGAGCGTCTGTGTGTGACTCCGGAAATATATACGAAGATTTAAATTTCCCCTACACTGTATACAGCTGTACGCTTCTGATACAGTACCATATATATGCTGGTATTTTTGTACATTTTCCTAAACATGAGAAAGTATGGTGGAAGAGGCCGTGGACGTGGGCAGGGGGGGGGCAGCTGGTACTGATGGTGGTGGTGGTGCATCTGCTGGTAGTGTCAAAAGCACAATAGCATCTAAGGCAGGAGGTGTTGAGACTGCATCATCGTCTGGCTCCAGAAGGCCTGGAAGGCTCCCTTTTCTGGGAGTAGGTAAATCGCTTTTAAAGCCGGAGCATCAGGAACAGGTTTGGCTTACATTGCCGAAACAGCTTCCAGCTCTATCGCCTCCTCTTCTGAAGTTCTGCAGTTTTAAAAACTGCAAGCACTGAGTCGTCAGTGCATGCTCCTGGTCAGGAAAGACACCTTTCCTTGTGTCCTTCACCCCCACCAAAAGTGAAGGAAGCAGCAGGCCACACTTCAGATTACTCCCTGGAGCTCTTTTCACATACCATGCCTGGGTTATCAAGTGAAATCCTGAATTCCCCAGTCCAAGATGTATATGACATGGAGTGCACTGATGCACAGCCACTGCTATATGATTCTGCTGTTACATTCACCCAGAGCACTGCATTGCCCTCGCAGTCTACTGTGCCAGATTCTGACCCTGATGAAACTCAGATGCCCCTTCCTGCATACTCTACCACCTTACACGGTGACACAGAGGAAGGTGCAGATGAAATTGAAGAGGAGGTGATGGATGACCCAGTTGTTGACTCGGATTTGCATCCATTAGAGGAAGAGAGTGCCGCTGGCAATAGCTCAGAAGAAGAGGAGGATCCGCAGCAGGCATTGACATCGCAGCTGTCGTTATCTGGCAGGCCCGTAGCAGTCAAAAAACATGTTAAAAAAACAAAAAAGTTGCAGGACAGCTTGACCAGACGGTTAAATTAGCACAGCGTGCAAGCCCTGAAAGTTTTTCCCACAGTAGGAAGAGTGCAGTGTGGCAATTTTTTGACCAAAATCCTATTGATGAGGCAAAGGTTATGTGTAAGAAGTGCAAAAGGACCTTTTACCGAGGGAAAAATCTCCGAAATTTGAAGACCAGTTGCATGCTTAGACATTTAAGCACCATGCACTTGCAAGCGTGGACGGACTACAAAACCTCAGGTAGCACATGTGCACCTGCTCCGACTGAAGGTAGCCAGCAATGCTACATCGCTTCCGCCACTGTAAGCCCACCGGTTAGCACACCACCAGCAAGAAATGTTGAGGTGTCGTCGCAAGGCCAAAGCAGTCAGGGAATCACAATGTTTTTCCAATGAAAGACTGAATGTAGGCCATCACCACCACCACCATCACCAACCCCCTCTCAGTCCGCCATGTCCACCGCTAGTTCCCCCATATGCAGCTCTCAAGTCCAGCTCACCCCAGCAGACACTGAGAAGGACAAGAAAGTACTCATCCTCTCATCTGCGTACATTGGCTTTGAACGCCTACATTGCCAGACTGATCTCATTAGAGATGATGCCCTTCCATTTGGTTGAAAGCGCAGCGTTCCGAAAGCTCATGGCCTACGCTGTCCCACGCTATGACCTACCCAGTCGGCACTTCTTTTCTAGAAAAGCCATCCCTGCCCTCACCGCATGTGAAAGACCGCATTGTCCATGCACTCAAACAATCAGTGAGTGGAAAGTTGCACCTCACAACAGATGCATGGGCCAGTCGGCATGGCCAGGGCCGTTGCGTGTCCATCATTGCGCACTGGGTTAATGTGGTGGATGCAGAGTCCACAGGGGACAGTGGCGGTGGGACAGTGATGCCTAGCCCACGGTATAGGCAACAGTTGGCTGTAGGCGATCGACCCTCCTCCAGAAGCGAAAGCTCGTCGACAGAGCACAGTCGCAGGAGCACTCCATCCGAAGATGCTAGTGTTGCACACAAGGTGTCCCACTATCGAACAGCTAGTGGTAATTGTCAGCAGGCTGTTTTAAAGATGATGTCTTTGGGAGACAACAGACACACCGCGGAGGTACTGGCCGACTACTTGCAGCGAGAAACTGAATCATGGCTGGGTAGTCTACATCTTGCGCCATGCAAGGTAGTCATTGATAACGGCCGTAATTTTGTGGTGGCCATAGCCCTAGCAAAACTCAGACACATACCTTGCCTGGCTCACACCTTGAACCTGGTGGTGCAGTGCTTCCTAAATAATTATCCGGAGTTAACAGCCCTACTCCATAAGGTGCTAAGACTGTGCTCACACATCCGTTGCTCGCACGTAGACTCCATTCGTATTCAGAGCCTGCAGCGATCGCTCCACCTCCCCAAGCATCGCCTAATCATAGACGTTGCAACAAGTTGGAACTCCACCATGCATATGGTTGAGAGGCTGTGCGAACAGAGGCAGGCTGTAATGCATTTGTGGGAGGATACAAGGGCAGGCAGTTTGAGGGCAGACATGGAGTTGTCGGGTGTGCAGTGGTCAAAGCTGAAAGACCTCTGTAAAGTCCTTCAGTGTTTTGAGGAATGCACACGGCTGGTCAGCGCAGACGACGCCATCATAAGCATGAGCATCCCACTCATGCGTCTGCTCATGCAAACTTTGATGCACATTAAAGAACAGGCGTCTGCAGCGGAGGAGGAAGAGGAGGAGGAGGAGGGAAGCCTTGATGACAGTCAGCCATTGTCTGCTCAGGGAACTGTCCTGGATGAGGTTTTGGAAGAAGAGGAAGAGGAGGAGGAGGAGGGGATGATTATTTTGGGGAGGAGAATGCTTCTCAGGGTGTAAGAGAAAATGTTGGCTTGCCAAGGTCAGGTACAGGGTTTGTACGTGACTGGAGGGATGTGGATTTTGCAGAAAGTGCTCCTCCACCCACCACTGGCAATGCATCATTGACACCTGGAACATTGGCCCACATGTGTGATTATGTCTTGCGGATCCTAAAAAGGGATCCCCGCATTGCCAAAATTATGAAGGATGATGACTACTGGTTGGCCAGCATCCTCGATCCACACTATAAAGGCAAATTACAGAACATCATGCCACAGGAGAACCTAGAGCTAATATTGGCGAACAAACAAGCAACTATGGTAAACCGTTTGTTAGAGGCATTCCCAGCACACAGCAGCGGTGCAGATTCTGCCATGAGCCGTACTGGGCAACATGGAAGAGTTGTTCGTGGTGCACACAGCCGTAGTGGCATTTGAGACAGGGGTTTCATGACCATGTTGTGGACTGATTTATCGAGTACCGCTCACACGACTGGTAATACTGAATCGATTGCAACAGACAGGAGACAGTAGTTGTCAACAATGGTTCAAAATAACCTCTCCTCCCATATCGATGTTCTCCCTCACAGTTCATTCCCCTTTAACTACTGGGCCTGTAAACTGGACACCTGGTCTGAATTGGCACAATATGCCTTACAGGAGCTCGCTTGCCCTGCTGGTAGTGTGCTATCAGAAAGAGTCTTCAGTGCTGCTGGATCAATCCTGACAGAAAGAAGAACCCGGCTGTCGACCCAAAATGTTGGTGATCTCACCTTCATTAAAATGAACCATGCCTGGGTTTCAAAGGATTTTGTACCACCTTCCCCTGATGACACATAGGTTGCCAGCAAAATGGCTCCCTTTGTCCTCCACTTCCTCCGACTTTTCCAATTCCTCAATTTGCAGCTGCTGAACGTCCAGCCTACACCTCAACATATGCCAGTTTTTCCACCTCCATAACTCGGCTGTACCCCCCCAGGGCCGACGTCAGCACCTGGTGCACCCAGGCAGATGCCGGTGCCCTGAGCAGGTGGGGGGGCCACTCACCATCAGAGGGTCCCTGTGCCAGTGCCGGCACCCACGAGTATGCCCCAGCTGCTTGCTCAGGACCCCAGCATTTGCAATACTTACCTCTCCCTGCTCCAGCACTATGACTTCTTCCGCGTTTCCTGACAGTGAGATTCAGGTCAGAGAGCGCGATGACGTCACATCTGTGCACCCTCTGCCTGAACAGTCAGAGTGCAGAGACCTGGAAGATGGTGATGCTGAGGAGTTGAGAGTAGAACAGTGCCCAGCGAGGAGAGATATTTCTTTTTTTTAATGTTTGGAGCAATATATGGGCAGCATTATACACTGGAGAATTATATATGGGGCCCATCATACACTTGAGCATCATAGATAGGGCCCATTATATATGGGGCATATCATACACTGGAGCATTATAAATGGGGCCCATCATACACTGGAGCATCATATACGGGGCCCATTATACACTGGAGCATCATATGGGGCCCATTACATATGGAGCATTCTATAGGCCCATCATACACTGCAGCATCATCCATGGGGCATATAATATACTGGAGCATCATATGGTTGCCATTATATATGGTGCATTATATAGGCCCATCATACACTGGAGCATCATCCATGATGCACATCATATACTGGAGCATCATATGGGGCCTATTGTATATGGCGCATCATAAGGGGCACATTATATATGGAGCATCACATGGAGCCCATTATATATGGAGCATTATATGGGGCTCATCATCCACTGGAGCATCATACATGGGGCCCATCATATACTAGAGCATCATATGGGGTTCATTATTTATGGGGCATCATATAGGGCCCTCTATATATGGAGCATCATATGCAACACAAATGGGGCCTATTCTGTATGGAGCAATATATGGGGCCCATCATATACTGTATGGCGCTTTATATGCGACTCATACTGTATGGAGCAATATGTGGGGCTCATTATACTCTATGGGGACCATCCTATACTGTATGGCACATTATATGGGGACCATCATATACTGGAGCATTATGTGGAGCTCATCATATACTGTATGGAACATTATATGGGACCAATTATGTATGGAGTAATATATGGGGCTCATTATTTTGTATGGAGCAATATATGTGGCTCATTATACTGTATGAAGCATTATATTGGGCCCATTATTCTGTATGGAGCATCATATATGGGACTCATTATTCTGTATGGAGCAATACATGGGACTCATTATTCTGTATAGCGCACTATACTGTCCGGTTTTTGATCTATTGTAGAATTTACAATAGATATCAGTCATGTAATGTAAGAAGTAAAGTATTTGGCATTGTACTATACCTATATTTCTCTGCTGTATCGGAGCATCATGAATTGTAGTATGTGTTAAAGGGGCCCACTGAGACTCTTTCGCTAGGGGCCCACAAAATCCTGGAGCCAGCCCTGCCCTCCCCCACAACTTTAGCCAAATAACCCCAGTTTTCAATGCGTAACTTACTACTATTATAAAGTAAATTAATGTTGACAAGATTAAGTAATAAGAATTGATGTTGTTGGGTTTGAAATGGGCACTGTAGGTGTGTTTACTGTCCTCCACTCCCTGACGACTTTTCTTCCCCATTGACTTGCATTGTGGTTGGTTCGAGTTTCAGTCGGACCTTCGACTTTTTCCGTTAGTCGGCAGATTTTGTTCAACTCTACTTTTGGAAAAGTCGGGTGGTGCGAAACCTGACCTGACCCTCCCGGAGGCAAAGTCGCTCATCTCTAATGTTAAGCATGCAGAGATGAGGAGACTTAAAGCTGGAATGCTTCTCTGGGAAATATGCAAATAGTCTCTTCAGAGAGGAAGAGGACTAGAACTCTAGTGCCACCTATTGAAAGTAGCAATCCTACAAGTCAATATGGACCCTTTAACGAGCCTTGTCACATGACTTTGGATAAAAGCCACACTTTGCACTGACGAGGGGCAGTACCCCGAAACACAGTGTCGGCAAATTGAGATTCTGGTTTGGCTTTTATCCTAAGTCATGTGACAAGGCTCATTAAAGGGTCGACATTGACTTTTAGGATTGCTACTTCCAATAGGTAGCACTAGAGTTCTATTTGCATTGTAAAAAATTAGAAATTTCTGGTCAACGTTTGACCTTTACAACTTCCTATAAAAATAAACTATGTTTCAAAAATTGTGCTGATGTACGTGTCTGCATATGTGTACTTGATTTTCTTCTACAATCTGGTGTGTTTATATATTTTATGAAAAATTTCAATAAAAATTATGTATGAAAAAATGGGCTAAGAAGAAAAAAAGCAAAAAAATTGTGCTGACGTAAAGTCGACACGTGAAAAATTTCATTTTTTAACTATTTTGTGTGACATGACTGATTTATAGGCATAAAAATTAAAAGTTTGAAAATTGGTACATTTTTAATTTTTTTGCCAAATTTTTCTATTTTTTCTCAAATAAACATAAGTCATATCAAATAAATTTTACCACTATCATGAAGTAAAATATGTTAAGAGATAATAGTCTCAGAACCAGTTGGCTTTGTTGAAGCATTCCAGAGTTATTACCTCATAAATGGACAGTGGTCAGAACTGAAAACAATGTCCTGTTCAGGAAGGTGAAAACAGGCTTTGGTGTGAAAGGGTTCAAGTGCATTTTTTTTGTTTGTAATAAAATCATACATTACTTATGAAAACAATACTAGGGTATTATATTACCGTATTACAACAAAAAGGTGCTTTAAGTTCCTGTTCCTAGTAGGGAGCAAGGTGGCATGAATCTGCCCAGGAAGTGATCCATTTTCAGTTTTGCTCCTTATTCTATATGTAGACTATGTTGTTGCCAAGGCAACTGTCTAGTCTTTCTGCCTCTTTAATAAAACTTAACTACAGTTCAGAGGTGTACATTTTTGTCTGTGCAGAAATAAAATATATGTATTTCATATTTTATGTTAATATCTTCACTGATGCACAGGACCTACACCTCAATTCATGTCAGGCAAGGAAAGTCATTATGCAAACTTTAACTTGCATAAATGCCCTAAATTTTCTCCACACATGGTATTAATACATGGGTCATTAGCAGTGACAGTTGTGAAGGTTATTGCTTAAGTTCTATTTTATTTTTGCGGCATGCCTCAGATGGCATAGTTCTATAGAGTCATAGCAAATTAAGGAAATCACATAATGCAAAAATTATTGCACTGGAAGCCTGATTAAAAGTCATGAGTCATGACCCAAATCTACTCAGACAATTATCCTTCTAAAAATGTAATTTTATGTGAGTCAAAGTTACATCTGCTGATTTAGCTTTAAATAATAAAACTGCTGCATACTGTTATACTTCATATATTGAACAATTTCTATCATAAGAAGCAGTAGAACAAGTCAACAGAATAAGCGTTCTCTTCATAAGACATAAAAATGAAAATTGAAATAAATATTAGGAAATTTTCATTGGTTCGTTGTTGTAGAATAATTGTATAGAATAATCTTATTAGCTATTTAATGGCTTTTTTAAAGATAATGGATGGTTTTTATATGTTGACGATAAAGGTTAATCATAAAGACCTAAGAGGTCTCGAAAGCTTGCTGTGTAACAGCATTTATTTTATTTTTGTTAGTTATTAAATGGTATCATAACTACAAGATTATCTTGTTTTTCCCACTGAGAGCATTCATAAAGACGTGATTTAGTCATTTTGTTTGTCAAGTTTGCTGTCACTTCACCTAAATAAATTTTGAATTACCGTAAAAATCTGAAAAACTAAATTAATGAATTCAGTGGGCTGAGTGATATACATTCCAAAATATTTATAAAGTAAAGCATAAAGCAATCTAATCATTGTATAGAACTATAGAACTATTAAATAAATATATGTAAAACTGTCAATTGGCACAAAAAAAATCTTGTGTGTGTTTCCAAAATTAAATGCTATGGGTAGCATACACAATAGATAACTTTCTCTCTTTCAGCCAACAGCCAACAGCGTTTCTGACAGACTTATCTGGCTGCTGCTTATCATGTGGGGAACAATATGAAATTAGACATGCCAGATCCTTATCTCTATCAACATTATCTGTTGGGGAAGAGTTGGGAGGTCATCATTCACATCTGATTGTCTACCAAGCCCACCTATAGTGGCAGGCAAGGTTGACAGTCTAATGTGTATGGGGTCCTTTAGTCTTATGAAAATATTTACATACCGATAAACAGAACATCTATTGTTGGAAAGATATTTGTGGTTTTAATTCAAAGGATTGTTACCCGAAGACTTGTAGAAGTGTAAAAAAATATTCAACGCTTGTACTCACCCTACACATCTACAGCACTGCTGCTCTGGCACTTCTGTGTGCTGGAGCAGTGGCTGATAGGCAACAATAGAGATAGGGAAGGTGAGTAATACATAATACATAAGGCTTTGTTATACACATGTTTAATTCCTTTGTGTATTTGAACAACATAAAAAAAACTGAGAAAAAAAGGCAACATAAACATAATTTCACACAAAACCCCAAAAATGTGATGGACAAAATTGATGGCAACCTCAACTTAATATTTGGCTGCATACCCTTTGGAATAAATAGCTACAATTAATCGCTTCCTATAACCATAAACAAGCTTCTTACACCTTTTCTTGGGGCAAACTATTTTGGACCACTTTTCTTGTGCAAACTATTCCAGGACTCTCATAATTCAAGGATGCCTTCTCCCAACAGTAATTTTAAGATATCTTCAAAGGTGCTCAATGGTACTGTATTTAGATCCGGAATCATTGCTTGCCTTTTCAGAACTCTCCAACACTTTGTTCCCATGCATTTTTGGGTGCTTCTTGAATTATGTTTGAGGTCATTGTCCTGCTGAAAGACCAATGAGCTGGGACACAAACCGAGCTTTCAGACCCTGGGCACTATATTGCGCACAAAAATCCTTTTGTAATCTTCAGATTTTATGATTCTTTGCACACAGACAAGGCACCCACCCATTGCCAGAGGCAGCAAAACAACCACAAAAAATCTTAGAGCCTCCATCATAATTTGACTGTAGGCACTGTATTCTTTTCTTTTAAGGCCTCATTACATTTTTGGTAAACAGTAGAATGATGCGCTTTACCAAACAGTAAACTATTTAGCAAAGCCACTAAAGGTGGTGCCCAATGGTACTGTACTTAGATCCGGAATCATTGCTTGCCACTTCAGAACTCTCCAACATTTTGTTCCCATGCATTTTTGGGTGCTTCTTGAAATATGTTTGAGGTCATTGTCCTGCTGAAAGACCCATGACCTGGGACACAAACCGAGCTTTCAGACCCGGGCAGTATATTGCGCACAAAAATCCTTTTGTAATCTTCAGATTTTAAGATGCTTTGCACACAGTCAAGGCACCCACCCATTGCCAGAGGCAGCAAAACAACCACAAAAAATCTTCGAGCCTCCATCATAATTTGACTGTAGGTACTGTATTCTTTTATTTTAAGGCCTCATTACATTTTTGGTAAACAGTAGAATGATGCGCTTTACCAAACAGTAAACTATTTAGCAAAGCCACTAAAGGAGACTCAAGGTCTCCAAAAATTCAATTTAAACAGCAAACAAAAAGGCAGCAACACTTACCTGCCCAGATCATGGAAGAAATGCACTAGAGGGTGCAGCCTGTAAGGCATATTGTGCCACTTAAGGCAAGGTGTCCAGTTTACAGGCCCAGTAGTCAAAGCGGAATGAACTGTGAGGGAGAACATCGATAGGGGAGGAGAGGTAATTTTGAACCACAGTTGACAACTGCTGTCTCCTGTCTGTTGCAGTCGATTCAGTATTACCAGTCGTGTGAGCATTACTCAAGAAATCAGTCCACAACATGGTCATGAAACCCTGTCTCCAATGCCACTTCGGCTGTGTGCACCACGAACACCTCTTCCATTTGGTCGAGTACGGCTCGTGGTAGAACCTGCACCGCTGCTGTGTGCTGGGAATGCCTCTAACAAACGGTTTACCAGAGTTGCTTTCTGTTCGCCAATATTAGCTCTAGGTTCTCTTGTGGCATGATGTTCTGTATTTTGCCTTTATAGCGTGGATCGAGGATGCTGGCCAACCAGTAGTCATCATCCTTCATAATTTTGGCAATGCGGGGGTCCCTTTTTAGGATCCGCAAGACATAATCACACATGTGGGCCAATATTCCAGGCGTCAATGATGCACTGCCAGTGGTGAGTGGAGGAGCCCTTTCTGCTAAATCCACATCACTCCAGTCTCGCACAAACCCTTTACCTGACCTTGGCAAGCCAACATTTTCTCTTGCCCCCTGAGAAGCATCCTCCTCCCCAAAATAATCATCCCCCTCATCCTCCTCCTCCTCTTCTTCCTCCACCACGTCCAGGACAGTTCCCTGAGCAGACAATGGCTGACTGTCATTAAGGCTTCCCTCCTCCTCCTCTTTCTCCTCCACTGCAGACGCCTGATCCTTAATGTGCATCAAAGTTTGCAGGAGCAGACGCATAAGTGGGATGCTCATGCTTATGATGGTGTCGTCTGCGCTTACCAGCCATGTGCATTCCTCAAAACACTGAAGGACTTTACAGAGGCCTTTCAGCTTTGACCACTGCAAACCTGACAACTCCATGTCTGCCCTCAAACTGCCTGCCTGTGTATCCTCCCACAAGTGCATTACAGCCTGCATCTGTTCGCACAGCCTCTCAACCATGTGCATGGTGGAGTTCCACCTTGTTGCAATGTCTATGATTAGGCGGTGCTTGGGGAGGTGGAGTGATCGCTGCAGCCTCTGCATACGACTGGAGTCTACGGGCGAGCGACGGATGTGCGAGCACAGTCTTCGCAACTTGTGGAGTAGGGCTGTTAACTCCGGAAAATTATTTACGAAGCACTGCACCACCAGGTACAAGGTGTGAGCCAGGCAAGGAATGTGTCTGAGTTTTGCCAGGGCTATGGCCGCCACAAAATTACGGCAGTTAACACTGAATACCTTGCCTAGTGCAAGATGTAGACTATCCAGCCATGACTCAGTTTCTCGTTGCAAGTAGTCGGCCAGTACCTCTGCGGTGTGTCTGTTGATGCCCAAAGACATCATCTTTAAAACAGCCTGCTGACGCTTACATAGTTACATAGTAACATATTAACATAGTTATTAAGGTTGAAGGAAGACTTTAAGTCCATCTAGTTCAACCCATATCCTATCCTAACCTGCCCTAACATGTTGATCCAGAGGAAGGCAAAAAAAACCCAAGTGGCAAACAGTAAGCTTCACATTGGGGAAAAAAATTCCTTCCCGACTCAACATACAGCAATCAGACTAACTCCTTGGATCAACGCAGTATCTAGGAAACTAGTGAATATAACCTGTAATATTATACTTTTCAAGAAAGGCATCCAGTCCCTTCTTAAATTTTAGCAAGGAATCACTCATTACAACATTAGACAGCAGAGAGTTCCATAGTCTCACTGCTCTTACAGTAAAGAATCTGCGTCTGTGATTATGGCTAAACCTTCTTTTCTTCAGACGTAGAGGATGCCCCCTTGTCCCCGTCACAGGTCTAAGAGTAAAAAGATCATTAGAAAGGTCTTTGTACTGTCCCCTCATATATTTATACATTGTAATAAGATCACACTTAAGCCTTCGTTTTTCTAAACTAAATAACCCCAAGTGTAATAACCTGTCTTGGTATTGCAACCCCCCAGTTCTCTAATAACCTTGGTCGCTCTTCTCTGCACCCGCTCCAGTTCAGCTATGTCTTTCTTATACACCGGAGACCAGAACTGTACACAGTATTCTAAGTGTGGTCGCACAAGTGACTTGTATAGAGGTAAAACTATGTTCTCCTCATGAGCATCTATGCCTCTTTTAATGCATCCCATTATTTTATTTGCCTTGGCAGCAGCTGCCTGACATTGGCCACTAAATGTGAGTTTGTCATCCACCCATACACCCAGGTCTTTTACAGTGACAGTTTTGCCCAGTGCTTTACAATTAAGCACATAATTATACATCTTGTTTGTTCTACCCAAGTGCATGAACTTACATTTATCCCATTAAAGCTCATTTGCCATTTATCAGCCCAAGCTTCTAGTTTACATAAATCCTCCTGTAATATAAAATTGTCCTCCTCTGTATTTATTACCCTGCAGAGTTTAGTGTCATCTTGTTAGGGTCTGCGGAACGCACCAAATATAAGATGTGGAGAGGTGCGTTCGCAGCCCGGGGTCCATCGTGCAGGCGGAGCCTGCTGCTAGTAAAATGGCGTAAGAAGCAAACTCTGTTATCCCGCAGAGTCGCCAACATAAACGCCGTAACGCGCTGTGGCAATAAGTGAGAACTCTGTTACTCCACAGAGCCGCTAGAAGGAGAACCGCAGCGCTATATGGCGATGTGTGCGAACTCACTAAACACAACTGAGTCGCAAAGAAAACACGCTAGGGCGCTGTCTAGCGTTGAAAGCGAACCCTGTTACGTCACAGGGCCGCTGAGAAAAAGTGCTGTGTCCTGTCAGGCTCTCAGGTACACAGTTAAGTGCTAAGCGTACATAAAGCGTGATCATGTGCTAATGTCCTCGCGGGAGTCACCCGCAATCTATGGCGTCTGAACGCCAGACCCTGAATACGGCAATCAAAACTCCTCACCGGTTATGCCGGTAATCTAGGGCATCTAGGACGCCGACCCTGACCAGCTAGCACACCAAACTCCTCACCGATTAAGTCGGTATTCTAGTGGCTTATTTCAGCCGGGTCCCTAACCACACACACACATGACCACACTGGCGCATAGCATACAATGGTTGATATTAGCGCATGGCGGCCCAGCCATGCTACCCTTTTATAGTAACAGCTACAGGACCTGCCAGAAACAAGGACCAATGAAGCTTGTTCCAGAACAACAGTAGTCACAGGACCTTCCTGGCAGACCAATAGGAGCTGCTGCAGTACCTGAGCATGTGACCCCTGATCTCCAATGAGAGATCTCACTCTGGGCATGCTCAGAAGGGAAAACGCAGGACTTTGTCCCAAAGACGTCTGCTCCAGCACTGGCTATAATAGCAGATCCAGGAAAGGCAGTAGCAAGTCACTGCACAGTACTGGAGTGGGCAAGACGCTTGGACCGACGTCTCTGCAGAGCAGGCTCCACTGTGGTCCGGAGATGAATGGGAGACCGCAGCGGGGCTGGTTCGAGACTCCCCTTGTGCAGCAGCGGGAACTCGAACCCTAACATTACCCCCCCTCCTAGGGCCCCCCTTCTTTGGGCCTCGCTGCGCTCAAAGGCTGCAGAGCGTGAACAGGCTCCCAGGACCTATCCTCAGGCCCATAACCCCTCCAATCCACCCAATAAAATTTTTTGCCTCGTACCACCTTGTACCCAACCATGGCGTTCACCTCATGATCGTCGGTAGATGAACCCGACGTCCCAGCAGATGACTCGGAAAACCGGGAAATGGCCACGGGTTTCAGGAGGGACACGTGAAAGGTGTCAGTGATACCAAGGCGAGGCGGAAGGGCTAGGCGGTAAACCACCGGGTTCACCTGCTCAAGAACTTTAAAGGGGCCCAAAAAGCGAGGTGCCAACTTGGTGGACTCTACACGTAGCCTGATGTTTCGGGCAGAAAGCCACACTAGGTCACCTGGAGCAAATGTAGGAGCGGGGCGCCGATGGGCATCGGCCGAGGACCTCATCCTTTCTTTGGAGGCCTGAATGGCATCCTGTGTGCGGTCCCAAATGTCCCATGCCTCCACAGCCCAGTCTGCCACCCTGGAATCGGCGGAAGACACGGGCATGGGCACTGGTACCTGCGGATGCTGACCGTAGTTCAGGAGGAATGGGGTCTGTCCGGTGGAGTCAGCCACAGCATTATTTAGAGCGAACTCAGCCCACGGTAGCAAGGATGCCCAGTCATCCTGCCTGGCAGAGACAAAATGTCGCAAGTATGTGACCAAGGTCTGGTTGGCCCTCTCTACCAACCCATTCGTCTCGGGATGGTATGCAGAGGAGAGATTCAACTCAATGCTGAGTAAACGACACAGCTCTCTCCAGAACCGAGACGCAAACTGGGGACCTCGATCACTGACAATTTTGTCTGGCATACCGTGAAGGCAGAAAATATACCTAATGAATAATGCTGCCAAGGCCCGTGCAGACGGTAACCGTGGTAACGCCACTAAGTGCACCATTTTGGAGAAGTGGTCGGTTATCACCCAGATGATGGTGCAACCCCGAGACTTGGGTAAGCCCACCACAAAATCCATCCCGACCATCTCCCAAGGCCTGTCTGCCACCGGTAAAGGGAAAAGTAACCCAGCTGGCCGTTGTCGAGGGGACTTATTCTTGGCGCAGGAGACGCACGCCTGAACGTATTCCCTGACGTCACGGGCCATCTGCGGCCACCAGTATGTTCTCGCCAGCAACTCAGAAGTCCTTTTTGTCCCAAAATGTCCACCCACCCTGGACGAATGTGCCCAAGAGAGTACTTCTGGTCGCAAATTGATGGGAACAAAAGTCTTGCCCGGAGGCACAGACTCAAGCGAAACCGGAGCCACCGTTCTTAGGCTTTCTGTGGGGACAATAAGCCGAGGCTCCTCCTCCACCTCCTCAGAGGACACCACGGAGCGGGATAGAGCGTCTGCGCGAATGTTCTTCTCACCGGAGAGGAAATGGAGGGTGAAATGGAACCGGGAGAAAAACAAGGACCATCTGGCCTGACAGGAATTTAGCCGCTGGGCTGTCTGCAAATACACCAAGTTCTTGTGGTCCGTGAATACTTGGAAGGGGAAGCGAGCCCCCTCCAGAAGATGTCTCCACTCGGAGAAGGCCAACTTCATAGCCAGTAACTCCCTGTCCCCGATGGAATAATTCCTCTCTGCTGGTGTAAAGGTCTTGGAAAAGAAGAAGCAGGGATGCTTCCGACCCTGGGCATCCCTTTGAAAGAGGACTGCTCCAGCACCAACAGAAGAGGCATCCACCTCTAAGATAAACGGTTTATCGACATCGGGGCGATGTAAGATGGGAGCACTGGCGAAATGCGACTTGATGGAGGAGAACGCCTTTGTGACCTCCTCTGACCACAACTTGGGATTAGCTCCCTTCTTGGTGAGGGCTACCAAGGGAGCTACCAAAGTAGAGAAGTGGGGAATGAATTGGCGATAGTAGTTAATGAACCCCATAAAGCGCTGCACCGCCTTAAGGGAGTGGGGTTCTTGCCAATCCATCACAGCCTGTAGTTTGGTAGGATCCATAGCCAATCCCTGGGTGGAGATGATATAGCCCAGGAAAGGTAGAGACTCCTGCTCAAACATGCACTTCTCCAACTTCGCATATAGGGAATTTGCTCGCAAGAGGTCGAAGACCTTGCAGACATCTCTCCGGTGGGAGCCATATCTGGAGAAAAGATGAGAATGTCATCCAGATAGACTACCACCGAGGTGGTCAACATATCCCGGAAGATGTCATTCACAAAGTCTTGGAAGACAGCTGGGGCGTTACAGAGCCCAAAGGGCATTACCAGATATTCATAATGCCCATCCCTGGTGTTAAATGCCGTCTTCCATTCGTCCCCCTCACGGATGCGAATCAGGTTATACGCACCCCGCAGGTCTAACTTAGTAAATACCCTTGCTCCCCGAAGCCTGTCAAAGAGCTCAGAGATTAGCGGCAAAGGATATTTATTTTTCACGGTGATAGCGTTGAGACCCCTATAATCAATGCACGGACGTAATTCTCCGTTCTTCTTCTGCACAAAGAAGAACCCCACTCCCGCTGGTGACACCGACTTCCTAATGAATCCCCTTGCCAAGTTCTCCTGAATATATTGGGACATGGCCTCTGTCTCAGGAAGAGAGAGGGGATAAACCCTTCCTCTAGGAGGCTCAGCTCCAGGCAAGAGGTCGATAGGACAGTCATAGGGGCGATGAGGCGGAAGAGTCTCCGCAGCCTTCTTCGAGAAAACGTCGGCATAAGACCAATAGACCTTGGGAAGAGAAGAGAGGTCTATGGGTATCTCAGTGGTGTTGACCTGCACGCTGTCCCTAATGCATCTGCCTTTACATAAATTACCCCAACCCAGAATTCTCCCTGAAGACCACTCAATATGGGGAGAGTGGTGGCGGAGCCAGGGTAATCCCAACAAAACCTCATCTATACCCTCAGGGAGGATAAAAAATGATATATTCTCCTGATGGGAAGGAGACATAGACAAGATGAGTGGGACAGACTGGTGGGTGATTTGTGAGGGCAGAATTGCTCCGTTCAACACCCGTACCGATACTGGTTCAGCCAGCAACACCAAAGGCATGGTGTGGCGAGAAGCAAAGGAGGATGGTAGAACAGTGGGTAATTATCCCCTTGAGGAGCACTTTAGGGGCAAAACTCATGGCGTCCAGTGACCCTGTTCCTACGGTTACTGGGCGCGACCGTTTATTCAACCGCTGTGGACATCGGTTGGCAAAATGTCTCTGCTGCTGGCAAATATAACAAATCGGGGATGGACGAGTGACCCGAGATTTAGATCCTGCAGGAGCAACCTCCTGAAGGTCGGACGCCTGAACGGGCGACTCCAGAGGGGTGGTGAAGGTTGGAGCCAACCGAACCCTCTGCCTACACTGGGCACGTTCCAGCCTCCGCTCGTGGAAACGGAGGTCGACGCGGGTGGAAATAGCGATAAGCTTCTCCAGTGTGGCAGGAATCTCTCTGGTAGCCAAGGCGTCTTTCACATGACCCGCCAGTCCTCTCCAGAACACGGGAATGAGGACTTTATCTGGCCACTCTAATTCCGAGGCCAGAGTCCGAAATTGGACAGCAAACTGGCTGACCAAAGCCGAACCCTGGGTACTTGCCAGCAGTTTGAGCGCCGTATCGTGGGTGATCTGAGGTCCTAGAAAAACCTTTTTCAGAGCCTCCAGAAAACGAGAAGCACTCCGCACCACATGGTCGTCGCGCTCCCACAGCGGCGTTGCCCACTCCAACGCTCTGCCCGACAGAAGAGCTATCGCAAAGCCCACTTGTGCCCGATCCGTGGGGAAACGTGCAGCCAGAAGCTCGAGGTGTATGGAGCACTGACTCACGAATCCCCGACACTGCTTGCTGTCACCAGCAAACTTGTCTGGAAGCGGGAGGTGGGACAATGTAGGGACAGAGGTGGCAGAGGACAAACTGGCTGCAGCTACGCTAGCAGCCTGAACAGCGACTGCGGTAACATCCACAGCTGAGGTTGTGCGCTCAAGACCCGCCAACCTACCCTCCAGCTGCTGGATGTACAGCTGTAAACGCTGTTCATCCGCCATTTTACTAGCCAGACCCTGGCGCTAATATTATGTTAGGGTCTGCGGAACGCACCAAATATAAGATGTGGAGAGGTGCGTTCGCAGCCCGGGGTCCACCGTGCAGGCGGAGCCTGCTGCTAGTAAAATGGCGTAAGAAGCAAACTCTGTTATCCCGCAGAGTCGCCAACATAAACGCCGTAACGCGCTGTGGCAATAAGTGAGAACTCTGTTACTCCACAGAGCCGCTAGAAGGAGAACCGCAGCGCTATATGGCGATGTGTGCGAACTCACTAAACACAACTGAGTCGCAAAGAAAACACGCTAGGGCGCTGTCTAGCGTTGAAAGCGAACCCTGTTACGTCACAGGGCCGCTGAGAAAAAGTGCTGTGTCCTGTCAGGCTCTCAGGTACACAGTTAAGTGCTAAGCGTACATAAAGCGTGATCATGTGCTAATGTCCTCGCGGGAGTCACCCGCAATCTATGGCGTCTGAACGCCAGACCCTGAATACGGCAATCAAAACTCCTCACCGGTTATGCCGGTAATCTAGGGCATCTAGGACGCCGACCCTGACCAGCTAGCACACCAAACTCCTCACCGATTAAGTCGGTATTCTAGTGGCTTATTTCAGCCGGGTCCCTAACCACACACACACATGACCACACTGGCGCATAGCATACAATGGTTGATATTAGCGCATGGCGGCCCAGCCATGCTACCCTTTTATAGTAACAGCTACAGGACCTGCCAGAAACAAGGACCAATGAAGCTTGTTCCAGAACAACAGTAGTCACAGGACCTTCCTGGCAGACCAATAGGAGCTGCTGCAGTACCTGAGCATGTGACCCCTGATCTCCAATGAGAGATCTCACTCTGGGCATGCTCAGAAGGGAAAACGCAGGACTTTGTCCCAAAGACGTCTGCTCCAGCACTGGCTATAATAGCAGATCCAGGAAAGGCAGCAGCAAGTCACTGCACAGTACTGGAGTGGGCAAGACGCTTGGACCGACGTCTCTGCAGAGCAGGCTCCACTGCGGCCGGAGATGAATGGGAGACCGCAGCGGGGCTGGTTCGAGACTCCCCTTGTGCAGCAGCGGGAACTCGAACCCTAAGGGTGAGTTTCCACGATCAGTAAACGCTGCGTGTTTGGCGCTGTGTGCTGGCGCAGCGCCAAACACACAGCGTCCAGATGTTACAGCATATTGGAGGGGATTTCAAGAAATCCCGTCTCCACTATGCGTAACAACACGCAGGCGGGAGACCTGCGTAAACGGACATGCGGCGCGTCTTTTCAGACAGCAGCATGTCTTCGCGTGTTGCGGCGACGGTGCGTCGCTGCAACAGAATTTAACACAGGGCTATGTAGCCCTGCGTTCTTTCCGGAGGTGTTCCGGAGGTGTCCTGAACACCTCCGGAAAGAGCGCGCGTCAGAAAGGGGGCGGGGCTTAGACGGAGCGGAATTTCCGCTCCGTCCAAAGCGCTGTGGTTCCGGACCGTGGAACCACAGCTTAACACATCTGCAAATATTGAAATGCTACTCTGTATGCCCCCTACAAGGTCATTAATAAATATGTTAAAGAAAAGTGGCCCCAATACTGACCCCTGTGGTACCCCACTGCTAACCGTGACCCAGTCCGAGTGTGTTCCATTAATAACCACCCTTTGTTTTCTATCCATGAGCCAGTTCTTAACCCACTTACACATATTTTCCCCTATCCCCATTGCTCTCATTTTATGTATCAACCTTTTGTGTGGCACTGTATCAAAAGCTTTTGAGAAGTCCATGAACACCACGTCCACTGCATTCCCTTGGTCCAGTCCTGAACTTACCCCTTCATAAAAGCTTATCAGATTAGTCTGACAAGAACAGTCCCTCGTAAACCCATGCTGATACTGTGTCATGAGGTTATTCAGCCTCAGATACTCCAATATAGTATCCCTTAAAAAACCCTCCAGGATTTTACCCACAGTAGATGTTAAGCTCACTGGCCTATAATTTCCAGGTTCAGTTTTTGCCCCCTTTTTGAATATTGGCACCACATTTGCTATACGCCAGTCCTGTGGTACAGACCCCGTTATTATGGAATCTTTAAAGATTAAAAATAATGGTCTATCTAAGACTGTACTTAATTCCTTCAGTACTCGGGGGTGTATCCCATCCGGGCTCGGGGATTTGTCAACTTTAGTGATTTTTAGACGCCGCCGTACTTCCTGCTGGGTTAAGCAGGTGACATTTAATGGAGACATTTTTTTAACACTGATCTGTCATGGGATTTTCTTGTGTAAATACAGTTAAAAAAAGTTATTTAGCATATTGGCTTTTCCTCATCCTCATCCACCATTTCACCCAGACTATTTTTAAGGGGACTAACACTATCATTTTTTAGTTTCTTGCTATTTATGTAGTTAAAGAATAAATTGGGATTATTTTTACTTTCTCTGGCAATGAGTCTCTCTGCCTCAATCTTTGCTGTCTTGATTTGCTTTTTACAGAATTTATTCAGTCTTCTGTATTTATTTAGTGCCTCATCACTACCTACTTGCTTTAATTCCCTAAACGCTTTCTTTTTGTCCCTTATTGCGCCCCTTACAGCTCTATTTAGTCATAGTGGTTTCCTCCTAATTCTAGCATGTTTATTCCCATAGGGTATATACTGTGCACAGGTCCTATTCAGGATGCTAATAAACGTCTCCCATTTTCTTTGTGTACTTTCATGTTTCAGGATATCGTCCCAGTTTATTGCACCAAGATCATCTCTCATTCGTTGGAAATTTGCCTTCCTGAAGTTTAGTGTCCTTGTAACCCCTCGACTACACATCTTATTAAAGGATACATGAAAGCTTATTATTTTGTGATCACTATTACCCAAGTGACTCCCAACCCTTATATTTGATATGCGGTCTGGCCTGTTGGTTAATATTAGGTCTAGCAGTGCCCCCCTCTTGTTGGGTCCTAAACTAGTTGTGAAAGGTAATTGTTTCTCATAGTTGTCAGAAACCTATTACCTTTGCTGGAACTACAGGTTTCTGTTCCCCAATATTTCAGGGTAGTTGAAGTCCCCCATAATAATGACTTCTCCTTGAGTTGCTGCTTCATCTATTTGCTTTACGAGGATATTCTTTGTTGCTTCTATTATTTTTGGAGACTTACAACAAACCCCTATCAGTAATTTATTATTTTTCCCCCCTCCCCTAATCTCCACCCACAGAGACTCTACGTCTTCATCAGATTCACAGATATCACGCAGGATGGGTTTTAAGGATGATTTTACATATAAACACACACCCCCACCTCGCTTATTTTTACGGTCATTCCTAAATAGCTATTCTATAGTGGGACACCTCGTGTGCAACACTGGCATCTGCGGATGGAGTGCTCATGCAACTGCGCTCTGTCGACGACCTTTCACTTCTGGAGGAGGAGGAGGGTCGAACGCCTACAGCCAACTGTTGCCAATACCATGGGCTAGGCAGCACTGTCCCACTGCCACTGTCCCCTGTGGACCCTGCATCCACCACATTAACCCAGTGCTCAGTGATGGACACGTAACAGCCCTGGCCATGCCTACTGGCCCATGCATCTGTTGTGAGGTGCACCTTTCCACTCACTGATTGTTTGAGTGCATGGTCTTTCACATGCAGGTGGAGGGCAGGGATGGCTTTTCTAGAAGAGAAGTGCCGACTGGGTAGGTCATAGCGTGGGACAGCGTAGGTCATGAGCTCTCGGAACGCTGCGCTTTCAACTAAACGGAAGGGCATCATCTTTAATGAGATCAGTTTGGCAATGTAGGCGTTCAAAGCCAGTGTACGCGGATGAGAGGATGAGTACTTTCTTGTCCTACTCAGAGTGTCTGGTAGGGTGAGCTGGACTTGTGAGCTGCATATGGGGAACTAGCAGTGGACATGATGAACTGAGAGGGGGTTGGTGATGGTGATGGTGGTGGTGGTGATGGCCTTGATTCAGTGTTTCGTTGCAAAAACATTGTGATTCCCTGACTGCTTTGGCCTTGCAACGACACCTCAACATTTCTTGCTGGTGGTGTGCTAACCAGTGGGCTTACAGTGGGGGAAGTGATGGAGCGTTGCTGGCTTCCTTCAGTCGGAGCAGGTGCACATGTGCTACCTGAGGTTTTGTAGTGCATCCACGCTTGCAAGTGCATGCTGATTAAATGTCTAAGCATGCAACTGGTATTCAAATTTTTTGGAGATTTTTCCCTTGGCCAAAGGTCCTTCCGCACTTCTTACAGATAACCTTTGCCTCATCAATAGGATTTCTGTCAAAAAGTGCTACACTGCACTCTTCCTACAATGGTATAAATTTTCAGGGCTTGCACGCTGTGCTAATTTGACCGTCTGGCCAAGCTGTCCTGCAATTTCTTTTGTTTTTTTTTAACACGTTTTTGGACAGCTACGGGCCTGCCAGATAACCGCTGCTGTGATGTCGATGCCTGCTGCGGATCCTTCTCCTCTTCTGAGCTATTGCCAGCGGCACCCTCTGCCTCCAATGGATGCCAATCCGGGTCAACAACTGGGTCATCCATCACCTCCTCTTCAATTTCATCTGCACCTTCCTCTCTGTCACCGTGTAAGGTGGTATAGTATGCGGGACGGGGCACCTGAGTTTCATCAGGGTCAGATTCTGGCTCAGTAGTCTGCGAGGGCAATGTAGTGCTCTGGGTGAATGTACCAGCAGAATCATCTAGCAGTGGCTGTGTACCTGTGCACTCCATGTCAGATTCATCTTGGACTGGGGAATTCAGGATTTGACTTGATAACCCAGGCATGGTATGTGAAAAGAGCTCCATGGAGTTATCTGAAGTATGACCTGCCACATCCTTTACTTTTTGTGGGGGTGAAGGACACAAGTAAAGGTGTTGTTCCTGACCAGGAGCCTACACTGATGACTCAGTGCTTGCATTTTTTGAAACTTCAGAAGAGGAGGCGATAGAGATGGAGGCTGTTTCGGCAATGTAAGACAAAACCTGTTCCTGATGCTCGGCTTTAAAAGCGGTTTACCTACTCCAGAAAAGGGTGCCTTCCAGGCCTTCTTGAGCCAGATGATGACGCAGGCTCAACATCTCCTACCTTAGGTACTATTGTGCTTTTGGCACTACCAGCAGATGCACCACCTCCACCATCAGTACCAGCTGGCCCCCCATGCCCACGTCAGCGGCCTCTTCCACCAAACTTCCACATGTTTGTGAAAATGTACCCAAAACACCAGCAGATATATGGTACTGTTTCAGAAGCGTACAGATGTATATGGTGAAGGGGAAAATTTTAAATCTCCGTATATATTTTCGGAGTCACACACAGACGCTCTCAGGCTCAGTATGGATTAGACCAGAATATAAAAAGCAAAAAAAGCGTACTGCATCACAAGTGTACAGCTGCATACAGTCTAGGGATAATTGTAAATCTTTGTATATATTTCTGTAGTCAGACACAGATGCTCACGGGCTCAGTATGGATTAGACCAGAATATAAAAAGCATGAAAAGGGTACTGTATCAGAAGCTACCATGTGTATATAGTGTTGGGGTAATTTTAAATCTCTATATATATTTCAGGAGTAACACAGACGCTCACAGGCTCAGTATGGATTAGACCAGAATATAAAAAGCAGAAAAAGGGTAATGTATCAGAAGCGTACAGCTGTATACAGTCTAGGGGTAATTGTAAATCTCTGTATATATTTCCGGAGTAACACACAGACGCTCACAGGCTCAGTATGGATTAGACCAGAATATAAAAAGCAGAAAAAGGGTACTGTATCACAAGCGTACAGCTGTATACAGTGTTGGGGTAAGTTTAAATCTCCGTATATATTTTCGGAGTAACACACAGATGCTCACAGGCTCAGTATGGATTACACCAGAATATAAAAAGCAGAAAAAGGGTACTGTATCACAAGCATACAGCTGTATACAGTCTAGGGGTAATTGTAAATATACGTATATATTTGCGGAGTCACACACAGATAGTCAGCATGTATTTGTCCGTGATTAAAGAGAAAATGGGCTATGCAGCCCTAGCCAGCTCACCGACAATCACAGGTGCCCGGAACTCCGTCCTGACCAGACGTGCAGCAATCAGAAGAAAAAAAGAAGATTGTTCCAGCTCCTTTAAAATCTTTCATTTCATTTTATTTCCATATAAATCTTTAAAATCCTCATACAAATTAGAAGCATCTCTAAGGCATGAATGATAACAGCGACGCGTTTCGTTCAAGAAGATCTTTCTCTCAGCTGTGAGAAAGATCTTATTGATCGAAACCCGTCACTGCTATCCTTCATGCCTTAGAGATGCTTCTAATTTGTATGAGGATTTTAAAGATTTATTTGGAAATAAAATGAAATGAAAGATTTTAAAGGAGCTGGAACAATCTTCTTTTCTTCTTCTATTTGTCTGTGATACCAGCCGTTACACGGTAGTGTGTGAGGAGTGTACAGCTCTATACGGTGTGGGAAAAAATGAACACTCAGTAACTGTGCAGAAAAAAAAATAAAAGTATTTGTGCTGTGTAAAAAGCAGTCTGCACTGCAGTGTACACACAGCAATACAGCTATCAGGCAGCCTATTAACCACCGCTGCTGCACACAAGAAAATCCTCCCCTGTCACTGGCAAGCAGCCAATAACCAGCGCTGCTGCACACAACAAAATCTTCCCCTGTCAATGCACACTAACTGTACAGCACAATTGCTATCAGCACAAGCACAGAATAACTTTTTTTTCCTGCCTAACTCTCTCCCTACTGATAAACAGCGTCAGCAACCTCTCCCTACGCTAAGATCGGCAGAAGTAAAATGGCGGCCAGCGGTCAGGGCTTTTGTAGCCACTGTGATGCCACACAAATCAAGCCAATCACTGCAATGCCCTTCTCTAAGATGGTGGTCGCCGCTGCCCATGTCATCTCATTGCCCACAGTGTACGTCCTTGCTCATTGGCTGAGAAAAGGCGCCTGCAAGCATTATGGGAAAACGACTTTGGCACTCGGGTCGACGACCACATGGCCGACCTCACGCTATGGTCGGGTTTCGCTCGGCGAAACCCGACTTTGGCGAATGTCGGCGACTTTTGAATCTGACCGACCAGTTTCGCTTAACTCTAGTTTTTACAATATAATTATTTGATTAATATTTGTTTTGTAGATGTCAGGCCCATGGAACTTTTATTATTGATTAGAGTTCTCAATCAGTTTTAAGCAACAGCACCGTATATGATTTTGTGGCTGTGGTGCTACTTCAGCACAGACCTATTAAAATTCTCATAAACCTTTACTGATCTGATATTATGTAGTCCAGGAAAAAGCTTTTTAAAGTTTTATATAACACACTATTAGTTATTGATGCATCCAAGAAGTGTACCGGTTGCTCGCTGACAATGGATGACACTGTTGCTCATTTTAGCTCTAAGGTAACAGTCATAGATCTGTTTCTGCTTTTATTGTTTTTCATCAGTGTCATCCATTTTGCTTGAATTTTTCATCTGCTATGCATCCATAGTTTTCTCATCTATTTTTCAAAAGTGAAATGGGAACTTTTTTCTATTGACAATTAGCAATGGATTAGTTATGTACAGATGGAAAACGAATGTCTTCCATTCTTCATGCATTTTTATGGATCCCTATAGGCTTGAAAGTCTTGGTCTGATCCGCAAATATTGATGAGAATAGTACATGCATTGAGCTCAGAGGAACGGAAACATGGATCAGTAAAAAAAAAGGTATCTTAAAGCACCACTCCAGAGTTTTTTTTATATATTGCAGCGCTGGATTGGAGTGTCACTAATCTAAGGTCTATATGCCTAGACGTATATTAACCAGCAGCCATCTTCATCAGTTTTTGGCAACACTCCAATCAGTCTACAGCAGTTTGTGACCTGTCAGATCACTCCAGTGTTTGCTGAACGATCCATAAGTCATAACTCAATGTAAATCTATGACAGCCAGAACAAGGTCAGAATGAGACTCTCATAGACGTATATTGGGAGCTTGTAACTATTATCTCTGACCTCCAGTCAATCAGAAGTTGCGGTCACAAGATGGGGTCGCACGACAGGAGTGACGGCAGGAAGAATAGAAGACGTTGTCTGGTATGCATAATATCAGCATTAGGGACCTTACTTTAATAGGAACTCTCCAGTGCTGAAATAAAAAATAAAATGCTGCAGTGGTGCTTTCGAGGCTATTAAACTCTATGGGTCAGTGTTCTATCCGTCTTAAAAACACACAGCACATAGACAAGAAAAATGAATATGTGAACATAGCCAGAGGCTAAGTTCACATGATCTTATGACAAATTTTCCCTTTTTTCCTCCATTTGCATGGTGGTCCATTTGTCATCTGTATGTCATCTTTATATCTGGTTTTGACATCTGAATGACATCTAATTTTAAAACCACAAATAAAAAAATATTAAATGATCCAATTTAGTACTTTCCTATGTAATATTCACAATGTATCCATTTTTAGTAAACCCTCATACAGATGGTGTCCATATGGCATCCATTTTTTGTGTATCTATTGAAATCCTCTGCAAAAAAAGCATGAGACCAGTGCATGATGTGATTTTCCACACTGTTGAAAAAACCTTCATGTGAACTACCACTTTCATTAACTTTTGTCTTTCAGATAGGAAGAGAACAGGGACTAAAAATATACTTGTGTGGAACTGGCCTAAATCTGTAACCCCAGGACTACATCAGTTGCTGAAACTTTAGTAACAAAACACAAATGTTTTCTTAGATCTGTCAATTAGGACTCACATTCAAAAGAAGTGACCTGCAGTCTACATGACCACATCATTCTTCTCCATGTTGCAAATAAATTTCTTAAGAGATAAATAAAAAATAAATATTTAGGTCATGAAAAAATGGCATTTAAAAAAAATCTATTTAGCCACTTGATAATAATATATTGTAAAAGATCCATGCAGTAAAAAAAAACATCTGTAAAGACACAAAAGACCAAACAGGGTACCTTTTCTATGTAAGTTCAGCTTCTTAACATTGTAATCAGCCATCTGTTAGAAAAGACAACGTTTCCTCATTGTGACTGCATAAGTGTCAGCCGCAGAATTTAAAAGATGGAATCCCAGATACTAATGTACAATAACATTTTGGCCTCTTCCCATCTACAGTGTGTAAATTACATTTTCCCACCATCAAAGTAAGTAATTTAGCCCTTTAAATACTCTGCAATTTGCATTAAGCTCTGTCTGATGCCGGCAATAGTAATTTGTTTTATTAGTGGCTTTGGCTAGAATGACCTCATTAGACAATGGGGATATGCTAGGAGCATGCAAGACAAATATTTAAGTGTAGAAATACAATTTCAAGTTTTGCAAATCTTGCAGTCTGTCTGCATCATTAAGTTGCCGCCAAACTCTGCTTTTATTTACAGGGTTTTAATTTAAATAAAGCATCACAGAGGAAAAGGAAGGAGTTATTGAGCTTTCTTCCCCTCTGAGAACTATATAAAGCTAAAGTGCATCCTGAATATGATCAAGACTATACTGTAAACCGCACTGAACTCTAAAAAGGTCATGGTGGGAGCTACTTTCATTCATTATGTCAAGATTAATATTATAACATTATTATAGCTTTACGAACAGCATTATTATTCGGTATTGATGGGAGAATCTGATGAAATTAAAATGTAATCAGTTTGCTGAAATCTGTCCAGGAAATTTGGCTTGCATTACTCTATTAGCTGTATTATTCAAGGTTTTTTTATCCTTTGTAAATTACATATTTAAATTAGGCCATTGGACCATATGATTTTTACTACTCTTACTTAACATATTTTATTATTCCAATATTTTATTCTAAGATCTATTAATTAAAATGTACTTTGTTCGAGGGACAGTCACTTTAGGTTTGTTTCCATATGAAAAAGTTAATTGTTATATTTGGCGATAAGGAAAAACATCCTCAATTGTAGGCATTTTGTTTTATAAATATCAAGGTTGGCCTGCAAACTTTGTCCAAGCTTGTAATTTTGTCCCTCTGTGCATTTGAGTTTGACATGCCTGCTGTAGGGTCTTTGGCAACTTTCGTGCCTACCAGGCTTCACAACATTGTAATGTCGTGGACCAGTGACATCATGACGTCTTTGCAGTCTATTTAGCAATTCTAAGGGAAATAGCGCAAGCACAAGGTAAACTATTTTATCAAATTATCCATCAAATTATCCATAAAAAGATTATTTATTAGATATGTCTAAAAAAAAATTTGTAAATACAAAAAAACACACCAAAAATTGTATAAATTATAAGCAAATATAGCTAATGCGCCCAAGTAAACTCCAGGTAGAGGAAAAATAGCATATCAAAGACCTGATGTTAACAAATCCCTTGTATAGTCCCTATAAACAATGCCTACCTGTTGACGGAGGTTGGCACCTTACACAAATTACGCCACTGCTCACCGTCAACTGTCCCTAATGTCCCTATCGTGCTCTGCCACTGCTAAGACTAGGAAAGACACATACTTTTGTTTAGGGATATCAGAGTCAATAAAGGTCAAAATGCAGATAAAACAGGCTACAACAAAAGATGATTAATGACATAGTCATAGACATTGTTTTTAATACACACAATTTTTGGTGTTATTTTTGTATTTACAATTTATTAAGGCATATCTAATAAATAATCTTTTTATGGATAGATCTTTGATACCAAATTTGAAGCTTAATCAGTTTAGTCTTCATGCAACATTATAATGTACATTGGACCACAATGTCGTAATGATGTAAGGCCTAGGGGTTCCTGGATTGGGAGGCAAAGACCCAATGTGACCCATGGCATTTGAAAACCGGCAACCTGTGAATGAAGGACTGAACAGACCGATCAAATAAGGTAAGAGTCCTGGAGTGGAGAGCATTTTACTATTGTTTTTAATATTATTATTATCCCCTTCCTGACCTTTTAAAATCAAGAAAAATGGGGATCAGCTGGCTTTTGATTTAATTGGATTCACAAAAATTGAATTCCCCCAAAAATTATAGTTTCTGAAACTATTAAAATATTTTAAATATTTAAAGAGGTAATAGTTGAAACACCAAAATCTCAACCAATAAGCAAAGAAATTCTAGTGACCCCTGCACTGTACTTGTGTGGTTGAGTGTGCAATTGCATCTCGGCCCCATCCAAAATCCTGTTCACTTATTGATGAGAGCCTAAAATTTGAGTTGGTCTTTCCTTCCCAATATTGTTTAGCCCCTTTAGGACAGAGCCTTTTTTTGCGTTTAATGACAGGGCCAAATTTTTAAAAATTCTGACCACTGTCAATTTATGAGGTTAAACCGGGGAAGTTTAATGAACCCCGCTGATTTAAAAGATTTTTCTGAATAGTACCAGAGTTAAAAAAAAAAATTTTTTTCGGTTTAATGTTTGCGTAAAATGTAAGTCCGCAGGGAAGGGCCACCCCCCTCAAACCCCGGTCTTTTAAATTTTTTTTACGAAACAACAAAAAAGAGTAACCCCTTTCCAGTACAGCATCATGTTTTAATGGCACAAAAATAAATAATAATAAAAATTAAATTTTAAAAAAAAAAACGGAAATTTTTGGGAAAATTTTTAAAAATTTAGCAATTTTAAACTTACTTTTTACCCCTTAAACAAGAGATTTTCCCACAAATTTCAAATTTAATCAGCAAATTTTTTGGAAACAAACTTTTTTTCCGTTAGGAAGTTAAAGGGGTTTAAAAAAGTTGACCAGCGTTTTCTCATTTTTTACAAAAAATTTTTTTTTTAACCCCATCATTTTTGAAGCACTTTGGGGGACATATGATAAAAATCCCCAAAAAATGACCCTTTCTAAAACGAAACCCCAAAGTCTCAAACCACTTTCAAAAAGTTTTTTAACCCTTTAAGGCTTCACAGGAACGAAGAAATGTAAGGGAAAATTTTAAAATTTAACTTTTTTTGAAAAAAAATTGAATTCAAAAAAATTTAATTTTCACAAGTGTTAAAAAAGATAAACCAAAAAATTTTTGTTGTAAAAATTTTTCCGAAACGGAAACCCCCTATGTGGGATAAACCCCTTTTTGGGGGGGACGGAGAGTCACAGGAAGGCGCCCCTTTTTTACTTTTTCAAAGCAGAAATTTTGGGGGGCCCTTTCGCGGGCCCCCAAAAAACCCTTTTTAAAAAAAAGGGTTTTGGTTTTAAAAAAAATCCCGGGGAAATTTTTTGGCCCCCCCTTTTTTTTCCCCAGCCCTTTGTTTCCCCCGAAAAAATTTAAAAGCTGTTTGCAAAAACCCAAAAAGGGTTTTCCCCCTGGGGGGAAAAGATGTTCTTTATTTAAATAGTTGGGGTTTTTGGGGATGACTTTGGGTTTTTTTGGGGGAAAAAAGGGGCTTTTTGTTTACCCCTTTTAAAAAAACCATTTTCCTTTTTTTGGGGGGGAAAAGTTTTCCCCTTTTTTTTTTGGGGGAAAACAAAAATTTGGGGCCCCTTTACATATTTTTGGGGGATCAAAGGTTTTTTTCATCCTGTTTTTCCAAAATTTCCCCCTTTTTGGGGACTTTAACTTTTTGTGGGTTTAGACGTTTGTTCCCCGGGTTTTTCGCGGCCTCCCCCCCTTCCCTTTAAAGGGGGGTTTACCTTTTTTTCCTGGGGAAACCTGGGTTTTCCCCCTTTGACCAGCCCTTTTGGCCTTGAAAAACCAGGGGCCCCCACCCGGGGGGGCCAAAAACAAAGGCCTCTAAAACCCCCAATTTCCTGGGGGTGGGAGACCGCGGGTTTTTGTTCTCCCCAACCCCCAAGGCACGGTTTTAAAAATCTCCACAGGGGTTTTTCCCCCTTTTTTGGTACGTTCCAAAAATTTTGGGTTTTTTTGAAAGTTTTTTTTCGCCAGCCCCCCCAGGCCGTTTTTTAAATTTTAAAAAAAATTTTTTTGGGGGGAAATTTTTTCACACCCCCTGGTGTTGCAAAAAGACCCCCGGGCCTTGGCTGGATAGGTTGTTTTTTCCCAACAAAGCCCGGGGGGGTTTTGCCCCGGCCGCCGCCACCGTTTCTTAAAAACCCCCATTGGTCAAGGCTTTATTTGGGGGTGATAGGGTTTTTCCGGTCCTTTCCCCCCTCCGTTAAGGTCTGCTGGGGTTTTTTTTCCCCACCCCAAAAAAAATTAAACCCCCCATCTTCTGGGGGGCCCTTTTCCCCGGAGTAGGCCCCCCCCCTTGGGGGGATTTTAAAAAACGGGGCAGAGGGTGCCCCTGGGCCACCCAAAACCCCCGGGGCCCCCCTTTATAACCCAAAAAATTTTAAAATTTTTCCCTGGGAAAAATTCTATTGGGGTTTTTAAAAAAATTTAAAAAAATTTTAAATAAACCCCCCTTTTTCCCCAAAAGGTGGGCCTTTATTTTTTTTTCCCCTTTTGGGGGTTTAGTTTTTTTTTTGGTTTTTTTGGGTTTTTGGGTTTCCCCCTTTTGGGGTTTTTGGAAAAAAAGGGTTTAAAACATTGGAAATTTTTTCGGGGGAATTTTTTGTTTTAGGGGGGGGTTCCTTCATTGTTTAAAAACCCGGGGGATGGGGGTTTCCCGGATTTTTTTTGTTCTTTTTTCCCCTTTTGCCCCCTTCGAAAACCGCTTGGGGGTAGGGGTTTGGGAAAATTTGGAAAATTTTTTTGGGGTTTTAAAAAACCTTTTGGAAACCCCTTTCAGGGGGTTTCCCGCGCCTTTTTGGCCCAAATTGATTTTTAAAATTTTTTCCCGTTCAAAAAAGTCAAATCGGGGCTTTTTAAATGGCCCCATTTCCCCCAAAATTTTCCCTGTTTTTTTCCCCCTTTTTAAGGGGGAAACCCCGGGCTTTAAAATTTCCTGGATAAAATTTTTAAAAATTTGGGGGGGGGGTTTTAAAATTTCCCCTTTCCCCCCTTTTGGAAAAAAAATTTTGGGAAAAAGCCCCCCTTTTTGGTTTGTGGAAAAAAAAAAATTTTTTTAAATTTTGGGGGTTTTCTTTTGCTTTAAAAAATTTTTTGGTAAAACCCCTTGGGGGGTTTTTCCGTGCTCCCCACCCACTTTATAGGGTTTTTCCCCTTTGGGGGGAAAACTACCCCCCCCAAAATGGGGCTTTGGGGGGGTTTTTTTTTTTTTTTTGTAAAGGGAAAATTTTCATTTTTCTCCAAAAATTTAAAATGGGGCCCCCCCTTTCCACAAGTGGTTTAAAAACCAAAATATTCTTTGAAAACCTCCCTGTCCCAAAAATTTCCCCCCCCAAAAATTTTTGGGGGGGGTTCCTTTTTCCTTTTTTTTCGGGACAAAAAAAGGGCCAAATTTTTTTGGGGGCAAAAAATTTCTGCCATTTTACCTTTTTTGAAAAAAAAAAATTTTTTTGGCTAAAACCCCCCTTTTTTTTTAGGGGAAAAAATTTTTTTTTTTTTATTTTTTGGGGGTTTAAACCCCGGCCCCCCCTTTTTGGGGAAAAATTGTTTTCCCCCCCCTTTTTTGGAAATTCTTGGGAGGTTATTTTCCCAAAAAAAAAGGGGGGAAATTTTAGGGGGGGTTTTTTAAAATTTTTTTGGGCACCAGGGGCCAAAAAACCCCGTAAATTTTGAGCCCGCAGCCACCCCCAAAAGGGGCCCCATTTCTAAAACTCTTAATTTCCCCCAAAAACCCCCCCCACATGTGCCCATCAGATTTTTCTTTTTGGGTTCGGCCCGGCAAAGGAAAAAACAACTTTTGAGGGAAACCCCCTTTACCCTTGGGAAAAAAAAAATTGGGGCAAAAATATTTTTTGGAAAAAATTATTTTTTTTTTTGGGGGCTCGGGGTTTAAATAAATTTTAAAAACCCTTTGGGGGGTTCAAAGTGTTTCCCCAAAATCTAGTTAATTTCCTTGGGGGTTATTTCCCCAAAAAGGGGGTAAATTTGGGGGTTTCCCATTTCCCACATCGGGGGGCCTTTAAAAAAAACGTAACATGCCCCCCAAAAACCCCATTCCTTCAAGTGGGGCATTTCAAAACGCCCACTTTTTCCCTTTTTCCAACCCAAAAACTTTCCCCCCAACTTTTTTTTTCCCAACAGGGGGGATAATCACGTACTCGGGAAAAATTGGGGGCAACAATTTTTGGGGGGTCTAATTTCTCCTGCCCCCCTTTTGGGGGAAAAAAAAAAATTTTGGGGGGACAAAAAACCCCCTTTTTGTGGAAAAAATATGACTTTTTTTTTTCCCCCCCGGGGGCTTTATAAACTTGTGCCCCCCTTTTGGGGGGATTCAAATTTGCTCACCACAAATCTAGATAATTTCCCTTTGGGGGGGTTTGGGGGTTTTCCCCAAAAATTGGGGGTTTCCCCCTTGGGGGGTTTTTTTTCTACTGTTTGGGGCACTTTTTTGGGGTCTGCAAAATAAAATAACGCCCGAAAAACCCCAACCCCAAAAAAAGGGGGGTTTTTTTAAAAACGTCACTTTTTCCCCCTTCCGTCCCCTGGGGGGCCCCCCCAAAAACCCGGGGTTTTCCCCAATATGGGGTCCAGCGTCCCTCAGGACAAACTAAAAAAAACCCTTTGGGGGGTTTTTCTTTTCTCCAAAAAAACCCATTGCGAAAATAAAAAATGGGGGTTTTTAAAAAAATCTTTTTTTAAAAAAAAAAAAATTAAAATTTTTTTTTTTCCCCAAAAAGCTCTGCTTAAAAAATTTTTTCTGGAAGCACCTGGGGGTTCAAAATGCTCACTGTGCATCTAGATAAGTTCCTTAGGGGGTCGAGTTTCAAAATGGGGTTATTTGTGGAGGAGCTCCAAAGTTTAGGCACACAGGGGCTCTCCAAACACGACATGGTGTCCGCTAACGATTGGAGCTAATTTTCCATTAAAAAAGTCAAATGGCGCTCCTTCACCTTCTGAGCCCTGCCGTGCGCCCAAACAGTGGTTTCCCCCCCACATATGGGGCACCAGCGTACTCAGGAAAAACTGGAAAACAACTTTTGGGGTCCAATTTATCCTGTTACTCTTGGGAAAATAGAAAATAGCGGGCTAAAAAATGATTTTTGAGGAACAAAAAATTATTTTGTTATTTTCACTGCTCTGCGTTTATAAACTTCTGTGAAGCACTTTGGGGTTCAAAGTGCTCACTACACATGTAAATAAGCTCCTTGGGGGGTCTAGTTTCCAAAAATGGGGTCACGTGTGGGGGGTTTCTACTGTTTAGGCACATCAGGGGCTCTGCAAACGCAACATGACACCCGCAGAACATTCCATCAAGTCTGCATTCAAAATGGCCCTTTCCCTTCTGAGCTCTCCCATGCACCAAAACAGTGTTTCCCCCCCCCCACATATGGGGTATTGGTGTAATCAGGACAAATTGACAACAACTTTTGTGGTCCAATTTCTCCTGTTACCCTAGTGAAAATAAAAAATAGCGGACTAAAAAATATTTTTTGAGGAAAAAAATGATTTTTTTATTTTCACTGCTTTGCGTTATAAACTTCTGTGAAGCACTTGGGGGGTTCAGGGTGCTCACAACACATCTAGATAAGTTCCATATGGGGTCTAGTTTCCAAATGGTGTCACATGTGGTTTTTTTCACTGTTTAGGCACACGGGGCTCTCCAAACGCATCATGGGTCCGCTGTTGTGAATGTGTTAGAAATGAGTTTCTGAGCAAAGCTCCCTCTGGTGGTTTGCAGACAGTGCTGAACCATTTTAGTGAAGATTGGCAATTCAGGAGTTACAGACTGGTCCTATATAAGGGAGGTTCCCTCCCATCGGGGTTGCCGGTGATCAATTGTTCTTGTCTCAACTGTGGTTCCTGGTTCACTTGGAAGTTTGCTGAGTCTTGCCTCTTCTCCTGCTCTCAGATAAGACATTTTCTGTTTTTATTTTTGTGCTTGCTTTTTGCATTGTTTCCTGCACTTTTGTGGAGGTCAGCGGGTCCCTCCGGGGGCTTGTGCTCCTCTCAGTTTGTCTGAGCCACTGTTTGTTTGTTCATTTGCCTTTTCCAGTTTTTCTTCAGTGGCTGCAGCTTGGTTTTGTTACACCAGAGAACTGATTTAGGTGGTAGAGGTCGTGTGATCTCAGGTGTTTTTGCAATTAGTAGAGTTGGTACTTTTTAGGATTTTTGGGATTGCAGTAAGTGTCCTTCCTATCCTTTTCTGTCTAGGAAGATTGGGCCCCAACGTTTGCTCATACTATTTTCTGTCTGTGTCTGTATTTCCTCTTGTCTAACCGCCATTACATGTTTGGGGGCTTCCTATGTTCTTTGGGGATCTGCTCCGGGGCAGATAGCTTTTCCTCTTTCTATCTTTAGGTGTAGTTAACCTCTCAGGCTTGACGAGGCGTCTAGGACCAACGTAGGTATGCTCCACGGCTGCCTTTAGTTGTGGTGGTTAGTCAGGGTACTGCAATCCAGTAGATTCCAAACCTCTCTGTGTATTGCCGTTTTTGCTTGCTCTCCTCAGCTACCAAATCATAACAGTCTGCTAACGATTGAAGCTAATTTTCCATTCAAAAAGTCAAATGGTGCTCCTTCCCTTCTGGGCCCTGCTGTGCGCCCAAGCAGTGGTTTATGACCACATTATGAGGTATTAGTGTACTCCGGATAAATTGCCCAACAAATTTTAGGATCCATTTTATCCTGTTGCCCATGTGAAAATGAATAAACTGAGGCAAAAAGAAATTTTTTGTGTAAAAAAAAAAAAAGTACTTTCTTTTTTTACGGATCAATTTGTGAAGCACCTGGTGGTTCAAAGTGCTCACTATGCATCTAGATACGTTCCTTGGGGGGTCTATTTTCCAAAATGGGGTCACTTGTGGGGAGCTCCAATGTTTAGGCACACAGGACTCTCACAAATTCGACATGGCAACCGCTAAATATTCCAGCATATTTTCCATTCAAAAAGTCAAATGGCGCTCATTCCCTTCTGAGCCCTGCCCTGCCCCAAACAGTGGTTTATGACCACAAATGAGGTATCGTGTTACTCAGGAAAATCGCCCAACAAATTTTAGGATCCATTTTATCCTGTTGCCCATGTGAAAATAAAAAATAGGCTAAAAGAATTTTTTTGTGAAAAAAAAGTACTTTCTTTTTTTTATGGATCAATTTGTGAAGCACATGGGGTTCAAAGTGCTCACTATGCATCTAGATAAGTTCCTTGGAGGGGGTCTATTTTCCAAAATGGGGTCACTTGTGGGGGAGCTCCAATATTTAGACACACAGGGACTCTCCAAATGCGACATGGCAACCGCTAAATATTCCAGCATATTTTCCATTCAAAAAGTCAAATGGCGCTCCTTCCCTTCTGAGCCCTGCCCTGCACCCAAAAAAGTGGTTTTTGACCACATGTGAGGTATCGTGTACTCAGGAGAAATTGCCCAACAAATTTTACTATCCATTTTATCCTGTTGCCCATGCAAAAATGAAAAAATTGAAGCTAAAATAAAATTTTTGTTGGAAAAAATTAAAATGTCCATTTTTTCCTTCCATGTTGCTTTAGTCCTGTGAAGCACCTGAAGGGTTAATAATCTTCTTGAATTTTAGTTTTGAGTAGCTTGAGGGGTGCAGTTTTTATAATGGTGTCACATTTGGGTATTTTCTACCATGTAGACCCTTCAAAGTGACTTCAAATGTGAGGTGGTCCCTAAAAAAATGGTTTTGTAAATTTTGCTGTAAAAATTAGAAATCGCTGGTCAAGTTTTAACCCTTATAACTTCCTAACAAAAAAAATTGTGTTTCCAAATTGTGCTGATGTAAAGTAGACATGTGGAAAATGTTATTTATTAACTATTTAGTGTCACATAACTCTCTGGTTTAACAGAATAAAAATTCAAAATTTGAAAATTGCAAAATTTTCAAAATTTTTCGCCAAATTTCCATTTTTTTCACAAATAAACCCAAAAATTATCGACCTAAATTTACCACTATCATGAAGCCCAATATGTCACGAAAAAAATAATCTAAGAATCGCTAGGATCCGTTGAAGCGTTCCTGAGTTATTACCTCATAAAGGGTCAGAATTGCAAAAAATGGCAAGGTCTTTAAGGTCAAAATAGGCTGGGTCATGAAGTGGTTAAGCATGTGACTTATGAAGGTAATTGCTTGCGCCAGAAATTTTTAGGGGCTTCATAGCATGCAAATTTTAGTTATTTGAAGCCATAAATTTTCTTTATGCTTATACTTTTCTCACTTCACGTCACCAACTCAGACTATTTAGTGCTGATGCATCACACATAAATCGGATTGCAAAATATTTAAACACAGGTACCAAACACCATGTACCAACACATGTACATGTTTGTCATATAACATGTCCCTGCCTTTAATTTAGTATGAGGTGTTTGTCGACTGACCATTGTGGTATAAATGTGTATAACTGTGTCTGCATCAGTATAATACGGTACCTATTGTAAATAGGTTTATTCATCTGCAGTAATGTTATTCAGCCAGAAGATGTCTCTGTTGACTAAGTATAGCTCAAAGACTGCAAAATACATACAGAATGAGAGGTGGAGCTATAATTTCAGGTGATGTGAAACACAGGAAAAGGAAGTGCGGCCATCTTACTAATAGTAGTCTGCAGTTATTAAGGGCAGAGAGAGGACATTCCAGAGGGAATCCAGCAGCATCCTCTCATAAAAGCATCCGAAAGGTAAAAGAGAAACAGCAGAGTGGAGCTGATCGTGTCTGTGACCAGATTCTGTTCAGTTGGGAGAAGATTTCTGTCAAGAGTGCTGCGGAGAGACAGAAAATGTCAAGACCTAGCATAATAGTTGTTAGACATTGCAGAGGAGTACAGCTACAGATATTGTTATGGGTCTGCAACTCAGGAATAGAGCGGGGGGTGAATCTGACCCTGCACTAGGACTAGACTCGATCCCTACGATGGATTGGGCGACCTATTCCTTGCGAATATACCCACCGACAATCCTAGTCTAGACTCAAGTGAAGCCCTGAAGGTGGGGAAGGGGGATCCCTAAAAGATCTATGCACTGGGAACAAAACACTGGTAACTTCCTAGCAGGGAAATAGAGGAAGCTGCAGAAACAAAAGGAAAAAATAAAAAGACTAAGCAAGCAGAACTAGAGTTCCCAGAACTGCACAAAGTATAGCACAAAGCTATCAATGCTCCTAGCCAGAACTCAAACAGATTAACACTGATGTCCAGCAAAAACTGGAAGGCAGGTGCATGGCAATAAAGTGTGATACAATCACCTGACCAACGATAAGCCCAGCACCAGAGGAAAACAGACCAGCAGCCAGAAACCACAACAAGATGGTGGATGGTCAAACTGAATAGATTCTAACAGTACCTCCCCTTTTACGAGGATCCTCCGGATCCTCTTGGCCGAGCCTTATTCGGAAATCTCCTGTAAAAAGCCTTAATCAGCCTTGAGGCTGAGACATCCTCAGCTTTCACCCAGGAATTATCCTCGGGACCGAAACCCTTCCAGGACATGAGATACTGCAACCTTCCTCTGGTAGGTTGCTCCTACTGACCTTTTTTTTCTTTTCTTTCTTTATGAGAACCTCGCATTGCTTAATCAAATGGTCAGCCTTACCACAATACAAGCATAGACCCTCAGAGAACCTCCTCTCCCTCTCCTGGGAACGATAGGACATCGCCCCAAGTTGCATTGGCTCCTCGCTGTCAATGGGGCTATCCTGAGAGACTAGGTCCAGCATTATAGGAGGCTTCTCATTATTCTGCCTGCCTCTCAATCTTCTATCCACACAGATAGCCAACTGCATAGCAGTTTCCAAAGAATCAGGTGCAGGATAAGCAATGAGCAAACCTTTAACCCTTTCACTCAAACCTGCTGTAAACTGACTCTTGAGCGCTTGGTCATTTCACCTGAACTCTGCGGACCATCGTCTGAACAGGGTGTAATACGTCTCAGCATCACCAGAATTCTGTTTAAGCCGTCTGAGCTCTGCCTCAGCTGTGGTAACTCGATCCGGATCATCATATAAAAACCACATAGCAGTAAAAAATGCTTCTACTGACGTCAAACAAGGATCATTAGGTGGTAACGAAAATGCCCAGATTTAGGGATCACTTCGCAACAAAGACATAATAATCCCCACACGCTGTGATTCACTCCCTGAGGATCCAGGCCTAAGCCGAAAATATAGTAAACATGCATTTTTAACCCCTTTCTGCCATCGACGTACTATCCCATTCATGGTACCTGGGCCAATATGACCATTGATGGAATAGTACGTCACATGCGATCGGCCGATGTGTCAGCTGATTATAACAGCTGACACCCGGCACTATGTGCCAGGAGCGGTCATGGACCGCTCCCGGCACATTAACACCTGGCACACTGCGATCAAACATGATCGCAGAGTACCGGGGGCACAGGGAAGCATCGTGCAGGGAGGGGGCTCCCTGCGTGCTTCCCTGAGACCCTCAGAATAGCGCGATGAATAAGGCCTCTTCCCTGCAGGACCCAGGATCCAAGATGGCCGCGGGGTCCTTCCGGGTCCTGCAGGGAGGCGGCTTCCTCAGTGCTTGCTGAGAACAGACGCTGAGAAAGCCTGTTGCAGTGCCAGTCAGATCACCAGCGATCTGATGTAAAAAAAAATAAATAAACATCTGTAAAAATAATTTTAAAAAAATCCCCAAATACAGAAAAAAAAAATTCCCCAATAAATTCATTTCTTTATGTTGTAAGCTTTTCAGGGGATATAGCTCTGGGATCGCCGTCTGGGTAGACAGAGTGGCACGGAAACAGTTCATTCACAGCAGTACTGGTGCAACTGGCCGCAACCAGTTTTATTTAAAGTCAAAAGCAAACAAGACATAAAACAAATCATAAACAGAAGACCTGGGCTTGTCTAGCCACTTACTACACTTAGATAGATTTCCCTATCTATCCGGGTCCCGACTCTAACAGCCGGTGCCAAAACAACACATATGTTCAGCATTTACCAGCATTTACCAGCATTTACCAGCATGGAGGTTCACAGAGTCTCCTCCTGGGGTCTGAAGGCACCTTCAACGTCCAGACTTGAGAGAGCTCCCCTCCTATTCAGCAGCTATCCGCATGGATTCTCACAGAGACTACTCCTGTGTCAGGGGTACATCGAGCACCCAGACTGAGATAGCTCAAACTCCTGGAGACACCTTCTGTGCCTGGACCCCTCCTGTGTCCAGACTAAGCGAGCTCTCTGACTGTGTTCGCAGACACCTACTTCTGGTCTCCTAATTAACAGCTGAATGGTTTCAGGTTTGAGCTGCAAGTGTGTACTGAATAGAAGGTGTAGTGACCTATCTCCACCACTAGTTTTACAAAGCCACACATTTCCCTTATACCATACAGCAAAGTACCTAGGTGAAATGTACACCCCATTCAACACACATACCCTCACTGTCTCACATATCCCCCCCCTCTTCTCCAGACCGGAGGGCTGGTCATCCAGACCGGAGGGCTGGTCAACAATCCTAAAGAGACAGTGAACTCCGGACCAGTCATAGTCATTATCAACTTCATCTTCACCTGAAGCCTGGCCATCATTAGCTTCGAAGGCCCCTATCAGCCACACAGGATCCAGTCTCTGACCTTTCAGGCAGTCAGGCTTCACTCGGCCTCACCAGGCCTCACACAAACGGTGTCCCTTACACCAGGGGAACAGGAAACAGGCCTCATCTGTCTCCAATTAAGCAGGGTTTATATACCTTACACACACCCACACACACACACAGGACCTGAGCTGATGTCATAGTCATGTGTTCAGACTTGTGTGTGTGTAAAAGGACCTGTGTGATGTCACAGTCATGTGACTAGTCAGCTGGAGGGAGGGAACATGGACAGTCAAAACACACACACTGAGCCATTACCGGAACGCCAGCCAAGGGCTGCATTTCCTATTCCCCCCCTTTTTTTCAAACTTGTAGGGTTGAACACAAAATACATCCAATCACCTCAACCCACAGTTCACACAGAGACCATGTACTTGTCCATTGCTCTGTTCAGCCCCCGGAATATTAGTCAATGAACATTCGCTCATTCCTTAGGGACCTACCGTCTGTCATTGTCACAGACTTCGTCCAGTCACATTTCTGGGTCGTAACCTTGTCAGGTCTCCCCTTCGCTCCCAGTGGTCAATCGTAACCTTGTCAGGTCTTGCCTGGGTATCTAAGGTCCGGTTAGACTTCGTACTGTCCCGTACTCGGGTCATCTGTATGGGTCTCTCAAACCTGAGTTACTGGAGGTCTCACTACCTCTAAACCCACGCCCACTACCCTCAGTAGGAAAAGGCTGCCATCTTCTGCTGCTCAGATGATGCTGTCTATCTACTCGCTGTCTAGCGAGATTCAATTGTTCTACCTCTCGCAGGTAGGTCACACGGTACGCCACCAGCATGCGCACATATTCCAGACTTTCTTCCGTTCCTATAGCGTAGAATGACACCATGCCGTCTTCATCTGGTATCCAGTCCCGACAATCACGTGGACTGCTTACTTTCACCACACCAGACCTCTTCACCATCATCTGCATGGCTCGGCCATTTCTCCCAATTAGCTTTCTCACCAGAACATGAGGCACCCGGATGACCTTTTCCCCCAGACTGTGAGCATTTCTCATAAGCTTCAGTTGTCTAACGGCTTGTTCTGTCTTCAACCGGAGAAACCGCTTTGTGCGAATACATCGCCAGTGCATGTCACTTAGGATTGCCACCCTCTCACTGTAACTTCGGTCGTGGACAAGACCACCAGCTGTTTAGCTCCTGAGGTCGAGTACACCTTACAGGCTCCCACGGCCTTCCTAAACGCTTCATGTACAGACTCACGGGTGCATTCTTCTCTCAAGTCCTCGGGTACATCTACTAGGCACTTGTACCGACACGTTTCGGTCTCACCAGTGGTTTCCAGACGATCAACCAGCTCAGGGTTCAGGGACAACTGACTTTCAGCTTCTTCCCCCTTTACGCTTCTTCTGAGCTGACTCACAGCTACAAATTCGTGAATTTCCGTCCTGACCACTTCAATTTCACATTTATCTTCCGTTACCACACTCTTAGCTCTCCTCAGGTCTATCTTCTCCTGGCCAAAGGGAGCGAGTGCAACGTGTTTGCCCTTTTCTTTCTCCAAGGAGGCCTTGTTCACCGAGTGACACTGTATCAGGCGACTTTTCAGCCCGAGAACTTCTTCCTCTAGTTCCGCCATTCGCCTGTCAGCTGCCCGTCTCTGAAGCTTCTCTTGCGTCCACTGGGCTTGTAACCACTCCTTGAGCTCCTTGATCTCGGCTCCGACATCCACCGAATCATCCGAACTCACATCACTCGAGGAAGTATCTGCTTTACACCTCCCATCTCCAGTGGCCAACTCCTGGCCCTGTTCTGTAGCTTCTCTGATGGACTCCTCTATCTTTTCCCGCTCAGCTTCCATCTGTCTGAGCTTTTCCTTAAGGCACATCTCCGCCTTCTGGAGAGTATCACAGGACATCTGTAGCTCCTTCACCTGAGCTTCTAGACCTAGGGTCTTTCTGTGTAGATCACCATTTTCATCACGGGTGTCCTGCAGAGTGGTCTCAACCACCTGGCGCATTTGCTCTGCATCCATCTTATCCTCTTCTAGTTTTTCTTTGACCCTGAGGAGATCCACATAATCGCTCTTCATCTGTTGCAGTTCCCTACTGCGTTCACCACACTCCTTCTTGGAGTCACACAGCTCCTGGTTGAGCTGTTCGCGCAGTCGTTCTAGGATTTGTTCACTTCCAGAAACTCCATCCTGCAGCGCCTCCTTCTCACGCTTCAACTGCAAAACCTCTTCCTTGATTTTGCGGCGGTCCTCTTTAATGGCAAAGAACATATTCTGCCACAGGATAACTTCCTTGTTGCTTCCTTCTAGGACTCGCTGGTCTGAGGACACGTCCTCCAGGTTTTCACATAATTGCAGCATGTCACTCTGATACTGCAGCCGAATAGGTTCCAGCACTTGGCCATGACTGGCCCCCTCCTCTTCTACCTCTAAAGGAGAATCCACACTTGAAGCATAGGCACACAGTACTACATTCTCTTCATTGTCATTTTCAGCGAGTACTACCGGAACAACCTTTTTGTGGCCCTTGCGCCGTCGACGACGAGAGGAGGACTCTCTTCCCTCGTCTAGCCTCTCCTGACTGAACTCACTTTTTACTTTCATAGTGTCCCAGTCAGCTACGGGGTCTGTGTCACTCCCCATGGTGTTGTGGACTAACAGGTCACCTCCCACTTTGACGTCACCCCCTTCTACTGGAGCTACCCCGTTATCAACGGTCACATTGTCATTTTTAGGAGGTACCAACCCACCACCAGTAACAATTTTCAGTTTTCCACACTCTACACTCTTGTGAAAATCCACCCCTTTTTTAGACTCCGCCCCCTTTTTAACAACCACACCGGCAGGGTAATTTTTACACAAAAAATCAGCAGTAGTCTTAGGACTCAGTTCACAACATCTCTTACCACCTCCCCGGGCACTCTGTGACAACACTGGCACCCCCGGAGAGTCCATAGAATGGTCCACTGCCGCCATTCTATACGGTGCCCACAGCTCCCGCACCATGTCCAGTTGCATGTCCAGTAGACATTTCTCAAATATGCGGTCCGACTCGTCAGACCCATTCGTTGCTCCGTTCACAGCCATCGCGGAGCACTGTTCACACCAGAACTTCACCGCTTTCCCTTGAAAAAAATCTTTGTGGCCCCGCCGAGCCACAGCAAAACTGGATTTGAGTGCGACGACAATCTTCGTAACCCCCACCGAGTCACAGCAAGATGCCTTCGTGACCCCCACCGAGTCACAGCAAGATGCCTTCGTGACCCCACTGAGTCACAGCAAGATGCTTGTATCCACACTCGTCTTCCATGCTGTCAGACTTCTCTGTCTTAACAACGGCAGTCTTCACTCAAGACATACACACTCCACAGTCTTTTCCACAGAAAAATTCAGCTTTGCTGTGCAGACACTTTTTTTTTTTTTCTTTGCAAAGTCTATTAGGGCTACTGTCTCTTTAAGACTGCTCCAACAGACGTTTCTTTTGCTGACACACTTTTTTTTTTCTCTGCTGCTGCTTCAACAGACTTTACCTTTATTGCTGTCTCTAAGCCACTGTGCTGCACGCACATTCCAGCACCAATTGTATCAGCCACTGTGCTGCCCGCATTCTCCACCAATTGTAAGCTTTTCAGGGGATATAGCTCTGGGATCGCCGTCTGGGTAGACAGAGTGGCACGGAAACAGTTCATTCACAGCAGTACTGATGCAACTGGCCGCAACCAGTTTTATTTAAAGTCAAAAGCAAATAAGACATAAAACAAATCATAAACAGAAGACCTGGGCTTGTCTAGCCACTTACTACACTTAGATAGATTTCCCTATCTATCCGGGTCCCGACTCTAACAGCCGGGGCCAAAACAACACATATGTTCAGCATTTACCAGCATTTACCAGCATGGAGGTTCACAGAGTCTCCTCCTTGTGTCTGAAGGAACCTTCAACATCCAGACTTGAGAGAGCTCCCCTCCTATTCAGCAGCTATCCGCATGGATTCTCACAGAGACTACTCCTGTGTCCGGGGTACATCGAGCACCCAGACTGAGATAGCTCAAACTCCTGGAGACACCTTCTGTGCCTGGACCCCTCCTGTGTCCAGACTAAGCGAGCTCTCTGACTGTGTTCGCAGACACCTACTTCTGGTCTCCTAATTAACAGCTGAATGGTTTCAGGTTTGAGCTGCAAGTGTGTACTGAATAGAAGGTGTAGTGACCTATCTCCACCACTAGTTTTACAAAGCCACACATTTCCCTTATACCATACAGAAAAGTACCTAGGTGAAATGTACACCCCATTCAACACACATACCCTCACTGTCTCACAATGTAAATAAAAAAAACACAATAAAAGTACACATATTTAGTATCACCACGTCCGTAATGACCCACCCTATAAAACTGTCCCACTAGTTAACCCCTTTAGTGAACCAATTAAAAAAACAAAAAAACAAAGGAAAAAACAATACTTTAGCAACATACCGCTGAACAAAAAGTGGAATAACACGCGATCAAAAAGACCGATATGAATAAACATGGTACCGTTGAAAACGTCATCTTGTCCCACAAAAAATAAACCATGATACAGCATCATTAGCGAAAAAATAAAAAGTTATAGCTCGCAGAATAAAGCAATGCAAAAATTATTATTTTTTATATAAAATTGTTTTTATTGTATAAAAGCACAAAACATAAATAAATGATATAAATGAGGTATCGCTGCAATCTTACTAACCCGAAGAATAAAACTGCTCTATCAATTTTACCACACGCGGAACGGTATAAACGACCCCCCCAAAAGAAATACATGAATTGCTGATTTTTGTTCATTCTAACTTCGCAAAAATTGTAATAAAAAGTGATCAAAAATGTCATGTGCCCAAAAATGGAACCAATAAAAACGACAACTCGTCCCGCAAAAAATAAGACCTCAAATGACTCTGTGGGCCAAAATATGCAAAACTTATAGCTCTCAAAATGTGGTGATGCAAAAAATATTTTTTGCACTAAAAAGCGTCTTTTAGCATGTGACAGCTGCCAAACATAAAAACCAACTATAAATAGTAAATCAAACCCCCCTTTATCACCTCCTTAGTTAGGGAAAAATAATAAAATTTAAAAAAAATGTATTTATTTCCATTTTCCCGTTAGGGTTAGTGTTGGGGCTAAATTTAGGGTTAGGAATTAGGGTTAGGGTTGGGATTAGAATTAGGGGTGTGTTAGGGTTAGGATTATGGTTAGGACTAGGGTTAGAGGTGTGTTGGTGTTAGGGATGGAGTTAGAATTGGGGGGTTTCCACTGTTTAGGCACATCAGGGGCTCTCCAAATGTGACATGGCGTCTGATCTCAATTCCAGCCAATTCTGCATTGAAAAAGTCAAACGGTGCTCCTTCCCTTCTGAGCTCTTCCATGCGCCCAAACAGTAGTTTACTCCCACATATGGGGTATCAGCATACTCAGGACAATTTGCACAATAACTATTGGGGTCCAATTTCTTCTGCTACCCTTGGGAAAATAAAAAGTTGGGAGCAAAAATATAATTTTTGTAGAAAAAAATGATGATTTTTTATTTTTATGGCTCTACGTTATAAACTTCTGTGAAGCACTTGAGGTTCAAAGTTCTCCCCACACATCTAGATAAGTTCCTTGCATGGTCTAGTTTCCAAAATGGGGTCACTTGTGGGGAGTTTAAAATGTTTAGGCACATCAGGGGCTCTCCAAACGCGACATGAAGCCCGCAGACCATTACATCAAAGTCTTTAATCCACAACGTCACTACTTCCGTTTTGAGCCCCGACGTGTGCCCATACAGTAGTTTTCTCCCACATATAGGGTATTAGCATACTCAGGACAAATTGGACAACAACTTTTGGGGTCAAATTTCTCCTGTTACCCTTGTGAAAATAAAATATTGGGGGCGAAAAATCATTTTTGTAAAAAAAAATATATTTTTGTTTTTACTGCTGTATGTTATAAACTTCTGTAAAGCACTTGGGAGTTCATAGTGCTCATCACACATCTAGATAAGTTCTTTGGGGGGGGTCTATTTTCCAAAATGGGGTCACTTGTGGGGGATTTCCACTGTTTAGGCACGTCAGGGGCTCTCCAAACACGACATGACGCCCGCAGACCATTCCATCAAAGTCTGCAATCCAAAACGTCACTACTTCCCTTCCGAGCCCCGATGTGTGCCCATACAATAGTTTTATCTCACATATGGGGTATCCGCATACTCAGGACAAATTGATCAACAACTTTTGGGGTCCAATTTCTCCTGTAACCCTTAGGAAAATAAGAAATTGGTGACAAAAAATCATGTTTGTGGAAAAAATATGAATTTTTTACTTTCATGCTCGGGCGTTATAACTTTAGTGAAACACCTGGGGGTTCAAAGTTCTCACCACACATCTAGATAAGTTCCTTGAGAGGTCTAGTTTCCATAATGGTGTCATTTATGGGGGTTTCCACTGTTTAGGCACATCAGGGGCTCTCCAAACACACCATGGCGTCCAGCCAATTCTGCGTTGAAAAAGTCAAACGGCGCTCCTTCCCCTCCGAGCTCTGCCATGCACCCAAACAGTGGTTTACCCCCACATATGGGGTATCAGCGTACTCAGGACAAATTGCACAATAACATTTGGGGTCTTGTTACCCTTGGGAAAATAAAAATTGGGGTGAAAAGATCATTTTTGTGGAAAAAAATATGATTTTTTAATTTTACAGCTCTACGTTATAAACTTGTATGAAGCACTTGGGTGTTCAAATTGCTCACCACAGATCTAGATAAGTTCCTTAGGGGGTCTAGTTTACAAAATGGGGTCACTTGTGGGGGATTTCCACTGTTTAGGCACATCTGGGGCTCTCCAAATGCAACATGGCATCCAATCTCAATTCCAGCCAATTTTGGTTGGAAAAACTTAAATGGCGCTTCTTCCATTCTGAGCTCTGCCGTGCACCCAAACAGTGGTTCCTCCCCACATATTGATTATCAGCGTACTCAGGACAAATTGCACAACAACATTTGTAGTCTAATTTCTCCTGTTACCCTTGGGAAAATAAAAATATGGTGACTAAAAATCATTTTTGTGGGAAAAAATAGTTTTTTTATTTTCATGCCGGGCATTATAAACTTGTGTGAAGCACTTGGGGTTCAAAGTGCTCACCACATTTCTAGATAAGTTCCCTAGGTGGTCTAGTTTCCAAAATGGGGTCACTTGTGGGGGTTTCCACTGTTTATGCACATATGGGGCTCTGCAAACGGAACATGACACCCATCAACGTCTGCATTCCAAAACGTTATACTTCCTTTCCAAGCCCTGCCGTGCGCCCAGTTTTCCCCCCCCCACAAATGGGGTATCAGCGTACTCAGGACAAAATTTGACTACAACTTTTAGGGTCCAATTTCCTTGGGAAAAATCAAAAATTGGGAACTAAAAAAATCATTTTTGTGAAAAAATTTTTTTGCACAACCAGGCATTATAAACTTTTGTGAAACACTTGGGGGTTCAAAGTCTCACAACAGATCTAGATAAGTTCCATAGGTGTCTAGTTTCCAAAATGGTGTCACTTGTGGGGGGTTTCCACTGTTTAGGCGCATCTGGGGCTCTCCAAACACGACATGTCATCCAATCTCAATTCCAGCCAATTTTGGTTTGAAAAAGTCAAACGGCGCTCCTTCCCTTACGAGCTCTACCATGCGTCCAAACAGTGGTTTTCCCCCACATATGGAGTATTGTCTACTCAGGAGAAATTGCACAACAACTTTATCTGTCCATTTTCTTCTTTTACCCTTGTGAAAAATAAAAAAAATGTTTGTAAAAGATCATTTTTGTGGCTAAAAAGTAAAATATTCATTTTTTCCTTCCAGGTTGTTTCAGCTCCTGTGAAGCACCTGAAGGGTTAATAAACTTCTTGAATGTGGTTTTGAGTACCTTGAGGGGTTCAGTTTTAAGAATGGTGTCAATTTTGGGTATTTTCCGCCATATAGACCCCTCAAAGTGACTTCATATGTGAGGTGGTCCCTAAAAAAATAAATGGCTTGTTGTAAAAATTAGAAATCGCTGGTCAACTTTTAACCCTTCTAATTTCCTAACAAAAAAAAATTTGGTTCCAAAATTGTGCTGATGTAAAGTAGACATGTGTAAATGTTGTTTATTAACTATTTTGTGTGACATATTTCTCTGTTTTAAGGGAATAAAAATTAAAAATTTGAAAATTGCTAAATTTTCAAAATTTTTGCCATACTTCCATTTTTTTCAAAAACAAAAGCAAGTTATATCAAAGAAATTTTACCACTAACGTGAAGTACAATGTCATGAGAAAACAGTCTCAGAATCGCGAAGATCCGTTGAAGCATTCCAGAGTCATAAAGAGACAGTGGTCAGAATTGTAAAAATTGGCCCGGTCTTTAATGTGCAAACCACCCTTGGGGGTAAAGGGGTTAAATGTAAAAAATTCCTGCCGTTTACCAGAAAAAAAATCAGGTAGTCCTACCCTAGGCTCTTCACAACGTACTCCAGGACAATTACTCACGTGCTGTTGCAAGCTGGCTACCTTCAAAGTTAACCCTTGTAAATGTTGAGTAAATTCTTGGATGCTGTTCATATTGAAGGACTCTGGGAGAAAAAAAAATATCCTTTTCCTTTTATTTTATTTTATATGTGCTGGCTGGACATACTGTATGGGTCTGCAACTTAGGAATAGATATACCAAATAAGGAAAATGAAGCTTTACTACCATAAAATTATATATTTTATTGAAAAGTAATTTAAAATATTTAAAATATAAACACATACATACTCATGGGGACAACTAATGCAACAAAATATGCAAAAAAAAAGCCTAACCAGGGTATAAGGGTATTAGTAGATGAATACAATGGGGTTTGACAATCAATTAATCCTGCCTAAAAAAAACAGTGCATACACCTGTAGCATAGCGCAGACAGAACAGTTATTCCCATTGGAAACAAATCCTAGATATCTCATATAACAATCCAGCATAAAATGGTTAGGCTTTTTTTGCATATTTTGTTGCATTAGTTGTCCCCATGAGTATGTTTGTGTTTATATTTTAAATATTTTAAATTACTTTTCAATAAAATATATTATTTTATGGTAGTAAAGCTTCATTTTCCTTATTTGGTATATGCATTTGGAAGCACCAGGAAACTAGGCGGTCACTTTGCATGTGATAACTTAGGAATAGAGCGGGGGTGAATCTGACCCTGCACTAGGACTATACTCGATCCCTACGATGTAGCGTGCAAACTATTCCTTGCAAATAGACCCACCGATAATCCTAGTCTAGACTCAAGCGAAGACCTGAAGGTGGAGGAAGGGGATCCCTGAAAGATATAGGGACTGGGAATAAAACACTGGTAACCTCCTAGCAGGGAAATAGAGGAGGCTGCAGAAACAAAAGGAAAAAATATAAAGACTAAGCAAGCAGAGCTAGAGTTCCCAGAACTACACAAAGTATAGCACAAAGCTATCAATGCTCCTTGCCAGAACTCAAGCAGATTAACACTGATGTCCAGCAAGGACTGGGAGACAGGTGCAGGGTAATAAAGTGTGATACAATCACCTGACCAATGACACGCCCAGCACTAGGGGAAAACAGACCAGCAGTCAGAAACCACAACAAGATGGCAGATGGTCAAACTGAATAGATTCTAACAGTTATCAGTGGTACCGTTGACCTGCTGGAGAGACTCCGCATCTGTCCTTTTCACCAATTAGTTCTCCAAAGCAAACCTGGTTTGGTAAGAAAAATAAGGCCCACTGTGCAGATGTAGTGGGTATCCATGCATGTGCTATACACATTCTGGCGCCAAAATATCCAATAATGAGATAGGGCCTGTAGTTAGATAGGCATAATGATTTCAGACCATGGATATTTCCAAGATCAGCGTCCGGAACTTCCGGATTCGTTGCTACTATTTTTATTTGTTCCATAGTTAAGAATTTTAATTCATGCCTAGGTGCCGACAAGGCATGCTATAGACTTCAGACAAAATTTGAACTTCTTTTTGTTTCAGATGACAGTTTCTGAAGAGCCTAGTAGCAGGGGATAATTGCTCAACTTTATTAGACTTTGTTTCCTGTTAAATATCTGTTGCAGTTGGTTAATTGGTAGGGTATGCTTGGTATAGTGGAGGACGGACTATTCCTCTGAGTTCATTGAAGTAACATTGGGATCAGAGAGGGATATTTGTTTGGGAAATAGAAATAATTTATTGTAAGATAGTAAACTGTTGTGCTGTACCACAGGCGAGCCTGTAATTTACACTCCTATAACTTCCATTTCCAAGGGTGTTAACAGGTAACAGGCGGGCAGTTTAGGTGCTCCAATAGGTAGATTTGTAGAATGTATAGTAGGTACAAATTGTTTGGGCACTAAGCTGTGCAGCATAAGAGTCTCAGCCTCCCGGTTGAATTTCTGTATAATGCTTTGAATGTTTTATACTTTCTGGTTGACTCATTCACATAACTAAGTAAAATATTTAAGGTGAGTAAACTGGTATTGGGGTTGTTTTTTTCGCACATCTTTCCCCACACATGATGGCTAATTTAATCAGCCATCACATGCTTTTGACAGCAACAGGTGCACCGGAGCTTCGCCCATGGCTATTAACATCTTCAATTCCGCTGTCAAGTAGAGGGTGCGTCACTCTCCGCGTCCACGGTGACGTGATCGTGGTGTGCCGATGGTTATCATGACAGCCCCTGTGCGCTTGTCATTATGAATCTCCTGTGAAAGCCAGACCATAGCTGGTGAACATAGGATATTGTGATTTTTTTTCTATACATAGCTAATGCACATCTATGTATAGTACAAGCGAGGGCATGCAGCTTCAAGTCCCCTAAAATTACTATTTAATACAGGATATAGTGAAAAAAAGTTTTAAAAAATATGAAAATAATAAGAAAAAAAACACAAAAGTTCAAATCATCCCCCTTTGACCCATAGAACAGTTAAAAAATTACATATATTTGGTATTGCTGTATTCATAAAAGTCTGATCTATGAAAATGTTAAGTAAATTAATTAAATTGGTAAATGGCGTAATGAGAAAAAAATCAAAATGCCAAAATTATTCTTTTGTGGCCACTACAATACTGGAATGGAATGCAATAAGGTGTGATTAAAACATTTTATCTACCCTAAAAGGGTGTCAATAAAAATGTCAAGACAGAGGACAAAAAATAAGCCCTCACACAGCCCCATATTCAGAAAAATTAAAACATTACGGACATCGGAAAATGGCGACACAAGCAAAACAATTTTTTTTCATTTACAAAATTCAGAATTTTTTTTCACCACTTAAAAAAAAACTGTAAATGTTTGGTATCTGCATGCTCATTCTGACCTGGAAAATCATTTTGCCTGATCAGTTTTATCATATAATAAACATGGTAAAGGAAAAACTTGAAAAACAATTGTGGAATTGCACTTTTTTTGCAATTTCAATGCACTTGGATTTTTTTCCACATTTTCTAGTACACCATGCGGTAGAATGATGGTGTCATTCAAAAGTACAATTCATGCTGCAAAAACAAGTTCTCATATAGCTATTATGAAGGAAAAATAAAAAAAAGTTATGGAAGTTAAGGAAGGAAAAAATGAAAACAAAAAAATAGAAAATTCCCTTGTCATGAAAGGGTTAATTACAAATACTTGTATACACAAATGCTAGAAGAAAAAATATGTAAAAATTATATTTTAAAAACATATAAGCATTGGTGTATCACTATCCAAAAGTCTCACTGGAAAAGTCACCCATCCATGTAGGAGTTCAGCCATGTGCTAAATTAGTCAAACAATGCAGCCAGAAAAAGCTAGAGTAGATTAATAACCACTCTCACCAGAAGATATGGGAGGGCAAAACTTAGGTACATTGTAAAGCATCCAAAAAGATTAAATCAATCCCTATAGAAGCTATATTGCAATCAGTGGACTAATGCCACTTTAACACCATACATTGTATGTAACTTTAACTTTAGACACTATGGACAGATTAATTTTGACCTGGTGAATGGTCCTCTTTAAAATTCTACACAGTGGGATTTTTATGAATATTTATGTAGATTGTACTAATATGTGATAACTGTAGATAATCAGTGGCCTCAGTGGTCATCGGCTGGCATTACCACTCACTGTAAAACATAGCTGTGTTTTTTTTAATTCTCTCTAAAAATATTTATTCAACCTAAATAATATTTTGGGTACGTGAATATAGTACCATTGGCATAAAGTTAGTCGTAATATTATAACATTGCTGGCAAAATAAAAAAAGTACTACAGGCTGATCCTTCACACATTAAAAATAGTCCTAAATAACTACAACTTGCAAGATCTAAGTACAAATTGGCCACAGAGGACACTGAAAATGATGTTAAAATATAAATATCAAATTTTAAAAAAGAAAACATGTTTATACTTCTTGCGCTTTTAAGGAAATATACTGCGAAGTACATCTATGAAGTCTCCTGCAAATGTTGGATACTGTCCCTGGTGACCAATGTAATTGAAAAACGGAGTTACATCAATGCACACTGGACACTAATAACATTTCCATTGCATTGCAAAGCCTGGTGTGCCTGGCAATTAGTGTGCTTTCAAGCAAATCATATAAGAAAAGTGATTTTTATGATTTGAGTAGCAGGTATTCAAAAGTAAAAGGAAAGTAACATATGATCATTCTTGACTTTTATACTTATGACTACCTGATGGAGCACGGAACAGTATGAGGACTCGATCCATTAATAGAGTCCTAAAGATAAAACATATTTTATTATATAACCTCAATTCCAAAACAAGTTTGGACACTTTCTAAAATGTAACATAAACACAAATGCAATCTCTTATAGCCATATTTTATTTACAACAGAACATAGGCCACAGTTCAGAAGTTGAAAGTTAGATATTTATTTTTCCATTATAAAACACATGTAGAAATTGATGGCAGCAAAACAAAAAAGTTAGGACAGAGTTAGCAAAAGGCTGGAAAAGTAGGTGCTACTAATGGAAGTTTTAAAACTAAGTCACATGACTGTGTATAAAAAAACATGTTATAGAGGCAGAGTCTCTCAGAAGCAAAGATGGTCAGAGATTGTATGAACAACTGGGTCTAAAAATTGTGGAAGAATTTCAGAAAAATGTTCCTCCATGAAAAAATTGCAAAGACTTTGAATATATCACCATCTACAGTAAATAATAATATCATCAAACAATTTAGAGATGCTGGAAAAGTCCATGTGAATACAAGTCAAAGCCAATGGTCAATATTGATGCTCATGATCTCCGGCCCTTCAGGTGGCACTGGAATATAAACAGGCATAATTTGGTAGAGCAAATCACTGCCTTGGCTCAAGAATACTTCTAGAAATCATTGATGGTGAAAACAGTTCACTATGCAATTCATAAGGCAAGTTAAAGCTGAATCATGCAAAGAAAAAATAATGCCATCGTCTCTGGGCCAAAGGTCCCTAAAATAAATTGGGGAAAAATGTAAAACTGTTCTGTCTTCAAATGAATCAAAAATTTGAAATTCTTAGGAAACCATGAACACTGTCTCCTGCAGAATCAAGTGGAGAGGGACCATCCAGCACATTTCAAAAGTCTGCAATTCTGATGATATAGGGTTGCACTTGTGCCTATGGCATGTGCAGCTTACACATCTTGAAAGGCACTTTCAGTACTGAGCATTATATAAAGGTTTTAGCACAAGATATATTACCATTTAATGTCGGTTTCAGGTAAAGCCTTGCATATTTCAACAATACTGAACCACATACTGCATCCTTCACAGCAGAATGACTTCACAGAAGAAAAGTTAAGCGATGAACTGGTCACCTGCAGTCAAGACCTTTCACCAATATAAAATATTTGGCACATTATGAAACACAAAAATCTGGCAAAGACCCCTGAATGTTGAGCAGCATCAATCCTACATCAGACAAAAACTTCACCAATGGCTTCCTCACTCACGAGACATTTCCAGACTGCTAGACATGGCAGTATCCCAACTATTTTGAGATATGTTGTTGTCATCAATTTCTAAGTGAGTTAATATTTTCAAGTGAAATGCAAAACATTTCTAGCTTTCAAATTATGATCTCTGTTTTATGTTATACTGTGAATAAAGTATGGCTACCGAAATCATTGCATTCTTGTTCCTTTACACAGTATCCCAAGATTTTTTAAATTGAGCTTGTACAATAGATAGGTTTGTTCAAATAAAGCTAGAAAAAACAAGGTGGTTAATAATGGAACATGATCACATTAGGTCACACTTAACAATGGTGTGCCACAGGGATCAGTACTGGGCCCTCTTTGTTAACATATTTATTAAGTACCTTGCAGATGGCACTCAGGTAGTATATAAAAATTTGGAGATCATACTAAACTCTGCCAGTTATTCAACATAGAGGAGGATAAGTTGATATCACAAAGAATTTATATAATCTGGAGGCTTGGGTTGAGAAATAGTAGTTTGAGTTTAAGGTAGATAAAAGTAGGTCATGCATTTGGACAAAGGAAATAAAATGTAAAATTATGTACTAAATGGTAAAACACTGGGTAAAACAGTCACTGAAATAACTGGGGTGTAATTGTAGATGGCAAACTTAACTTTAGTGAATAGTGCCAGACAGCTGCTGCCAAGGCAAATAAAATAATGGGATGCATTAACAAAAGGCATAAATACTCATGACAAGAGCATATTTTTGCCTTTATTCAATTCACTAGTGCTGTCACACTTAGAATATTGTGTACAATTTTGGATTCCAGTGTAAAAGAAGGATATAGCTGAAGTACAGTGAAGAACAGCAGGTGCAGAAAAGAGCAATTACCGGTAAAAGATATTTAAAGGAATGAGTGATCTGCAGTACAAAAAAAGGTTATTAAACTTGGGGTTATTCAGTTTAAAAAAAATGGATTGGGGCAATTTTATTACAATGTGCAAATATATAATGGGACAGTACAAAGAACTTTCTTATGATCTTTTTACACCTTAGCATGCAATAATGACTTTATGAAAGACAACCAAGTAGGAAACCACTATTGAAAGGAAATCATAAGAAAGTGAGACTGAAATTTGACAAAATGCATAGTAAGTCACTAGTACAAATCATCTAGGAAAATGTCTTTTGGATAGATGAACCAAAACTGGAGTTTTTGGCAAGTCACAGCAGCATTATGTTCACAAATACAAAAATGAAGCATGCAAACAAAAGAACATTGTACTTAACCCCTTAACGACCGCCGATACGCCTTTTAACGGCGGTCATTAAGGGTACTTAAACCATAGCGCCGTTAATTAATAGCGCTGTGGAAAAAGTGGATAGCGCCCCCCGCAGTCGGATTTTCATGAATCGGGTTGGTTTTTACCGACCCCGGTGTTGCGATCGCCATTATTAACCCTATAACGGCGATCGCAACAGCAAAAAAAAAATGATGTGCCATTTAATTTCTCTCTTCTCTGATGTGATCGGACATCCCCGATCCCCCCCTTGTGGCCTCCGGGCCCTCCTGCCTCCTCCGGTGGGCACCGCCATCTTGAATGGCGAGAAAATGGCGGGCGCAAGTGTAGTGCGCCCGCCGCGATGTGCCGGGGGGTTGGGCAATTTTTTCCGGGGTCTCGGCTGCCGGGAGTAGCCGAGACCCCAGAGAACATGATCCGGGTCATTATTTACCGACCCCAGTGTTGTGATCACCGCTATAACAGTATAACGGCGACCGCAAAAAAAAAGAAGAAAAATTATTTCTCTCCCCTCTGATGTGATCGCACATCAGAGGGGTGAGAATTAGGGTCCTCAGGTCCCTGGATCCCCCCCTGAACCTTCCGGTGTCCCCTCTGTGTCCTCTAATCCTCCCTCTATCCTCCGATCCTCCTGTCCTCCGATCCTCCGGCGTCTTCTGCTGTAAAAAAAAATGGCGGGCGCATGCGCAGTGCAGATTCAAAAATTAATTCATTCATTCTCTAAAAGTACATTTTGATCACTGTGATAAACTATCACAGTACACCCCCTTAGTAAGGGACTTATAATAAAATATAGAAATTGTATTTATTTTCATTTTTCCGTTAGGGTTAGGGCTAGGGTAAGGGTTAGGGCTAAGGTTAGGGTTATAATTAAGATTAGGGTTAGCCTTAAGGTTAGGGTTAGGCTGGGTTCATACTGCGTTATAGCCGTCGTTAGTCGGATTGCGTTACACCGCGGTATAACGTGGTGTAACGCAGTCCGTTAATGCTGCCATTTACCCCCATTTGAGGGCGCATTGCGACGCATGCCGTAAAACGGCATGCGTTTGCGACGTGCCGTCATTCAGTGATGGAGCCTCGGACGCGGCCTGCAGCGTCTGGGCTCCATCACCACCTAGCGCAGATGAATCATCTGCTGATTCCTCTGCGCTAGCGGGTATAGCATAGCGCATTATGCTCTACCATTACCAGCCCGTCAACGCTATGTGTTGAACGGGCTGGTAAAAAGCAAAATGAACCTAGCCTTAGGGTTAGGGTTATAATTAGGGTTGGAATTAGGGTTGGGATTAGGGTTAGGGTTTTAATTAGGGTTAGGGTTACAATTAGGGTTAGGGTTACAATTAGGGTTGGAATTAGGGTTGGGATTAGGGTTAGGATTAGGGTTAGGGTTGGGATTAGGGTTAGGGGTGTGTTGGGGTTAGAGTTGGAGCTAGAATTGAGGGGTTTCCACTATTTAGGCACAACAGGGATGTCTCCAAACACGACGTGGCATTCAAAAAGTCAAATGGCGCTCCCTCCCTTCCGAGCCCTGCCGGGCGCCCAAACAGTGGTTTACCCCAACATATGGGGTATCAGCGTACTCAGGACAAATTGCACACCAATTTTGAGGTTCTAATTTCTCCTGTTACCCTTTGGAAAATAAAAAATTGCTGGCTAAAAAAAAAATCATTTTTGAGGAAAAAATTATTTTTTATTTTTACGGCTCTGGGTTTATAAATTTCTGTGAACACTTGGGGGTTCAAAGTGCTCACCACACATCTACATAAGCTCCTTGGGGGTCTAGTTTCCAAAATGGTGTCACTTGCAGGGGGTTTCTACTGTTTAGGCACATCAAGGGCTCTGCAAACACAACATGACGCCCGCAGAACATTCCATCTAAGTCTGCATTACAAAATGGCGCTCCTTCCCTTCCAAGCTCTCCCATGCGCCCAAACAGTGGTTCACCCCACATTGGGGTATCAGCGTACTCAGGAAAAATTGCACAACAACTTTTGGGGTCCAATTTCTCCTGTTACCCTTGGTAAAATAAAAAATAGCTGGCTAAAGAATAATTTTTGAGGAAAAAAATGATGTTTTATTTTCACAGCTCTACATTATAAACTTCTGTGACGCACTTGGGGGTTCAAAGTGCTCACCACACATCTAGATAAGTTCCTTAAGGGGTCTAGTTCCAAAATGGTGTCATTTGTGGGGGGTTTCCACTGTTTAGGCGCATCAGGGGCTCTCCAAATGAGACATGGCGTCGAATTTCAATTCCAGCCAATTTTTAGTTTGAAAAAGTCAAAAGGCGCTCCTTCCCTTCCAAGCCCTGCCGTGCACCCAAACAGTGGTCCCCCCCACATATGGGGTATCAGCGTACTCAGGACAAATTGGACAACAACTTTTGTGGTCTAATTTCTCCTGTTACCTCTGGGAAAATAAAAAATTGAGGACTAAACGATCAGGTTTGTGGATTTTTTATTTTCACGCCCGGACGTTATAAACTGCTGTGAAGCACTTGGGGGTTCAAAGTGCTCACCACATAAATAGATAAGTTCCTTAGGGGGTCTAGTTTCCAAAATGTCACTTGTGGGGGTTTTTCACTGTTTAGATTCATCAGGGCCTCTACAAACGCGACATGGCGTCCAGCCAATTCTGCGTTGAAAATGTCAAACTGCGCTCCCTCCCTTCCAAGCTTTGCCATGCACCCAAACAGTGGTTTACCCCCAGATATGGGGTATCAGCATGCTCAGGACAAATTGCACAAAAACTGTTGGGGTCTTGTTACCCTTGGAAAATAAAAATTGGGGTGAAAAGATCATTTTTGTGGAAAAAATATGATTTTTTATTTTACTGCTCTACTTAATAAACTTCTGTGAAGCACTTGGAGGTTCAAAGTGCTCACCACACATCTAGATAAGTTCCTTAAGGGGTCTAGTTTTCAAAATGGGGTCACTTGTTGGGCTTTCCACTGTTTAGGCACATCAGGGGCTCTCTAAACGCGACATGGTGTCCAGCCAATTCTGCGTTTAAAAAGTCAAACGGCGCTCTTCCCTTGCGACCTCTGCCGTGCGCCCAAAAAGTGGTTTACCCCCACATATGGGGTATCTGCGTATTCATGAGAAATTGCACAACAAATTTTGTGGTTCATTTTTTCTTTTAACACTTGTGAAAATAAAAAAAATTGGTTCCGAAGTAAAGTTTTTGCAAAAAAAGTTAAATGTTAATTTTTTCCTTCCACATTGCTTCAGTTCCTGTGAAGCACGTAAAGGGTTAATAAACTTCTTGAATGTGGTTTTGAGCACCTTGAGGGGTGCAGTTTTTAGAATGGTGTCACTTTTGGGTATTTTCTATCATATAGACCCTCAAAGTGACTTCAAATGTGATTTGGTCTCTAACAAAAATGGTGTTGTAAAAATGAGAAATCGCTGGTCAACTTTTAACCCTTATAACTTCGTAACAAAAATTGCGCTGATGTAAAGTAGACATGTGGGAAATGTTATTTATTAAGAAATTTGTGTGACATATCTCTCTGATTTAAGGGCATAAAAATTTTAATTTTGAAAATTGCTAAATTTTCCAAATTTTCACCATATTTCCATTTTTTCATAAGTAAAAGCAAATCATATAAATTTTTTTTACCACTAACGTGAAGTACAATATGTCACGAAAAAACAATCTCAGAATCAGCTGGATTTGTTAAAGCGTTCTAGAGTTATAACCTCATAAAATGACAGTGGTCAGAATTGTAAAAATTGGCCCTGTCATTAAGCTGCAAAATGGCTCTGTCACTAAGGGGTTAAATCTCAATTCTATTAAAGTGTTATGAAGCAAAATGTGCTGCACAGTGTCAGAAAGCTTGGCCTTATTCATTCAGTGGTCATTGGTTCTCCAACAGGATAATGAACCAAAACACATAGCTAAAAAAATCCAAGAATGGCTAAGAGCAAAGCACTAGAATATTCTGAAGTGGCATCTACAAGCCCTAATCTAAATTATATTGTACATCCCTGAAAGTAGCTGATAACATAAGAAGACCAGCTTTGTGTTCAAGCCAAAATGCGTAACATGTTTGTCTTTTGAAGAGCATGGAATAAATTCTACAAATTCTGCAAACTTACAAGCGAGTGCCGATTTTCTTATGTCATTTGCAATGGGATACCAATCCAAGACACGATTGAGTAGCTGAAACATTTAACATAGGTAAGGCGCTGAGACAACTGGAGCAATTTGTTCATGAGGATTGGGCCAAAATATCCTTGAACAGGTGCAGACGTCTCATTGAGAGTCACAGACAATGTTTGTTAGCGGCATTTGCCTCAAAAAGTTATGCAACAAAATATTACGTTAAGGGTACCATTATTTTGTCCAGGAATTTTAAATTACTTTGTTTCCTGTTGAACCAGAATTAAAAGGCAATGTCTGATTTATATTAGTTGATATTCAATAAATTTAAATTGAAAATTACTTTGGTCAGTTTCAAGTTATTTCAGTGATCATTGTGGATTTTTCTTATAGAGTACTATATTATATCACCTGCTCAAAAAATAAAGGGAACACTCAAATAACACATCTTAGATCTGAATTAATTAAATATTCTTATTGAATGCTTTGTTCTGTACAAAGTTGAATGTGCTGACAACAAAACACACAAAAATCATAAATGGAAATCAAATTTATTAACCAATAGAGGCCTGAATTTGGAGTCACACACAAAATTAAAGTAGAATGTAATGTCCTTGACACAAGTCAAAATGAGAACAGCATCAAATCCGGGTGAAGAAGTAATAATTCTTTATTTTGCCAGATGCAAGTTTCAACCAATAAAGGTCTTTTTCAAGCATACAATATTGTCATAATGGCAGCCTTAAATAGGAAGTGGATTCCAGATCCACCAATCACTATCCAGAGGCCGTCCCATATAAATAACATCGCAGGTACATAAAACAAATGTTTACATTACTAATCTTATATAAACAAGTTCAATGTAATCACACAATGAACACAATATCAATATTCAAGTTATATAATAAAATCACAAACCATCACCAATCAAAAAAGGCATCGGAGTAGTCATAGAAATAGCAGGCCCAATCATGAGGCATATGGATGTAAACAGGCTTCGGAGACCAATGGATGCGTTCCTAGTTCCCGGCGCCAAAAAGGGTGTATACATATTAGCCAATAGGATTATCATCGACGTCACAGCCAAAAGAAAGGGAGAAATTTACATACCATAACTTCTCAATCCCCAATCAGGCGCGTGATTAATCTCTAATGAAACATGGAACCAACCCATAGTGAGAGCGTCATAGCCGTAAAGCAACATTTCCAAAGGCGCTAACAGGCTTGATCACTGTATCAGCATGACCACGTGATGAGTCATATGACCCACCTCACGGCAGCATCATGCACAGAGATCAGCCTATACAACCAAGGGGCGTACAGTGACGTCTACAGGAGGCTCGCTATCAGGTTGCATAGCAACACTCTAAACAGGAAGACTGGGTGCGCATCAAAGAGGCAGTACGTCATCCTGATGACCACTAAAGGAATATCGCCACATCCATGGGACATAATCCCCGCGCTACCTCAGAACCTACCCCATATTAAGAGTAAATAGAAACAGATCACATCGTTATATCTTAAAGCAAGATGCATGTTATAATACATAAAAGACTTCGTCAGAGTATACAAAACATAAATAGAAGTATACATCCCACTATTAGCACCACATTGTTATAATACCATATATATCTCCAATTAACATGACTATCTATACATAATCATCTTTATCAAAATAATAACTCCAATAAAAATAAACATAAATATAAATATAAATAAACCAAGGGCAAAGGGGATAGAAAGCCCAACAGATTTGGGACATCCAGTCCCCTCCGTCCTCCGTTCATCAGACTTAGTAATAACCTAAAAAAAGGGGGGGGGGAAGAAAAAACAAACAAAATTAAAAATAATACCTAAATATACTGATAAAATGCAGAGACCGATAACAAAAAGGAGAAACTCCTCAGGAAACACATATCTGTAAATTATAATCTATATTTAAGCCTCTGGGTTGCAATGTACCTAATTTGGAAATCCATTTTAACTCTTTCTGTTTAAGAAGTCTAGTCCTGTCCCCACCTCGTCTCTGGATCGGGACACTGTCAAGCACTCGGAACCTAAGTTGACTAACCAGATGATTGTTCTCACAAAAATGTTTAGGAACAGTAGTTCAACTGCCTACGTTCTAATGGTACTCTTGTGCTTCCCAATGCGTGCCCTGACCTCCATCGTCGTCTCTCCAATATATACCAATCCACAAGGGTACAAAAGCATGTATACAACAAACTAGAAGTGCAAGTGTATCTTTCTTTAAGCCATATCTTTTTGCCCGTATGAGGGTGATAGAAAAAATCTCCCCTAATCATATTGTTACAAGAAGCACATTCCAAACATGGGAAATTACCCATCCTAGGAGGATGTAATGTGGTCTGTATAGAAAGTTTATTGGATCCGACATCTGACTTGACAAGTCTATCTCTAAGATTACAGCTATGTCTGTACGAAAAAATAGGGGGCAGCGAAAATTCAGTAACATTCGGCAAACCTTGACGTAAAAGATGCCAGTGTCTCCTCAATAAATTACCTATCCTACCACTTGCAGTGGAGAAAGTAGAGACAAAGGGAATATGCTTACCCTTTTCCTTCCATTTCCTGTGGCGCATATCTTGGCATGATAAAACTTTGCTTTATTCACATAAGGGATTACTTCCCCAATAGGATAACCCCTATTTACAAACTTATGACACATCTCATCTAATCTGGGAGATAGCAGACTATCGATCAAGACACAATCCTCCATACCCTGACCATCTGGCTCCATGGTAACGACTCCACCATTCTCCTTGGATGATGACTGTCATAGTGGAGCATACTATGCTTATCAGTTCGCTTAACGAATAAATCAGTTTTAAGTACAGTCCCTTCCTTGTATACCATAGTGTCCAAAAATTGTATGCGCTCTAATGAATGTGAAAGCGTAAATTTCAACTCTGGATAGATGTCATTGAGCCCAGCATGAAATCTATTGAGCTCACAGACATCACCATCCCACACCATAAAGATGTCGTCAATGCAGCGCCACCAGGCCCGGACATGAGGCCAAAACATGGAACTGTACACGAACTTGTCGTCGAGCACCACCATATAGATGTTAGCATAAGTGGGGGCCACATTGGACCCCATGGCAGTGCCCCTCAACTGAAGGTAGTAATCATCCCCATAGAGAAAAAAATTTCTCCTGAGGAAGAACTCCAACAGTGTGAGGACAAGTCGTGCACAGTCAGGCCCCACGTCCGAGCCCGACAGCACCACATTGACGGCATCAAGACCCTTCGAATGTTCAATGGACGTATACAATGATACCACGTCAAGTGATACCAACCAAGTGTTAGCAGAAATAGTCAAACCATTAATCTTATCCAAGAAATCACCAGTGTCTTTAATATAGGATCTTGCTGAACAAGCAAATCTACACAACACCTTATCCAAAAAGATGGCTACCTTATTAAACATAGACCCTCTACCTGACACTATGGGGCAATCGGGAGGATTCATCAAATCCTTATGTATTTTAGGTAGTGTGTATAAAATAGGTCTGACTGGTGCATCTACAATCAAAAATTCAGCCAACTTCTGATCAATGGGCCCATCATTAAGAGACTCATTGACCAAGAGTCTAAGTTCCCTTTGATAGACATTAGTAGGGTCCTCTGTTAATTTACGATAGACCTCATCATCAGATAACTCTCTTAACACCTCAGCTTTATATTGAACTGTGTCCATAATAACCACGGCTCCGCCTTTGTCGGCTGGTTTAATCATTATAGCCGGGTTATTGGACAAGTCAAGTAAAGCCTTTTTCTCTTTAGGGGATAAATTACTTCTCTCTCGATATTTGAAATCTTTCTTAAGTTTATCAATATCTTTCTTAACCAGTTGAATATATGACTCAACAAAATGGTTCTTAACCGGTGGTTGAAAAGTGCTCCTGTTATATAAACCTAGAGCCTGTAATGTAGATCCCGCCCCTTGGGTGTTGCTCAAATCATTGTTAACATTTTTATCTGAAAAATATACAGCCAATCGAAGTCGCCTAAAAAAAGAGAACATATCAACTTCAAGATCAAACCAATCAGGTAAATTTGTCAGGCAGAATGATAATCCCCTTTCCAATACATTATATTCCAAATCTGATAATGCAATTGAGGATATATTTACCACTAAGGATTGACAATCTGATTGTCTCTCTATTTGTCCTCTGAATTCTTGGATCTCGTGGTGATGTTGCGTGTCTGTCTCTGTTCCTGTGGAGTTCTCTTCGTCAAGGTGTTTCCTATATTTCCGGTGCTTCCTACCGCCCCTGCGGTTCCTTTTCTTGCGCTGTCCTTGGCAACCTGTTCTTTTGCTAAAAAAAGGGAGGAAGTAGAAGCACTAGTACAAGAATCATCTGTAGACTCTGACTCCTCTGTGTTGAAACCAAACTGGTGGTTTCTATCTGGAACTCTCTTTCTCTTTCGGGTCTGTCCATTCCGATTTCCAACATGTTTACCCGGTTGATTACCAGCAAGCCATGAGAAAATACGTCCAACTCTATAATCTTCCAAATCACGGAACCATTTGGTTCTTTTAGTACTTTCCAAATCCTTACGGAATTTCAAGAGATTGTCTTCCAAAAGGGTCTTGAAGGAGCTATACTCCTGTGCTGTCAGCAGTGTGGTTAATTGTTGTTCCAAGTCCTTAATATTCTTAGGAGTCTCCATTTCCTTATGCAGAAATTCAATATTTAGGAGCATGAGATCAAAACAATATTTGTTCGTGATAGATTCGAACCTGGTACAGAACTGTACATTATCCGACATCAGGGTAGGCCGCAAGTGTGGTCTCAGTCCACGTGGTACCCTCCGTACCTTATAATACTCAGCCAACGTTGTAGCATGTAATTCAAGGGAGATACATCTTCTCCTCTCACCCTCATAACGTTTTTTCAACATATCACCAGTGGGTTTGCTTAAAAAAGAGCAATCAGTCAATGTGCCCGAAATAATCCGTCTAGCATCTTCATCAGTATAAGAGAACATAGTGGCAACATCCAGTTCACCCACATCTGGATAATTCAATTCAGTCATAATGGTCCGGTGCATGCCAGCCCAGGTCACAAGTTAGTTCCACACAAAAAAGAAAAGCTGACAGCACGCAGACATCAAGATGCACGTTCAGGCGCCATCTGACCCAGGAGATGGACAAGTACATACCATGTGAAAAAGGAGAACAGCATCAAATCCGGGTGAAGAAGTAATAATTCTTTATTTTGCCAGATGCAACGTTTCAACCAATAAAGGTCTTTTTCAAGCATACAATATTGTCATAATGGCAGTCTTAAATAGGAAGTGGATTCCAGATCCACCAATCACTATCCAGAGGCTGTCCCATATAAATAACATCGCAGGTACATAAAACAAATGTTTACATTACATAATCTTATATAAACAAGTTCAATGTAATCACACAATGAACACGATGTTATGTAAACATTTGTTTTATTTATGTACTTGTCCATCTCCTGGGTCAGATGGCGCCTGAACATGCATCTTGGTGTCTGCGTGCTGTCAGCTTTTCTTTTTCGTGTGGAACTAACTTGTGACCTGGGCTGGCGTGCACCGGACCATTATGACTGAATTGAATTATCCAGATGTGGGTGAACTGGATGTTGCCGCTATGTTCTCTTATACTGATGAAGATGCTAGACTGATTATTTCGGGCACATTGACTGATTCCTCTTTTTTAAGCAAACCCACTGGTGATATGTTGAAAAAACGTTATGAGGGTGAGAGGAGAAGATGTATCTCCCTTGAATTACATGCTACAACGTTGGCTGAGTATTATAAGGTACGGAGGGTACCACGTGGACTGAGACCACACTTGCGGCCTACCCTGATGTCGGATAATGTACAGTTTTGTACCAGGTTCGAATCTATCACGAACAAATATTGTTTTGATCTCATGCTCCTAAATATTGAATTTCTGCATAAGGAGATGGAGACAATTGATAAGAATATTAAGGACTTGGAACAACAATTAACCACACTGCTGACAGCACAGGAGTATAGCTCCTTTAAGACCCTTTTGGAAGACAATCTCTTGAAATTCCGTAAGAATTTGGAAAGTACTAAAAGAACCAAATGGTTCCGTGATTTGGAAGATTATAGAGTTGGACGTATCTTCTCACGGCATGCTGGTAATCAACCGGGTAATAATGTTAGAAATCGGAATGGACAGACCCGAAGGAGAAAGAGAGTTCCAGATAGAAACCACCAGTTTGGTTTCAACACAGTGGAGTCAGAGTCTACAGATGATTCTTGCACTAGTGCTTCTACTTCCTCCCTTTTTTTAGCAAAAGAACAGGTTGCCAAGGACAGCGCAAGAAAAGGAACCGCAGGGGCGGGAGGAAGCACCGGAAATATAGGAAACACCTTGACGAAGAGAACTCCACAGGAACAGAGACAGACACGCAACATCACCACGAGATCCAAGAATTCGGAGGACAAATAGAGAGACAATCAGATGGTCAATCCTTAGTGGTAAATATATCCTCAGTTGCATTATCAGATTTGGAATATAATGTATTGGAAAGGGGATTATCATTCTGCCCAACAAATTTACCTGATTGGTTTGATCTTGAAGTTGATATGTTCTCTTTTTTTAGGCGACTTCGATTGGCTGTATATTTTTCAGATAAAAATGTTAACAATGATTTGACTAACACCCAATGGGCGGGATTTACATTACAGGCGCTAGGTTTATAAAACAGGAGCACTTTTCAACCACCGGTTAAGAACCATTTTGTTGAGTCATATATTCAACTGGTTGAGAAAGATATTGATAAACTTAAGAAAGATTTCAAATATCGAGAGAGAAGTAATTTATCCCCTAAAGAGAAAAAGGCTTTACTTGACTTGTCCAATAACCCGGCTATAACGATTAAACCAGCCGACAAAGGCGGAGCCGTGGTTATTATGGACACAGTTCAATATAAAGCTGAGGTGTTAATACAGTTATCTGATGAGGTCTATTGTAAATTAACAGAGGAACCTACTAATGTCTATCAAAGGGAACTTAGATTCTTGGTCAATGAGTCTCTTAATGATGGGCTCATTGATCAGAAGTTGGCTGAATTTTTGATTGTAAATGCACCAGTCAGACCTATTTTATACACACTACCTAAAATACATAAGGATTTGATGAATCCTCCCGGTCGCCCATAGTGTCAGGTAGAGGGTCTATGTTTAATAAGGTAGCCATCTTTTTGGATAAGGTGTTGTGTAGATTTGCTTGTTCAGCAAGATCCTATATTAAAGACACTGGTGATTTCTTGGATAAGATTAATGGTTTGACTATTTCTGCTAACACTTGGTTGGTATCTCTTGACGTGGTATCATTGTATACGTCTATTGAACATTCGAAGGGTCTTGATGCCATCAATGTGGTGCTGTCGGGCTCGGACGTGGGGCCTGACTGTGCACGACTTGTCCTCACACTGTTGGAGTTCATCCTCAGGAGAAATTTTTTTCTCTATGGGGATGATTACTACCTTCAGTTGAGGGGCACTGCCATGGGGTCCAATGTGGCCCCCACTTATGCTAACATCTATATGGCGGTGCTCGAGGACAAGTTTGTTTACAGTTCCATGTTTTGGCCTCATGTCCGGGCCTGGTGGCGCTACATCGACGACATCTTTATAGTGTGGGATGGTGATGTCTGTGAGCTCAATAGATTTCATGCTGGGCTCAATGACATCTATCCAGAGTTGAAATTTACGCTTTCACATTCATTAGAGCGCATACAATTTTTGGACACTATGGTATACAAGGAAGGGACTGTACTTAAAACCGATTTATTTGTTAAGCGAACTGATAAGAATAGTATGCTCCATTATGACAGCCATCATCCAAGGAGAATGGTGGAGTCGTTACCATGGAGCCAGATGGTCAGGGTACGGAGGATTGTGTCTGACGATAGTCTGCTATCTCCCAGATTGGATGAGATGTGTCATAAGTTTGTAAATAGGGGTTATCCTATTGGGGAAGTAACCCCTTATGTGAATAAAGCAAAGGTTTTATCATGCCAAGATATGCGCCACAGGAAATGGAAGGAAAAGGGTAAGCGTATTCCCTTTGTCTCTACTTTCTCCACTGCAAGTGGTAGGATAGGTAATTTATTGAGGAGACACTGGCATCTTCTACGTCAAGGTTTGCCGAATGTTACTGAATTTTCGCTGCCCCCTATTTTTTCGTACAGACGTGGCCTGTTGTGAATGTGTTAGAAATGAATTCTGAGCAGAAGCTCCCTCTGGTGGTTACAAACAGTACTGAACCATTCAATGAGGATTGGCAATCAGGAGTTACAGACTGATATAATATAAGGGAGGTTCCCTCCTATCATGGTTGCCGGTGATCAATTGTTCTTGTCTCAACTGTGGTTCCTGGTTCACTTGGAAGCTTGCTGAGTCTTGCCTCTTCTCCTGCTCTCAGATAAGATATTTTCTGTTTTTATTTTTGTGCTTGCTTTTTGCATTGTTCCCTGCACTTCTGTGGAGGTCAGCCAGGTCCCCTCTGGGGGCTTGTGCTCCTCTCAGTTTATCTGAGCCACTGTTGTTTGTTCATTTGCCTTTTCCGTTTTTTTCAGTGGCTGCGGCTTAGTTTTGTTACACCAGAGAACTAATTTAGGTGGTAGAGGTCGTGTGATCTCAGGTGTTTTTGCAATTAGTAGAGTTGGTATTTTTTAGGGTTTTTTGGATTGCAGTAAGTGTCCTTCCTATCCTTTTTCTTTCTAGACAGATTGGGCCCCAATGTTTGCTCTTACTATTTTCTGTCTGTGTCTGTATTTCCTCTTGTCTAACCGCCATTACATGTTTGGGGACTTCCTATGTTCTTTGGGGATCTGCTCCGGGGCAGATAGCTTTCCTCTTTCTATCTTTAGGTGTAGTTAACCTCTCAGGCTGTGACGAGGCGTCTAGGACCAACGTAGGAACGCTCCACGGCTGCCTTTAGTTGTGGTGGTTAGTCAGGGTACTGCAATCCAGTAGATTCCAACCTCTCTGGTGTATTGCCGTTTTTGCCTGCTCTCCTCAGCTACCAAATCATAACAGTGGCCGTAATCTTAGAGATAGACTTGCCAAGTCAGATGTCGGATCCAATAAACTTTCTATACAGACCACATTACATCCTCCTAGGATGGGTAATTTCCCATGTTTGGGATGTGCTTCTTGTAACAATATGATTAGGGGAGATTTTTTCTATCACCCTCATACGGGCAAAAAGATTTGGCTTAAAGAGAGATACACTTGCACTTCTAGCTTTGTTGTATACATGATTTTGTGCCCTTGTGGACTGATATATTTTGGAGAGACGACGATGGAGGTCAGGGCACGCATTGCGAAGCACAAGAGTACCATTAGAACGTAGGCAGTTGAACTACCTGTTCCTAAACATTTTTGTGAGAACAATCATTTGGTTAGTCAACTTAGGTTCCGAGTGATTGACAGTGTCCCGATCCAGAGACGAGGTGGGGACAGGACTAGACTTCTTAAACAGAAAGAGTTAAAATGGATTTCCAAACTAGGTACATTGCAACCCAGAGGTTAAAAATATAGATTATAATTTACAGATATGTGTTTCCTGAGGAGTTTCTCCTTTTTGTTATCGGTCTCTGCATTTTATCAGTATATTTAGGTATTATTTTTAATTTTGTTTGTTTTTTCTTTTCCTCCCCCCCTTTTTTTAAGTTATTACTAAGTCTGATGAACGGAGGACGGAGGGGACTGGATGTCCTGAGTCTGTTGGGCTTTCTATCCCCTTTGCCCTTGGTTTATTTATATTTATGGTTATTTTTATTGGAGTTATTATTTTGATAAAGATGATTATGTATAGATAGTCATGTTAATTGGAGATATATATGGTATTATAACAATGTGGTGCTAATAGTGGGATGTATACTTCTATTTATGTTTTGTATACTCTGACGAAGTCTTTTATGTATTATAACATGCATCCTGCTTTAAGATATAACGATGTGATCTGTTTCTATTTACTCTTAATATGGGGTAGGTTCTGAGGTAGCGCGGGGATTATGTCGCCATGGATGTGGCGATATTCCTTCAGTGGTCGTCAGGATGACGTACTGCCTCTTTGATGCGCACCCAGTCTTCCTGTTTAGAGTGTTGCTATGCAACCTGATAGCGAGCCACCTGTAGACGTCACTGTACCGCCCCTTGGTTGTATAGGCTGATAGGCTGATCTCTGTGCATGACGCTGCCGTGAGGTGGGTCATATGACTCATCACGTGGTCACGCTGATACAGTGATCAAGCCTGTTAGCGCCTTTGGAGTGTTGCTTTACGGCTATGACGCTCTCACTATGGGTTGGTTCCATGTTTTATTAGAGATTAATAACGCACCTGATTGGGGATTGAGAAGTTATGGTATGTAAATTTCTCCCTTTCTTTTGGCTGTGACGTCGATGAGTAATCCTATTGACTAATATGTATACACCCTTTTTGGCGCCGGGAACTAGGAACGCATCCATTGGTCTCCGAAGTCTGTTTACATCCATATGCCTCATGATTGGGCCTGCTATTTCTATGACTACTCCGATGCCTTTTTTTGATTGGTGATGGTTTGTGATTTTATTATATAACTTGAAAATTGATATTGTGTTCATTGTGTGATTACATTGAACTTGTTTATATAAGATTATGTAATGTAAACATTTGTTTTATGTACCTGCGATGTTATTTATATGGGACGGCCTCTGGATAGTGATTGGTGGATCTGGAATCCACTTCCTATTTAAGGCTGCCATTATGACAATATTGTATGCTTGAAAAAGACCTTTATTGGTTGAAACGTTGCATCTGGCAAAATAAAGAATTATTACTTCTTCACCCGGATTTGATGCTGTTCTCCTTTTTCACATGGTATGTACTTGTCCATCTCCTGGGTCAGATGGCGCCTGAACATGCATCTTGATGTCTGCGTGCTGTCAGCTTTTCTTTTTTGTGTGGAACAAGTCAAAATGAGGCTCAGTATTGTGTGTGGCCTCCAAGTGCCTGTATGACCTCCCGACAATGCCTGTGCATGCTCTTGATGAGGCGGTGGATGGTCTCCTGAGGGATCTTTTCCCAGACCTGGACTAAAGCATCTGCCAACTCCTCGACAGTCTGTGGTGCAACATGACGGTGGTGTATGGAGCGAGACATGATGTCCCAGATGTGCTCAATCGGATTCAAGTCTGGGGAACGGGCGGGCCAGTCCATAGCTTCAATGCATTCATCTTGCAAGAACTGCTGACACACTCCAGCCATGAGGTTTGGCATTGTCCTGCATTAGGAGGAACCTAGGGCCAACCGCACCAGCACATGGTCTCACAAGGGGTCTGAGGATCTCATCTCGGTACCTAATGGCAGTCAGGCTACCTCTGGCGAGCACATGGAGGGCTGTGCAGCCCTCCAAAGAAATGCACACCGACACCATTACTGACCCACTGCCAAACTGGTCATGCCGAAGGATGTTGCAGGCAGCAGATCACTCTCCACAATGTCTCCAGACTCTGTCACGTCTGTCACATATGCTCAGTGTGAACCTGCTTTCATCTGTGAAGGGCACAGGGTGCCAGTGGCGAATTTGCCAATCCTGGTGTTCCGTGGCAAATGCCAAGCGTCCTGCACGGTGTTGGGCTGTGAGCACAACCTCATCTGTGTACATTGGGCCCTCAAACCATCCTCATGGAGTCTGTTTCTAACCTTTTTGTGCAGACACATGCACATTTGTGGCCTGCTGAAGGTCATTTTGTAGGGCTCTGGCAGTGCTGCTCCTGTTCCTCCTTGCACAAGGGCGGAGGTAGCGGTCCTGCTGCTGGGTTGTTGCCCTCCTACGGCCCCCTCCATGTCTCCTGGTGTACTGGCCTGTCTCTTGGTAGCGCCTCCAGCCTCTGGACACTACGCTGACTTAGATGCTTTTTTTTGCCATAATACAAATTCTAACAGTCTATTCAGTAGGACTATCAGCTGTGTATCCACTAGACTTCTGCACAACACAACTGATGGTCCCAACCCCATTTATAAGGCCAGAAATCCCACTAATTAAACTTGACAGGGCACACCTGTGAAGTGAAAACCATATCCGGTGACTACCTCTTGAAGCTCATCAAGAGAATGCCAAGAGTGTGCAAAGCAGTCATCAAAGCAAAAGGTGGCTACTTTGAAGAACCTAGAATATAAGACATATTTTCAGTTGTTACACACTTTTTTACTAGCAGGAATGCGGGATGCAGTGACGAGCAGGAGGCAGAGCAAGAGTTAATGGGTATTTTATGCAGAGGATAAATTGTCAATCAATTCTCCACTCAGGGAGTTCCAGATTCTCATTAATGCAGATACAGGGGAATAAACATTGAATAAGCAAACAGATAACAATCAGTAAAAGAATAGATCAACATATCAGTCTCTGGCTCCCGGACGGAGGTGGTTGGAAAATCCCACGATGTCGACGCAGGTGACACGAGAAGTCTCTGAAACGATCCTGGATGAAGTTGAAGCAATGTCTCTGTAATGAAACGGCAGTACCTGGCTTTTCCAGATGTGATCTCCTTGTCCTGGTACACGGTGTTGCACAGGAAGTGAAAGATGGTAGAACAAATGCAGCACAAAGTTTCGGACAGGAAACCGCAGAGGGGCCTCCAAACTCAGTGTGTAGCATGAGGTCAGAATGGTAACGATTGTCGGTTACTAAGCAGGGTGTTGACCGGACAGAGTCCTCAGGTATGGAAATCTGCAATATGCTCAGCACTTTTGGTAAGCAGGCTGTGCACACAGGAGAGGGTAGGCTGCAGAGTAGGTCTGCTGATTGGTTCAGGGCAGTAGAGACGGAGTCAACCTTCTCCTTACATGTTCTCTGTCTTCCCGCCAGAAGCCCTTCTTTCGTGCTCTCAGCCCTTTTTATATCCACCCGCCCCCTGCAGTCAGGTGCAAAGGTCTCCTCTGGTCAGAAAATCCTACCCCCCACAACAATGGTGACAGCCCGATGGTTCCAGCGCAGACACAGAAGAAGCTGCCAGGTCCATTTCTCTACATTCCCCCAATCCTCTCGTTCGCCATTCCACGGGCGAGAATTCTCGAGAACTGCGTGGGCATTTCCTTCTCTTCTGCATTCTCCATTGCCAGATAAATTGATCTTGCTCATAACGATAGGGGGGTTTGCCAGCTGTAGTACGTTCGGAGCACTGTAAATTGGAAACATCTTCCTGGGGGGGCCCTGAGCCCTTGTTCTTTACCTTCCTCATCATCTTCTTTTTTTTTCTTTTATGACAGGAACAGACTCGACGGTCTCTGCTATCTCTTCCACCTGTACTTGATCTTTAGACAAGCAGGGCTGAAGCAAGTTTCGGTGAACCACTCAAGTAGCGGAATTTCTGTCTCCCTTCAGTCCGTATTTCTGCAAGCGACTCAACACTTGTTCCAGACATTGTAAGTGTTCCTCAAATGAAGCAGCGTAAACTATGATATCATCCAAATAGATCAGCGTAGCTTCAAAGTTCAGATCACCCAGACATCTTTCCATGAGACGTTGAAAAATTCCAGGGGCATTAGCCAAACCGAAAGGCGTTCGGTTGAATTCGAATAGGCCCATGGGCACAATAAAAACAGTTTTTGCATGATCCTGTTTGGACATCGGTACCTGCCAATAGCCGCTGGCTAGATCCAACGTTGAAAAGAATTGGGCCTTTCCGTGCAGACAGAGACTCTTCAATCCTGGGTGGTGGATAGGAATCCTTCACGGTACAGGCATTAAGTTTCCGATAATCCACACAAAAACGCAAATTTCCATCTTTCTTTCATATCAACACTATTGGGGCAGCACAAGTGCTCTGGCTTTCTCTGATGACACCTTTCTGCAGCATCTGTCCCAGCATACTTATCACCTCCTGATATAATTGTGGTGGAATTTTTTGATATCTTTCTCTTATAGGTGTGGTATATTCCGTGGGTATCTCGTGAGTGATAGCCGTGGTACAGCCAAAGTCATCCTCATGATGTGCAAACCATCCCTATATCTTCCTAATAGAGCTTCCACCTGCTGCATTCGTTCCTGAGCGAGCTACAAAAACTCCCGGTGGTAGTTTCCCCAAACAGCAAGGCTCAATCTGAATCTCCACTCCCTCCAGGGGTGTAGGAGCATGGACAGGCAGACTCAACACCGTTTGTCCTGGGGGCAGCTCAAGTTTGTTAGAGAAGGGCAATATCACTTTTCCCAATGCTTCTCCATCCTGGTAGGACACCTGTGTTTGAGCTACATGGGCCAACTGTTGAAATATTCTTCTCTGAGGAGTGTGGGAACTCCACTGCTTTAAGGACTCATTGGAGGGTTTGTTGATTAGAAGATTTCCAAAATCTTTTAAGACATTCATACCCAGAGTAACTGTATGTCCATAGGACCTACACCCATGCCATCTTTTCTAACAATCGCAGTATGTAACTATTGAGCTCATATACTGCATCACAGTCTCCCCTTCCCTCTGCATACGGCTAAAGAGATGAGTCATCAGTTCCTCTACATCAGTGGGGTCTCCATGAGTCTCCTCCAAAATCAGCAACACCTTGTTAAAACTGTTCAGCTCCCTGGGAGCTCGTAGCATAACTGAGTCCCTAGCTTCTCCATCTAGGGCCATAATAGCCACCTCAGCTTCCAAGGCAGGGGTCATGGGGTGCATTCTCATCATGCCCCGCATCCGCTCAGTCCAGCTCCATAACATTGTGTTGTTACCCATAAATTTTGGCAAATTATTCAACATTGCCCTATTGCTGGACCTTGGGCTTCCCCCAACTGCTTTATCTGCCGCCTCCGTGCTGTTACACTGCATTCTGCCGACTACGCCAAATGTAAGATTACTTGCAGGAACGCGGGATGCAGTGGCGAGCAGGAGGCAGAACAAGAGTTAATGGATATTTTATGCAGAGGATAAATTGTCAATTATTAATATTATTATTATTTATTTCTATAGCACCATAAATTCCATGATGCTGTACATGAGAAGGTGATTACATCAAAATACAAATATCACTTACAGTAAACAAAACTAACAATGACAGACTGGTACAGAGGGAAGAGGACCCTGCCCTTGCGGGCTTACATTCTACAGGATTATGGGGAAGAAGACAGAAGGTCGGGGTTTGCAGTAGCGCCAATGGTGTTGAGGTGGCTGCGTAGTCATTGCAGGCTGTAAGCTTTCCTGAAGAGGTGGGTTTTCAGGTTCCGTCTGAAGGATCCAAATGTGGTGGATAACTGGACGTGTTGGGGCACAGAATTCAAGAGGATGGGGATATTTGGGGGAAGTCTTGGAGGCGATTGGGTGAGGAACGAATAAGCGTGGAGGAGAGAAGGAGGTCTTGGCAGGACCAGAGATAACATGAGGGAAAATATTGAGAGATTAGTTTGGAAATATACAGAGGAGAAAGGTTATGAATGGCTTTGTAGGTCAGTGTTAATAGTTTAAACTGGATACGCTGGGAAATAGGGAGCCACTGAAGGGATTTGCAAAGAGGGGAAGCAGGAGTGTAGCGAAGAGAGAGATTAATTAGCAGAGTTAAGGATAGACTGGGGGGTGCAAGAGTGTTAGAAGGTAGGCCACAGAGGAGGATGTTGCAGTAGTCGAGGCAGGTGATGATTAGGGCATGCACAAGCATTTTGGTAGAGTGAGGGCTGAGGAAAGGATGGACTCTGGAAATATCTTTGAGATGGAGGCGACAGGAGGTGGAAAGAGCTTGGATGTGCGGTTTGAAGGACAGGGCAAAGTCAAGGGTTACTACGAGGCAGCGGATTACCGGCACAGGGGAAAGTGTGAGTTCATTTATTGTGATAGACAGATCAGGTAGGGAAGGTATGCGAGATGGAGGAAAGATAATTAGTTCAGATTTGTCCACATTGAGTTTGAGGAAGCGAGGGGAGAAGAAAGAAGATATGGCTCATAGACACTCTGGGATTCTGGAGAGGAGAGAGGTGACGTCTGGGCCAGAGAGGTAGATCTGAATGTCATCAGCATATAGATGGTACTGGAAGCCATAAGACTTTATGAGTTGTCTCAGGCCAAGGGTATAGATTGAGAAGAGAAGGGGTCCTAGGACAGAGCCTTGAGAGACACCAACAGAGAAGGGGTGAAGTGAGTAGCTAGTGTGGGAGTAGGAAACGCTAAATGTGCGGTTGGCAAGATATGAGGAGATCCAGGATAGGACAAAGTCTTTGACACCAAAGGATGAGAGGATCTGTAGTAGGAGGCAGTGGTCAGCTGTGTCGAAGGCAGATGACAGGTCTAGAAGGAGGAGTATAGAGAATTGTCTGTTAGCTTTGGCTGTAAGTCGTCCGTAATTTTGGTCAGGGCAGTCTCAGTGGAATGGTGGGGATGGAAGTCAGATCGTAGGTTGTCGAGGAGCAAGGTAAATGCAAAGTGAGAGGAAAGTTCAGCATGGACATGCTGCTCAAGGAGTTTGGAAGCAATTGGGAGCAAAACTATGGGGTGATAGCTGGACAGTGCTCGGGTCAAGAGATGGCTTTTTGAGGATAGATGCAATTGTGGCATGTTTGAAAGCAGAGGGGAAGATACCAGAAGTTAGTAATAGGTTGATGAGATGGGTGGAGAATTGGTCAATAAAGGCAGTGGTCGGGCAGAGTGGACTTCAAAGAGGGGAGGATTAGGGAGGGAAGAGGTGGGATTGGGTTAAAGGTGCAGTTAGAAGAAAGAAGAATTCCCACTCCTCCACCATGTCTGTTGCCAGGGCCAGGAGTGTGGGTGAAATGGAGGCCGCCGTAATACAGCGCAGCAGGGGAGGCAGTGTCGGAGGGTGTCAGCCATGTTTCTGTGAGGCCCAGGAAGGAAAGATTATAAAAGGTAAAGAGGTCATGAATCATGTGGAGTTTATTACAGGTGGAGCGGGCATTCCAGAATGATCCAGAGAGAGGGATCAGGGTGGTGGGCGTCAAGGGCACCGATTTGAGGTGGGCAAGATTTCGGGTGTGTGTATTGGGTTGGGAGCGATAGGAGGGGGTAATAATGGGAGGTATGAGCTGTGGGGGTCCAGGATTGGGAGATATGTCGCCAGCACTGAGAAGCAGAGAGAGGGAGATCAGGTGGGAGAAGGAGAGTGGGGGCTTGTTTTGTGCTTTATTAGTAGAGATCTGAATTTAAGAAGCAGGTCAGCGGAGGAGGTCAGGTGGGGAGGCAAGAGGGAAGGAGAGATTATTACTTGGTTAGAGGGTGCTGGGGTTTGCGCATAGCAAAGGAGAGTGAGAAGTAATGGAGCCAAAAATGTTAGAGCATATGTCAGCATGATGAGAGTAAGAATGGAGGAAAGAGGAAGAAATGTATTACATTTAATAACAGATTTTAGGCGTACCTTCTGTTCACTTCTGGATCATGTCTGGCATATTACTGCTTGAATCCTTTTAGAGACATCCTTATAGATACAGACCACAGTCAAAACAGACCTGACAGTCTGAATTTAAACAAGCTAAGAGGACATGAAATAGGCCAGGTGTGATCAGGAGGGAGGGGCAGCAGGAAGACTGATCACAGACACAGGAGGAGATTAGTTAGAAGTCAGAAGGGAAAATGCAGGAGGAAATAGTCACATCCAAATGGACAGATAAAGGGAACTGTGTGGTAGCATCAAGGAATTAAGGTGAGAAAACATGCAGGGAAAAAAAACAGTGATAGCAGCCAGTAGACATACCAGGAATAGCAGATAGATACAGGAGAGTGGGATCAGGAAAAATGGGTGATGGTGATGGGATTGCAGTCAGTAGAAATATCAGGAATAGCAGACAGATACAGGGTGAGTGGGATCAGGAAAGATGGGTGATGTTGATGGGATTGCAGCCAGTAGACATACCAGGAATAGCAGACAAATACAGGGTAGTGGGATCAGGAAAGATGGTGATGGTGATGGGATTGCAGGCAGTAGACAGCCCCTCTGCCTTTGGATCGGAGACCCCGAGGCATGCCGCGGGGTCCCGATCGCTGCCATGGAGACCCAATGTCATCATGATGACTTCGAGGTTTCCAGAGCCGAGACACTTCCTGTCATGTGCAGTGCGTGTCAGGAAGTCTTCAGGTCAGTGTGCACCAAGTGCAGTGCTGACAGCTTCTGCATGCTATAGAAGCGATCAGCCTGCACAAAATGATTGTCTTACAGTGGGACAAAGTGCAAAAATAATAATAAAAAAAATCAATATTTATGATATCAATAAATAAATATTTGAATAACTCTAGAACCATACCTGGCACCTCGCAGGCCTGCTAGATTGATTGTTTTCTATTTTCTGCAAGATTACTTTAGTTAGAATTCTGAAACTCTAGGTATTCCTCAGGTATATAGTTGTTAGTAATTTCCAGTTGGTCATATATTTTTATGTTACAGGCATTCGGTATAACAATTCTTTTTTGGGAATTCCCCATATTCACATACCTGGGGCCTTTTAGGCCTGTACTAGTTTTACATGTGATCCTCAGTTTTTTTGTCTTTACTGTTGCTGGGGAAGACTTTGTCTTTATGACTCAGTCTTTATGACTGCTGTTGCTGTGAAGGGTGTGGATTCTGCCTGACTACATGCTCATGTGATCTTGGGAAGGAGGCTCCCTCACAAAGTCATGCGTCTCCGACATCATAACAGGTCCTGAACACGGGGCCAGGAAGACAGACAACATCCTTTTCATTGTGTGCTACTTGCTGAAAAGACTTTGGAGGAAGGAGTCAGCTTTTTGTTTCTGGAAAAAGAAACTTTCTGAGATACAAAAATGCAGAGGCTTCTACTGCACCTAAAAGAAAGTGGTAACCTGCTGAAGGTGACAGGAGGGGGGCTGCACTTTACCTTTAGCACACACACTAACAAAGAGTGTACAACCCTGATTGTAATCATTTTTTTTTTCATTTTAGTTTACTGACATCTAAGGTTACAATGGCAAAGTCTACATCCAAGGGTTTGACTGACCAAGAATTCGAAGCAATCATTTTTGATAGTGATGAAGACAGTGAACTCTCTTTGTCTGATGCCACTGGCCCACCAGCTAATGTCTCTACGTCATCGTCCAGTGATTCTTCAGATGATAAAGAAGTAGTGGATCCAGCAGAATGTATAAATAGAACATGCAAAACTAATGTTTTTTGAAACAGTACTGCTGGGGTTCTTGAACGCACCCCATCACATGATATTGTAAGAGTTGCTCAAGGAACTGTAGGAATTCCACAATTCTTGTCCAAAATGCCAAGGCAAACTATGGAAGCTGTGATCCGATGTGGTATACATTTTCAGGAACATCCAGAGCCAAGAGAAAAAAAAAGAAAGTGTTGTTATATTTGTCCAGCAAAGAAGAAAAGGAAATCAGAGCGTATCTGTACTACTTGTGGACAAAATGTCTGCAAGGAACATTCTTCGGAACAGATAACATGTGAAAATTGTTGGGGTCATCAGTAAAGTTGAAAAGGAAAGTTTGAAAAGAAATATTCCTGCACCATGTTTACTACAACTTTTATATGAAAAACGTTCAGACAAAAAAATCGTTATTATAAAGAATTATATAGAATGCATTATTGGGCATTGTAAGCCCGTTGTACTTACTTTTTTGGTGTTTTTTGCACATAATTATAATGTTTTGAAATATTCACATCTTAGGCTGCGTTCCCACTGGCGCTGGGGTCCACCAGGAGGGGATCCGTAATGGATCTGACCTCCTGGTAACTCCAGTTAAGGCTGCCGGAATGCCGGGATTCCGCCAGCCTTAGTTGGGTTCACCAGGAGGTCAGATCCATTACGGATCCCCTCCTGGCGGACCTGAGCACTAGTGGGAATGCATCCTTACGTTACAATTTTCAAATAAACTTTGAAAAGTATTTTTATTTGAGTTATTCCATGTTATTTGCACACAGGACTAAAAGGCCCCAGATGTGTGGAAAGTGTAGATTTCTATGGTTATGCGTTCTAAAAATCTAAACGACACGCGATCAAAAAGACAGATATAAGTAAACGTTGTACCGCTGAAAACGTCATCTTTTCCCCGCAAAAAACAGCTGCCATACAGCGTCATCAGTGAAAAAATAAAAAAAGTTATAGCTGTCAGAATAAAGTGATGCAAAAACAATTATTTTTTCTATAAAATAATTATTATTATATAAAAGCACCAAAACATAAAAAATGAGGAATCACTGTAATCATACTAACCTGAACAATAAAACTGCCCTATCAATTTTACCACATGCAGAACGGTGTAAACGCCCCCCCAAAAGAAATTCATGAATAGCTGGTTTTTGCTCTTTCTTTCTCTCAAAAATCTGAATAGAAAGTGATCAAAAAATGTCATGTGCCCGAAGATGGCAGCAATAAAAACGTCAACTCTACCCGCAAAAAACAAGACCTCACATGACTCTGTGGGCCAAAATATGGAAAAATTATAACTCTCAAAATGTGGTTATGCAAAAACTATTTTTTTGCAATAAAAAAGGTCTTTTAGTGTGTGACAGCTGCCAAACATAAAAAAACCCGCTATAAAGGGGTTTTTATCACTGTGATCAAAATAAAAAAAATTGTAAATCAAACCCTCCTTTATCACCCTTAGTTAGGGAAAAATAATAATATAAAAAAATGTATTTTTTCCATTTTCCCATTAGGGTTGGAGTTGGGCTAAAGTGAGTTGGGCTAAAGTTAGGGCTAGGGTTGGGGCTAAAGCTAGGGTTGGGGCTAAAGTTAGGGTTAGAGTTGGGGCTAGAGTTGGGGTTAGGGTTTGGTTTGGATTACGGTTAAGGTTGGGATTAGGGTTAGGGTTGTGATTAGGGTTACCCCCACAGAGGTTTACCCCCACATATGGGGTATCAGCATACTCAGGACAAATTGCACAACAACTTTTGAGGTCCAATTTCTCCTGTTACCCTCGGTAAAATAAAAATTTGTAGTCAAAAAAATGATTTTTTATTTTTACCGCTCTACATTATAATCTTCTGTTAAGCACTTGGGGGTTCAAAGTGCTCACCAAACATCTAGATAAGTTTCTTAGGTGGTCTACTTTCCAAAATGGTGACACTTGTGGGGAGTTTCCACTGTTTAGGCACATCAGGGGCTCTCCAAACGCAACATGACGTCCGATCTCAATTCCAGCCAATTCTGCATTGAAAAATCAAATGGCGCTCCTTCGTTTCCGAGCTCTGCCATGTGAGTTTACCTGCATGTATGGGGTATCAGCGTACTCAGAACAAATTGTACGACAACTTTTTGGGTCCAAATTCTCCTGTTACCCTTGGTAAAATAAAACAAATTGAATCTGAAGTAATTTTTTTGTGAAAAAAAGTTAAATGTTCATTTTTTTTTAAACGTTCCAAAAATTCCTGTAAAGCACCTGAAGGGTTAATAAACTTCTTGAATGTGGTCTTGAGCACTTTCAGGGCTGCAGGTTTTAGAATGGTGTCACTGTTGGGTATTTTCAATCATATAGACCCCTCAAAGTGACTTCAAATGTGATGTGGTCCCTAAAAAAAAGTGGTGTTGTGAAAATGAGAAATCTCTGTTTAAATTTTAACCCTTATAACTTCCTAACAAAAAAAATGTTGGTTCCAAAATTGTGCTGATGTAAATTAAACATGTAGAAAATGTTACTTATTAAGTATTTTATGTGACATATCTCTGTGATTTAAGGGCATGAAAACTCAAAGTTGGAAAATTGCAAAATTTTAAAATTTTTTTTACAAATTTCCATTTTTTTTTACAAATAAATGCAACTCATATCAAAAAAATGTTATCACTTTCATGAAGTACAAAGTGTCATGAGAAAATATTGTCAGAATCACCGGGATCCATGGAAGCATTCCAGAGTTATTACCTCATAAAGGGACAGTGGTCAGAATTGTAAAAATTGCCCCGGTCATTAACATGCAAACCACCCTTGGGGTAAAGGGGTTAAATACATGTTATTACTTCTGGTAAAAAAATACAAGGAGGGCAGATAATATCTCTCTATCCTAAATATTATAATAAAATAAAATCCTTAAACCAAGACTTTTGTGTCAGAGGAAGTGTACTTCCTAACTTATGGGATGGGCCAACCTTTATTTCTTTACACACAAAAGAAAAGTCTCTACAATTCAGAAATTTAAGCACAACCATCTACTTCATAAAGCATGCGTGTTGTACAAAAAATATGTAGATTTTATTTGAATCTTCCTTGTTTTAACAGTCCAATTTTAAACCCATGTGTTCCACCTGATTACTGCTGCTTATTTTTACTGGTTTCCCCTAACCAGATAGATTGACGCCACTTGGACATTAATAAGGCTGTGATTGTGTTACATTGCTCAAAAGGGATTCAATACATTAGTATGAGTTGTAAGATTTTTATGCTCATATTTTCTGTACAATTATAGGCTTTGCAGTAAAGAGATTTGAGATTTTGCGAAGTTGGTAAATTTGAATTTCAAACAATCTCTAATATTAGCAAGAACATGGAAAGAAAAGTTTAATATTTATTTTGGAGAAAAATTGCATTTTTGAACCATTTCGAACAAAAAAGCAAGCAATAAATTACATGTTGCCTTAAATGTTGCTAAGAAAACTACAAAGCACCCTGCAAAAAGAATCAATCTCATGCTTTGTCTACATAAAAATAAAAAAAGCTATTGCTTTAGGAATTCATAGATGAAAACATGAAAAAGCACTAGATCCTCGGGGACCAAAACACTATTTTTGAAGCGGTAATAACAATTTTTATTCTGTTACATTTATACATGGCTTGTTTACAATTTATACTACTCAATTTCCCTTTGTTACATTCTTTTGACAGAGCAAGAATGATGCTTCTTATATTTTAATATTTTTTTAATTGTGGAAAGTCTCAGAAGAAATTAAAAATGAAGGGAGACAAACAGCTGTCTGGAAATGTAACAAGGTAAACATCAGAAAACATATTTCAACACTTTCTTGCATGCATTTTGAAGGGTCTTTGGGGCTTATGCACTGATCATAAATAAAAATAACCTCTATCAGCAAAAAGCTGTTCACTTATTAGCCTTTTCAGTAAAATTGACTCAAAGATGTTTACTATAATAAAATAGTACCCATCATTTAAACAAATGTTGCATAAATTAATAGTACAAGCAAATATAAGAATCGTGCTTCTTTTTTCACATCCTGTTCCAGCTGCCTCCTGAACTCATTGTTCACCTAAAATTATAACTAAAGTTGCTTTTTCAAGAAAAGCTGGATTAGTATCTCACTGAGAGATCAGATTACATATACTTAATTATATTTATGGATAGATTAGGTGGCTGGGATATACAGAGTGAGTGAGACAAAAAGATTAATCCTGATGATGCTTTCGAGTAACTGACTTCTGTCATCCCTGAGTTGTATGCAGAACTATACCCAGTCCTGCTGTTTAACCGTTTCACGACATGCATCGTACATATACGACGCAAGTTGTAGGTGGGTGTAGTGAGCCTGCCCCATACCCAGCAGGCAACGGCTGTGAATTACAGACAGGACCTCCCATTAACAATCGTGAGTGGAGCAGAGCCCCGAAGGGGGCTAATAAAATCACTAAAAAGTAAAAAAAAAGTCAAAAAATCTGAAAAAAATAAAATTAAAGTTCAAATCATCCACTTTCCCCCCAGTAAAAATAAAGATATTAAAAAAATGTAAAAAATACACATATTTGGTATCACCATGTTCAGAAAAGTCCAATCTATAAAAATATAGAAACAATTAACCCGATAGGTAAACATACGTAATTGGAAAAAAATCAAGAACATCAAAATAAAGGTTTTTTTGGCCTCCACAATGCCAATAAAAATGCTGTAACAAGTGATGAAAAAATTCCATCTATCCCAAAATGGTAATAATAAAAACGTCTCGTCTCACAAAAAAAAAGCTGTCATAGAGCTCCATCGGACCAACTAAAAAATGTTACGATTTTCGGAAAATGGCGACAATTTCAAACCTTTTTTATTGCAAACTTCAGATTTTTTTTCACCTCTAAAATAATTAAAAAACTGAACATGTTTGGTATTGCTGTAATCCTATTGATGAGGAGAATTATGTTGCATGGACATTTTTACCATAAAATGTACACTGTAAAAGCAATTTCCAAAAAACAATGTCAGAATTGTGCTTTTTCCACAATTTTATCGCACTTGGAACTTTTTTCCCCTTTTTCGAGTTCATTATGTGGTAAAATGAATGGTGTTATTCAAAAGTATAACTCGTCCCACAAAAAAAAAAGCCCTCATATGACTATGTGGAATGAAAAATAAAAGAGTTACGGCTCTGGGAAGAAGGGGTGGAAAAAAGAGAAACAAAAAATGAAAATGGGCTGCGGTGTGAATGGGTTAACCCCTTAACTACCAAGCCATTTTGTAGGTTAAAGACTAGGCCAATTTTTACAATTCTGACCACTGTCACTTTATGTGCTTATAACTCTGGAACGCTTCAACGGATCTTGGCGATTCTGAGACTGTTTTCTCGAGACATATTGTACTTCATGATAGTGGTAAAATTTAATCAATATAACTTGCATTTATTTATGAAAAAAAATGGAAATATGGCAAAAATTTTGAAAATTTTGCAATTTTCAAACTTTTAATTTTTATGCCATTAAATCAGAGCGATATGTCACAAAAAATAGTTAATAAATAACATTTCCTACATGTCTACTTTACATCAGCACAATTTTGGAACCAAAATTTTTTTTTCTTAGGAAGTTATAAGTGTTAAAAGTTGACCAGCAATTTCTCATTTTTCCAACAAAATTTACAAAACCATTTTTTTAGGGACCACCTCACATTTGAAGTGAATTTGAGGGGTCAATATGACAGAAAATACCCAAAAGTGACACCATTCTAAAAACTGCACCCCTCAAGGTGTTCAAAGCCACATTCAAGAAGTTTATTAACCCTTAGGTACTTCAAAACAATTGAAGCAATGTGGAAGGAAAAAATGAACATTTAACTTTTTTCCCAAAATTTTTCTTTCTACACAATTTTTTAAATTTTGTCAAGGGTATCAGTAGAAAATGAACCACAATATTTGTTGTGCAATTTCTCCTGAGTACACTGATACCCCATGTGTGGGGGAAAACCAATCTTTAGGCGCACGGCAGTGCTCAGAAGGGAAGGAGCACCATTTGAGATTTTGAATGTCAAATTGGCTGGAATCGAGAGCGGACACCATGTCGCATTTGGAGAGTCCTTGATGTACCTAAACAGTGGAAACCCCCATAAGTGACCCCATTTTGGAAACAAGACCCCCCAAGGAACTTATCTAGATCTGTGGTGAGCACTTTGAACCCCCAAGGGCTTCACAGAAGGTTATAACGTAGAGCCGTAAAATTTAAAAATCATATTTTTTCCACAAAAATGATCTTTTCACCCCAATTTATATTTTTCAAAGGATAAAAGGATCCCAAAAGTTATTGTGCAATTTGTCCTGAGTACGCTGATACCCCATATGTGGGGGTAAACCACTATTTGGGCGCATGGCAGAGCTCGGAAGGGAAGCAGCGCCATTTGACTTTTTTGGCTGGAATTGAGATTGGACGCCATGTCACATTTGGAGAGTCCCTGATGTGCCTAAACAGTGGAAACCCCCCATAAATGACCCCATTTTGGAAACTAGACCCCCCAATGAACTTATCTAAATGTGGTGTGAGAGCTTTGAACCCCCAAGGGCTTCACAGAAGGTTATAACGTAGAGCTGTAAAATTAAAAAATCATATCTTTTCCACAAAAATGATCTTTCCACCCCCAATTTTTATTTTCCAAAGGGTAACAGGACCCCAAAAGTTATTGTGCAATTTGTCCTGAGTACGCTGATACCCCATATGTGGGGTTAAACCACTATTTTGACGCATGGCAGAGCTCGGAAGGGAAGGAGCGCCTTTTTCAAATGCAGACTTTGATGGAATGGTCTGTGGGTGTCATGTCACGTTTGGAGAGCCCCTGATGTGCCTAAACAGTAGAAACCCCCCACAAGTGACTCCATTTTGGAAACTAGACCCCCCAAGGAACTTATCTAGATGTGTGGTGAGCACTTTGAACCCCCAAGTGCTTCACAGAAGTTTATAACGTAGAGCCATGAAAATAAAAAAATCATTTTTTTCCACAAAAATGACCTTTTTGCCCCCAAATTTTTATTTTTATAAGGGTAACAGGAGAAATAGGACCCCAAAAGTTGATGTGCATTTTGTCCTGAGTACGCTGATATCCCATATGTTGGGGGGAACCACTGATCGCCTTACTGCGATCTTTGGGAGGCAGAATGAACAAATCCACAAAAGGTGAAGTATTGGTTTTCTTTTTACGACGTTCCTCGTGCGGTATTAGTGATTAGGCGACTTTATTCCTCGGATCGGTGCGATTACAGCGATACCAGATTTATACCCTTTTTTCATGTTTAGCTTCTGTCACAATCTAAAAGACGCTTTTTTTGGAAGAATTTTTTGTAAGAAATTTTTGCATCGCCGTATTTTGAGAGCTTTAATTTTTCCATATTTCGTCCGACAGAGTTATCTGTGGGCTTATTTTTTGCAGGACGAGCTGACGTTTTTATTGTTACCATATTCGGGCACATAACGTTTTTTGATCGCTTCCTATTCCGATTTTTGTGGAAGCAGAATGAACAAAAACCAGCAATTCAGGAATTGTTTTTTTTTTTTTTCCCTCCGTTCTGCGTGTGGTAAAATTGATAAAGCAGCTTTATTCTTCGGGTCACTACGATTACAGCGATACCTCATGTATATATTTTTTTATGTTTTGGCGTTTTTTACACAATAAAAAATTTTATAGAAAAAAATAATTATTTTTGCATCAGTTTATTCCGCGAGCTATAACTTTTTATTTTTTCGCTGATGATGCTGTATAGTGGTTTGTTTTTTGCGGGACAAGATGACGTTTTCAGCGGTACCTTGATTATTTATATCTGACTTTTTGATCGCGTGTTATTGCACTTTTTCCAAGCAGTATGATGAGACCGCTTGGAAAAAGTATAATTTACTAGTTTTTTGTTTTTTTTTGCGGCTTTCACTGAAGGGGTTAACTAGGGTTACGCTTTTATAGATGGGATTTTTATGGACGCGGCGATACCAAACGTGTATTTTTTTGTTTTTTGTTTTTTTTATTACATAAAAATGTGTATTTTTAGGGGAATTTTTTAAAATTATTTTTTAATATTTTTTTTACAATTTTTTTTTAAAAATGCTTTTTTTTAACTTGTCCCTTTATGGGACTTTCACTTTTTTACTTTTTATTGCAGTTACAATGCATTGCAATGCTCCAGTCACAAATATTCCTTATTATAAATAAGCCAATCAAATATCCTTATTGTCGATGTGCCAATCCATTCTGGACTAATTTATTTTAGTGCAAATTTTTTTAAATGCACCGATATTTGCAAATTCGAATTATGTGTCAATTCATTTTGGATGAATAATTTGCAATTTGTTTTGCCTAAAATGCCCCCTTAGGCATATCAGAAGTTATAGAAGAATGATCGCATGACTTCAGATGCGGCCTTGTATGCTTCACCTTGAGATTGTTCAGTGGTTTACTCATTTCCTGAGACACTATTAGTAATGATCAAGCACTATAATGCTAGAGTGCGTGGTACTCGAATTGAACAGGTCGGCCGCTCGAATGAGCTCGACTCGAGTACCGAGTATAATGGAAGTCAATGGAAAACTTCAACATTTTTCTGCAAAGACCCTAGCTAGAGTATTGAGGATGCAGGAAAATTGCTGAAATGGATGGAAACAGCACTCAAATGGAATGAAAACAGCATGGGGAAGACACTGTCGCTGCTGGGAACAATGTTGTCAGATTATTGCTCCACTTTTTTAGACTGACAATAAAACATACAAAAAAGAAGATAAAATGGATTTTAGAGGAAAAAAATGTTAGTAAACAATATTTCCGGTATAATGACTTGTATATAAGGCAAAATTAAAAAGAATAAAAAAAAAATGTCTCCTCCACCCCTTAATAGCTGGACTATCTTTCACCGTATTTCCCTGGCGCCTATGACTACAGTAGATAAAGTAGAGTGGGAATAAAACTGCACCCACCTGTAGTCACCTAGAAATGTAATTTTAACATTTTACTGCTTTATCTGGGCATGTGGTGCATGTGACATAGTCAGACACATCTTGTTTCATTTATGAAGTAGGGACTCTGAAATTCACAAATCTCAAAATTTAAAATAAGGACTCCAATACACCCTGTAGACATAAAGGAGGGCCTCATACACATTCTGTTAAAATTATTAGGTAGTAGGATTCCCAAACTAATAAAGCCTATACACTAAGTGCAAGAGCTGCCAAAAAATTAGAAGGAGGGACTGAAATACACCCTGGAAACCATATAGAGCAAGGCCCCAGAAAACATTTTTTTTCCCATTTTTAAGGGGTGGGACGGCTACATTGTTAAAGCCTATGCAAGTGCAAAGGCTGAAAAATATTTACCTCTGTGGGGTATACACATATATATACAGTTGTGATCAAAAGTTTACATACCCCAGCAGAATTTTTGCTTTCTTGGCCTTTTTTCAGAGAATATGAATGATAACATCAAAACTTTTTCTCCACTCATGATTAGTGGTTGGTGAAGCCATTTATTGTTAAACTACTGTTTTCTCTTTTTTAAATAATAATGACAACCCAAAACATCCAAATGACCCTGATAAAAAGTTTACATACCCTGGTGATTTTGGCCTGATAACATACACAGAAGTTGACACGAATGGCTACGAAAGGTAACATCCTCACCTGTGACCTGTTTGCTTGTAATAAATTTGTGTGCATAAAAGCTGAGTGAGTTTCTGGGATCCAGACAGACTCTTGCATCTTTCATACAGCCACTGATGTTTCTGGATTGTGAGTCATGGGGAAAGCAAAAGAATTGTTAACGGAAAAGGTAGTTGAACTGTTTAAAACAGGAAAGGCATATAAAAAGATATCAGTGGCATCCGCCCGCTGCGGGTCTGAACTGCAGGTAAGACATCACCCCAAGAAGCCTCGAGACCCTTTACCCCTATACAGGGATCTGGAATTACAGCGAAGCCCAAGGGTAGCTGCCTATAAGAGCAGTGGACCGGAGCAGGAAGGACGCTAGGAAGGGAATAAAAAACTGAACAGAAAGAGTAGTCAGGAGTCAAGGTCAAAACCAGGAGAGCAGCAAAGGTACAAAATCGGCAGGCAGTAGAAGAGTCAGAAATCCAGGCTACAATTAAAGTCAAAACCCGGCGGGCAGCAAAGGTACAAAATCGGCAGGCAGTAGAAGAGTCAGAAATCCAGGCTAAAATTAAAGTCAAAACCAGGCGGGCAGCAAAGGTACAAAATCGGCAGGCAGTAGAAGAGTCAGAAATCCAGGCTAAGGTCAGAGATAAAATAGCAAATACACACTAGCACACTGGGGAAACCGAGACTATATCTGGCGGCCTGCAGGACAGGCTCCAAAGCATTTGAAGGGCATGGCTATCTCTCACAGGCTCACAGTCTGATGACCTCATCCGGACTGCCCCAGAACCAGGCCAGATGGCGATGCATGACTGGCATCAACCACTTCACCTCTGACAGAAGAGCGAAGCCTGCGCCCACCAGACGCCTGCGCAGGGACCCCTTCTCTGTCACCAACATTACCCACAGGAGAATCACTGCGATGCCCAGCGACAGAGGCCGGCATCAAAGGAGGGGAACCAAATGAGGATATAGCCCTCCTATCCCTGGCATCACCAGCCGAAGGAGTCCGGCACCTCCTAGCGGCCGAGGCAGGAACACCAGCCCCCGAGTCCAACGGCGACGTGGCAATATCCAAGGAATTAATAATGCCAGTCAGCAGAGTTCAAACTGTGATTAAAAAATGGAAAATAAGGGGTTCTGTAAAAACAAAACTATGGTCAGGTAGACCAACAAAAATTTAATCCACAACTGCTAGGAAAATTGTTTGGGATGCAAATAACATCAGCTGAAATACTGGACTCCCTGAAAACTAGCGGTGTGGCTGTTTCAAGATGCACAATAAGGAGGCACTTGAAGAAAAATGGGCTGCATGTTCGAGTCGCCAGAAGAAAGCCATTACTGCGGCAAATGCCACCAAGTATCTTGCCTACAATACGCAAAACAGCACAGAGACAAGCCTCAAAACTTCTGGTGCAAGGTAATTTAGAGTGATGAGACCAAAATTGAAATTTTTGGCCACAACTATAATCGTTACATTTGGAGACAGGTCAACAAGGCCTATGATGAGAGGAACACCATTCCTACTGCAAAGCTCGGAGGTGGATCACTGATGTTTTGGGGATGTGTGAGCTACAAAGGCACAGGAAACTTGGTCAAGGTTGAAGGAAAGATGAATGCAGCACATTATCAGCAAATTCTGAAGGCAAATTTGCAATCAGCAGCAAATTGGTTTCAACAGAGCCTGTTGCCACTTCACCTAGGCAGTCCAGTAGTGCTTCCAGCTAGCGACTGCTATGGACAATGTACTCCAAGATTATAATTCAGAGATGGAAGATGAGGGGGAGAAGTAGATGCAGGGACTGGGGTAGGAGGTGGAGGAAACCCTGCTGAAACTAGGTTCCTCAATGCTCAGCATCGGTAACACGTGTACCGTTCCAGGGTCTAACTCAGTCCCAGCCTCCACAAGGTTCAACCAACGTGCCGTCAGGAAAAAGTAGCATCCCTGGCCACAAGCACTTGTCCACAAGTTGCTCATTAAGTGGACCTTCTCAGTTATTGCATTGGTCAGGACATGAGTGATGTTATGGGATATGTGCTGGCTTAAGGCAGGGATGACACACAGGGAAAAATAGTGGCGGCTGGGAACCAAGTGCCCATGGATGGCCACCACCATGAGATTGCTGAAATCCTCAGTATCCACAAGCCTAAATGGCAAGCAGTATGGAAATGTGCTTGTTTATTGTTTGGGCCTGTGGGTGGGTGACTGGGTATTTCCAAGGCCTGGAGAAGGGACAGCTGAATATTGCGCTGGGCCAAAGAAGTGGACGTGGTCGCTGATGGTGCTTGCAAATGTACACCTACAGCTACAGGGAGGGAGGCATCCATGCCTCCGTCCTGGACAGGGGAATGGCAAGCATGTAGCACAAGTGAAGAGACAGACACTGATTGTGGACCCAGGAATTCATCGCAACTAGTCGGATGCTTTGATGACATGTGCCTGAACATGCTGGTGGTCAGGATGGTAGTGGTCAGGCCTTTGCTGATCTTGGTATGTCACAGGCTGTAATCGACAGTTCTTTTATCATCTGAAATTTCTATAAAAAAGCACCAGACTGGGGATAACCTAACCCTTGGTCTGGAAACTTTCCAAGTGTGGGTGCTCTGGGGAACTGTTGCCTGCCTTCTTCTTCTTCTGGCCACCCCACTGCCTCTTCCTGTCTGTTGCAGTGCTGTGGATCTCTGCCCCTCTGTACTGCTGTCCTTTCTCCGCATGGCACCTTCCCAGGCTGGGTCAGTAACTTCATCGCCACCTGACTTGTTGACTTGAAAGGGTTGGATACAGTTGGATACAGTCGTAGAAGATCATACATATCTTTAGGGAGCAATTGAAGTCTTTAGAGCATTATTATTTTTGCAGGATTGATTTGGTCTAAATTGAATTTTTCAGCCGAATCAGAGTAAACGAGCAAAATCAATTTTGGGAAATTCAATAATCTTTAGTACATATGTACACGCATATGACAGCTTATTCAAAAAAGTCACCTAAAAGGACATGTACACTTTCAAGTGAACCTGACAGTTGATAATTGCTGCACAATCCAATGGCAGCATGTATTAGCAGTGGCTGCAAGATTCCATTTACGCGCATGGTAACACAGACGTGTCAATCAAGGGCAGCAGTCTTGGAGAAGCTGATGAGGATCTACTTATCGGACTAGTTTACACCATTTCTGGGGCGGCTGTGGGCTGCTAATTTTAGGCTGGGGGCAATATCCATGGCCCCTTCTCAGTCTGAGAAAACTAGCCCCTAAATGTTTGCTTTAGCTTGGCTGGTTGTCAAAAGTGGGGGGACTCCACGCAGTTTTTTTTAAATTATTTATATATGGCCCCTCTATTCTTGCTAACCAGCCATGATAAATCTGACAGCTGAGGGTTTCAGCCGGCAGCTGTCAGTTTTGCCTGCACTGAAAATGAAAAATAGAAAAAAAATGTCATTTTTTGAATTTATTTATGGCACAGGTGCCAGCTGATGAATATTTCCATCAGTGGCGCCTGCTCTCACTGTTATCAGCAGTAGCAAGCGTAGGCTGAAGGGAGTAATGTGTCATCAGTCAATGCCTGTGACCAGAAATAACCTTTTTACCACTGGTCACAGCTGCTGGTTGATGCTGTCATCTGGGAACCGCAGCTCTCTGACCACCAGTAATGATCTTACCGCCGATCAACGCCCGTGTATGCCGCGCGGTCATGCAAATGACAGTGTGGCAAAAAGCGTATGTTCGGTCCCCCCATTAATCTGAATGGGGTCGAGGTTCGGGTAGCATTCTGGTAACCGAGCAAAACATTTTTTTAGATGTTCAACTGAACTCGCCGGACCCGAACAACCATGTTTTTCGCCCATCACTACTCCTAAGGCCTACTGAGGAGATTGTTTTAAGCTGGAGAACAAGCATGTCGGCACTCAGTCTCAATGAATCTCAATATCTCAATGATCTACAATGTATTTGCTATCTTGTAAATAAATATATATATTTTTTGCGGGAAAAACACTTAAAATTCATTTCATCTACTGTTGCATTATTGAAGTATATTTATATTTATTTGTATAATGAATCAAATTATTGTATCGGTCACAAAAAATGTATATTCCACATTTATGCTTAATCTTGCTGAAATAAACTTTTTATCCTTTTTTCTATTTGTGCTTTATGAACCTCTACAATGTGAGGTTAAGAAATAAAAACATGTTACTAGTACTACCTACTGACATTTTATTTTCAGACAAATTCTATGTTTATTTTTTTCACAGCAAATGTTATACCTGCCTAACAATAGTCTATGACCTTGCGTACCTACAGATAAATACAAAAAACAACACAAATTACAGAAAAACAACACAGTTATATTTATTTCAAATTTTTTAAAACACATTAATGAGAGAGAGAGAGTGCATCATAATAAAGCAGTAATAACCTGGGAGAAACAGTAATATGGAATAAAATCACAGCATAATTACAGTCACCATGACATCAAAATGCGAAGTGGTATCAGCTACTCTGACATCTATTAAAGGCATAAACACTACTGGAGCAATCTTCTGAAATGTATCAGTAATAAACTCACAGAGAATAGCTTGACCTCAAGAGGCGGGGAACATTTTTTAGAAACCGGTATATGTGCCCCAATATGGTGTGTCACTGGAAGAGGTAACAAGTTGTAAACTCCTATAATATAATGAACCAAATGAATGGAGTACTTTACAATATATGTAAAAAAAATAAAAAAGTTTATTTATATAAATTCACAATATTGCAAAATGTTTTTAAAATTTCAACATGGACAGAGAATTCAGTAAAAAAAAGTAGGACCTGGGGTAGACAGACAACCACTATATAATCACAGAGGATAATGATAGGTATTCTTCGTATAAGGTTAGGAAAGAGTCATGATCTGTTTCTGATGTACAACCTATATTTAAGAGAACCTATAAATACAGCTAATGTCCCCTGATAATGTCAGGTGAATGATACAGTAATTGGTACATCATTTGTCCCAACCTCCATGTGAAATGGATATATCGAGGATATAACTCTTCATTAAGGGTGCTTACCTATGGAGTAGGTTGGTGTCCCCCAGGGCCTGGCGTAGTCCTGACGCTCCTTTTGCAGTAGCTTTTTCACAGGGAGGAGCAATCTTCTGAAATTCATTTTTGTCAGCTTTGCCCAATTTGAGCAGGAAATTCGATTTCGAGCAAATCTAAAAGCTACAAATTGAAAGTACTTCATAGCCTCTATTTGCCCTTAGAAAACATCTATGTAACTCCGAGATCTCTTAGGACTGCACCCCTTTCAAGCTCTAAGGCCGGCGTCACAGTCACACTGGCGAGTTTGATGCGAGTTAGTCACACGACTTTCTCGCATCAACACCTGGCACGGCCGCCCGCTCTTGGACCCGAGTGTGCGACTGCATGTATTTCTATGCGGGTCCGAGAGCGGGCGGCCGTGCCGGGTGTTCATGCGAGAAAGTCGTGCGACTTACTCGCATCACACTCGCAATTGTGACGCCGGCCTAAAGCACAAAGACTTCCTTAATGGGGTGGTGAAAAGGCAAAAGTAATTCTTATCTAAATCCATATATATTTGATGCCATAATCTAAGTTATTTTCTAATACACTTGCTTTAAAAAATCCCTCCCGTTCCCTAACTACACTGTCTATTTTTTTTAACTTTCTGTCTGATGACGATTTGTTCAAGACCCCCCAATGCATCCTGGGATACTCAAATGAAGCCTCATCAGAGCAGGGTCAGATGTTACAGTCAGTGCTGCAGCTTCTGCTCCTTCCCTGAAATGAAGCATCATCAGTGATCGCGTTTCAGGGACGGGCTTGTCCATGCTCTGTCCCTGCGCTGTGCACTGTGCAATGCTCTGTTGTTGGCTCAGATCTGCAGTCATGAGCCGGTAGCACAGTGGTGTTACAGTACACGGTGTGCAGGAGATCAGCGCCACCTTCGCAGGTGATGTCACTGGTCTCTGCCAGCTATTGTCACACCGCTCCAGTGCATCCTGGGATACAGTCACCACCACAGCCTCTGCCCACTCCTCTGAAGATGCTATGTTTGAGTATCCCAGGATGCACTGGAGATACTCTGACAGGAAGGTAAAAAAAAAATAAGCAAGTATTTAGAGTAGTTAGGGAATGGTAAACAATTTTGAAAGAAAGTTTATTAGAACATAGTTTAGATTATTTCATCAAATAGATAGGGATTAGGATAAAATTTATTTCACCTTTGGAGCTCTCCTTTAAGCCTCAATCAGACCTCCACATGTCTGTGTTTGTTTTTATTTGTGTACTGTGTGTCATAGACCAAAACACAAGCCTATGAGTCTGCAGACTCACGGGCAGCACACGGATGATATCAGTGTTGAATCTGTATATTGTCCATGATTAACACTGCAATGCAAAGCAGAATCTATGTAGGATCGCTACTTCCAATAGGTGGCGCTATAGAGTACAAGTCCTCTTTTTTTGAAGAGGCAATTTGCATATAAAATTTCCCAGAGGAACATTGCACGGCGAATAAGCCTCCTTACCTCGACACGCCAGAGCTGGTATGTCACACTCCACAAGGAGAAACCTTACCCCTTAGACTCTAGTCCAGAGCCTCTCATCTAGCCAAATCAGATCTCTCCTACTTTGCACTGACAAGGACCAATAGTCCGAAACACCGTGTCTGCAAATGGAGATTCTGATTTGGCTTTTATCCTAAGTCATACTACAAGACTCGTTAAAGGGTTGATTGTGACTTGTAGGATCGCTACTTCCAATAGGTGGCGCTATAGAGTACAAGTCCTCTTTTTTTTGAAGAGGCAATTTACATAGCAGAATCTTTGTAATTTTTTTTTCATATGCGAAAATCACTGATGGTAAAAGTTGATGAAAAATACTCATACATTGACCAAACACTGATGAAACTTGACCCAAAATACTGATGAAATTTGGACTACTTTTTTCTGTGAGTGAAAAACCACAAACATCAGAATGAAGCTTTAGTATTGTAGAATTTATCTAAATCTAAACGGTCATGGATAAACTGTATCTATTTAGTGTTTTTTTTTCTATTTTTTACTCCAGTTTTACTTTTCTTTTCCATGCTATGGAATCGCTAAGAAATAACAGCAACAACAGGCCACAGGCAGCAGTATTCATGTGGCATGTAATTAAGTACACAAAATGACCCCTGGGTAACGTACATGGAAAATCTGCTGGCTGGAGGAGCAAGCATGAGACAACACAGTATTAGTTCTATTTGTACCTGCTGACATCAAATCAGTGCTTCCTGAAAAATGTTCACAGCACTTGCATTTGTTGTGGCCGCATTTATACAAGCCCTTATGGTTAACCAAGTTTTGTAGTTAGATTATCATTAGAGATGAGTGAATTTGTTCGGATTTTGTCCCCGAATCTGTTTTTGACATATTTGAGCAATATTCGAACACTATGTAGGCCGAATGTTTGTCTTGTGTTTGGTTTCAAACATATTCTGTAATTTCTACTCCCATTGACTCTAATGACATTCGGCTGTATTCGACGAATATTGCAAAAACAATATTCGATTCCGATCGTATCCAGAACTGAATCCAAACAAATTCGCTCATCTCTAATTATCATTAATACATAGGCTGGGGGACAAAATAAATCCAATTGAAGAGGCTCTTTTGGATGCTAAAAAAACAGGATTGTTGAAGACTATTTTTAAAATGTTATTTTGGAAGAATGTAGGAATATATTTTTGGATAATCTGTTTGATTTGTGTAAATTGATGACTGTAAACTGTTACAAATGTAAGATTTTTTTATTTCTTTATTCAAATCTTTCAGCTACAAATGCTTCAGTTACAAATTTTACACTTCTAGTGATTTCCTGTCTCCTATGTCATGTTTCTAAAAGTGCCCCAGTGGGTGAACTAATATGTACAAAACATAACAGTACAGAATCAGACACATAAAGATTAAAAATAATTATTACAGGGCTAAAATAAGGAGTGGACAAGGACAATATTATATTTGTAACAACCAGGGCCAGTTTTAGACAAAGTGGGGCCCTGGGCAAAAATTTAAATTAGGGCCCTAAATGCTAACATATTGCACCATCACAAAACATTTAGGTTACATTTACATGCACTAAGCTTGTTTCCTGGCCTATGTACCCAGGTTGACAAAGAATATTGATCATAGAACAATCACTAGTAGATCATTCTGTGCCCATACAGTATCATGATATCAGTAGCACATCTGTAGTCAACACCGATCATTGTGCTGCTAAGAACAATTCATTTTGTTCTGTCACAATAATCCAATTAACTGATGAATGAGCGGCATTTTGTTCATTTGTTGGGCGATTGTCAGCATGTTTACATAGATGAACTCTGATCTGTGCTTCCTGGATTTATAAATGGATGCTATATACACACAGTATGTGACACAAACAATGCATGCTCCACAAACATATGTATATATACACACAGCACACATGCATGTGTATACACCAAGCACATATACACATATGTATAAACATAGCACATACACACATGTATATGCAGAGCACATATACAGGGGTTGGACAAAATAATGGAAACACCTGGAAACATCAACAAAAGTTAGTTTAATATGGAGTAGGTACACCATTTGCGGCAATTACAGCCTCAATCCTCCGAGGTATTGATTCATACAAGGTGTGAATTGTTTCTAAAGGAATTTTAGCCTATTCTTCAGTTAAAACACCCTCCAGTTCTTTGAGTGACGATGGCGGCGGAAATCGATGTCTAACTTGAATCTCTAAAATCGATCATAAATGCTCAATAATGTTGAGGTCTGGGTATTGTGGGGGCCAGATGAGATGCTCAACTTCATTAGAATGTTCCTCGTGGCATGATATTAGGATTCTAGCTGTATGAATTGGTGCATTATCATCCTGAAAGATGGCTTCCCCTCCAGGAACAGTGCTTGAACCATAGGATTCACTTGGTCGGCCAAAATGCCTAAATAATCGCGGCTGTTAAATCTTCCATGAAGGGATATCATTGGCCCGGCGGATCTCCACGAAATAGCACCCCAGATCATCACACAACCTCCGCCATGTTTTACGGTTGGGAGAAGCCAGTCTGGATAGAATGCTTCTTTCGGCTGTCTCCAAACTTACACTCGGCCGGAGGTCGGAAATAGGGTAAACAATAGAGTTGAGCGATACTTTCCGATATCCAAAAGTATCGGAATCGGAATGGTATCGCCGATACCATTAAAATATCGGCGATACCCGATACCGATACCGGAAGTCCCATGTAAGTCTATGGGAACAAAATATCGGAATTAAAAAAAACCCATTCTTGCCTTGTTGGTTAATTGTACATGAAGGAAAACAACAAAGAGTAATGTACAATGTATTGTGGAAGGTTGAGGAGACATTAAAGGCATAGATGTTTAACCCAATCAAATGGAATAGCATAAATATTTTTTTTTTTAAAGATGTTCGGATTGACGAAGAAATTGACAATGTTGTTAACGTTTTTTCTATTTTGGCAAATATGTATATTTCACAACTTCCATGCTCTTCACCTTTTTAACTTTTCACACACTTTCTCCTTCATAATCTTCAGCAGCATCATCTTTTTCATCAAATTATTCTTCATCTTCACCTTCTTTATCTTCTTCTTAAACTTCTTGCTATTCATCTTTTTGTTAACATTACTCAGATTCTTCTTATTAAACTATTATTCTTATTCATATTGTACTTCATCTTCTTCATCATATTCTTATTTGTGACAGAGAATCCTGTACTTGTAATCTGTCAAAGTATGAATTTTTCATCCTTCCGTTCTTGCTGTCACAAAAGATTTAAATTACAACAGTATTTGTCCGTGTTCAGTTTAGCCTGCAGCAGCAGGCATTTTCCAGGGGCACCACGAGGAGGAACGGACTCACCCCCATACACTGCTTAGTCTTCTTCTGCTTATAATTTAGAGCATATATTTTGCTCTTCATTTTGGTCTTATACTTCATGTTCTTCTGCTTTTTGATCTTCTGCTTATTGTTCTTAAGTCTCTTGTTCTGTATCTTGTAGTTTGTCTTAACCTTCTTAGTCCTGTTTGGTAATCTTTTATTTCTTCTTTGTGATGGTGTTTAGGCTGGTTGGCTTGATGCTCGTCGTCCTTGTGGTCGTCATCTTCTTCGGGGTGGTCATCAGGGTCGTCGTCTTCATTGTTGGAGATCCAAATGATTACCCAAAAAAACATTGAAAAAATCTTCAATTTGTAAATGTAGCAGAAGGTACAAGAGTCAATGCAAGTAACGAGGACCAGCTGACTGTGCTGGAACCCGGAGGGGCAGCAGAGGGAAAAGAGCCAATGGCACAACCGAGGACCAGCTGACGTTACTGGGACACGGTTACTAAGCAGGAGGTACCTGTGCTCCAAAGCACTACCAAGGACCAGCAGACATTGCTGGAACTCGGATACCGAGATGGAGGCACCTAGGCCAAAGGCACTGCGGAGAACCAGCTGACGGTACTGGAACCCGGACGGGTAGCAGAAGGTACAAGAGCCAATGCAAGTAACGAGGACCAGCTGACTGTGCTGGAACCCGGAGGGCAGCAGAAGGAAAAGAGCCAATGGCACAACCGAGGACCAGCTGACGTTACTGGGACACGGTTACTAAGCAGGAGGTACCTGTGCTCCAAAGCACTACCAAGGACCAGCAGACGTTGCTGGAACTCGGATACCGAGATGGAGGCACCTAGGCCAAAGGCACTGCGGAGAACCAGCTGACGGTACTGGAACCCGGATGGGTAGCAGAAGGTACAAGAGCCAATGCAAGTAACGAGGACCAGCTGACTGTGCTGGAACCCGGAGGGGCAGCAGAAGGAAAAGAGCCAATGGCACAACCGAGGACCAGCTGACGTTACTGGGACACGGTTACTAAGCAGGAGGTACCTGTGCTCCAAAGCACTACCAAGGACCAGCAGACGTTGCTGGAACTCGGATACCGAGATGGAGGCACCTAGCCCAAAGGCACTGCGGAGAACCAGCTGACGGTACTGGAACCCGGACGGGTAGCAGGAGGTACCCATGGAAATTTAAGATGACAGGCCGCGAGCCGGCCGCAGTTACCGAATCCCACAGTACTACAGTGGGTGATTGTCCTATTGTCACAACGGAAACAGCCTTTATTTGCATATCCCGCAGCACACATAGGAAGCACCTAAACTACAAGCACCATAGAGTCGGCTAACCCAACCGCAACACGACAGGACAACTTATTGGAGGCTAAGTGACGTTTACACTGACAGGAAACAGATGGCGTGCTGTAACCAGTCTGGGTAGGAGTGAGTACCCGTGCCAATGACACTTCCGAGCAACAACTGGCGGTGTTGTAGCCCAGGGATGAGAAGAGAACATGGTGGAGGCAGCAGGACTTTTTGCCGTTATCACAGCAGGGGAACAGCTGACATTACTGAACCCCAGTAACACAGGAGCAAGTGTTGACTGTGCTAACAGCACTTCCGAGCAACAACTGGCGGTGTTGTAGCCTAGGGATGAGAAGAGAACAGGGTGGAGGCAGCAGGACTTTTTGCCGTTCACACAGCAGGGGAACAGCTGACATTACTGAACCCCAGTAACACAGGAGCAAGTGTTCACTGTGCTAACAGCACTTCCGAGCAACAACTGGCGGTGTTGTAGCCCAGGGATGAGAAGAGAACAGGGTGGAGGCAGCAGGGCTTTTTGCCGTTATCACAGCAGGGGAACAGCTGACATTACTGAACCCCAGTAACACAGGAGCAAGTGTTGACTGTGCTAACAGCACTTCCGAGCAACAACTGGCGGTGTTGTAGCCCAGGGATGAGAAGAGAACCTGGTGGAGGCAGCAGGACTTTTTGCCGTTATCACAGCAGGGGAACAGCTGACATTACTGAACCCCAGTAACACAGGAGCAAGTGTTGACTGTGCTAACAGCACATCCGAGCAACAACTGGCGGTGTTGTAGCCCAAGGATGAGAAGAGAACAGGGTGGAGGCAGCAGGACTTTTTGCCGTTCACACAGCAGGGGAACAGCTGACATTACTGAACCCCAGTAACACAGGAGCAAGTGTTGACTGTGCTAACAGCACTTCCGAGCAACAACTGGCGGTGTTGTAGCCCAGGGATGAGAAGAGAACAGGGTGGAGGCAGCAGGACTTTTTGCCGTTCACACAGCAGGGGGACAGCTGACATTACTAAACCCCAGTAACACAGGAGCAAGTGTTGACTGTGCTAACAGCACTTCCGAGCAACAACTGGCGGTGTTGTAGCCCAGGGATGAGAAGAGAACATGGTGGAGGCAGCAGGACTTTTTGCCGTTATCACAGCAGGGGAACAGCTGACATTACTGAACCCCAGTAACACAGGAGCAAGTGTAGACTGTGCTAACAGCACTTCCGAGCAACAACTGGCGGTGTTGTAGCCCAGGGATGAGAAGAGAACATGGTGGAGGCAGCAGGACTTTTTGCCATTATCACAGCAGGGGAACAGCTGACATTACTGAACCCCAGTAACACAGGAGCAAGTGTTGACTGTGCTAATAGCACTTCCGAGCAACAACTGGCGGTGTTGTAGCCCAGGGATGAGAAGAGAACAGGGTGGAGGCAGCAGGACTTTTTGCCGTTATCACAGCAGGGGAACAGCTGACATTACTGAACCCCAGTAACACAGGAGCAAGTGTTGACTGTGCTAACAGCACTTCCGAGCAACAACTGGCGGTGTTGTAACCCAGGGATGAGAAGAGAACATGGTGGAGGCAGCAGGACTTTTTGCCATTATCACAGCAGGGGAACAGCTGACATTACTGAACCCCAGTAACACAGGAGCAAGTGTTGACTGTGCTAATAGCACTTCCGAGCAACAACTGGCGGTGTTGTAGCCCAGGGATGAGAAGAGAACAGGGTGGAGGCAGCAGGACTTTTTGCCGTTATCACAGCAGGGGAACAGCTGACATTACTGAACCCCAGTAACACAGGAGCAAGTGTTGACTGTGCTAACAGCACTTCCGAGCAACAACTGGCGGTGTTGTAGCCCAGGGATGAGAAGAGAACCTGGTGGAGGCAGCAGGACTTTTTGCCGTTATCACAGCAGGGGAACAGCTGACATTACTGAACCCCAGTAACACAGGAGCAAGTGTTGACTGTGCTAACAGCACTTCCGAGCAACAACTGGCGGTGTTGTAGCCCAG
>JARQOD010000001.1:879938414-880100868 GCA_033576555.1 Oophaga sylvatica
CCAGCAGTGGTTGAAGAACTAACTGGAGCGTAATCTGCACTCAAAAAATGAAAAGCTCACAGACTACAGTGAACACTGAAACACAACTGTTCAGTAGCTGTGAAAGTCCCCTTTGTCTACTTCTATAGTGTTTGCAACCAATGTATTGTATACGGATGGAAGCGCGTCACACTAATAGATTAGATTTTTTTCAAATATAATGGAGCAGCACCAATTAGAGAAAAATGTGAAGGATGAGGCAGTGACACACGCTCAGCAGACTACAACCAGCAGTAGTTGAAGAACTAACTGGAGCGTGATCTGCACTCAAAAAATGAAAAGCTCACAGACTACAGTGAACACTGAAACACAACTGTTCAGTAGCTGTGAAAGGCCCCTTTGTTTACTTCTATAGTGTTTGCAACCACTGTATTTTATACGGATGGAAGCGCGTCACACTAATAGATTAGATTTTTTTCAAATATAATGGAGCAGCACCAATTAGAGAAAAATGTGAAGGATGAGGCAGTGACACACGCTCAGCAGACTACAACCAGCAGTAGTTGAAGAACTAACTGGAGCGTGATCTGCACTCAAAAAATGAAAAGCTCACAGATTACAGTGAACACTGAAACACAACTGTTCAGTAGCTGTGAAAGGCCCCTTTGTTTACTTCTATAGTGTTTGCAACCACTGTATTTTATACGGATGGAAGCGTGTCACACTAATAGATTAGATTTTTTTCAAATATAATGGAGCAGCACCAATTAGAGAAAAATGTGCAGGATGAGGCAGTGACACACGCTCAGCAGACTACAACCAGCAGTAGTTGAAGAACTAACTGGAGCGTGATCTGCACTCAAAAAATGAAAAGCTCACAGACTACAGTGAACACTGAAACACAACTGTTCAGTAGCTGTGAAAGGCCCCTTTGTCTACTTCTATAGTGTTTGCAACCAATGTATTGTATACGGATGGAAGCGCGTCACACTAATAGATTAGATTTTTTTCAAATATAATGGAGCAGCACCAATTAGTGAAGGATGAAGCAGTGACACACGCTCAGCAGACTACAACCAGCAGTGGTTGAAGAACTAACTGGAGCGTAATCTGCACTCAAAAAATGAAAAGCTCACAGACTACAGTGAACACTGAAACACAACTGTTCTGTTGCGCCCCTTTGTCTACTTCTATAGTGTTTGCAACCAATGTATTGTATACAGATGGAAGCGCGTCACACTAATAGATTAGATTTTTTGCAAATATAATGGAGCTGCACCAATTCCACAAAATCAAATAAAAAAAGAGTCAGTGAGTGACACGTGCAGATGCCTACAAACAGCGGTGGATGCAGAGCAAACTGCAGCGTCACCTGCACTCTCACACACACCTTGCACAGAGCTGTTAAAACAACACTGGCAAAAGGAAGCTTTACACAGCGGTTGGTAAACTAGCCTGCCTAAAGCACAGTAGAGTACACAAAATCGCAATGTCTAACTGTCCCTCAGAGTCAGCACAGCAGCGTTCTGTCCCTAACTGAGTTCACAGCACAGTGACGCTAAAATGGAGGCGGCGCCTTTTATAGTGCATTCTGACATCATTTCAGCAGCCAATCACAGCCATGCCATTAGTTAAGATGACCGCAGCAGTACAGGATGTGCCCACACTTCATAAGATTCCTCATTGGCTGACTAAAATCACATTGCCTCTCAATGAATTATGGGAACTTCCGATTCCAGTATACGATATATGAAAAATATCGAAACTAAGTATCGGAATTCCGATACAGCGAATATCGGCCGATACCCGATACTTGCGGTATCGGAATGCTCAACACTAGTAAACAATAATTCTTCTGAGAATATCACATGTTTCCACTGGTGGAGGGAACAATTCTGGAGGTTTCTACACCACTCTAAACGCTTGGAAACATTTGTCATTGAGAGCAGCGGTTTTCGAATTGCAGCTCTTCCGTGGAATCCAGATTTGTTCAGCTCCCGATGAACCGTTTTTGTGGAAACTGGGTTCTGGAGGTGTTCATTGAGCTCAGCAGTGATTTTCGGAGCCGTGGTCTTGTGATCCTCTCTCACAATTCGCTTTAGAGTCCGACGGTCTCTCTCAGTCAACTTCGACTTTCGGCCGGACCTCTGCTTTACTGCGGACATTTTTCCTTCTCTTTCAAACGCAGTCATTACTTTGGAGACAGTACCACTTGACAACGCCAAGCATTCGGGCACTTTTGGTTACACTAGCGCTGGCCGTACGAGCACCAACAATTTGGCCTCTTTGAAAATCCGAGAGGTCTGCCATTGATAACAGGTTCTCATCAATGTTCTTACAATTATGCAAAACAAACAGTTTAATTTACATACACACATCACATAACACAAATAATCAACTACAAAAAATTACCATTTGTCAAGTTTGCATGTTTATAACATGTTCAAAGCTGATGATGCCAAAACGTTAGGTGTTTCCATTATTTTGTATATCGCCTCCTCTTCTGAAGTTTCAAAAAATGCAAAAACTGAGTCGTCAGTGCAGGCTCCTGGTCAGGAACAACACCTTTCCTTGTGTCCTTCACCCCCACTAAAAGTGAAGGATGCGGCAGCCCACACTTCAGATTACTCCATGGAGCTCTTTTCACATACCATGCCAGGGTTATCAAGTCAAATCCTGAATTCCCCAGTCCAACATGAATCAGAGATGGAGTGCACTGATGCATAGCCACTGCTAGATGATTCTGCTAGTACATTGTAGCGCTTCCCACGGCTGTGGGGCGCCGGGACATGGCATAGCTTGCCTAGCTAGCCAATGCTCCCACGCCGCCAGTCCACGACGACGTGAGGCATGGGTCCCAGATGATGAGAATGTGGACCCACTGGACCACGGAGGGAGACCCGGGCCTGCCCGGACTAGGGAAGGGCAGCGACCGGGATCCGTGGCAGCTGAGCATGTGGGCAAGGTGGCGACCTGCAGGACTAGACAACACCGCACAACTTCAGGTAAGAAGAAACATAAAGTTTACTTAAAGAAACACAGTACATAAAACAGAACATAAGACCGGGCTCCCGATTCCGCACATCAGAGAAGGGTACACGACTCAGGCTCACAGACGAGTGCTGGAGGACATCACGGGTAGATGCAGTCCAGGGTTATCTGGCACGGGCATACTTGGACGGCCTCTCTCTCAGGCCTTAGGCGTAGCACAGGCTCAGCAGGAGAACATCAGACACCGACCTCAGACAGACTTCAGACGATGGCGGGGTCATCACGGGTTGATGAAGTCCAGGATCATCTGGCACGGGCATACTAGTATGGCCTCACTCTCAGGCCTCTGGCGTAGCACAGGCTCAGCAGGAGAACATCAGACACCGGCCCAGGACGAACGTCAGACGATGGCGGGGTCATCACGGGTTGATGAAGTCCAGGGTCATCTGGCACGGGCATACTAGGACGGCCTCTCTCTCAGGCCTCAGGCGTAGCACAGGCTCAGCAGGAGAACATCAGACACCGACCCAGGACAGACGTCATCACAGGGTAGACCAAGGAGGAACCGGCAGAACAGGCAGGTTGTCACGGCAAGTGACCAAGGCAGTCTCTGGGACAGGCAGGTTGTCACAGCAAGTGACCAGGCAGTCTCTGGGACAGGCAGGTTGTCACGGCTAGTGACCAGGCAGTCTCTGGGACAGGCGGGTTGTCACGGCTAGTGACCAGGGCAATCTCTGGGACAGGCGGGTTGTCACGGCAAGTGACCAGGCAGGCAGGTTGTCACGGCAAGTGACCAGGCAGGCAGGTTGTCACGGCAAGTGACCAGGGCAGGCAGGTTGTCACGGCAAGTGACCAGGGCAGGCAGGTTGTCACGGCAAGTGACCAGGCAGTCTCTGGGACAGGCAGGTTGTCACGGAAAGTGACCAGGGCAGTCTCTGGGACAGGCAGGTTGTCACGGAAAGTGACCAGGGCAGTCTCTGGGACAGGCAGGTTGTCACGGAAAGTGACCAGGGCAGTCTCTGGGACAGGCAGGTTGTCACGGAAAGTGACCAGGGCAGTCTCTGGGACAGGCAGGTTGTCACGGCAAGTGACCAGGCAGTCTCTAGACAGGCAGGTATATACGACCTGATATGGTGGAGCCTCCAGGTAGGCTGCAGTCGGATGGCAGATGATCGCTCCCAGGTGAGCAGGCAAGAGCCGGGGATCTCTGCAGATGATGTCCGAACTTCCGGATGGAGCTGCAGTCGGATGGCAGATGATCGCTCCTAGGTGAGCAGGCAAGAGCCGGGGATCTCTGCAGATGACGTCCGAACCTCTGGAAGGAACTGCAGACGGATGGCAGACAGGCAAGCCGACAGGTAACAGACAGGTAACTGGAATCAGGAGCTGATGGCTGAAACAGAGTTAGACTGCACTGGAACAACAGGAACACGAATTGGATCTCAGAGAGTCAGGAACACAGACAGGAACACGGACTGGGTCTCAGGGAGTCAGGAACATGGATTGAATCACAGGAACACGGACTGGAACACAGGCCTCGGACTCCGGACATCTGGCACCGATCAGCAGGCTCCGGACATCTGGCAATGATCGGCAGGATCCGGACATCAGGCAAGAAGGATAGGATCCGGACATCTGGAAGTGGTCGTCGGACATCGGACATCAGGCCATGGTCATCAGGCATAGGATCCGGACATCTGGCAGCGACCTGAAAGGAACCCCAGCGGTCTGGTGCAAGCCCCGCCAGGCTCAACGGGAGCTGGCCGGGGATTGCACAGAGGCTGAGCACAGAGTAACAGAAACTCAGCACACAACGGACTCCTCCTTCCAAGATGAACTCAGGTTATATAGCAAGGATTCACAGTCACTGGCACAGGGTTCTGGACACAGCAGGATTTCAGGAACATAACACAGAGGACACAGTTCAGAAAGTCAGGTACAGGATTCGATCTAAGATCAGGGGTTCAGGTAATTAGACACAGCAGGAACAGGCCTGGATATACAGCCTCCAGGAACGGCGATCTGGGTAATCAGCCCCCAGCATAGGCGGAAACACAAGACACAATTCAGACATTCAGGTACCGGGTTTGATCCAGGATCAGGGAACAAGACACAGCAGGAACAGGGAATCAGCTCTCCAGAGCTGATCAACTTCAGAGCAGGAGCTGAACACACAACCACATACAGCTAGGTTCAGGGATTCAGTGTGGATTCAATGTGAAGCTCTGGCAACGCCCACTAGGGCTGAGGAACTTTATATATGAGCTGCTTCACAGCGATAGGCTGGAGCAGTAATTCTAGTAAACACCCAATCCACATAAAAGCAGGACAGGTGTGGGCCGCGCCCCCTATGCAGAGCCAGACAGCACAACACAGAGGGAACCCAACAATGGCTGCTGCCAACCACGCAGTAAGTCATGCACCACTGCAGAGGACTTTGCAAGCTACGGACGGCTTTCACAGCAAGTCAGGAACCGCACATGCGGGCGGTCATGCAAGGCAGCGGAGCCACTCACGCAAGTACGGGTACGCAGCAGAGCCGGGAACTGAGCAGCATCCATATAGGTAACAGACAACAGTATCCCAGCTGGTTAGGGGGAAAGGAGCAAAAGGGTTAATGCAAAAAACATACAAAGTAACGCTGCAAAACAAAGTACAGACAATACCAGCGTTACAGTATCCCCCTCCTCAGGCCCCCTCTTCTGAAGACCCAAGTAAAAAAAAATTCCCCAGAAAAATTCACTTGGGTTTGGCGGTAAGTCCCATAGTTCACAATATGGCAGCAGAGTTAATAGCTCGAAAAGTCCGAACCGCTGACCAAGCGGGGAATCGAGCCATCTAGTCCACTTACCCTGTGGGGACCAAGTAGTCTAGTTCACACATCAGGTGGAGCTTGGAGAAAGTCCTGCAGACCGCACATGCTCAGCGGAGTCCATGGCCAGAGCTTACTGTAGCGCTTCCCACGGCTGTGGGGCGCTGGGACATGGCATAGCTTGCCTAGCTAGCCAATGCTCCCACGCCGCCAGTCCACGACGACGTGAGGCATGGGTCCCAGATGATGAGAATGTGGACCCACTGGACCACGGAGGGAGACCCGGGCCTGCCCGGACTAGGAAGGGCAGCGACCGGGATCCGTGGCAGCTGAGCATGTGGGCAAGGTGGCGACCTGCAGGACTAGACAACACCGCACAACTTCAGGTAAGAAGAAACATAAAGTTTACTTAAAGAAACACAGTACATAAAACAGAACATAAGACCGGGCTCCCGATTCCGCACATCAGAGAAGGGTACACGACTCAGGCTCACAGACGAGTGCTGGAGGACATCACGGGTAGATGCAGTCCAGGGTTATCTGGCACGGGCATACTTGGACGGCCTCTCTCTCAGGCCTTAGGCGTAGCACAGGCTCAGCAGGAGAACATCAGACACCGACCTCAGACAGACTTCAGACGATGGCGGGGTCATCACGGGTTGATGAAGTCCAGGATCATCTGGCACGGGCATACTAGTATGGCCTCACTCTCAGGCCTCGGGCGTAGCACAGGCTCAGCAGGAGAACATCAGACACCGGCCCAGGACGAACGTCAGACGATGGCGGGGTCATCACGGGTTGATGAAGTCCAGGGTCATCTGGCACGGGCATACTAGGACGGCCTCTCTCTCAGGCCTCAGGCGTAGCACAGGCTCAGCAGGAGAACATCAGACACCGACCCAGGACAGACGTCATCACAGGGTAGACCAAGGAGGAACCGGCAGAACAGGCAGGTTGTCACGGCAAGTGACCAAGGCAGTCTCTGGGACAGGCAGGTTGTCACAGCAAGTGACCAGGCAGTCTCTGGGACAGGCAGGTTGTCACGGCTAGTGACCAGGCAGTCTCTGGGACAGGCGGGTTGTCACGGCTAGTGACCAGGGCAATCTCTGGGACAGGCGGGTTGTCACGGCAAGTGACCAGGCAGGCAGGTTGTCACGGCAAGTGACCAGGCAGGCAGGTTGTCACGGCAAGTGACCAGGGCAGGCAGGTTGTCACGGCAAGTGACCAGGGCAGGCAGGTTGTCACGGCAAGTGACCAGGCAGTCTCTGGGACAGGCAGGTTGTCACGGAAAGTGACCAGGGCAGTCTCTGGGACAGGCAGGTTGTCACGGAAAGTGACCAGGGCAGTCTCTGGGACAGGCAGGTTGTCACGGAAAGTGACCAGGGCAGTCTCTGGGACAGGAAGGTTGTCACGGCAAGTGACCAGGCAGTCTCTAGACAGGCAGGTATATACGACCTGATATGGTGGAGCCTCCAGGTAGGCTGCAGTCGGATGGCAGATGATCGCTCCCAGGTGAGCAGGCAAGAGCCGGGGATCTCTGCAGATGATGTCCGAACTTCCGGATGGAGCTGCAGTCGGATGGCAGATGATCGCTCCTAGGTGAGCAGGCAAGAGCCGGGGATCTCTGCAGATGACGTCCGAACCTCTGGAAGGAACTGCAGACGGATGGCAGACAGGCAAGCCGACAGGTAACAGACAGGTAACTGGAATCAGGAGCTGATGGCTGAAACAGAGTTAGACTGCACTGGAACAACAGGAACACGAATTGGATCTCAGAGAGTCAGGAACACAGACAGGAACACGGACTGGGTCTCAGGGAGTCAGGAACATGGATTGAATCACAGGAACACGGACTGGAACACAGGCCTCGGACTCCGGACATCTGGCACCGATCAGCAGGCTCCGGACATCTGGCAATGATCGGCAGGATCCGGACATCAGGCAAGAAGGATAGGATCCGGACATCTGGAAGTGGTCGTCGGACATCGGACATCAGGCCATGGTCATCAGGCATAGGATCCGGACATCTGGCAGCGACCTGAAAGGAACCCCAGCGGTCTGGTGCAAGCCCCGCCAGGCTCAACGGGAGCTGGCCGGGGATTGCACAGAGGCTGAGCACAGAGTAACAGAAACTCAGCACACAACGGACTCCTCCTTCCAAGATGAACTCAGGTTATATAGCAAGGATTCACAGTCACTGGCACAGGGTTCTGGACACAGCAGGATTTCAGGAACATAACACAGAGGACACAGTTCAGAAAGTCAGGTACAGGATTCGATCTAAGATCAGGGGTTCAGGTAATTAGACACAGCAGGAACAGGCCTGGATATACAGCCTCCAGGAACGGCGATCTGGGTAATCAGCCCCCAGCATAGGCGGAAACACAAGACACAATTCAGACATTCAGGTACCGGGTTTGATCCAGGATCAGGGAACAAGACACAGCAGGAACAGGGAATCAGCTCTCCAGAGCTGATCAACTTCAGAGCAGGAGCTGAACACACAACCACATACAGCTAGGTTCAGGGATTCAGTGTGGATTCAATGTGAAGCTCTGGCAACGCCCACTAGGGCTGAGGAACTTTATATATGAGCTGCTTCACAGCGATAGGCTGGAGCAGTAATTCTAGTAAACACCCAATCCACATAAAAGCAGGACAGGTGTGGGCCGCGCCCCCTATGCAGAGCCAGACAGCACAACACAGAGGGAACCCAACAATGGCTGCTGCCAACCACGCAGTAAGTCATGCACCACTGCAGAGGACTTTGCAAGCTACGGACGGCTTTCACAGCAAGTCAGGAACCGCACATGCGGGCGGTCATGCAAAGCAGCGGAGCCACTCACGCAAGTACGGGTACGCAGCAGAGCCGGGAACTGAGCAGCATCCATATAGGTAACAGACAACAGTATCCCAGCTGGTTAGGGGGAAAGGAGCAAAAGGGTTAATGCAAAAAACATACAAAGTAACGCTGCAAAACAAAGTACAGACAATACCAGCGTTACATACATTCTCCCAGAGCACTACATTTCCCTCTCAGTCTACTGAGCCAGAATCTGACCCTGATAAAACTCAGGTGCCCCAGATTACATTGAAGAGGAGGTGATGGATGACCCAGTTGTTGACCCGGATTGGCATCTATTTGGGGAAATGGGTGCCGCTGGCAATAGCTCAGAAGAGGAGAAGGATCCATAGTAGGCATCGACATCGCAGCAGTGGTTATCTGGCAGGCCCGTAGCAGTCCAAAAAGGTGTTAAAAAACAAAAAGTTGCAGGACAGCTTGGCCAGACGGTCAAATTTGCACAGCGTGCAAGCCCTGAAAATTTATACCATAGTAGGAAGAGTCCAGTGTGGCACTTTTTTGACCAAAATCCTATTGATGAGGCAAAGGTTATCTGTAAACAGTGCGGAAGGACCTTTAGCTGAGGGAAAAATCTCAGAAATTTGAATAACTGTTGCATGCTTAGACATTTCATGAACATGCACTTGCAAGCGTGGACGGACTACAAAACCTACAAATCCCCCCCCGGCCGGCGTCAGCACCTGGTGCACCCGGGCAAGTGCCATTTTCCCTGAGCAGATGGGTGGGCTAACTCGTGGGCGACGGCACTGGCACAGGGCCCCTCATAGTACAAAAATTGGTTTCTGATGGTGGGAAGGCCCACTCGCCGTCTGACACACCGGCGTACTATGAGGGGCCCTGTGCCAGTGCTGTCGCCCATGAGTCGGCCCCCCTGCTTGCTCAGGGCCCCAGCTCTTGCATTACTTAGCTCTCCATGCTCCACCACTGTGACGTCTTCCGCATTTTCTGACAGTAACATTCAGGTTACAGAGCGCAATGACGTCTGTACTCCCTCTGCCTAAACAGTTCAACTGCAGAGAGCTGTAAGATGGTGATGCTGAGGAGTCCAGAGTAGAGCAGTGCACAGCGAGGAGAGGTATTTCATTTTTTGTAATGTTTGGAGGAATATATGGGGAGCATTTTACACTGGATCATTAATAATGTGGTCCATTATATATGGAGCATGATTTTGGCCCATAAGACACTGGAGCATCATCCATGGGGCCCATAATGTATTTGAGCATTCTAAATGTGGCATATCAGACACTGGAGCAGCATTTACGTGGCCCATTATACACTGCAACATAAATAATGGGGCCCATTATATATGGAGCTTTCTTTTGACCCATAAGACACTGGAGCATAATCCATGGGACCCATCATATACTGGAGTATTGTAAATGGGGGACATCAGACACAGGAGCAGCATTTACGGGGCCCATTATACACTGGTACATTATTAATGGGGCCCATTATACATGGAGCATTCTTTTGGCCCATAAGACACTGGAGCATTATCCATGGGGACCATCATGTATTGGAGCATTCTAAATGGGGCATATCAGACACTGGAGAAGCATTTACGTGGCTCATTATACACTGGAACATTAATAATGGGGCCCATTATATATTGAGCTTTCTTTTGGCCCATAAGACACTGGAGCATCATCCATGGGCCCATCATATACTGGAGTATTGTAAATGGGGGACATCAGACACAGGAGCAGCATTGCTGCGGCCCATTATACACTGGTACATTATTAATGGGGCCCATTATATATGGAGCATTCTTTTGGCCCATAATACACTGGAGAATCATGCATTGGGACCATCATGTATTAGAGCATTCTAAATGGGGCAGATCAGACACTGGAGCAGCATTTACGAGGCACATTATACACTGGAACATTAATAATGGGGCCCAATATATATGGAGCCTGATTTTGGCACATAAGACACTGGAGCATCATCCATGGGGCCCATCATATACTGGAGAATCATATGGGGTTCATTATTTATGGGGCATCATATAGGGTATGGAGCATCATATGGGGCCTATTCTGTATGGAGCATTATATGGAGCCCATTCTGTATGGAGCAATATATGGGGCCCATCATATACTGTATGGAGCTTTAGATGCGACTCATTATACTGTATGGAGCAATATGTGGGGCTCATTCTACTCTATGGGGACCGTCCTATACTTTATGGCACATTATATGGGGACTATCTTATACTGGCGCAGTATGTGGAGCTCATCATATACTGTATGGAACATTATATGAGACCAATTATGTTTGGAGCAATATATGGGGCTCATTATTCTGTGTAGTACTGTATGGAGGAATATAGTGTCCGGTTTTGAAGCTATTGTAGAATTTAACATAGATATCAGTCATGTCATGTAAGAAGTGAAGCATTTTTCATTGTGCTATACCTATATTTCTGTGCTGTATCGGAGCATCATGAATTGTGGTATGTGTTAAAGGGGCCCACTGACACTCTTTGGCCCAGGGCCCATGAAAACCGGGAGCCATCCCTACCCCCCCACAAGTTGAGCCAAATAACCCCCAGTTTTCAATGCGTAACTATTATTATAAAGTAAATTAAGGTTGCCAAGCTTAAGTAATGATAATTGATGTTGTTGCCATTCAAATGGGCACTGTGTGTTTACTGTGTTTACTGTCCTACACTCCCTACCGACTTTGCTTCCCCATTGACTTGCATTGGGTTTCGTGTTTCAGTCGAACCCCCGATTTTTCCCGATAGTCGGCCGATTTCGCTTGACCCGCGTTTTGCGAAAGTCGGGTTTCATGAAACCCGACTCGACCCTAAAAAAGGCAAAGTCGCTCATCTCTAGCTATAGGTTCTCTTGTGTCATGATGTTCTGTAATTTGCCTTTATAGCGTGGATCGAGGATGCTGGTCAACCAGCAGTCGTCATCCTTCATAATTTTGGCAATGCGGGGGTCCCTTTTTAGGATCCGCAAGACATAATCACATTTGTGGGCCAATGTTCCAGGTGTCAATGATGTACTCAGAGTGGTGGGTGGAGGAGGACTTTCTGCCAAAAAGGGTACTGTATCACAAGCGTACAGCTGTATACAGTCTAGGGGTAATTGTAAATCTCCGTATATATTTGCAGAGTCAGACTCAGACTCTCACAGGCTCAGTATGGATTACACCAGAATATAAAAAGTAGAAAAAGAGTAATGTATTAGAAGCGTACAGCTGTATACAGTGCTGGGGGTAATTTTATATTTCCGTATATATTTCCAGAGTAACACACAGACACTCACAGGCTCAGTGTGGAGTAGACCAGAATATGAAAAGCATAAAAAGTGTACTGTATCAGTAGTGTACAGCTGTATACAGTGTTCGGGTAATTTTAAATCTCCATATATATTTCAGGATTAACACACGGACGCTCACAGGCTCAGTATGGATTACACCAGAATATGAAAAGCAGAAAAAGTGTACTGTATCAGTAGCGCACAGCTGTATACAGTGTTGGGGTAATTTTAAATCTCCATATATTTTTCCAGAGTCAGACACAGACTCTCACAGGCTCAGTATGGATTACACCAGAATATAAAAAGTAGAAAAAGGGTAATGTATTAGAAGCGTACAGCTGTATACAGTGTTGGGGTACTTTTAAATCTCCGTATATATTTCAGTCTCAGTAAGCCAGTCCAGACTCTCGGTTACAGGAAACTAGATGGATACAAGTACAGACTGAAAGTAGAGAGACTGCAGAAATTTGGGATTCAATCACGGGAAAACCTCCCGGTAGAATTCCCAGAGGCAATGCTGACCCTCAATTACTTCGCCTGTGGAGACAGCGAATACGGTTCTTTGTGAAGAAAGGTTTGTTGTATTGCAGTAGCGTGGATCCCATCACCGGTAGTCGTTTCCATCAAATTGTGATCCCAATGAGAGATGTAGACATGGTCCTCACTGCCTATCATGGTCAGTCCGGTCACTTTGGAGTGCAAAATTCAGAACTCACAGTCCGTAGGCAATTCGATTGGATTGGCATGAGAGGAGACATTGAAAAATGGTGGCAGGAATGTCACACGTCTGTGACTAGGAAAACTGTGAAAGCTGATCAGAAAGCAATACTGCATCAGATTGTGAGTCCACGTCCATTAGAAATGGTAGCCATTGATCATCTGAAGGTAGAGCCCAGCAGGACAGGCCATAGCTACATCTTAACCATCATCGATCAGTTCACCTTTTTGTAGTGGCCGCCCTGTGAAGGATTTAACTGCCCAGACTCCACAGCGGTGGAGCAGGGAGAGGTAAGTATTGCAAATTCTGGGGCCCTGAGCAAGTGAGGGGGCCCACTCGTGGGCGCCGGCAGTGGCACAGGGCCCCTTATAGTATGCCTGTGTGTCTGTCGGCGAGTGGACCCCGCACCGTCAGAGACACTTTATTGTGCTATAAGGGGCCCTGTGCCAGTGCCATGCTATGACCTAACCAGTCGGCACTTCTTTTCTCGAAAAGCCATCCCTGCCCTCCACCTGCATGTGAAAGACCGCATTGTCCATGCACTAAAACAATCGGTGAGTGGAAAGGTGCACCTCACAACAGATGCATGGGCCAGTAGGTATGGCCAGGGCCGTTACTTGTCCATCACTGCGCACTGGGTTAATGTCGTGGATGCAGGGTCCTCAGGGTCAGCGGCGGTGGGACAGTGCTGCCTAGCCCACGGTACAGGCAAATGTAAATGCATATTAACACATGACCATTACTGTACACAGAGAAAACCAGGCACAAAAAACAAATATCCTAAAATAAAATAAATAAAAAATTTTTTGCAAAAAATGCATGAAGGTAGTAATAATTATAAGGGTATTTAGTAAACATGTGTCATGTGTTAATATGCTTACATTTTGCATACACATTAATTTACTTTTTCAGTTCAGAACTAGTTTCTTATTTTGTTCAGAGTGCATCTCGTGCATATAAGGATGTGACCGCCCTGCTTCTGAGCAGAGAAATCCATCCTGCCTGGCCTATGCTTTAACTGGTGGGTTCATTCCCTCTGCCCTTGTTCACATTTATGTCACTTGACAAGTGGAAAGGTTTTTAATACTAGAGTTAGGACTGTCCCACAAGGGTTGCTTGATGTGGCGGGATGGCTTGTACATTCTTTTGATCAAAATTATGTTTACTAAATACCCTTATAATTATTACTACCTTCATGCATTTTTTGCAAAAAATTTTTTATTTATTTTATTTTAGGATATTTGTTTTTTGTGCCTGGTTTTCTCTGTGTAATGGTCATGTGCTAATATGCATTTACATTTTGCATACACATTAATTTACTTTTTCAGTTCAGAACTAGTTTCTTAATATCAGGAGAAGTAAAATGGCTGTCGGCGGTGAGGGCTTTTATAGGCACTGTGATACCACACAAAGCAAGCCAATCACTGCAATGCCCTTCTCTAAGATGGTGGTGGCCGCTGCGCATGTCATCCCGTTGCCCACAGTGTACGTCCTTGCTCATTGGCTGAGAAAAGGCACCTGCAAGCATTATGGGAAAACCGACTTTGGAGCTCGGGTCGCCGAACGTATGGTCTACCTCACGCTATGGCGAAAGTCGGTGTTTTTTTAATCTGACCAACCTGTTTAGCTCAACTCTACATATCACCATCACGGAATCTGTTTCTGACAGTTTGAGCAGACACATGGATGTTAGTGGCCTGGTGGAGGTCATTTTACAGAGCTCTGGCACTGCTCCACCTGTTCCTCCTTGCAGAAAGGAGGAGGTAGCAGTCCTGCTGCTGGGTTGTTGCCCTCTTACAGCCACTTCCACTTCTCCTTGTGTACTGGCCTCTCTCCTGGTATCTACTCTATGCTCTGGACACTGTGCTGACAGACACAGCATCAGTTACCCTTATAGCCACAGCTCGCATTGATAAGCCTTCCTGGATGAGCTGCACTACCTGAGCAACTTCTGTAAGTTGTAGACACCACCTCATGCTACTGTACAGTACCTCTAGGGGTGAGAGCAATGATAAAATTCAAAAGTGACCGCATCAGCCCAAAAAGATGAGAATAGAGAAATGGTCTTTGGTCACCACTTGCAGAACTACTCCTTTATAGGGGGTGTCTTGATAATTGTCGATCATTTGTACCTGTTGTCTGTTCCATTTGCTGAACAGCAGGAGAAATTGATTGACAATTGGTGGTGCTTTGTTACTGGAGAGGTAGATTTCACTGAAGCGTGATTGACTTGGAGTTACATTGTGCTGTGTTAGTGATCCCTTTATTTTTTTGAGCAGTATATATTAGTAAAGAAATCAGAATGTTTGATCTCGTGGTAGGTGTATATTAGTGAAGACATACAGTACAGACCAAAAGTTTGGACACACCTTCTCATTCAAAGATTTTTCTATATTTTCATGGCTATGAAAATTGTAGAATGACCCCAAACACACCTCCAGACTGTGTAAGGGTTATTTGACCAAGAAGGAGAGTTTTGGGGTGCTACGCCAGATGACCTCCACAGTCACCAGACCTGAACCCAATCGAGATGGTTTGGGGTGAGCTGGACCGCTCACCGCTTCAATTTTCAATAAATCCCCAACAGTGTCACCAGCAAAGCACCCCCACACCATCACACCACCTCCTCCATGCTTCACGGTGGTAACTAGGCATGTAGAGTCCATACGTTCACCTTTTCTGCATGCAAAGCAGTAATCAAAGCAAAAGGTGGCTACTTTGAAGAACCTAGAATATAAGACATATTTTCAGTTGTTTCATACTTTTTTTCAAGTGTAATGTATAATTCCACATGTGTTAATTCATAGTTTTGATACCTTCAGTGTGATTCTACAATTTTCGTAGTCATGAAAATACAGAAAAATCTTTGAATGAGAAGGTGTGTCCAAACTTTTGGTCTGTACTGTATATACTGTATACAGATGAGCGACTTTGGCTCCGGGAGGGTCGAGTCGGATTTCGGACCACCCGACTTTCCCAAAGGTCGAGTTGAACGAAGTCGGCCAACTAACGGAAAAGGTCGAGTCGGAGTTGAAAATCTGACCCCAATGCAAGTCAATGGGGAATAAAAGTCGGCAGTGAGTGGAGGACAGTAAACACACCTACAGTGCCCATTTCAATGCCAACAACATCAATTCTTATTACTTAAGCTTTAAAACTGTAATTTACTGTATAATAATAGTTACGCAATGAAAACTGGGGGTTATTTGGCTAAACTTGTGAGGGGGGGGTAGGGCTGGTTCCAGGCTTTCATGGACCCCGGGTGAAAGAGTCTCAGTGGGCCCCTTTAACACATACCACAATTTATGATGCTCCGATACGGCAGAGAAATATAGATATAATACAATGCCAAATACTTCACTTCTTACATTACATGAGTGATATCTATTGTAAATTCTACAATAGCTCAAAAACCGGACAGTATAGTCCTCCATACAGTATTATGGGCACCACATAGTGCGTCTTACAGAATGGGCTCCATATAATGCTAAATACAGAAAAGGCCTCATACGTGCTCCATATGATGCTCCATATATAAAGGGCTCTATATGATGCCCCATAAATAATGAACCCCATATGATGCTCTAATATATGATGGGCCCCATATATGATGCTCCAGTGTGTGTTCAGCCCCATATAATGCTCCAAATATAACGGTCCCCATATAGAATGCTCCATATAAAATGGGCTCCATGTGATGCTCCATATATAATGTGTCCCATATGATGCGCCATATATAATGGGCACCATATGATGCGCAAGTATATGATGGGCCACATGGATAATGCTCCAGTGTATGATGGGTCTATATAATGCTCCATATATAATGGGCCCCATATGATGCTACAGTATATGATGGGCCCCATGGATGATGCTCCAGTGTATGATGGGCCTATATAATGCTCCATATATAATGCGCCCCATATGATGCTCCAGTATATGATGGGCCCCATGGATCATGCTCCAGTGTATGATGGGCCTATATAATGCTCCACATATAATGTGCCCCATATGATGCTCCAGTGTATGATGGGCCTATATAATGCTCCATATAATGGGCCAATGGGCCCCATATGATGCTACAGTGTATGATGGACCCCATATATAATGCTCCAGTGTATAATGGGCCCTATTTATGATGCTCAAGTGTATGATTGTCCCCATATATAATTCTCCAGTGTATAATGCTCCCCATATATTGCTCCAACCTTTAAAAAAAATGAAATACCTCTCCTCGCTGGGCACTGCTCTACTCTGGACTCCTCAGCGTCGCCATCTTCCAGCTCTCTGCACTGTGACTGTTCAGGCAGAGGACGAACAGATGTAACATCATCGCGCTCTCTGACCTGAATGTCACTGTCAGGAAATGCGGAAGACGTCACAGTGGTGGAGCAGGGAGAGGTAAGTATTGCAAGTGCTGGGGCTCTGAGCAAGCAGGAAGGGCACACTCGTGGTCGCCGGGAACTGGCACAGGGATCCTGATAGTATGAGTGGGCCCCCCCACCTGTTCAGGGCCCCAGCACTTGCCCGGGTGCACCAGGTGCTGACGCCGGCCCTGGGTGGGGTACAACCCAATTAGGGATTTGGAAAAACTGGCATATGTTGAGGTATAGGCTGGACATTCAGCAGCTGCAAATGGAGGAATTGGAGAAGTCGGAGGAAGAGGAGGACAAAGCGAGCCATTTTGCGGGCAACCTATGTGTCATCAGGGGAAGGTGGTACAAAATCCTTTGAAACCCAGGCATGGCTCATTGTAAAGAAGGTGAGATCACCAACACTTTGGGTCAACAGCCACATCCTTCTTTCTGTCAGCACTGAAGACTCTTTCTGATAGCACACTACCAGCAGGGCAAGCGAGCTCCTGTAAGGCATATTGTGCCAATTCAGGCCAGGTGTCCAGTTTACAGGTCCAGTAGTCAAAGGGGAATGAACTGTGAAGGAGAACATCGATAGGGGAGTAGAGGTAATTTTGAACCATAGTTGACAACTGTTGTCTCCTGTCTGTTGCAATCGATTCAGTATTACCAGTTGTGTGAGCGTTATCGAGAAATCAGTCAACAACATGGTCATGAAACCCCTGTCTCCAATGCCACTTCGGCTGTATGCACCACGAACACCTCTTCCATTTGGCCCAGTACGGCTCGTGGTAGAACCTGCACCACTGTTGTGTGCTGGGAATGCCTCTAACAAACGGTTTACCAGAGTTGCTTGTTTGTTCGCCAATATTAGCTCTAGGATCTCATGTGGCATGATGTTCTGTAATATGCCTTTATAGTGTGGATCGAGGATGCTGGCCAACCAGTAGAAGTTATCCTTCATAATTTTGGCAATGCGGGGGTTCCTTTTTAGGATCCGCAAGGCATAATCACACATGTGGGCCAATGTTCCAGGTGTCAATGATGCACTGCTAGAGGTGGGTGGAGGAGCACTTTCTGCCAAATCCACATCCCTCCAGTCATGCACAAACCCTGTAACTGACCTTGGCAAGCCAATATTTTCTCTTGCCCCCTGAGAAGCATCATCCTCCCCAAAATAATCATCCCCTCATCCTCCTCCTCCTCTTCCTCCACCTCGTCCAGGAAAGTTCCCTGAGCAGACAATTGCTGACTGTCATGAAGGCTTCCCTCCTCCTTTTCCTCCTCTGTTGCAGACGCGTGATCCTTAATGTGCGTCAAAGTTTGCATGAGCAGACGCATAAGTCGGATGCTCATGCTTATGATGGCGTCGTCTGAGCTTACCAGCCGTGTGCATTCCTCAAAACACTGAAGGACTTTACAGAGGTCTTTCAGCTTTGACCACTGCAGACCCGACAACTCGATGTCTGCCCTCAAACTGCCTGCCCGTGTATCCTTCCACAAATGAATTACAGCCTACCTCTGTTCGCACAGCCACTCAACCATGTGCATGGTGGAGTTCCACCTTGTAGAAAGGTCTATGATTAGGCGGTGCTTGGTGAGGTGGAGTGATCGCTGCAGCCTCTGCATACGACTGGATTCTACGGGCGAGCAACAGATGTGCGAGCACAGTCTTCACACCTTATGGAGCAGGGCTGTTAACACCGGATAATTATTTATGAAGCACTGCACCACCAGGTTCAAGGTGTGAGCCAGGCAAGGTATGTGTCTGAGTTTTGCCAGGGCTATGGTCACCACAAAATTACGTCCATTATCACTGACTACCGTGCCTGGCTCAAGATCTAGACTGCCCAGCCATGACTCAGTTTCTCGCTGCAAGTAGTCGGCCAGTAACTCTGCGGAGTCTGTTGTCGCCCAAAGACATCATCTTTAAAACAGCCTGCTGACGCTTACCACTAGCTGTTCGATAGTGGGACACCTCGAGTGCAACAATGGCAGCTGTGGATGGAGTGGTCATGCGACTGTGCTCTGTCAACAAGCTTTTGCTTCTGGAGGAGGAGGAGGGTCAAACGTCTACAGCCAACTGTTGCTTATACCGTGGGCTAGGCAGCACTGTCCCACCGCCGATGTCCCCTGTGGACCCTGCATGCACCACATTGACCCAGTGCGCAGTGATGGACACATAATGGCCCTGGCCATGCCTACTGGACCATGTATCTGTTGTGAGGTGCACCTTTCCACTCACTGATTACCTGAGTGCATGGACAATGAGGTCTTTCACATGCAGGTGGAGAGCAGGGATGGCTTTTCTACAAAAGAGGTGCCGACTGCGTAGGTCATAGTGTGGAACAGCGTACGTCATGAGCTCTCAGAACGCTGCGCTTTCAATGGAAGGGCATCATCTCTAATGAGATCAGTTTGGCAATGTAGGCTTTCAAAGCCAGTAAGGTTTTGTAGTCTGTCCACGCTTGCAAGTGCATGGTGTTTAAATGTCTAAGCATGCAACTGGTATTCAATTTTCTGAGATTTTTCCCTCGGCTAAAGGTCCTTCCGCACTTATAACAGATAACCTTTGCCTCATCAATAGGATTTTGGTCAAAAAAGTGCCACACTGCACTCTTCCTACTATGGTATAAATTTTCAGGGCTTGCACGCTGTGCTAATTTGACCGTCTGGCCAAGCTGTCCTGAACTCTTTTTCTTTTTAACACGTTTTTAGTTTGCTACGGGCCTGCCAGATAACCACAGCTGCGATGTCGATGCCTGCTGCGGATCTTCCTCCTCTTCTGAGCTATTGACAGTGGCACCCTCTTCCCCTAATGGATGTGTATGCTGGAAGGGGCACCTGAGTTTCATCATGGTCAGATTCTGGCTCAGTAGACTGCGAGGGCAATGCAGTGCTCTGGGTGAATGTACCAGCAGAATCAGATAGCAGTGGCTGTGCATCAGTGCACTCCATGTCATACTTATCTTTGACTGGGGAATTCAGGATTTCACTTGATAACCCAGGCATGGTATGTGAAAAGAGCTCCAGGGAGTAATCTGAAGTGTGGCCTGCAGCATCCTTCACTTGTGGTGGGGGTGAAGGACACAAGGAAAGGTGTTGTTCCTGACCAGGAGCCTGCACTGACGACTCAGTGCTTGCATTTTTTGAAACATCAGAAGAGGAGGCGATAGAGCTGGAGGCTGTTTCGGAAATATAAGCCAAAACCTGTTCCTGATGCTCCGGCTTTAAAAGCGGTTTACCTACTCCCAGAAAAGGGAGCCTTCCAGGCCTTCTGGAGCCAGATGATGATGCAGGCTCAACACCTCCTGCCTTAGGTGCTATTGTGCTTTTGGCACTTCCAGCAGATGCACCACCACCACCATCAGTCCCAGCTGGCCCCCCAGCCCACGTCCACGGCATCTTCCACCATACTTCCTCATGTTTGGGAAAATGTACCAAAAATACCAGCAGATATATGGTACTGTATGAGGAGCGTACAGCAGTATATTGTGTAGGGAAAAATTTAAATCTCCGTATATATTTCCTGAGTCACACACAGACGCTCTCTCAGTATGGATTTCACCGTAATACAAAGAGCAGGTATACGGTACTGTCTCAGAAGTGTACAGCTGTATATGGTGTAGGGGAAAATTGCAATTTCCGTATATATTTCCGGAGTCACACACAGACGGTCACTCAGTACTGAGAGAGAAGATATACGGTACTGTCTCAGAAGCATAGAGCTGTATACGATGTAGGTGAAAATTTCAATCTCCGTATATATTTCCGGAGTCACACACACATAGTCAGCATGTATTTGTCCGTGATACCAGCCGGTACACGGTAGTGTGTGAGTAGCGTACAGCTCTATACGGTGTGGGAAAAAATGAACGGTCATTAACTGTGCAGAAAAAAAGAATAAAAGTATTAGTGCTGTGTAAAAAGCAGTCTGCACAGCAGTGTACACACAGCAATACAGCTTTCAGGCAGATTAATAACCAGCGCTGCTGCACACAAGAAAATCCTCCCCTGTCACTACACACTAACTGTACAGCACAATTGCTATCAGCACAAGCACAGAAGAACTTATCTTTCCAGCCCTAACTCGCTCCCTACTGATAAACAGCGTCAGCAACCTCTCCCTACTGTTATGATCGGCAGAAGTAAAATGGAGGTCGGCGCTCAGGGCTTTTATAGACATTATGACGCCCCCCAAAGCAAGCCAATCACTACAATGCCCTTCTGTAAGATGGTGGTGGATGCTGCTCATGTCATCTCTTTGCCCACAGTGTACGTCCTTGCTCATTGGCTGAAAAAAGGCGCCTGAAAGCATTCTGGGAAATTAGACTTTGGCGCTCGTTTTTCGTTTTTCTGACCGCATGGCCAACTGCACGCTATGGTCGGGTTTCGGCCAACGAAACCCAACTTTGGCGAAAGTCGGCAAGTTTTGAATCTGACCGACCTGTTTCGCTCAACTCTACATATATATATATATATATGTATATATATATATATATATATTTATATATATACAGTATGTCTGTGAATCCATATGAAGCCATTAAAATGTATAATAGATAATAAGGTATCTTCATTGGACAACCCCTTTAAGTGTATGATTGGTGTACAGTAGGTTTAAGAAACGTGCTGTTCTATAATAACTTGTGCATGGTTGTATACCCAGTAGCATACTATCCTCTTTAGTAAAGCGAGTAAATATGAAAAGTATATCTGTCTATAAATAGAAAAATTATTCACCATATAATTCCAGATTCAAGACTAAAACAATAGGACTACTTTTATTTGCAGCAGCAATACCAAGTGAACACGAAAAAGAGAAAAAGCCTCGCCATGTACCTGTTGCTACTTCCAGTGTATGAGAGCATTCGTCCATAACGCTTACAAATGGTGAATGCAAAAAAACAGAAAACTGGATAATTGCATCTTTCTATAAAATCTTTAAGGTTCATTAATTAAAAATAAAATAAAGACAACCATGGCAGTGTTTAAAAACAAGATGACACTCTGACGGATTTCTGGCTTTACCGCCCTTAGTCATAGGGTGCACTAAGCATTAAGGGATAACGTATTTAAAAATAGCACCACCAGTCATGTGTAACAGGAAAATCTAAGTAAAAATAGGAAATCATCATTGATACATTATCAAAAAGAGTTATTACAAAAATGTTTACATAAATATAAATTAATCACATTAATTAATTATTTAAAAATGAACTGTGTCAGTTCTATAATCCATTCCCTTTGGCATTTTAGTATCTAATTTTATGATCCAAAAGTGTTCCCTCATCGTTTTAATTAACTTTCTTGATTCCAAAAAAGTAAAAGCTATCCATTTCTTCTTTATGTACATCTAAATAGTGTTTTGTTTCAACAGAATATGTTCCATTTCAATTGTTTTGTATGTGTTCTGAGATGCATTTTTCCATTTTTGGCTAGTGCATCCTGTATGTTTTAGATTGCAAGTATTGCAAAAAATGCAGTAGATGAAATATTGCATGTTGCAATTAATAAATGAATTTATGGTCTAAAAATCATCAATTCTCTGCATTTTTTCAAACATATTTGCCCATATTGTATTTATTGCTGACACATTTAGAAAAGCCTTAAGCCAACAACTAAGTGTAATTGCAAGATTGTTTCTGGTACAAACTTGGTGACAACATATTGTCAAGTGAAAAACGTCTTCTGGCTGCATTTCTCTGGTCTTTTGCCAATATCATATTGAAGATGTCATCCTAATATAAAACGGGAATATATTTAGAAACTATGTATTTGTAGGATCTAAAGGAATGAGTCAATATGTTTCAATGTCATGCAGGATGTTATACACTTGCTTTTTATGTAATTATGCATCCATTACAACTACGTACCCTGCATTGTCTGATTTTTTTATGATGATTTTTGATGATGTACAGGTATTCTCACGTAGGGGATCATCTAGTATCTAGCGTTTTGTTTTTTGAACATAAAATCAGAAAATGCATTATCCTTTGTAAATGATTGAATAACTGAGTTGGGGTTCTTCAAACAAAAAAAAATTCTCTTCACTGTAAGTGCTCTAACGAATTTCTTAATGCCCTGGAGTGTCTGAAATAGATCGAAATGCTGATGGGGTACAAAATTAAATCCTTCAGAAAGTATTTTAATTTCTTTATTGGAGTAAGGATAATTGCACTGTCATCCATATCATAGAATCATAGAGTTGGAAGGGACCTCATGGGTCATCTGGTTCAACCCCTTGCTCAAAGCAGGATTCACTAAATCATCCCAGACAGATGTCTGTTCAGCCTCTGATTGAAGACTTCCATTGAAGAAGAAATCACCTACTCTCGTAGCAGCCTATTCCACTCATTGATCACCCTAACTGTCAAAAAAGTTTTTTCTAATATCTAATCTGTGTCTCCTCCCATTCAGTTTCATCCCATTGCTTCTAGTCTTTCCTTGTGCAAATGAGAATAAAGATCATCCTTCTACAATGTGACAGCCCTTGAGATATTTGCAGACAGCTATTAAGTCTCCTCTCAGTCTTCTTTTTTTCAAGCTAAACATACCCAAATCCTGTAACCGTTCTTTATATGACATGGTTTGCAGACCGGGCATCATTCTGGTCGCTCTTCTCTGAACTTGCTCTAGTTTTTTTATCTCATTTTTAAAATGTGGTGCCCAAAACTGGACACAGTATTCCAGATGAGGTCTGACCAAAGAGGAGTAGAGAGCAATAATGGTTTCACGTGATATAGATATGCTACTGTTAATACATTCCAGAATTGTATTTGCCTTTTTTGCTGCTGCATCACACTGTTGACTTATGTTCTGTCTGTGATCTATTAGTATACCCAAGTCTTTTTCACATGTGCTGTTACTTAGCCCTATTCCTCCCATTCTGTATATGTTTTTTTCATTTTTATTGCCCAGACGTAGTACTTTGCATTTTTCCCTGTTAAAAACCATTGTGTTAGTTGCTGCCCACTGCTCCAGTTTATTTATATCTTTATGAATCCGCTGTCTCTCTAGTATTAGCTATCCCTCCTAGCTTTGTGTCATCAGCAAATTTAATTAGTTTACCCTCAATTACTTCATCTAAATCATTGATAGAGATGTTGAGCAATACAGGGCCCAGGACAGAGCCCTGTGGTACCCCACTTGAGACATTCTTCGAACTAGATGTGCAGCCATTTACGACCACTCTTTGGGTATGATTACTAAGCCAGTTATGAATCCACCTAACAGTTGCCTTGTCCATTCCATACTAAGTCACTTTTTCAATGAGGATGGTGTGAGATACTTTGTCAAATGCTTTGCTGAAGTCAAGATAAACTATATCTACAGCATTTCCCTGATCCACCCAGTCAGTGATTCTGTCATAGAAGGAAATTAAGTCTGACATGACTTATTAGTTACAAACCCATGCTGACTCTGGTTAATCACTTCATTCTTATCCAGGTACTTACATACATGTTGTTTAGTAATTTGTTCAAAGATCTTTCCTGGCATAGAAGTCAGACTTACCGGCCTTTAGTTCCCTGCTTATAATCCAAAGAATTCATATTGAACTTTTTCTTTTGAGGGGCCATAAGGATTTCTTCTAATTTGCTGATGTTGTTCAGTAGTGAGGCATTCATATATTTATACTCAGACAAATCAACATAATTTTATATAGAAGTACGGATTAAATCAATTTCATTTTTAATATTAGAAGTTTCTATTCTTCTTCCTTAATGATCAAATTCATTAAATCCAGTGAACATTTGGACAATATGTTGTTCCAGTTGATCATAAATTGGTCAAAGAAAATATGTGTGGGATTTTATTTAATTCTGAGACCTCTCTGTATCATTTGTTTCTCAATGTACGTGCTGACTGTGTTCCTATTGAACCCGAACGGTAAAGTTCGGAGATGAAGTCTGTACCGAAAACCTAGTGTCCATGCACAGACCTCAAACATGGACTTCTCCAGGAAGTCCATGTTACTGTTCTGGTTTGGCAGCTCGAACAAAGCTTGTTGAAAAGCTAAAGCACAGCCAATCAACAAGCTTTACTGTGTGGGCACATCCGACTCAATCACAGCCATGTCAAGTATTGGCATGGCTGTGATTGGCCGGCGCACATTCTGTAAAAACAAAGAAGAGGGTCTTGTCTATTTTTGATAACCAGCGCAGGCTGCAGGCCCCAGATGTGAGCTTTATCTTGGCTGGTTATCAAAAATAGTGTTATGCCCATGTAATTTTTTAAAATTATTTAAATATATAATTAAAAATAAGGTGTGGGGTCCCTCCATTTTTGCAGCAATAGCACAAAAATAGGACTTAAAAATCCTCCAAAAATTCAAAAAATACAGCAAAGAGGCAGAGATACTCACCTGCCCAGGCCTTCAAACAAATGCACTATCAGGATGCAGTGGACCCATATAGTTAAGATGGCGGCAACACAGTTGCAAGAATACCGATGAGACAACCGCTCATAACCTACCAATCCATGGAGGGGGCGGCTGCTTGGTATATTGATGCACAATGAAGACTTGTATGTAGCGCTGTTCACACTATGGCAATGCAAAGCATCCAGTTAAACGGCCTAGTATTTACACCTTTCTATTAGATCAGGCGGGCTGCCCAGCGCTATTAAAATGCATCCCATGGGAACAGACACCACAGTTTACAAGACCAAATGGGCCCACCTGCACCCTGCAAAATAAAGTACAAAAAACACATAAAATAATGTGAGGTATTAGTTGGTATTTTGGCCAAAGTACATAAGCTTGTAATCCACTTCACGGATCCTCACGCTTACAAGTAACTACACTAAACAGCAATAGCACAAAAAGAGGACTTAAAAATCCTCCAAAAATTCAAAAAATACAGCAAAGAGGCAGAGATACTCACCTGCCCAGGCCTTCAAACAAATGCACTATCAGGATGCAGTGGACCCATATAGTTAAGATGGCGGCAACACAGGTGCAAGAATACCGATGAGACAACCGCTCACAACCTACCAATCCATGGAGGGAGCTGCTGTAACCTTAATGATGTCACTGTTGGTCACAGGCAGAGCTTCTTACACTTTGCTCAGTGTGAGCTGGCTGGCGTGGAGAGCGGTTGCATCACTGGCATGGATATTAATGGATTATCTGCAGAAAGATGAGTATACAATGGGTACAGAAAGTATTCAGACCCCTTTAAATTTTTCACTCTTCGTTTCATTGAAGCCATTTGATAAATTTAAAAAAGTTCATTTTTTTTTCTTATTAATGTACACTCTGCACCCCATCTTGACTTAAAAAAAAACAGAAATGTAGAAATTTTTGCAAATTTCTTAAAAAAGAAAAACTGAAATATCACATGGTCATAAGTATTCAGATTCATAGCTCAGTATTGAGTAGTAACACCCTTTTGAGCTAGTACAGCCATGAGTCTTCTTGGGAATGATGCAACAAGTTTTTCAAACCTGTATTTCTGGATCATCTACTATTCTTCCCTGCAATCTAAGAAGGAAACAAACACACTCAACCAATGATATACTTTGCAAAATTGTTTTATGTTTATTACATGTGCAGAAAAACATCACAGCAAGATGAAACAATGATGGTAAGGTTATGTTTCGACCCTTCCGGGGCTTTGTCAAACCTCACTGAAAATTAGAAAGACTTATGTAGAAATATTAAGGGTAAGGTCCCATAGGGGCTCTTGCATCGGCATGGGGAAAGAATGGCGAGTCTTGTGCCTTCTGTGGTGGCGAAATTTCAACATTTTTTTTTTCAGTCAAGATGGGGTGCAGAGTGTACATTAATGAGAATTTACCAAATGGCTGCAATGAAACAAAGAGTGACAAATTTAAAGGGGTCTGAATACTTTTCGTACCCGCTGTATAAGTTAGACGTTTTATGAATCTTTAGTGATAATATATTATTTTATAGTGCCCTTTCCTGTTGTATAATAGTTATATTCAACAAAACCACTGATTGCAATTTATTATTGTCGGAAAAGAATACAAACTCTTGTACTTATACAGTAGCATGGAAATAAGCAGTGCATCTTTATTTAATATGTCTATTTCTAGATTCATGTATTTACTGACATAATTTACCTCTCTCATAGAAGCATAGAAAGAAATCAAGTTTGATTACTTGATAGCACAATACAGTCTTTTTTTTTCATCAGAACACAATTTCTGAAGAAGGGGCGCTCTTCAACTCTCTGAATTTGCCTGATTTTTCTAGCAATTTATACCAGAATGATTGCCTAGTGAGAAGAGTTGTTTGCTGTATGTACATAATTCAAGGAATAATCACATTTACTGTTCTTCATTTATTGTTAAATATTGTGTTTTTAGTATGGAAATACATTCATGATAATATATTTTAGAGAACATTGAGGGTATTTATTTATACGTTAATCTGGAAGGTTGTACAAAGACTTATTACACTCATATACATGATCCTTTAAGTTAGGTGTAACGTTAATAATAATAATAATAATAATAATAATAAAGTCCCTTACTGAACCACTGGCAATCTATGTCAAACTTTATGGTGCCAACTTAAGGCATTGTGTTCTCAGCAATGCTTCCTGGTGCCCTGGTCCTACTCTGCCATATATTTATGGCACTGAAGCTATTTCCTGAAGGGGAACATCAGGATATATTTACAAGCCTAAGTAATGGCAAGTGAATAAAGAGCCTATAATCCTTGAATTGAAGCCATAACTTGCTTGTGCAATTTTATTTTGAAATCCAATAAAAATCTAATGTTGAAAATGTAGTCGTAAGTGCAGGAGGCGGGCATTGCACTTCCAACTCTCCTGCCTTTCTCTCTTTTTCCTTTGATGGACAGGTCACTCTTATCTATGACTTGCCTCCACCGCTCAAGATTTTGTGCAGGCACTGATATTGCCCTGGGGTCATCTCCTCATAGGGGACTGCGTATGCTCAGTAAGTTCCTGATGATGTCATGAGTGCTGGACTATTGATCTGCATATGAAGAGATGAATCCAGGGTAAAGATTGTGCCTGCGCAAAACTTTAAACGGGGGAGTCAAGCATCTGTGACTAGTGTGACCTGTTAGTCATAGATCGGAGGCCAGCGGCCGGCGGACCATAAATTTGTGACCATAAATTTAAAGCTGAATTTCTTAAAGATGTCAAAATAAAATATTACAAACAAGGCTTGGAGTTAATAAGGATTAAAGGCTCATTACTCACATGTTCTAGTGAGAGTTGTAATTTCCTGATGACAGGTTTATTCTTGTGATTACATTTTTCCCTTCCTTTCTTTCAAGAGCCATAACTTTTATGTTTTTCCATTGAAAAAGCAACAGAGGTTTGTGTTTTTTGCAGGACAAGTTGTAGGTTTGAATGACACCATCTATAATACTTTATACTGAAAAACAGGAAAAAAAATCCATGTCAGTGGGATATAATAGTGGAAAAATGCAATTCTGAGTGTTCTGGGTTTATTTTACGGTATTCATTATATTTGTAAAAATGACCTAGCAACTTTTTTTAATTTAATTAATGAAAATAAATTAAGATTCAAATTTGGATGGAGCTTTACAGAAGCAATTATACCAATTTTTTTCTCATTATTTTAATGTGAAAAAATGAGGATAATTTGTTTTTCTTTTTTATATATTTCTAAAAACTTTTTTTATTTTAGTCTAAGAACATGAACCTGCAATCGTCTAATCACTAATGATATATACTGCAATAGCAAAGTATTGATGAATAAAGTGTAAATCACAGTCTCCTATGAAGCTCAGCCTGTGGGTGAGCTTTCCAAAAGTATTAAGATGGCAATGATGGAGTCTTCGAAATAGTGACTGTCCTCAAAAGCAGTCCATCTTTAAAACAAACCAAAGAAAAAAAATACATAAAAATATTGCTGAATGTTCCAACTACAATTCTGGGCCAAAAAACGCCATAGGAGAAGGAGGGTCAAAAAGCATTCAAGAAAACACATTGCCACACAAATTTTCTACCCAAAAAGGGTTTACTTTCAAAAGGACTAAACTTTGTAACCAATCAGAACCAATCAGAGATTTGATTTGTTTCAAACTTTATTAGACGTCAATACATTTGTGAGATCTCTTACAGTCAAGTGACACTTTTTTGAAAAAGATGACATGGATTTTTCAAAATCACAGGCTATAAATGAAGTAGAACATAATTCAGATGAATGCATTTCTTTTGCTGAACAAAATGCTCTTTTGGCTTTAGAAGCATTATTTAATGAAAATGTGCAAACTGACTTGGTGGACATTTCACAGGCGGATCAGCATATACCGAATCCGACGTATTATCCCATCAAATCAAGAACTCCTGTGTTAGACACCTTTTAAGCCTTGGTGGAAAAAGACCTAAAAAATTTGTCTACTAACACTTTTTCTTCCCCTATGTCAGCATATAATTTAACAGGATATGAATATGATGAGTTGATGAATTTAAAGGCAATAAAAATATAGTCATAAAAAATCAGATAAAGCAGGAACAATTGTTGTAATGGATGCCTTATTATACCATACTCTAGTTATGAATATTCTCAATGATACCAATACATATAATACATGTAAAAATACTTTGAATTCATTGTTAATGGAGGGTGAAGATTTGGGAGTGTTGAACAAAAAAACAAAAACCTTTTTGTTCAAAGAATTTCCATGCATTCCTGTATTTTATGGTCTCCCAAAAACACAAACAAATTTTCTCCCCGCCTTTACGTCCAATAATATCCAGTATCAATTCATTAAATGAAAACCTTAGTATTTGGATTGATTGACATTTGCAGCCTTTAATTTCTTGCACTCCCAGTTTTTTAAAGAATAGTACTTCGGTACTCAGTCAATTAAAAACAATCAGATGGTCCAGTTTAAATTGTTTTGTATCATGTGATGTAATCAATTTATATTCATGCATCCCCCAAGAATATGCTCTTACGGCTATCGTACATCATTTGAAAAAATATAGTTCTTATAGTTTTCAATTACAGGAATTTATTCTTATAATAATAATAATAATCTTTATTTATATAGCGCCATCATATTCCGCAGCGCTTTACAGTTTAACAGTTTCAAAACACAAGTCATAAGTAACAACGTTAGCAATACAGTAATTAAAGCAAAATAAGACGGCCCTGCTCGTGAGAGCTTACAATCTACAATGAGGTGGGGGAGATACAAAGTACAGGTGTGTATATACAATGGTGCATTTACAATGATGGTCCAGCCATCTTAAGGGAGTGAGGGATGGATGGAGATAGTGAATGGGCTACACACACACACACTTATACAGATAATGACTTTGATTAGTGAATGTGATAGGCCGCTCTGAACAGATGTGTTTTGAGGGAGCGCCTGAAACCATGCAAATTGTGGATAGTCCTAATTTCTTGGGGTAGAGCATTCCAGAGGATTGGCGCAGCGCGGGAGAAGTCTTGGAGTCGGGAGTGGGAGGTACGAATTAGTGCAGAGGTTAGTCGAAAGTCGTTTGCAGAGCGCAGCAGTCGGTTAGGCCGATAGATAGAAATGAGGGAGGAGATGTAGGGGGTGCTGCAGTGTGGAGAGCTTTGTGGGTGAGAACAAATACTTTGAATTGGATCCTATAATAAATGGGCAGCCAGTGTAAGGACTGGCGAAGAGCGGACGCGTCCGAGTACCGATTAGCCAGATGGATGACCCTGGCTGCTGCATTAAGGATGGACTGGAGAGGGGATAGTCGAGTAATGGGGAGGCCAAGTAATAGAGCGTTGCAGTAGTCCAGGCGGGAGTGGATCAATGCTACAGTGAGGGTTTTTGTTGTTTCCATGGTGAGAAAAGGGCGGATTGTAGAGATGTTCTTTAGGTGTAGGCGGCAAGAGCGGGCAAGAGATTGTATATGGGAGGTGAAGGAGAGATTGGTGTCAAACATAACCCCCAGACAGCGAGCCTGCTGCCGGGGTGTTATTATGGTGCCGCCCACTGAGAGGGAAATGTCAGATTTAGGGAGGTTAGTAGACGGCGGGAGCAGAAGAAGTTCAGTTTTGGAGAGGTTAAGTTTCAGATAGAGAGCAGACATGATGTTGGAGACTGCGGACAGACAGTCGGTGGCGTTCTGTAGTACAGCGGGGGTAAGGTCGGGGGATGACGTGTATAATTGTGTGTCATCAGCATAAAGATGGTACTGAAAGCCAAATCTGCTGATGGTCTGTCCAATTGGGGCGGTGTAGAGAGAGAAGAGAAGGGGGCCAAGGACTGAGCCCTGGGGTACACCGACAGTGAGAGGAAGAGGAGATGAAGTGGAGCCAGAGAACGAAACACTGAAGGAGCGGTCAGAAAGATAGGAGGAGAACCAGGAGAGAACAGTGTCCTTAATACCTAGTGACTGGAGCCTAGACAGTAGGAGACGGTGGTCAACCGTGTCGAAAGCTGCAGAAAGGTCGAGTAGAATGAGCAGAGAGTGGTCGCCGTTACGTTTTGCTGTCAGAAGGTCATTGGTCACTTTGATGAGTGCAGTTTCAGTCGAATGTAGGGGTCGGAAGCCGGACTGTGAAGGGTCTAGGAGGGAGTGAGTGGAGAGGTAACGGGTGAGGCAGGAGTAGACTAGGCGCTCCAAAAGTTTAGAGATGAAGGGGAGATTGGAGACTGGTCTGTAGTTGTTTGTGCAGGAAGGGTCAAGAGCGGGTTTCTTTAGTAGTGGAGTAATAATGGAGTGTTTGAAGGAGGATGGGAAAATGCCAGAGGAGAGTAAGAGATTGAAGATTGTAGTTAGGTGAGTTGTGACAACAGGAGAGAGAGACTGGAGGAGATGTGAGGGGATGGGGTCGGTAGTGCATGTAGTCGGACGAGAGGAAGAGAGGAGTCTGGAGACTTCTTCTTCTGTGATGGGATCAAATGTGGAAATTGAGCCAGGGGAAATGCAGGGAGGGATGGGAGTCACAGCACTTGGTGGTTGAGAGCAGATTTCCTGACGGATAGTATCTATTTTTTCTATAAAGTGGGAGGCCAGGTCGTTAGCACAAATGTCAGTGATAGGGGCTTGTTCTTTTGGCCTGAGGAGGGAGTGAAAAGTGTCAAAAAGTTTCTTGGGGTTGTTGGCTAGTGAGGAGATCAGGGTGGTGAAGTAGGTCTGTTTAGCGAGGTGAAGGGCTGCATTATAAGTTCTTAACATGAATTTAAAGTGGATGAAGTCTTCTGGTGTGCGGGTTTTTCTCCATAGGCGTTCAGCACTCCTAGAGCATCGCTGGAGAAGGTGAGTTTGCGATGTGAGCCAGGGCTGTTTTACTGTGTGTTTGGAAGTTCTGAGGGTGAGCGGTGCTACTTGGTCAAGGGTGCTTCTAAGAGTGTCATTGTAGTGATGAACAGCCAGATCAGGACAAGAAAAAGAGGAGATTGGGGACAGCGAAGAGTGTAGGGAGTCTGAAAGTGTCTGAGGGTTAATGGCTTGTAGATTTCTGAATGTGTGGTAGGTAGGAGTTCATTGGGTGGTGGAGGATTTGTGAGCGTGAAGGAGAGAATGTTGTGGTCAGAGAGTGGAAGCGGTGAGTTATTCAGGTGGGAGATTGAACAGAGGCGGACAAAGACCAGGTCAAGGGTGTTGCCATCCTTGTGTGTCTCAGAGGTTGAAAGCTGTGAGAGACCTAGAGAAGTGGTTAGTGATAGAAGCTGAGATGCAGATGTGGAAGTAGGACTGTTAGTGGGGATGTTGAAGTCTCCAAGGATAAGGGTTGGTAGTTCTGAGGACATGAAGTGCGGCAGCCAGGCTGAGAAGTGGTCAAGGAACTGGGTGGATGAGCCTGGGGGCCGATATATGACCGCTACTCTGAGGGAGAGGGGATGGAAGAGCCTGATGGTGTGGACCTCAAAAGAAGGGAATGAGAGTGATGGAATTGGGGGGATGACCTGGAAAGTGCATTGTGGGGACAGGAGTATGCCAACTCCACCACCATGTCTGTTTGTGGGTCTCGGGGAATGGGAGAACTGTAAGCCACCATAGGAAATGGCAGCAGGGGAGACCGTGTCAGAATCCTGAATCCAGGTTTCAGTGAGGGCCAACAGATGAAGAGAGTTGTTCAGAAAGTAGTTGTGCAGGAAAGATAGTTTGTTGCATGCAGACCGTGGATTCCAGAGGGCACAATTGAAAGAAGGAGATGAGGGAGTGCAAGTAATATTAACAAGATTATTATGGTTTCGACATGAGGTAGGGTAGGGATTGAGGTTGGGGGATGGACCAGGGTTGGGGGAGATGTCCCCTGAAATCAGAAGGAGTAGGAAGATAAAGAGCAGGTAGTTGTTGGAGTTGTAAGTAGGTTTTTTCTGTGATATGTTTGGGCAAGATGGGCTGAGGTTTCTCAGGAAGGTGAGGAGTGCATGGGAACTGTACATGGGAGAGGGAAGTATGGAGGTGCTGATGTATATGAGTCGTGATGGAGGGAGGATGGGGCAGTGAATGTGGATGGCAAGGGAACACAGGAGGATAGAGATAAAGAACATAATTTAAAAGAAAGCAAAGTGTGGGCTACCTGATTCCTGCCCTGATTAACTGCCATGGATAACTGCCGTTTACTCGATGCTTGTCTTTCGTGATGCTTTGCTTTCTGTGATGCGTGCGCCCCCTTACTGCGTGCGCCCCTTAGACTACTCCTAAATATATAGCTCACACTACAGGGTCAGGAAAGTGGGATTGTGGGAGCTGTTTTGGGATAATTTGCCAGCTGGGGCCAGCACACCAGGGGGTGGTTAGATCATCAAAGGCAACCTGGCAACATCTATATGCTTTACCACCTTCCACCTGATAGGATCTAGAGAGGCCCCAGTCACCGGGATATAAAGCAGTAAGTATTTTAAACACAGTGCAAAAATGAATTATTCCAAAGCATTATTACCAGGCACATTAAACTATGTTGCAAGATGGTAAAGCAGTGCTTGGCAGCAAGCAGAAGTATGGAGTGCACACTATTAATATATAGTGCAGCATACAACACAGATAGCAGAGGTGGGGATTCTATCATTCAGCTGTTTGCTTCCACTGAATGCAGTTCATACCATTAATATATAGTGCAGCATACAACACAGATAGCAGAGGTGGGGATTCTATCATTCAGCTGTTTGCTTCCACTGAATGCAGTTCATACCATTAATATATAGTGCAGCATACAACACAGATAGCAGAGGTGGGGATTCTATCATTCAGCTGTTTGCTTCCACTGAATGCAGTTCATACCATTAATATATAGTGCAGCATACAACACAGATAGCAGAGGTGGGAATTCTATCATTCAGCTGTTTGCTTCCACTGAATGCAGTTCATACCATTAATATATAGTGCAGCATACAACACAGATAGCAGAGGTGGGGATTCTATCATTCAGCTGTTTGCTTCCACTGAATGCAGTTCATACCATTAATATATAGTGCAGCATACAACACAGATAGCAGAGGTGGGGATTCTATCATTCAGCTGTTTGCTTCCACTGAATGCAGTTCATACCATTAATATATAGTGCAGCATACAACACAGATAGCAGAGGTGGGGATTCTATCATTCAGCTGTTTGCTTCCACTGAATGCAGTTCATACCTGTGTGAAGAGAGAAGATGAATGTTAATTCCTCGCCATGGATAACTGCCGTTTACTCGATGCTTGTCTTTTGTGATGCTTTGCTTTCTGTGATGCGTGCGCCCCCTTACTGCGTGCGCCCCTTAGACTACTCCTAAATATATAGCCCACACTACAGGGCTGGAGTCACACACAACGTCTAAAAAACTGGACCGTTTTTGACGGCCGATAATCGCACAAATGTTTCCTGAACACTGAACCGTCTGTCATCCGATTTGAATGCGAGGATGCGATTTTCTCGCATCTGAGCGTACGTTTGACATCCGTTTGATAACCGTCTGGCGAGATTTTGTCGGTGGCTTGCAAAATCGACATATAATGGATCCAAATGATAGTTTTTAAATCACAAAAGAAAGAATAGATATATACACATAGAATACATATACAGTATAGACCAAAAGTTTGGACACACCTTCTCATTCAAAGATTTTTCTGTATTTTCATGACTATGAAAATTGTAGAATCACACTGAAGGCATCAAAACTATGAATTAACACATGTGGAATTATACATTACACTTTACAAAAAACACTGTTGGGGATTTATTCAAAATTGAAGCAGTGAGCAGTCCAGCTCACCCCAAACCATCTCGATTGGGTTCAGGTCTGGTGACTGTGGAGGCCAGGTCATCTGACGTAGCACCCCAACACTCTCCTTCTTGGTCAAATAGCCCTTACACAGTCTGGAGGTGTGTTTGAGGTCATTGTCCTGTTGAAAAATAAATGATGGTCCAACTAAACGCAAACCGGATGGAATAGCGTGCTGCTGCAAGATGCTGTAGCAACCATTCTGGTTCACTATGCCTTCAATTTTGAATAAATCCCCAACAGTGTCACCAGCAAAGCACCCCCACACCATCACACCACCTCCTCCATGCTTCACGGTGGGAACCAGGCATGTAGAATCCATCCGTTCACCTATTCTGCATGCAAAGCATTAATCAAAGCAAAAGATGGCTACTTTGAAGAACCTAGAATATAAGACATATTTTCAGTTGTTTCACACTTTTTTGTAAAGTGTAATGTATAATTCCACATGTGTTTATTCATAATTTTGATGCCTTCAGTGTGATTCTACAATTTTCATAGCCATAAAAATACAGAAAAATCTTTGAATGAGAAGGTGTGTCCAAACTTTTGGTCTGTACTGTAGATATATATATATATATATATATATATATTGTAAGCTTTTCAGGGGATATAGCTCTGGGATCGCCGTCCGGGTAGACAGAATGGCATAGAAACAGTTCATTCAGAGACAGCAGTTCTGGTAAAAACTGGCCGCAACCAGCTTTATTAAAGTCCACAGCAAACAGATAAAAATAAATCATAAACATAAGACCTGGGCTTGTCGAGCCACTAATTACACTTAGATAGATTTCCCTTTCTATCCGGGTCCAGACTCTACCAGTCTGTGCCCAAAACAATACATATGTTCAGTAGTTACCAGCGTGGAGTTTCACAGAGTTTCCTCCTTGTGTCTGAAGGCACCTTCAATGTCCAGACTTGAGAGAGCTCCCCTCCTATTCAGCCGCTATTCGCACGGATTCTCACTGAGACTACTCCTGTGTCCGGGGTACATCGAGCACCCAGACTGAGATAGCTCAAACTCCTGGAGACTGCTTCTTGTGCCTAGACTCCTTGTCCAGACTAAGCGAGCTCTCTGACTGTGTTCGCAGACACCTACTTCTGGTCTCCTAATTAACAGCTGAATGGTTTCAGGCCTGAGCTGCAAGTGTGTACTGAATGTAGGGTGTAGTGACCTTTCTCTACCACTAGGTTTACAAAGCCACACATTTCCCTTATACCATACAGCACAGTACCTAGGTGAAATGTACACCCCATTCGACACATATTCCTTCACTGTCTCGCAATATATATATATATATATGTATATATGTATATATGTCATTGAGACATATATTTATAGTTCATACACTTCTACATAGTATAATAGACACTAATTCAATTGCCGATTTCTGTAAAATTATAGAACCCGACATGAAATGACACATGGTTTACATACAGTTAACCATGTCATTTCATGTAGTTTGATATATGGCTTTCACTAACAATTACATGAGTGCTGCTTACCAGCGGTCCTCGCTGTAAATCTGTTAACCCTTTCTGATGGATTACAGCGGGGACCTGACTGAGCGCCGGAGAGGTAAGAATAATGTTGTTTTACTATTTTTTTTAATTACAGGAGAACAAGGGCTTCGCAAGGATTACCAGTACAATAAAATATGGTCAAAAAACTATTTCACTAAAATGATTTTTAATTAATGTGTGTGTGTTTTTTTTTTTTCATTACATACAATAGGATTAATAATTGAGAGTTGTCTAATTGACAACTCTCAATTATTAACCTGGCTTAAAGTCACCTTTCAATAGCAAGGTGGCCTTAACCCATTATTAACCCATTAGCCACCGCTACAGGGCAATGGGAATAGACGCGCTAAGTGCCAGAAAAGGCGCATCTAATAATAGATGCGCCTTTTCTGGGGTGGCTGGGGGCAGATGTTAGTAGCCGGGGGGCACAAAAAAATGGTCCCTCTCAGGGCAACTAATATCTGTCTTCAATAGCTGGCTTTCCCTGTCTGGTGGAGAAAATACCGCAGGAGCCCACACATTTTTTTCAACAAATTTACACCTTTAATTAACCCCTACATGTATGAAATTTTGCACACATACACTCATGTAATTGTTAGTGAAAACCATATACACTCCCTGACAGAAGTTATGTCGCTTATCCATGTTATGTAAATCAAAGCTTATAACCTGACATTAAATTCATCCATTGGTTTTATAAATTACTCTTTTGAAAGCTGAAACCCTCCCAAATTTAGTTTAGGTTAAGAAAATAAATTGGCATCAATGCTGAAATATTGATCATGCTGCGATTGTCTCGGTCCGAGGAAAACGGCCAAGAAAAGATCGGATGCTGGGAGCTGCTCCATAGATTAACATAGGTCCGAGTGCAATGCGATATTTCATCGCATTGCACTAGTCTGTTTTTGTCGCCAGTGTGACCCCACCCTTAGAGGTGTTGCGGACGTGTTTGGGCTTGGCTGCACCCCGGCTGTTGATCTGGTATTTTGTACCTGTGTTGCTAACATCGGGGTGCAGCCAAGCCCAAACACATCCGGACTCGCATGAGGGGTGTTCACACTGTGATGCATTGAGAGTGTGCTGGCCAGCCCGCCTAATCAAAAAGTAGGGGCTTGACTAATAGGCTGTGAAACAGACACTATGCGGTACCCTTGTGAGAACAACACCCTATGCAGGCCTTTATTGTGCAATTGCATACTGGGCAGTCACCCCCTCCTTGAATGGATATGTGGAGAGTGGCTGCTGATCTGGTATTTTGCACCTGTGTTGTTAACATCTTGCTTTATGGGTTAGCTGCACCCTGAGTGCATTTGTTCCAAGATCTGGGCAGGTAAGTGTTGCTGCCTTTTTGTTTGCTGTTTAAATTGAATTTTTGGAGACTTTGAGTCTTCCTTAGTGGCTTTGCTAAATAGTTTAGTGTATGGACTCGTAATAACAGGTTACGAACTTACGAATTTTGGCCAAGATATCAACTAATATCTCACTATTTTTGTATTTTTTGCACTATATTTTTAGGGGTGCAGCCAAGCCCAAACACGTCCGCTCTTGCATGAGGGGTGTTCACACTGTGATGCATTGAGAGTGTGCTGGCCAGCCCATTAAATCGAAAAGTAGGGGCGTGACTAATAGGCTGTGAACCAGACACTATGCAGTACCCTTGTGTGAACAACATCCTATGCGGGTCTTTATTGTGCAATTGTATACTGGGCAGTCACCCCCTCCTCGAATGGGTATGTGGAGAGTGGCTGTTGATCTGGTATTTTGCACCTGTGTTGCTAACATCTTGCTTTATGTGCTGTCTGCAACCTGTAGTGCATTTGTTCCAAGATCTGAGCAGGTAAGTGTTGCTACCTTTTTGTTTGCTGTTTAAATTGAATTTTTGGAGACCTTGAGTCTTCTTTAATGGCTTTGCTAAATAGTTTACCCAATATTTTGACAATACGAGCGTCAAGAGAAAGGCAGCGCAATATGAAGTCAGCCATGCGTGCCAGGCAAGACTTCCGTGTCCTCACCAACAGGATGACTGACCAAGGTGTCCTCCTCCTCCTACTCCTCCTCTTCTTCTTCCCTGTCCTCAGGCATCCACGCTGAACAGACGGTATGACAGTTGTGGTTGTATTCCCGTCTATAGCGCATGAAAGTAGCTTCTGTCAGTTCGCCTCGCCTCAAAGCCGCCACCAGGTTCCTGCCATTGTCACACACAACCATGCGTAGCTGGATATTTATCAGTGTCAGCCACACATCTGCCTGCTCTTTCAGAGCTGTCAACAACTCTTCAGCACTGTGCGGTTTGTCACCCAAACAAATTAGCTTCAGCACAGCCTCTTGCCGATTTGCTTTGGCAGTGCTGCAGTGCTTCCAGCTTGTGACTGAGGTGCTCATTTCTGATATGGAGGCTGAAGAGGAGGAGAAGATGCAGGAGCTGTACACAGTGGGGGCAACCCTGATTGACATAGGGCCTGCAATCCTTGGCATCGGGAGAACATGTTCCATCCCAAGGTCTGACTGGGTACTGGCTTCCATTATGTTAACCCAGTGTGCTGTCAGTGAGATGTACCGTCCCTGGTCACAAGCACTTGTACACGTGTCCATGGTGAGGTGTACTTTCCCAGTAATTGCATTGTTGAGGGCATGGGTAATGTTGTGGGACATGTGCTTGTGTAATGCCAGGACGGCACAGTGGGAGAAATAGTGGTGTCTGGGGAGAGAGTACCTTGGGACAGCCACCGCCATCAGGTTGTGGAAAAATTCCATCTCCACGAGCCTAAAAGGCAACATTTCAACTGCAAGCAGATGGGAAATATGAGAAATGAGCACTGTGGCCTGTGGGGCATTGGCTGCGTATTTACGCTTACATTCCAATGACTGGGGCATGGACAACTGAAGGCTGCGCTGGGACAAGGACATGGACATGCTTGATGATGGTGCTATTTGACTGTCATCAATGGCAGAGGCAGGGCAGGAGGCATCTTCACATACACCGGGGACATGGGAATTGGCTTGCATGCAGAACAGTGGAAGAAGCAGTGGTGTCACCGGCAGATACTGTTCCAGGAGCCTGGGGTTGGGCCAACACAGTCAGATGCTTTGTTGCCATGTGCCTGATCATGCTGGTGGTGGTAAGGCCGGTAGTTTTGCTACCCCTGCTGATGCTGGCATGACAGGTGTTGCAATTGGCCAGTTTGGGGTTATCGGTAGAGTTGAGCGAAACAGGTCGGCCAGATTCAAAAGTCGCCGACTTTCACCAAAGTCGGGTTTCGTTGGCCAAAACCCGACCATAGCGTGCAGTCAGCCATGCGGTCGTCGACCCGAGCGCCCAAGTCGGTTTTCCCATAATGCTTGCAGGCGACTTTTTTCAGTCAATGAGCAAGGACGTACACTGTGGGCAACGAGATGACATAGGCAGCGGCGACCACCATCTTAGAGAAAGGCATTGCAGTGATTGGCTTGCTTTGGGGGGCGTCAGTGTCTATAAAAGCCCTGAGCGCCGACCTCCATTACACTTCTGCTGATATTAACAGTAGAGAGAGGTTGCTGACGCTGTTTATCAGTAGGGAGAGAGTTAGGGCAGGAAAGAGAAGTTCTTATGTGCTTGTGCTGATAGCAATTGTGCTGTACAGTTAGTGTGCAGTGACAGGGGAGGATTTTCTTGTGTGCAGCAGTGCTGGTTATTAGGCTGCCTGATAGCTGTATTGCTGTGTGTACACTGCTGTGCAGACTGCTTTTTACACAGCAATAACACTTTTATTCTTTTTTTCTGCACACTTACCGACCGCTTATTTTTTCCCACACCGTATAGAGCTGTACGCTACTCACACACTACCGTGTATAGGCTGGTATCACGGGCAAATACATGCTGACTATCTGTGTGTGACTCCGGAAATATATACGGAGATTGCAACTTTCCCCTACACAGTATACAGCTGTACGCTGCTGAGACAGTACGGTATATCTGCTCTTTGTATTACGGTCAAATCCATACTGAGTGAGCGTCTGTGTGTGACTCCGGAAATATATACGGAGATTTAAATTTTCCCCTAAGCCATATACAGCTGTACGCTCCTCATACAGTACCATATATCTGCTGGCATTTATGGTACATTTTCCCAAACATGAGGAAGTATGGTGGAAGAGGAGGCGAACGGGGGGGCCAGCTGGGAATGATGGTGGTGGTGGTGCACCTGCTGGTAGTGCCAAAAGCCCAATAGCATCTAAGGCAGGAGGTGTTGAGCCTGCATCATCGTCTGGCTCCAGAAGGCCTGGAAGCCTTCCTTTTCTGGGAGTAGGTAAACCGCTTATATAGCCGGAGCATCAGGAACAGGTTTTGTCTTACATTGCCGAAACAGCCTCCAGCTCTGTCGCCTCCTCTTCTGAAGTTAAAAAAATGCAAGCACTGAGTCATCAGTGTAGGCTCCTGGTCAGGAACAACACCTTTCCTTGTGTCTTTCACCCCCACCAAAAGTGAAGGATGAGGCAGGCCACACTTCAGATTACTCCATGGAGCTCTTTTCACATACCATGCCTGGGTTAGCAAGTCAAATCCTGAATTCCCCAGTCCAAGATGAATATGACATGGAGTGCACTGATGCACAGCCACTGCTATCTGATTCTGCTGGTACATTCACCCACAGCACTGCATTTCCCTCGCAGTCTACTGAGCCAGAATCTGACCCTGGTGAAACTCAGGTGCCCCTTCCCGTATACGATACCACCTTATACGGTGACACAGAGGAAGGTGCAGATGAAATTGAAGAGGAGGTGATGGATGACCCAGTTGTTGACCCAAATTGGCATCCATTGGGGTAAGAGGGTGCTGCTGGCAATAGCTCAGAAGAGGAGGAGGATCCGCAGCAGGCATCGACATCGCAGCTGCTGTTATCTGGCAGGCCCGTAGCAGTCCAAAAACGTGTTAAAAACAAAAAGAGTTGCAGGACAGCTTGGCCAGAAGGTCAAATTAGCACAGCGTGCAAGCCCTGAAAATTTATTACATAGTAGGAGTGCAGTGTGGCACTTTTTTGACCAAATCCAATTGATGAGGCAAAGGTTATCTGTAAGAAGTGCGGAAGGACCTTTAACCGAGGGAAAAATCTCCGAAAATTGAATACCAGTTGCATGCTTAGACATTTAAATACCATGCGCTTGCAAGCGTGGACGGACTACAAAACCTCACTGGCTTTGAACGCCTACATTGCAAAACTGATCTCATTAGAGATGATGCCCTTCTGTTTGGTTGAAAACGCAGCGTTCCGAGAGCTCATGGCCTACGCTGTCCCACACTATGACCTACCCAGTCGGCAATTCTTTCCTAGAAAAGCCATTTCTGCCCTCCACCTGCATGTGAAAGACCGCATTTTCCATGCACTCAGACAATCAGTGAGTGGAAAGGTGCACCTCACAACAGATGCATGGACCAGTAGGCATGGCCAGGGCCGTTACCTGTCCATCACTGGGTTAATGTGGTGGATGCAGGGTCCACAGGGGACAGCGGCGGTGGTACAGTGCTGCCTAGCCCACGGTATATGCAACAGTTGGCTGTAGGCTTTCGACCCTCCACCTCCTCCTCCAGATGCAAAATCTCATCGACAGAGCGCAGTCGCACCAGCACTCCATCCGCAGCTGCCAGTGTTGCACACGAGGTGTCCCACTATCGATCAGCTAGTGGTAAGCATCAGCAGGCTGTTTTAAAGATGATGTCTTTGGGCGACAACAGACACACCGCGGAGGTACTGGCCGACTACTTGCAGCGAGAAACTGAGTCATGGCCAGGCAGTCTACATCTTGAGCCAGGCAAGGTAGTCAGTGATAACGGCCGTAATTTTGTGGCGGCCATAGCCCTGGCAAAACTCAGACACATACCTTGCCTGGCTCACACCTTGAACCTGGTGGTGCAGTGCTTTATAAATAATTATCCGGAGTTACCAGCCCTGCTCCAAAAGGTGTGAAGACTGTGCTCGCACATCTGTCGCTCGCCCGTAGACTCCAGTCGTATGCAGAGGCTGCAGCGATCGCTCCACCTCCCCAAGCACAGCCTAATCATAGACGTTGCAACAAGGTGGAACTCCACCATACACATGTGTTGTGAATGAGCAGAGGCTCCTTCTGGTGGTTACAGACAGTACTGAACCTTCCAGAGAGGAATGGCAATCTGGGATCACGGAGTGGACTGATATAAGGGAGGTTCCCTCCCATGATGGTCGCCGGTGATCAATTGTTCTGGTCTCTATTATGGTTCCTGGTTCATTTGGAAGTTTGCTGGTGTCTTGCCTGCATCTGCTGCTTTCAGATAAGATATTTTCTGCTTTTCTTTTTGTGCTTGCTATTTGCATTGTTTTCTGCACATTTGTGGAGGACAGTCAGGTCCCCTCCTGGGGCCTGAGCTCCTCACAGTTTGTCTGTAGCCACTGTTGTTTTTTCATTTGCTTTTTCCTGCTTTTTCAGCGGCTGCAGCTTGATTTAGTGGGTGACGAGATGGTGTGATCTCAGTATTTTTGTAATCAGAATTGTTGGATTTTTGTAGGGTTTTCTGGGTTGCAGAAAGTGATCTCTCCTGCCCTTTACTATTTAGTCAGCTTGTGGCCCCAGCGTTTGCTCAATCTGTTTTCTGCCTGCATTTGTTTTCATCTTGTCTTACCGCCATTATATGTTTGGGGGCTGCCTATTCCTTTGGGGCTCTACTCCAGGGCAGTTAGCTTTCCTGTTTCTATCTTTAGGTATAGCTAGCTCTCAGGCTGTGACGAGGCGTCTAGGATCAACGTAGGAACGCTCCACGGCTACCTCTAGTTGTGTGGTTAGTTCAGGTTTCTGCAACCCATTAGTTACCAATATCTCAGGTGTTCGGCTGCCCTGCTGTTGTTCCTGTCCTCCTCAGCTACCGCACATAACACATGGTTGAGTGTTGTGAACACGCTGGAGGCGACTTTGGAGCTGGGGTTCCCTCCGGTGGTTGCTGAGGGTAATGAACCAATTGCTTAATGGCTTTCAGCTGGGTCTGAATGGTCTGATATAAGTGTCCTGAACTCCCATCAGCCTTGCCGGTAATCAATTGTTCTTCCAGGTCTTGCTTGGAGCTCAGCTTGCATTCCTGATTTCGTTCAGATAAGTGATTTGCTGTTTTTTTTTCCTCTGGTTGGATTTTCCTTGCTGGTTTGCTGCCTTGCAGTGTACTTCAGCCTGGTCCCCTTTTGGGGCCTGGCGCTGCAATTGTGCTCAGTTTGTGTTTGTACTTTTGCTCTGTTCCTGTGTCACTTTTTATTTGCTGAATTGCTGTGTGTTACACCAGAGATCTGATTTAGGTGGTAGAGATCGTGTGATCTCAGGTTTTTTGTTAATCAGAAGTGTTGGTATTTTTGTCAGGGTTTTTTGGGTTGCAGTCAGAATTCTTTCCTATACTTTTTTATCTAGACAGAATTGTGCCCCAGCGTTTGCTCATTCTATTTTCTGTCTGTGTTCGTATTTTCTTCTTGTCTAACCGCCATTACATGTTTGGGGGCTTCCTATTTCTTTGGGGGTTCTGCTACGGGGCAGTTAGCTTTCATCTTTCTGCCTTTAGGGGTAGCTATCTCTCCGTCTGTGACGAGGCGTCTAGGATCACCGTAGGTACGCTCCACGACTACTTCTAGTGTTGCGATTATTATTATTATATTATTATTGCGGTTAGTTTAGGGTCCTGCAACCCAATAGTTTCCAGCCTCTCTGGTGTACTGCTACTTTGGCTATTTTTGCTATTCCTCCTCAGCTACCGAAACATAACAGTTGAGAGGCTGTGCGAACAGAGGCAGGCTGTAATGCATTTGTGGGAGGATAAAAGAGACAGGCAGTTTGAGGGCAGACATTGAGTTGTCGGGTGTGCAGTGGTCAAAGCTGAAAGACCTCTGTAAAGTCCTTCAGTGTTTTGAGGAATGCACACAGCTGGTAAGAGCAGACAACGCCATCATAAGCATGAGCATCTCACTTATGCGTCTGCTCATGCAAACTTTGACGTACATTAAGGAACAGGTTTCTGCAGCGGAGGAGGAGGAGGGAAGCCTTCATGACAGTCAGGCATTGTCTGCTCAGGGTACTGTCCTGGATGAGGTGGAGGAAGAGGAGGAGGAGGAGGATGAGGATGAGAGGATGATTATTTTGGGGAGGATGATGCTTCTCAGGGGGCAAGAGAAAATATTGGCTTGCCAAGGTCAGGTACAGGGTTTGTGCCTGACTGGAGAGATGTGGATTTGGCAGAAAGTGCTCCTCCACCCACCAATGGCAGTACATCATTGACACCTGGAACATCGGCCCACATGTGTGATTATGTCTTGCGGATCCTAAAAAGAGACTCCCTCATTGCCAAAATTATGATGATGACTGCTGGTTGGCCAGCATCCTCGATCCACGCTATAAAGGTAAATTACAGAACATCATGCCACTGGAGAACCTAGAGCTAATATTGGCAAAAAAACAAGCAACTCTGGTAAACCATTTGTTAGAGGCATTCCCAGCACACAGCAATAGTGCAGGTTCTAACACGAGCCGTACTGGGCCAAATGGAAGAGTTGTTCGTGGTGCACACAGCCGAAGTGGCGTTGGAGACAGGGATTTCATGACCATGTTGTTGTCTGATTTCTCGAGTAACGCTCACACGACGGGTAATACTGAATCGATTGCAACAGACAGGAGACAACAGTTGCCAACTATGGTTCAAAATGACCTCTCCTCCCCTATCGATGTTCTCCCTCACATTTCATTCCCGTTTGACTACTGGGCCTGTAAACTGGACACCTGGCCTGAATTGGCACAATATGCCTTACAGGAGCTCGCTTGCCTTGCTGGTAGTGTGCTATCAGAAAGAGTCTTCAGTGCTGCTGGATCAATCCTGACAGAAAGAAAGACCAGGCTGTTGACCCAAAATGGAGGTGATCTCACCTTTATTAAAATGAACCATGCCTGGGTTTCAAAGGATTTTGTACCACCTTCCCCTGATGACACATAGGTTGCCAGAAAAATGGCTCGATTTGTCCTCCTTTTCCTCCGACTTCTCCAATTCTTCCATATACAGCTGCTGAACGTCCAGCCTAACCTCAATATATGCTAGTTTTTCCACCTCCATAACTGGGCTGTCCCCCCCCAGGGCCAGCGTCAGCACGTGGCGCACCCGGGAAAATGTCGGGGCCCTGAGCAGGTGGGAGGGCCCACTCGCTGTCAGAGACACCGGCGTACTATGAGGGGCCCTTTGCCAGTTCCCGGCGCCCACGAGTGTGCCCCCCCTGCTTACTCAGGGCCCCAGCACTTGCAATACTTACCTCTCCCTGCTCCACCGCTGTGATGTCTTCCGCGTTTCCTGACAGTGACATTCAGGTCAGAGAGCGTGATGATGTCACGTCTGTGCGCTCTCTGCCTGAACAGTCACAGTGCAGAGACCTGGAAGATGTGAGGAGGAGTCCAGAGTAGAGCAGTGCCCATCGAGGAGAGGTATTTCATTTTTTTTAATGGTTGGAGCAATATATGGGGAGCATTATACACTGGAGAATTATATATGTGGCCCATCATACACTTGAGCATCATAGATAGGGCCCATTATACACTGGAGCATCATCCATGGGGCACATCATATACTGGAGCATCATATGGGGCCCATTATATATGGTGCATCATTTGGGGCACATTATATATGGAGCATCACATGGAGACCATTATATATGGTGCATTATATATGGCGACCATTATATTTGTAGCATTATATGGGGCTCATCACTAACTGGAGCATCATATATGGGGCCCATCATATACTAGAGCAACATATGGGGTTCATTATTTATGGGGCATCATATAGGGCCCTTTATATATGGGGCATCATATGGAGCACATATGGGGCCTATTCTGTATGGAGCATTATATGGAGCCCATTCTGTATGGAGCAATATATGGGGCTCATTACTCTGTATAGAGCAATTTATGGGGGTCATTATTCTGTATGGCGCACTATGTGGTGGCCATAATACTGTATGGAGGAATATACTGTCCGTTTTTTGAGCTATTGTAGAATTTAATATAGATATCAGTCATGTAATGTAAGAAGTGAAGTATTTGGCATTGTACTATTCCTATATTTCTGTGCCGTATCGGAGCATCATAAATTGTGGTATGTGTTAAAGGGGCCCATTGAGACTCTTTCGCCCGGGGCCCACGAAAACCTGGAGCGGCCCTGCCTCTCCCCACAACTTTAGCCAAATAACCCCCAGTTTTCAATGCGTTACTATTATTATAAAGTAAATTAAGGTTGACAAGCTTAAGTAATAAGAATTGATGTTGGCATTGATATGGGCACTGTAGGAGTGTTTACTGTCCTCCACTCCCTGCAGACTTTTATTCCCCATTGACTTGCATTGTGGTCGGATTTTCGACTCCGACCCGACCTTTTCCGTTAGTCGGCCGACTTCGTTCGACTCGACCTTTGAGAAATTCGGGTTTCACGAAACCCGACTTGACCCTAAAAAAGGCAAAGTCGCTCATTTCTAATTATCGGCAGAGTCTTTAAAAAATAACCAAACTCGGGAAGACCTAACAGTTGGACTGGCAACTTCCGTCATGTTGGTGTTACGGTGAATGGTTGCCCACCTTCTGTCTGCGGCCACCACACTGATTCTCCCTGCCTGAAGTGGTGCGACCCCTACCTCCCCCTGTGTGCTGCTGTCCTCACTCTGCAAGTCCTCCTGCCTGGTTGGGTCTGTTACTACATCATCCACCATCTCATCTTCCACTTCCCCACCCTGATCTTCCTCCTGACTTTCCAGCAACTGTGTCTCATCATCGTCCACCCCTTGTGACCGTGGCTGCTCAAAGATTCGTGCATTGCTACATGGAATATCATCTTGCCCTGCTTCTAGTGGAGCGGGCGAGAGGCACGAATCTCCAAATGGAAAATTGAACAGCTCTTCGGAGTGTTCAAGTGTGAGATCAGTTGTCTCAGGGCACTCAGCATGGTGGGAGGAAGGAGGATCAGGGTAAGGAATATGCGGTCCAGACTCACGGCTACTGTGACTTGACTGTGTTGAAAACAGGGTGCTGGTGGTGGTGGATATGTAACTGGAAGTATTATCAGCTATCCAACCAACAACCTTTTCACACTGCTCGGGCTTCAGTAGTGCTGTCTTGCTGCGGTCCCCCTAGGACTTCAGACACTAAGGTCAAGTGAGAAGATGTGGGTGTTTTTGGTGGGCCAATTTCAGGTTGACCACTGCCTTGGCCTGCACCATCACCATCACGTCCACTTCCTCGTCCCTAGCCACGCGCCTTGCCCATTGTAAATGGAATGGAATATTATACACGTTCACTACAAAAGGGTGATTTGGGAGTCAACTTGTATGTGATACGTGTGCTTGAAAACTTTTACCTATATGGACATTAGTTAAAAATGTTTTTGCCTCATCAGATTTAATAATTACGTTAGCAGACTGCAAAAAAATTCAATGTTTTGGTCTAAACTTTCCAAACTTTGAGCACGCACAGATATGAGCTGGCACGGAGATACCACTACGACAAATGTGTGCCCTGTTTATTTTTTATTTTTGGGCTAACTAGTGCTGTATATCAGGACTGTGACACCCAGGACAAAAAAAGGAAAACCGGCCTACATTGCCCAAACTTTGAGCACACACAGATATGAGCTACCATGGAGATACCATTATGACAAATGTGTGCCCTGTTTTTTTGTTATTTTATTGCGATATACTGTTGTATACTGTATAAGTACAGTGACACCCAGGAAAAAAAAAAGAAAACTGCCGTAAACTTGCCAAACTTTGAGCACACACAGATATGAGCTGGAATGGCGATACCGCTACGACAAATGTGTGCCCTGTTTTTTTGGGGGGCTAACTAGTGCTGTATATCAGTACAGTGACACCCAGGACAAAAAAAAGAAAACTGCCCAAACTTTGAGCATACACAGATATGTGCTGGCACGACGATACCACTACAACAAATGTGTGGCCTGTATTTTTTTTATTTTTAGGCTAACTAGTAGAGATGAGCGACTTTGCCTCCGGAGGGATCGAGTCAGGTTTCGGACCACCCGACTTTCACAAAAGTAGAGTCGAACGAAATCGGCTGAATATCGTCAAAAGTCGAAGGTCAGACTGAAACACGAAACCCAATGCAAGTCAATGGGGAAGAAAGTCGGCAGGGAGTGGAGGACAGTAAACACACCTACAGTGCCCATATCAATGCCAGCGACATCAATTCTTATTACTTAAGCTTGTCAACCTTCATTTGCTTTATAATAATAGTAACGCATTGAAAACTGGGGGTTATTTGGCTAAAGTTGTGGGGGGGGCAGGGCTGGCTCCAGGTTTTCGTGGGCCCTGGGCCAAAGTGTCTCAGTGGGCCCCTTTAACACATACCACAATTCATGATGCTCCGATACGGCAGAGAAATATAGTGTAAGGTTTTACTCACTCGGTTGCTTCAGAGGTAATCAGGAGACACTTTTCTTATCCAAAAATCATCAGGTTTATTACATCATAAACCTCACAGTCACAGGCAATACAAATCTGCAGTACTTCAGCTCCTGCCTGGAGCCTCACTCCTCAGTCACAGAGACCTCTCTGTAATGTCCCGCCGGACACATGGAAGTCTGTCCACCATGGCAGGCTCCCACACACTCTCTTGACACAGAGTCCTTTCTGTAAAGTCCCATCTGGACACATGGAAGTCTGTCCACCCTGGCAGACTCCCACAACACTCTTTTCAGGTGCCAAGCACACTCCATTACATAGGCGTAACCCCGCCCATAGGTGAGGTCAGGATCACATGGTTAGGTCACCTGATCATGACCTCATCACAGGTCCTTTACCACAACACAAACCATGCTTCCATGCATATCTCGAGGAGCATACACAGTGCCCCCTAGCTGCATCAGGGGTCACTACACCACATACCTCCCCCCTCTGTTCAAACTTGTGGGTTGAACACTTGTTACCCGACCAGAGATCCTTCTCGGTCGTCTCTGCCAATCAAACCGTCTGGCTAAGTCGGGCCCTCTGTCAGACCACCCGCCTCCCCAGCGGTCAGTACGGCGTCGCAATTCCCCTGCACCCATACGTCCTGTCTGGTCTGAGTCCTTTTCAGCTCGTCCACCACAGGTTCTCCTGCTTAGGTCACTCATCACTGAGCTAACTGAGGCATCACTATTTCTACCTCTTCCATCAGGCGCTCTTCGCCTCTCAACACTACGGATTGAAGGTGGCGACCATCTTCTTTCCATTTCCTGCAGCTCTCTGTTGACCTGCTCCCTCTCCAGTCATAGCTGCTCTACTTCTCTCAAGTATGACACACGATACTCCAGGAGCATCCGGATATTCCCAAGGCTCTCCCTGGATCCGACAACGAGGAATGGAACCATCCCATCTTCACCCCTGACCTGGACTTCGTCATCCGCCGGAATCCTGACTCTCGTCACACCGGACTTATTCACCATCTTCTGCATCACTTTCCCAAGTCTTCCGATAACTTTCTTCACCAGACCTCTGGGCACTTGAATGATGTCTTCCACCAATCCAAGCCGACTTTGAGCCTTTCTTGCTTGCTCCAAACGTTGAGCGGCTTCTTTATTCCTCCACATGATCATCTGTTTCGTGCGGAGACAATGTAGGTGCATGTCCCTCAGGATAGCCACCCGCTTCATTGTGACTTCCCTAGTCGACAGTATGACTAACTGTTTCATCTCTGGCACCCAGTTCACACTGCATGCTTCTACCGCTTTTCTAAAGGCCTCATGTACATCCTCACTGGCACAAGCTTCTTGCATGTCTTCGGGTACCTCTATTATACACTTGAAAACCGACCCGTCACCTTTTTGGACAGACTGTTGGACCTCCTCGTCCTGAGCGTTAGTACAGTTTTCCAAGACATCGCTCTCCTTTGTGTATCCATCTGCATGGCACTTCTGCTGGATTTCTTCTCCCGTGGATTTCTGGAGCTGAGCACTAGTCTGCTCCTTTATCTTGAGCTCTCTGAGAACTCTATCTCGCTCTTCTGCCAAGCGGCGACACTCATCCTCCCTCCGGAGAAGCTCCTGCTGATGCTTCTCTTGGGCCTCTCTGAGCTTAGAGACTTCCTTCTCCAGCTCCTCCACTTTATGCTCAATCACTTGTCTTAGGACCCTTTCTCGCTCGACTATCTCTTTCACTGACTCTTTAAGCAGCTCCATCTCATGGTCCTGCTCTCTTTTAGCCAGCACATGTCGCACCATCACCTCTTCAATTACATTTTCAGATGGGCTTTCTTGCCCACCCACACTCTGCTTCTTCAGAGTTCCGCCTGTTCCGGCATCCGCAGCTTCAACTGTCTCACGACTCTCAGTAACTTTAGAGAGCTCCATCTTACTGCACTCACTTTCCCTTGCAGTCGAGTCACAGTCTGCATAGGAGTCACTCCCACTCCCCCTGTCATCCTGGAACAGCACGTCCCCACTTAGACAGGTCTCTGCCCCCTTTTCTGGAGCTGTACCGTTTCTCACTGTCACACGTCTTGTCACGTCCAAGTCCCCGAGTTGGTCTGACCCACACTTTCTTCTGGTCACCTGGAACTCTAGACTATCGATATTAGGTGGGGATACCTCCTTTCCACACCTCACATGACAAGGAACCACTACAGTCGCCTGTTGTGGGGCTCCCTTAGGGTCATTCGGTTTCTCCTCTGAGCAATCCCACACTTCATCAATCTCCCATGCATTTTCAAAAAATACAAAGTCCCGCTTCCTCTCATACGGGTACAATAAGTTCGGTGGTATACCGCCATTTTGATCCTCGACACTTGTGGACATCTCCAGCATCACTCTGTCCACCATATAGTCCACAGTGAGTCCATGGATGCAGCACACCTGGACCTTTTTCTCGGTCAGACAGAGAACTAGCGGAGTTCCTTTCAGAGTCACCTGACTCTTTGAGTCCAACCGTCCAGAGACTCCTTCCCGATGTAACATTACAGTACACACCTGTGGGCTGTTATCAAACGGGAAGTCTATGCCACATGCGGAATACGTATAACACCCACACCGCTGTTCCTCAGCCATGTCCACTGAGGAAACCGGTGCCACCCCTTTTGGAAGCTCCACCCCTTTTTGTGCCACCATCCCCTTTTGATTTGCCGCCCCCTTTTGGGACTCCGCCCCCTTACGGGCCACCATCTCAATTTGGGTTACCGCCCCCTTTTGGGACTCCACCCCCTTTTGGGCAACTGGTCTGATTTGGGCTGCCACCCCCTTTTGAGACTCCGCACCCTTTTGGGCCACCATCCCAATTTGGGTTACTGCCCCCTTTTGGGACTCCGCCCCCTTTTGGGTAATCATCCCTGTTTTGGGTTGCTGCCCCCCTTTTGGGACTCCTCCCCTTTTAGGGACACCACCCATCACTGGGTACACATCACGGCTCTTACAGGCCCCAGTCCACACTATCCTTTTTACCACACCAGCACCTGCTGGTACTGCCACCGCTTCCATTGCAGCCACCAACAACCAGCACCTCCAGATGCTACTCCTAAGCTGCTGTGGCTGTTACTGCAGCTCCGGCTGCTGCAGAACCTCTTGCTGCAACAGTCACTGTAGCTCCTGCTACCACAAGTCTCTGCACGCTGCGCTGTCTTGCCGCTTGTCACCTTCGTGACCCCACGAGTCACAGCCAGCCGCTTGTCCCCTTCTTGGACTCTGACGAGCCACAGCACACACCTTACATGTGTTCCAGAGAAAAAAAAACACAGTTTCTCACTGACCCGTCAGCACAACACAGACTCCTGTCTGTCACACTCTCGGCCAGAGAGATTTTCCGGACACCTCCTCTCCCAGAGACATCCCACAAAGGAAAAAAAATCAGTCTTTCACTGACCCGTCAGTACAACACAGACTCCTGTCTGTTACACTCTCGGCCAGAGAGATTTTCCGGACACCTCCTCTCTCATAGAGGCATCCCACAAAGGAAAAAACTGTTTCTCACTGACCCGTCAGTACACCACAGACTCCTGTCTGTTACCTATTGATCACTCAGGTTTCCGGACACCTCCTTTTCATAGAGGCATTCCACAAGGACAAAAACAATCTCTCACTGACCCGTCAGTACACCACAGACTCCTGTCTGTTACCTGTTGGCCACGCAGGTTTCCGGACACCTCCTCTGAGGTATCCTCTCAGCATGCTTTTTTTTCTCCATTTTCAATGACCCCGGTCAACATAACACAGACTCCTGTCTGTCACCACTGCTTAACAGCGTCTTCAGATACCTCATATCAGAGGCACCCCATAAACATAACCGCAGTTTATTCGTGACCACTGGTCACACTCACGGTTTTCACAGACCGTCCGTTCCTCCTCTGGTTCCTGATTCCCAGTCCTTCAACATGTGCTCTTTTGGTCGCTGCCAGCATTCCATCCACCAATTGTAAGGTTTTACTCACTCGACTGCTTCAGAGGTAATCAGGAGACACTTTTCTTATCCAAAAATCATCAGGTTTATTACATCATAAACCTCACAGTCACAGGCAATACAAATCTGCAGTACTTCAGCTCCTGCCTGGAGCCTCACTCCTCAGTCACAGAGACCTCTCTGTAATGTCCCGCCGGACACATGGAAGTCTGTCCACCATGACAGACTCCCACACACTCTCTTGACACAGAGTCCTTTCTGTAAAGTCCCATCTGGACACATGGAAGTCTGTCCACCCTGGCAGACTCCCACAACACTCTTTTCAGGTGCCAAGCACACTCCATTACATAGGCGTAACCCCGCCCATAGGTGAGGTCAGGATCACATGGTTAGGTCACCTGATCATGACCTCATCACAGGTCCTTTACCACAACACAAACCATGCTTCCATGCATATCTCGAGGAGCATACACAGTGCCCCCTAGCTGCATCAGGGGTCACTACACCACAATAGGTATAGTACAATGCCAAATACTTCACTTCTTACATTACATGAGTGATATCTATTTTAAATTCTACAATAGCCCAAAAAACGGACAGTATATTCCTCCATGCAGTATTATGACCACCACATAGTGCGCCATACAGAATAATGAGCCCCATATATTGCTACATAAATAATTGGTCCCATATAATGTTCCATACAGTATATGATGAGCTCCACATAATGCTCCAGTATATGATGGTTCCCATATAATGTGCCATACAGTATAGGACAGTCCCCATAGAGTATAATGAGCCCCACATATTGCTCCATACAGTATGAGTAGCATATAAAGCTCCATGCAATATATGATGGGCCCCATATAATGCTCCATACAGAATGGGCTCCATATAATGTTCCATACAGAATAGGCCCCATATGTGCTCCATATGATGCTCCATACACTATATGATGCCCCATAAATAATGAACCCCATATGATGCTCTAGTATATGATGGGCCCCATAGATGATGCTCCAGTGTATGATGGGCCTATATAATGCTCCATGTATAATGGGTCCCATATGATGCTCCAGTGTATGATGGGCCCCATGGCTGATCCTCCAGTGTATGATGGGCCTACCGTATTTTTGGACCATAAGACGCACTTTTTTCCCCCCAAAATTTGGGGGAAAATGGGGGTGCGCCTTATGGTCCCAACATACCAAAAAATCCGGTGGCGGCGGCGGTCCCGGTGGCGGCGGCAGCCTTCCTGTGGTGTCTGGCCAGCAGCGGGGCTCTGTGTTGCGTGGGGGGCTCCGCCGGCATTTCCCTCTTAGCCGGACAGCCCCCCGCAGCTCCGCTGCTGCGGCCTCCTGATACATGGCCGCCAGGGGCCTCCGGTGGCGGTCCCGACGAAGTCTTCCGTGCGGTGGTTCCGGGGCAGCAGCCGGCTCTGTGCTGCAGGGGGGCTCCGCCGGCATTTCGGTCTTAGCCGGAAAGCCCCCCGCAGCTCCGCTCCCTCCTGCATCTCGGTGGCGTCCTCAAACATGGCCGCCAGGGGACTCCGGTAAGATGGCCGCCGAATCTCATTCAAGTCTCGGCAACGAGACTTCTCTTCTCCCGAGATCTCAGGACAAGATCTCGGGAGAAGAGATCTCGTTGCCGAGACTTGAATGAGATTCGGCGGCCATCTTACCGGAGTCCCCTGGCGGCCATGTTTGAGGACGCCACCGAGATGCAGGAGGGAGCGGAGCTGCGGGGGGCTTTCCGGCTAAGACCGAAATGCCGGCGGAGCCCCCCTGCAGCACAGAGCCGGCTGCTGCTCCGGAACCACCGCACGGAAGACTTCGTCGGGACCGCCACCGGAGGCCCCTGGCGGCCATGTATCAGGAGGCCGCAGCAGCGGAGCTGCGGGGGGCTGTCCGGCTAAGAGGGAAATGCCGGCGGAGCCCCCCACGCAGCATAGAGCCCCGCTGCTGGCCAGACACCACAGAGCACAGGAGGCTGCATTGGGACCACCGCTATGGGATGTGAGTACCATATATTGCACAGCGACCCCACAGAGCACAGCGGCCCCACAGAGCACAGCCACCCCACAGAGCACAGCCACCCCACAGAGCATAGCCACCCCACACAGCACAGCCACCCCACACAGCACAGCCACCCCACACAGCACCCCTGCAACACAGAGCACTTCGGACTGTAAGACGGACCCCCATTTGACACATTATTTTTTTTTCCGTTTTCCTTCTGAAAATTTGGGGTGCGTCTTATAGTCCGAAAAATACGGTATATAATGCTCCATATATAATGGGCCCCATATGATGCTCCAGTATATGATGGGCCCATGGATGACGCTCCAGTGTTTGATGGGTCCCATTTATAATGCTACAGTGTATGATGGGCCCCATGGATGATCCTCCAGTGTATGATGGGCCTAAAAAATGCTCCACATATAATGGGCCCCATATGATGCTCCAGTATATGATGGGCCCCATGGCTGATGCTCCAGTGTATGATGGGCCTATATAATGCTCCATATATAATGGGCCCAATAAAATGCTCCAGTATATGATGGGCCCCATGGATGATGCTCCAGTGTATGATGGGTCTATATAATACTCCATATATAATGAGCCCCATATGATGCTCCACTATATGATGGACCCCATGGATGATGCTCCAGTGTATGATGGGCCTATATAATGCTCCATATACAGTGGGCCCCATATGATGCTCCAGTGTATGATGGGCCCCGTATATGATGCTCCAGTGTATGATGGGCCCCATTTATAATGCTACAGTGTATGATGGACCCCATGGATGATGCTCCAGTGTATGATGGGCCCCATGGATGATGCTCTAGTGCAGTGATGGCTAAACTTGGCACTCCAGCTGTTGTAAAACTACAACTCCCAGCATGCCCTTGCAACCTGCAGCAGTTGAGGCATGCTGGGAGTTGTAGTTCTCCAACAGCTGGAGTGCCAAGGTTCGCCATCACTGCTCTAGTGTATGAAGGGCCTATATATTGCTCCATATATAATGGGCTCCATATGATGCTGCATTGTATGATGGGCCCCATGGATGATGCTCCAGTGTATGATGGGCCCAATGGATGATGCTCCAGTGTATGATGGGTCTACATAATGCCCCATATATGATGGGCCCCATATGATGCTCCAGTGTATAATGGGACCCGTATATGATGCTTCAGTGTATGATGGGACCCATTTATAATGCTACAGTTTATGATGGGCCCCATTTATAATGCTCCAGTTTATAATGGGCCCTATCTATGATGCTCAAGTGTATGATGGGCCCCATATATAATTCTCCAGTGTATAATGCTCTGCATATATTGCTCCAAACATTTAAAAAAATTAAATACCTCTCCTCGCTGGTCACTGCTCTACTCTGGACTCCTCAGCGTCACCATCTTCCAGCTCTCTGCACTGTGACTGTTCAGGCAGAGGGCGCACAGCCGTGACGTCATCGCACTCTCTGACCTGAATGTCACTGTCAGGAAACGTGGAAGACGTCACAGCGGTGGAGCAGGGAAAGGTAAGTATTGCAAGTGCTGGGGCCCTGAGCAAGCAGGGGGCCCACTCGTGGGTGCTGGCACTAGCACAGGGCCCGTAATAGTACGCTGGTGTATCTGATGGTAAGTGGGTTCCCCCACCTGCCCAGGGCCCCGGCACTTGTCCGGGTGCGCCAGGTGCTGACGCTGGCCCTGGGGGGGTACAGCCTAGTTAAGGAGGTGGAAAAATTGGAATATGTTGAGGTGTAGGCTGGATGTTCAGCAGCTGCAAATGGAGTAATTGGAGAAGTCGGAGGAAGAGGAGGACAATGTGAGCCATTTTGCTGGCAACCTGTGTGTCATCAGGGGAAGGTGGTACAAAATCCTTTGAAATCCAGGCATGGTTCATTGTAATGAAGGTGAGATCACCAACATTTTGGGTCAACAGCCGGGTCCTTCTTTCTGTCAGGATTGATACAGCAGCACTGAAGACTCTTTCTGATAGCACACTACCAGCAGGGCAAGCGAGCTCCTATAAGGTATATTGTGCCAATTCAGGCCAGGTGTCCAGTTTACAGGCCCAGTAGTAAAAGGGGAATGAACTGTGAGGGAGAACATCGATAGGGGAGGAGAGGTAGTTTTGAACCATAGTTGACAACTGCTGTCTCCTGTCCATTGCAATCGATTCAGTATTACCAGTTGTGTGAGTGGTACTCGAGAAATAAGTTCACAACATGGTCATGAAACCCCTGTCTCCAACGCCACTTCGGCTGTGTGCACCACGAACACCTCCTCCATTTGGCCCAGTATGGCTCGTGCTAGAACCTGCACCGCTGCTGTGTGCTGGGAATGCTTCTAACAAACGGTTTACCAGAGTTGCTTGTTTGTTCACCAATATTAGCTCTAGGTTCTCCTGTGGTATGATGTTCTGGAATTTGCCTTTATAGCGTGGATCGAGGATGCTGGCCAACCAGTAGTCATCATCCTTCATAATTTTGGCAATGCGGGGGTTACTTTTTAGGATCCACAAGACATAATTACACATATGGGCCAATGTTCCAGGTGTCAATGATGCACTGCCAGGGGTGGGTGGAGGAGCACTTTCTGCCAAATCCACATCCCTCCAGTCAGGCACAAACCCTGTACCTGACCTTGGCAAGCCAACATTTTCTCTTGCGCCCTGAGAAGCATCCTCCTCCCCAAAATAATCATTCCCTCATCCTCCTCCTCTTCCTTTTCTTCCTCCACCTCATCCAGGACAGTTCACTTGAGCAGACAATGGCTGACTGTCATCAAGGCTTCCCTCCTCTCCTACTCCTCTTCCTCCCCCACTGCAGACGCCTGATCCTTGCGTCAAAGTTTGCATGAGCAGACACATAAGTTAGATGCTCATGCTTATGATGGCGTCATCTGCGCTTACCAGCTGTGTACATCCCTCAAAACACTGAAGGACTTTACAGAGATCTTTCAGCTTTGACCACTGCACACCTGACAACTCGATGTCTGCCCTCAAACTGCCTGCCCGTGTATCCTCCCACAAATGCATTACAGCCTGCCTCTGTTCGCACAACCTCTCAACCATGTGCATGGTGGAGTTCCACCTTGTTGCAATGACTATGATTAGGCGGTGTTTGGGGAGGTGGAGTGATCGCTGCAGCCTCTGCATACGACTGGAGTCTACGGGCGAGCGACGAATGTGCGAGCACAGTCTTCGCACCTTATAGAGCAGGGCTGTTAGCTCCGGATAATTATTTATGAAGCACTGCACCACCAGGTTCAAGGTGTGAGCCAGGCAAGGTATATGTCTGAGTTTTGCCAGGGCTATGGCTGCCACAAAATTACGGCTGTTATCACTGACTACCTTGCCCGGCTCAAGATGTAGACTGCCCAGCCTTGACTCAGTTTCTTGCTGCAAGTAGTTGGCCAGTATCTCCGCGGTGTGTCTGTTGTCGCCCAAAGACATCATCTTTAAAACAGCCTGCTGACACTTCCCACTAGCTGTTCGATAGTGGCACACCTCGTGTGCAACACTGGCATCTGCAAATGGAATGCTCATGCGACTGTGCTCTGTCGATGAGCTTTAGCTTCTGGAGGAGGAGGAGGGTCGAATGCCTACAGTCAACTGTTGCCTTTACCGTGGGCTAGGCAGCACTGTCCCACCGCCACTGTCCCCTATGGACTCTGCATCCACCACATTAACCCAGTGCGCAGTGATGGACACGTAACGGCCCTGGCCATGCCTACTGGCCCATGCATCTCTTGTGAGGTGCACCTTTCCACTCACTGATTGTTTGAGTGCATGGACAATGCGGTCTTTCACATGCAGGTGGAGGGCAGGGATGGCTTTTCTAGAAAAGAAGTGCCGACTGGGTAGGTCATAGCGTGGGACAGCGTAGGCCATGAGCTATCGGAATGCTGCGCTTTCAACTAAGCAGAAGGGCATCATCTCTAATGAAATCAGTTTGGCAATGTAGGCGTTTAAAGACAGTGTACGCGGATGAGAGAAGGAGTACTTTCTAGTCCTACTCAGAGTGTCTGCTACAGTGAGCTGGACTTGAGAGCTGCATATGGGGGAACTAGCGGTGGACATGGCAGACTGAGAGGGGGTTGGTGATGGTGATGGTGGTGGTGATGGCCTATATTCAATCTTTGGTTGCAATAACATTGTGATTCCCTGACTGCTCTGGCCTTGTAACGACACCTCAACATTTCTTGCTGGTGGTGTGCTAACCGGTGGGCTTACAGTGGGGGAAGCGATGTCACGTTGCTGGCTATCTTCAGTCGGAGCAGGTGCACATGTGCTACCTGAGGTTTTGTAGTCCGTCCACGCTTGCAAGTGCATGGTGTTTAAATGTCTAAGCATGCAACTGGTATTCAAATTTCTGAAATTTTTCCCTCGGCTAAAGGTCCTTCCGCACTTCTTACAGATAACCTTTGCTTCATCAATAGGATTTTGGTAAAAAAAAGTGCCACACTGCACTCCTCCTACCATGGGATAAATTTTCAGGGTTTGCACGCTGTGCTAATTTGACCGTCTGGCCAAGCTGTCCTGCAACTCTTTTTTTTTTAACACGTTTTTGAACTGCTACGGGCCTGCCTGATAACCACAGCTGCTATGTCGATGCCTGCTGTGGATCCTCCTCCTCTTCTGAGCTATTGCCAGACACACCCTCTTCCCCCAATGGATGCCAATCCGGGTCAACAACTGGATCATCCATCACCTCCTCTTCAATTTCATCTGCACCTTCCTCTGTGTCACCGTGTAAGGTGGTATAGTATGCGGGAAGGGGCATCTGAGTTTCATTAGGGTCAGATTCTGGCTCAGCAGACTGCGAGGGCAATGTAGTGCTCTGGGTGAATGTACCAGCAGAATCATATAGCAGTGGTTGTACATCAGTGCACACCATGTCAGATTCATCTTGGACTGGGGAATTCAGGATTTGACTTGATAACCCAGGCATGGTATGTGAAAAGAGCTCCATGGAGTAATCTGAAGTGTGGCCTGCCGCATCCTTCACTTTTGTTAGGGGTGAAGGACACAAGGAAAGGTGTCGTTCCTGACCAGGAACCTACACTGACGACTCAGTGCTTGCATTTTTTGAAACTTCAGAAGAGGAGGCGACAGAGCTGGAGGCTGTTTCGGCAATGTAAGACAAAACCTGTACCTGATGCTCCGGCTTTAAAAGCGGTTTACCTACTCCCAGAAAAGGGAGCCTTCCAGGCCTTCTGGAGCCAGATGATGACATAGGCTCAACACCTCCTGCCTTAGGTGCTATTGTGCTTTTGGCACTACCAGCAGATGCATCACCACCACCATCAGTACCAGCTGGCCCCCCGGCCCACATCCGCGGCCTCTTCCACCATACTTCCTCATGTTTGGGAAAATGTACCAAAAATACCAGCAGATATATGGTACTGTATCAGAAGCGTACAGCTGTATACGGTGAAGGGGAAATTGTAAATCTCCTTGTATATTTCCGTAGTCACACACAGACACCCACTCAGTTTGGATTACAACAGAATATAAAAAGCAGAAAAACGGTACTGTATCAGAAGCGTTCATATGTATACAGTGTAGGGGTAATTTTTAAATCTCCATATATATTTACAGAGTCACACATAGACGCTCATTCAGTATGGATTAGACCAGAATATAAAAAGCAGAAAAAGGGTACTGTATCAGAAGCGTACAGCTGTATATAGATATCAACACAAAAGCCCAAAGTAAATAACTGCAAAAACTAAGTAACATTGATAACACAAGGATGAATAGTCTAAATTGCAAAAGTAAAAAGAATTTTATTACAAATTACATTAAAACACCTATATATCCATGCTAGCGTAAAGCATTGACTCCCATATGCAGTCAATGCTTTACGCTAGCATGGATATTTAAAGGGACCACATCCCCTTTTCTTGCTCCCCGTTTTTTGGATTCAGCAGATTTCCCTAATTACTGTTATTTACATTGTATTATATAGGTGTTTTAAAGTAATTTGTAATAAAATTCTTTTTACTTTTGCAATTTAGACTATTCATCCTTGTGTTATCAGCTGTAGATAGAGTAGCGGAAATTGTAAATCTCCATATATATTTCAGGAGTCACACGCAAACACTCACTCAGTTTGGATTTGACTGTAATAAAAAAGGTACTGTATCAGAAGATACCAGGTTTATACAGTGTAGGGGAAATTTTAAATCTCCGTATATATTTCTGGAGTAACACACAGATAGTCAGTAGAGTTGAGCGATACTTTCCGATATCCTAAAGTATCGGAATCGGAAAGGTATCGCCGATATCACTAAAATATCGGCGATACCCGATACCGATACCGGAAGTCCCATGTAAGTCTATGGGAACAAAATATCGCAACTAAAAAAACCCCATTCTTTACCTTGTAAACACTAAATATACACACATAGAATACATATATATATATATATACATGTCATTGTGACATATATATATACATATATGTATAGTTTATACACTTCTACATAGTAAAATATCCTCTAATTCAATTGCCGGGTAAAGCCGGCTTCAGTGAAAAGACAGAAGCACCCGACATGAAATGACACTTGGTGTACATAGGGTTAACCATGTCTTTTCATGTCCTTTGCTATCTAATTTGCACAAACAATTAAATCAGTCTATGTGTGCAAAATTTCACACCTGTAGGGGTTAATTAAAGGTGTAAATTCGTTGTAAAAAAAACGGACTTTTTTGCTACGAATTTACACCTTTAATTAACCCCTACAGGTGTGAAATTTTGCACACATAGTCTGATTTAATTGTTTGTGCAAATTAGATAGCAAAGGACATGAAAAGACATGGTTAACCCTATGTACACCAAGTGTCATTTCATGTCGGGTCACCCGACATGAAATGACACTTGGTGTACATAGGGTTAACCATGTTTTCATGTCCTTTGCTATTAATTTGCACAAACAATTAAATCAGTCTATGTGTGCAAAATTCACACCTGTAGGGTTAATTAAAGGTGTAAATTCGTTGTAAAAAAAACGGACTTTTTTGCTACGAATTTACACCTTTAATTAACCCCTACAGGTGTGAAATTTTGCACACATAGTCTGATTTAATTGTTTGTGCAAATTAGATAGCAAAGGACATGAAAAGACATGGTTAACCCTATGTACACCAAGTGTCATTTCATGTCGGGTTCTGCATTTTCACAAAAGCCGGCAATTGAATTAGCGGCTATTATACTATGTAGAAGTGTATGAACTACAAATATAAATATATATATATATGTGTCACAAATTCAATGACATGTATATATATATATGAGGTGTAAAATTGCTGAAAAAAATGTGTGGGCTCCCGCCCTATTTTCGCAACCAGACAGACAAAGCCAGTGAGTGGGGGCAAATAATAATAGCCCAGAGAGGGACCATTATTTTTGCCCCCCCCCAGCTACTAACATCTGCCCCCAGACACCCCAGGAAAGACAAATCTATAATTAGATTCGCCCTTTCTGGCACTTTGCCCATCTATTCCCATTGCCCTGTAGCGGTGGCGAATGGGTTAATATGGGGTTAAAGCCACCTTGCTATTGAAAGGTGACCTTAAGCCAGGTTAATAATTGAGAGCTGTCAATTAGACAACTATCAATTATTAATCCTATTGCATGAAATAAAAATAAAACACACACACTTTAATTAAAAATCATTTTAATGAAATAAAGACACATGTTTTTGACCATCTTTTATTTTACTGCAAAAACCATTTCCTGTAATAAAAATAAAATAAAAAAGCAAAATTATTCTTACCTATCCCATGCACAGTCAGGTCCCACGGTGTAATCCTTCAGAAAGGGTTAATGTTTACTGCAGGGACCGCAGCTAATGCTGCAGCCTCACAGTAAACCCCAAATGAATGAGTTCCTCTCCTGCCTGACAGGAGAGTAAAGGCTGGGTGTCACATAACGATACACCAGCGATCCCGACAACGATATGCACTTGTCAGGATCGCTGGTGTATCGCTACATGATCGCTGCTGAGCTGCCAAACAGGCAGCTCAGGCAGCGATCTGGGACAGCGACACTGCGGGTAACATCGCTTAAGGGCCCGTCTCACATAGCGATATCGCTACCGAGATCGCTGCTGAGTCACAAGTTTTGTGACGCAGCAGCGAGCTCACCAGCGATATCGCTGTGTGTGACATTCAGCGACGATCAGCCCCCCTGCCGGGTATCGCTGATCGTCGCAGAAATGTCAGGACCTTTTTTTGATCGCTGGTTTCCCTCTGACAGGCACGCATCACTGCGTGTGACAGGCGGGAGACCAGCGATCCGCTGGTAACCAAGGTACACAGCGGGTTTCCAGGCACCGCGCAGCGCTTGGAAACCCGCTGTGTACCTTGGATACCAGCTCCCTGCATCAGGGCGCTGGTATCCAAGGTACACAGCGGGTTTCTAGGCACAGCCCCGTGCCTGGAAACCCGCTGTGTACCTTGGTTACCAGCGGATCGCTGGTCTCCCGCCTGTCACACGCAGCGATGCGTGCCTGTCAGCGGGAAACCAGCGATCAAAAAAAGGTCCTGACATTTCAGCGACGATCAGCGATACCCGGCAGGGGGGCTGATCGTCGCTGAATGTCACACACAGCGATATCGCTGGTGAGCTCGCTGCTGCGTCACAAAACTAGTGACTCTGCAGCGATCTCGGTAGCGATATCGCTATGTGAGACGGGCCCTTAAGTGGAAAGCTTAATTGATTGCTTTCCACTTTCACTTCAGGTCAGCCAGGGACACAATCAGTGACGTCAGAGGGAACTGATTAACAAAAATAGGGGTTCCCTTCGAAAAAAAAATGGCGTGGGGTCCCCCCTATTTTTGTTAACCAGCCAGATGAAGCAGACCGCTGAGGCCTGGATTTTCAGGCTGTTAAGGAGCCAAGATCCATGGACCTTGCCAGCCTGATAATACTAGGCCACAGCAGTCTGCATATCTTGGCTGATTAACAAAAATAGGGGATCCCCTCGAAAAAAATTGGCGTGGGGTCCCCCCTATTTTTGTTAACCAGCCAGATGAAGCAGACCGCTGAGGCCTGGATTTTCAGGCTGTTAAGGAGCCAAGATCCATGGACCTTGCCAGCCTGATAATACCAGGCCACAGCAGTCTGCATATCTTGGCTGATTAACAAAAATAGGGGATCCCCTCGAAAAAAATTGGCGTGGGGTCCCCCCTATTTTTGTTAACCAGCCAGATGAAGCAGACCGCTGAGGCCTGGTTTTTCAGGCTGGTAAGGATCCAATATCCATGGACCTTGCCAGCCTGATAATACCAGGCCACAGCAGTCTGCTTAGCTTGGCTGGTTAACAAAAATAGGGAATCCCCTCGAAAAAAAAACGGCGTGGGGATCCCCCCTATTTTTGTTAACCAGCCAAGTAAAATGCAGACTGCTGCGGCCTGGTATTAAACGACTGTCAAGGCCCATGGATTTTGGCCCTCAACAGCCTGATAATACCAGGCTACAGCAGCCCCACATTTGGCGCATCAAAAGATGTGCCAATTGTGGCACTTTACCCGGCTCTTCCCACTTGCCCTGTAGCGGTGGCAAGCGGGGTAATAAGGGGTTATTGTCACCGTTGATTGCACGGTGACAATAAGCCCGGTTAATAATGGAGAGGCGTCAATAAGACACCGATCCATTATTAATCCCAAAGTTATTAAATGCATAAAAAAAGACACAGCAAGAAAAAAGTCTTTTAATGAAATAAAAGAGACAACACAGTTTTCATTTCTTTTATTGTACTCTCATTCCTGCGACGCCATCGATCTCCTGTAAAAAAAGAAAAAAAAAAAAAACCAACAGTATACCACCTGTCCGACGCAGTCCATAACGACAGTCCCACGACGATCCAACTCTGCTACATCGCAATGACAGGCAGAGCCTGTCATCGCGACGCAGCACAGCTGATTACCTGCTTCCCCGGCGGTGACGTCATCGGACTGACTGCTTTACGGCCGCGATTACCCAGCAGTCACTGCAGTTATCGCGAGAAACTGCATGTGACCGCCGGGGAAAGAAGATGGCGGCCATGAAGCAGTCCAGCCCGTGACCGCCGGAGATCTTCTGCCAGGTAAGTGCCGCTGACTCCTGACAGACCCGACCGACGGACACTGACAGTGACAGTGACAATCCCGATTCCGGTATCCGATAAGACGAAAATATCGGAACTCGGAATCGGAATTCCGATACAGCCAATATCGGCCGATACCCGATATTTGCAGTATCGGAATGCTCAACCCTAATAGTCAGTATTTATTTGTCCGTGATACCAGCCGGTACACGGTAGTGTGTGAGGAGCGTACAGCTCTGTATGGTGTGGGAAAAAATGAACGCTTGGTAACTGAGCAGAAAAAAAGAATAAAAGTATTAGTGCTGTGTAAAAAGCAGTGTACACACAGCAATACAGCTGGCAGGCAGGAAATAACCAGCGCTGCTGCACACAAGAAAATCCTCCCCTGTCACTGGCAGGCAGCCTAATAACTAGTGCTGCTCCACACAAGAAAATCCTCCCCTGTCACTGCACACTAACTGCACAGCACAATTGCTATCAGCACAAGCATAAGAACTTCTCTTTCCAGCCCTAACTCTCTCCCTACTGATAAACTGCGTCAGCAACCTCTCCCTACTGTTAAGATCAGCAGAAGTAAAATGGAGGTTGGCGGTGAGGGCTTTTATGGACACTAAGACGCCCCCCAAAGCAAGCCAATCACTGCAATGCCCTTCTCTAAGATGGTGGTGGACGCTGCCCATGTCATCTGGTTGCCCACAGGGTACGTCCTTGCTCATTGGCTGAAAAAAGGCGCCTGCAAGCATTATGGGAAAACCGACTTTGGCGCTCGGGTCGACGACCGCATGGCTGACTGCACGCTATGGTCTGGTTTCGCTCGGTGAAACCCGACTTTGGCGAAAGTCGGCGACTTATGAATCTGACCGACCTGTTTTGCTCAACTCTACTAACTAGAGCTGTAGTTCAGTGCAGTGACACCCAGGACAAAAAAAAGAAAACTGACTTAAACTGGCCAAACTTTGAGCACACACAGATATGAGCTGCCACAGAGATACCACTACAACAAATATGTGGCCTGTATTTTTTTTATTTTTGGGATAACTAGTGCTGTATATTAGTACAGTGACACCCAGGACAAAAAGAAGAAAACTGACGTAAACTGGCCAAACTTTGAGCACACACATATATGAGCTGGCATGGAGATATCACATCGAAAAATGTGTGGCCTGTATTCCAATTACACCTGGGGCTACCTATATACAGCCAATATATCATACAGGTAGCAGCAGCATCAGAACACAGGAAAGGAATGGACCCTCTTAATGTATGCAATGATCTATGTACACACATACAGTGCACGCAGGCCTTGCACTGATATGTATAGACCGAAGTACACTACCCTGCCTACCTAACACTGGAACCTATATACTCCGGAATTAGTCCTTAGAAGGACTGTTGGTTTAACTGGATTTGAGTAGTTAGGATGACAGACCCCACACTGACTAAGAAATCCCCAAATCTGACCCTGTCTCGGCAGCAGCTCTCCCTACACTATCTCATACCGGAGCTGAATGCGGCGAGCAGGACGACGTCCGGTCTATTATACCCCTGATGATGCTGTTCGGCCAGCCAATCACTGCACGATCACAACAAAGATGGCTGCGGTGTTTCATTGCCTGGCAGACAATCCCTGCATCTTGATTGGATCTGTAAAGTCCGCCAAAAGAGCTAGGTGGAGACCAGAGTTCTTGCCGAGTAATCCTGGAAATGCTCGGTGCTCGCCGAGTACACCGAGTACTGTGATATTCAGTCGAGTAACGAGTAGTGGCGAGCATGTTCACTCATCACTAGTGACAATGTACAGTGCCATGACCACTTTGCTTATATAAGCTGGACAAAGAAAACAATTGCCAAATTAATGTTAAACAACATTCCAGATTGATCCATACTTTTCCCTTCGTCGTATTGCGTTGCATAAGATATTGCAGGAGTTAGTATTTTTATTAAGAAAAAAATTTAATTTTTAAATGACACCTCCACTTACATATAATTCCTGTGAAACACCTAAAGTGATAAAAAAAATTAATAAATGCCATTTTTACAATGTAAGAAGCTCTGAAGAGGGACAGAAGAGCACACAAATAGGGCAATACTGTCTAGTAAGGGATAAGTACTGTATGAGGGATGGTAGCGCTCACCTAAAAGTGTGGAAAGCCTCTGCTGCCCCGTGGCTGGATGACAGGGTTCTTACAGAATCATAATAGAAAAAAAATGTATACTGTCACATTCAGGCAGGATGAGCTGTGGGAATGAAGAGCCTTGGGATTCCAAATGGGTTTTTATGAATACCAATGTGTTCCTGTGCCGGACCTTGAGAAACATGCCGGTCTGGAACAGAATCGTGTTGGTATTAGTAAAGACCAATTTGGAATCCCAAGGCTCTTCATTCCTGCTGCACAACACTCCTAAACATGACAGTTTCCATTTCTGCCCTTTTTGCAAAGTTGACTTTTTTTTTTTCTAAAATGTTAACTTTGTCAACTTTGCTAATAAATTTAAGCTAACACCCTAAAAATTAAAGGAAATATAAGTCATATGATAACATAAAAATTCTTATAGCAAAGACTATAAATGTAAACCAATGATTTTTTGTCTGCTGTCGCTAGCATCATGTCCTCCCTTTATCTGAAACGGAATCTCTCCAAAACTGAACTTCTTGTGTTTCCTCCCTCTACTAACTCCGAGAATACAGTACTTTTGTCATCATTGAGCAGAAAAGTATTCACATCGATTTTTCTGGCTAACACAGTACCACAATATAATTTGTTATTTTATTCCCTCTACTAACCTAACTCTTCCTGATATTGAAATTACCTTGGAGGGTTCAACCATAACTTCCATGCAGCATTCCCGCTGTCTTGGGGTTATATTTGACACAGAATTTTCCTTTGTTCCCTATATCCAATCGCTCTCTCTTATTCATTCTCGTCTGGACTACTGACACTATCTATTGATCGGTCTCCCTCTAACCAAACTCTCTCCTCTCCGATTCATCCCGAAGCGTCAGCCAGGGTCATATTGTCCACCTGCCTCCCTGATGCCTCTGCCCTCTGCCAGTCATTACACTAGATGCCCATTCACTACAGAATACTTACATCTCTCATCTACAAAGCTTTCCATAGTTCTGCACCGCCTGTAACAACCCTGCTGGCATCACTGCATGGCCTCCCATCCCTCACACACCTACTTGCTCACTGCTCCAGGTCATGCTGTGATTTCTGTCTGCTGCCAGCTCCAGGCTCTATACCTCTGGTCTCCTATCTGCTCTCTGCATGTCTTCTGACTGTGTCCAAAGGGGCGCGGATCCAGAACTCTCTGGTTCTTATGGAGTCAGGGTGTACCTGACTGACCAATTACCATTAGCCCTCTAGTATTTAAGGCTGCTCCACCCTGTGGATTGAGCCTGTGCAATGTGTTTACTCAGTTAGTATCTTGCTACTGAGCTGCCAGGTCTTGCTCTGTGTTCCTCCATCTTAGAGGTTTCACTCCTAGCTTTGCCTTGTACTTGTTTGTCTACCCTCCAGGAGGCTGTATATCCTGGACTCTGTGTCTTTGTCTCTGTACCTTGTCTCATGTCCTTACCTTGTCTGAACTCAGTCCTACCTCTGCCTCTTAGTCTCCTTGTCTGTGGTTTCTTTCCGGCTGTGTCTTGCCTTGCGGTCTCTCTGTATCTCTCTCTGCCCCTTGTCCACACTCCTGCGGTTCTCCTCTGCTCCGCTCCTGCAGTAATCTCTTACTGCAGCTCCTCTCCGCATATCTTGCGGTTCCGCTCTGCTCTGCAGCTGCAGTAATCTCTTACTGCAGCTCCTCTCCGTATATCTTGCAGTTCTGCTCTGCTCTGCTCCTGCAGCAATCTTACTGCAGCTCCACTCCGCATATCTTGTGGTTCCGCTCTGCCTCGCTCATGTGAGTCGCACGTAGCCAGGGCTTGTGGGGTACTCGGCACCGAGCCCGTTCACTTCAACGGGGGATATCACGGGTAGCACAGCTCGGTCCGTGGCCCTGGGCGCTCACTAAAAGGGGAATATTTACAGGGGATTGTAGGTTTGTAGAAATGTTCGTGACTAGTGTTGAGCGATAGTGCTCGATATCTAAAAATATCGTATCGAAATTGTATCGCCGATAGCACTAAATATCGTCGATATCCGATTTCGATACCGGAAGTCCAATGTAAGTCTATGGGAACAAAATATCGCAACTAAAAAAAAACCTTTATTTCCTTGTAAACACTAAATATACACACATAGAATACATATATATATATATATATATATATATACATGTCATTGTGACATATATATATACATATATGTATAGTTTATACACTTCTACATAGTAAAATATCCTCTGATTCAATTGCCGGGTAAAGCCGGCTTCTGTGAAAAGACAGAAGCACCCGACATGAAATGACACTTGGTGTACATAGGGTTAACCATGTCTTTTCATGTCGTTTGCAATCTGATTTGCACAAACAATTACATCAGTCTATGTGTGCAAAATTTCACACCTGTAGGGGTTAATTAAAGGTGTAAATTCGTTGTAAAAAAACCTGACTTTTTTGCTACGAATTTACACCTTTAATTAACCCCTACAGGTGTGAAATTTTGCACACTTACACTCATGTAATTGTTTGTGCAAATCAGATATCAAACTACATGAAAAGACATGGTTAACTCTATGAAAACCAAGTGTCATTTCATGTCGGGTTCTACATTTTCACAAAAGCCGGCAATTGAATTAGCGGCTATTATACTATGTAGAAGTGTATGAACTATAAATATAAATATATGTGTCACAAATTCAATGACATGTATATATATATATATATGAGGTGTAAAATTGCTGAAAAAAAATGCGTGGGCTCCCGCCCTATTTTCACAACCAGACAGACAAAGCCAGTGAGTGGGGGCAGATAATAATAGCCCAGAGAGGGACCATTATTTTTGGCCCCCCGGCTACTAACATCTGCCCCCAGACACCCCAGAAAGGGCAAATCTCTAAATAGATTTGCCCTTTCTGGCACTTTGCCCGTCTATTCCCATTGCCCTGTAGCGGTGGCGAATGGGTTAATAAGGGGTTAAAATGAAAGGTCACTTTAAGCCAGGTTAATAATTGAGAGCTGTCAATCAGACAACTATCAATTATTAATCCTATTGTATGAAAGAAAAATCAAACACACACACTTTAATAAAAAAGAAGTTTAATGAAATAATCACACAGTTTTTGACCATATTTTATTTACCTGCTAAAACCATTTCCTGTAATAAAAATAAAATAATAAAGCAAAATTATTCTTACCAATCCGATGTACAGTCAGGTCCCACGGTGTAATCCATCAGAAAGGGTTAATGTTTACTGCAGGGACCGCAGCTAATGCTGCAGCCTCACAGTAAACCCCCAAATGAATGAGTTCCTCTCCTGGCTGACAGGAGAGGAAGTGGAAAGCTTAATTGATTGCTTTCCACTTTCACTTCAGGTCAGCCAGGGACACAATCAGTGACGTCAGAGGGAACTGGTTAACAAAAATAGGGGATCCCCTCGAAAAAAAATGGCGTGGGGTCCCCCCTATTTTTGTTAACCAGCCAGATGAAGCAGACCGCTGAGGCCTGGATTTTCAGGCTGTTAAGGAGCCAAGATCCATGGACCTTGCCAGCCTGATAATACCAGGCCACAGCAGTCTGCATATCTTGGCTGATTAACAAAAATAGGGGATCCCCTCGAAAAAAATTGGCGTGGGGTCCCCCCTATTTTTGTTAACCAGCCAGATGAAGCAGACCGCTGAGGCCTGGTTTTTCAGGCTGGTAAGGATCCAATATCCATGGACCTTGCAAGCCTGATAATACCAGGCCACAGCAGTCTGCTTAGCTTGGCTGGTTAACAAAAATAGGGGATCCCCTCGAAAAAAAAACGGCGTAGGGGTCCCCCTATTTTTGTTAACCAGCCAAGTAAAATGCAGACTGCTGCGGCCTGGTATTAAAAGACTGTCAAGGCCCATGGATTTTGGCCCTCAACAGCCTGATAATACCAGGCTACAGCAGCCCCACATTTGGCGCATCAAAAGATGTGCCAATTGTGGCACTTTACCCGGCTCTTCCCACTTGCCCTGTAGCGGTGGCAAGCGGGGTAATAAGGGGTTAATGTCACCGTTGATTGCACGGTGACAATAAGCCCGGTTAATAATGGAGAGGCGTCAATAAGACACCGATCCATTATTAATCCCAAAGTTATTAAATGCATAAAAAAAAGACAAAGCAAGAAAAAAGTATTTTAATGAAATAAAAGAGACAACACAGTTTTCATTTCTTTTATTATACTCTCATTCCTGCGACGCCATCGATCTCCTGTAAAAAAAGAAAAAAAAAAAAACCAACAGTATACCACCTGTCCGACGCAGTCCATAGTAACGACAGTCCCACGACGATCCAGCTCTGCTACATCGCAATGACAGGCAGAGCCTGACATCCCGACGCAGCACAGCTGATTACCTGCTTCCCCGGCGGTGACGTCATCGGACTGACTGCTTTACGGCCGGGATTACCCAGCAGTCACTGCAGTTATCGCGAGAAACTGCATGTGACCACCGGGGAGAAGAGGATGGCAGCCATGAAGCAGTCCAGGACGTGACCGCCGGAGATCTTCTGCCAGGTAAGTGCCGCTGACTCCTGACATACCCGACCGACGGACACTGACAGTGACAGACCCGACCGACGGACACTCACAGTGACAGTGACAAATCCGATTCCGGTATTCGATAAGACGAAAATATCGAAACGAATTATCGAAAGGCCGAAAGAGCTAATATCGGCCGATAGCCGATATTTGCATTATCGTATCGCTCAACACTATTCGTGACGCCACCTGTGGTTCCTGGTCAGGGTGACCAGCGCTGCAGGGTAGATCCTGTGAGGGGTTGTTACTGGGCAGCAAGGTGTTAAGTCTTCCACAGGCAAGACTGTCCCTCAGGGGATATGGCGGTGTAGGGGTGCAGGATCAATAAGGCAGACACACACAAGAAAGTCTCTTTCTGTACCTTTACTGATGGTAGATGCAGGCACGTCCCGGGAAGCTGTCAGGGTGGAGGATGCACGTCCAGTAATCCCACTGAGTAGGTGTAGGGCCTCCTTACTCCCTTATGTGTGTGAGTTTCTGACTTGCATAGAACAAAGTCTAACTCTGTCTTCTCAGCTACGCCCGGCTGACTTGGTGATTAGGCCTTCTCTGGGATAGAACAGTGTCTCTGTAAGCAGCGTCCTGCTAGACTCCGTCTTTCTGACCCCAGTTACGTATCAGCTCTGATGGGCCCCTGCGACTTGAAGTCTCACAGGGTCTCCGGTTTCTCCTTCTAGTTGTGAAGTAGCTAGCAAGCTCGGACCCGGTGTCCGGTAGTGCAGAGCAGAGGTAAGCGATCAATGCTGTTTCAACCTCTGACGCTCTCTTCTTTCTTCCACTTGCCTACTCTAACCTTCAGCATAAGCACACATCTCAGGAGATCTGAACTGAACTGCACTCTTCTCTAGCCTCGGGTGACTGAACACTACTCACGTGTCTACACTGCCTTATATGTTGCAGAAGAGCTCCATCTGATTGATCTGGGAACTAGTGCAGATGTGTTGTGTGCAAATGGGTCTTTGTGGGTTTACCTTGGTTGCATCCTCCAGGGTAACATGTGGCTCCAGACACAGCTGGGCTACACACATGCAGCTGCAGTAATCTCTTACTGCAGCTCCTCTCCGCATATCCTGCGGTTCTGCTCTGCTCCGCTCCTGCAGCTGCAGTAATCTTACTGCAGCTCCTCTCCCATATCTTGCGGTTCCGCTCTGCCTTGCTCCTGCAGCTGCAGTAATTTCTTACTGCAGCTCCTCTCCGCATATCTTGCGGTTCCGCTCTGCCTCGCTCATGCAGCTGCAGTAATCTCTGACTGCAGCTCCTCTCTGCATATCCTGCGGTTCCGCTCTGCTCCGCTCCTGCAGCTGCAGTATTCTTACTGCAGCTCTTCTCCCATATCTTGCGGTTCCGCTCTGCCTTGCTCATGCAGCTGCAGTAATCTTACTGCAGCTCCTCTCCCATATCTTGCGGTTCCGCTCTGCCTTGCTCATGCAGCTGCAGTAATCTTACTGCAGCTCCTCTCCCATATCTTGCGGTTCTGCTCTGCCTCGCTCCTGCAGCTGCAGTAATCTCTTACAGCAGCTCCTCTCCGCAAATCTTGCGGTCAGGGGTGAACCTAGCCTCTCTGCTGCCTGAGGCGAACTGCAAAATGGCGCCCCCCATTGTAAAATCAGTACAAATAAATCTGGTTTACTCTTACTAGCCTAATGTGACGCACATGTGAAATACATACACTTTTAAATAGGCATATGTTTGAAACATCGATTTTTATATTTGTTAAAGTTCTGTATAAGTAGTAGAAAATAAAAGATATTAAGAATACTACTCACTGTATGGTTCAGTTTCAGAAATTGACAGCTGGACCTTAATCAAAATCGTTCAACAAACCCTCTTGCCACGTAGAACTTCAAGGTCTTGGACAATAGAAAAAATATACAAAAGACATGAATGAATACACCAATAAAAACCAGTGTTGCACATATAATAAGAGCATACTGTACATCATCCCAACTCTTAGAGACTCTAACGTCCACTCTTAAACAGCCTCCCCATTGTAGACAATCCATACTTGTGTTAGAAGTAAAATAAAGTGTCCTCCTTTCTTAATGAGTAAAAGTCCTATTAAATGGGCAGATTTATCCACTGAATCATATCAGTGGATAAATCTGCCCGTGCTGCCCTTACCACTATCTGCCTCTGAGCCACAGATTTATCAGCTGGATAAATCTTTGGTCATGAGGCCCCATAGTGCACAGTGATGATACATGAGGCCCTATACTGCACAGTGATGATACATGAGGCCCTATAATGCAGTGATGATACATGAGGCCCTATAATGCACAGTGATGATATATGAGGCCCTATAGTGCACAGTGATGATACATGAGGCCCTATAGTGCACAATGATGATACATGAGGCCCTATAGTGCACAGTAATGATACATGAGGCTCTATAATGCACAGTGATGATACATGAGGCCCTATAGTGCACAGTGATGATACATGAGTGTCACGCTGTATAGCAGATATATATATATATATATGATGTCAGTAATTTATATCAAAAGGGCAACATACAATATAACATGCGCATAGATATATGATAACATAGAATTACCTGACAGAAAGTCCAGTGGGTCAATACGGAATCCGTTATACGCTGTCTCCGGCTAGAGGGTGACCGGGATCTATGCTGACCCTAAACTGGGGTCCTAACTAATCCCTCTACCTGGAGGTACTGTTGAAGGTACAGAGGTCCAGGCCACCAGCGTAAACCCTGTCTCCTATCAATCCCTGCCAACTGTAATCTAGTCCTAAGAAGGACCCTGATTACCACCAAAGGGAATGAACAGGTAACGGTTAATGAACAGAAAGACATACAAGAAAGACAAGAAATAAAGTAAATAAAGTCTTACATACAACACTCACACACAGTAGGAACACCTAAGGTCTCAGAGATAAACTATAAGCTATAAGAGTAAAAACAACTAAGGAGCTCTTAGCTTAAGTATTCTCAGAACCGCTCCAGTCTGCTAGACTACATGAATGCTTTCACCGGCGTCTAACACCCAGACTGGCAGGAATATAAAGGAAACTAATTAGAACATAATCAAAAGCAGCCGGCCGAGGCTGGACCTAGTCTTAGCAAAGAGCTAGGTAAAATTAACTCTCTCATTACCAAACACAAAGAAACAGCAGCTCAGCTGTGAGAAGTCAGAATGTGCAATCGCGACGATCCTCGTGGCGATGCACCCATGACAGTACCCCCCTTCTACGAGGGGCCTCCGGACCCTCATGACCAGATCTGTCCGGGTAAGCTGTGTGAAAGGTCCGAACCAATCGATCTGCGTTAGCATCAGACGCAGGGACCCACGTCCTCTCCTCAGGACCATACCCCCTCCAATGAACTAAGTACTGAGGGGATCGGCGACTGAGACGTGAGTCAATGATTTTCGACCCATGAAATTCCACGTTATCATTGACTACCACTGAAGGAGGAGGTAGAGGTGACGGTATGACTGGTGCCACATACTTTTTAAGTAATGACTTGTGAAACACATTATGAATTTTAAACGTAGGAGGGAGGTCCAGACGAAATGCCACAGGATTAATTATGGAACTGATCCTGTACGGCCCGATGAATCTGGGACCCAACCTCCAGGAGGAAACCTTAAGTTTTATATTCCTGGTAGACAACCAAACCAGATCGTTCACCTTCAGATCTAGACCAGAAACTCTCCTCCTATCAGCCATCCGTTTGTAACGGTTCCCCGTAACCTTCAGTCTTAAGCGATCTGGAACTATCAGTCTCCCTGGAAGTCCCACAGGGGCGTCCCCCTGAGCCCCCAATACCTCCCCCTCAAGCTCAGAGCATACAGCTGACACTACAACTCCCTCCTGAGGAATAGGAACCGGATCATCCGTCTTCCCGGCCCCTGGGAAAGTACGAGATAAGGCATCATTAAGCAACTTTATTGAGCAGTCATATGCGCCATGAGGAGGTAACTCTTTACACCCCTCCTCTGAGAACATCTCCCCAAAGTCCTCCAGAAAAGGAGGCAAAGTCCTAGGCACAACCGCACCGATGACCGTGCTCATGCAGTTATTCCTGCAAAATTCACCCCACTGGCTTATCTTTCTGGATTGCCAATCAATCACTGGGTTATGTTTAGCCAACCAAGGAAGTCCCAACACAATAGGAGTAGGTAGACCCTCCAACACATAACAAGACAATTGCTCTTTATGTATTGCCCCTACTCGAAGATCTATGTTATGAACAGCTTGTACCAAGCTACCTTGACCGAGAGGTCTAGAATCAATAGAGACTATAGGGACTGGTTTGGCCAATACACTCAGTTGCATACCATGCACCTGGGCAAACCGAGCGTCCACCAGATTAGCCCCGGACCCACTATCAAGAAAAACAGAAATCCTCTCAGTTCTAGTACCAATCACCACCTCCGCAGGCACGAGAAACTGAGAGGGATTTGGGGACGAAATACACACTCCCAGGTTAACTCCTTTGCTCAAAGAGGCCCGGGATGGACACCCCCCAACAAAATGTCCCTCTCTCCCGCAAAAGAAACACCTTCTAGTCTTGCGGTGCACCGCCGATTCCCTCCTACAAAATGATGTCCCTCCCAACTGCATGGGTTCCTCAGAACAGACCAGGGGAACCTCAGTATAAGGGACTTTAGTAGTAGGTGGAGTCATCACGGGAGGCGGAGTTACCTCGCGTCTTCCCCGAAGTCGTCTATCCATGCGAATAGCGAGGGCCATAGCAGCCTCCAGTGATGGAGGAGAATCATACTGAGCCAACACATCTTTTAATTTGTCAGACAACCCTTGACAAAACTGGCTCCTAAGAGCTGGGTCATTCCACTGAGTATCTGTTGCCCATCTACGGAACTCAGAAGAATATTCCTCCGCTGGACGATTTCCTTGCCGTATTTTACGTAACTTTGTTTCAGCAAGGGAGACTCGATCCGGATCATCATATACCAGACCCAGGGCAGTAAAAAATCGATCCACTGACTGGAGATCTGGGGAGCCTGGAGGAATAGAGAACGCCCAAGATTGAGGGTCCCCTTGTAAGAGCGAGATAACAATTCCCACCCTCTGCTCTTCACTCCCAGATGACCGAGGCCGCAGCCGAAAGTACAATTTACATGCCTCCCGGAAGGTAAAAAATTTGTCCCGCCCACCAGTGAACCTGTCCGGGAGAGCAACCTTAGGTTCAGATCTGGTTTGCTCCGGGGGGGACAAAACCTTGGACTTAATGTCTGCAAACTCCATGGACAACCCCTGCAACTGCCGGGCCAGCTGGGCTACTGGATCCATGACAGCTGGAGAGAATCTTTAATATGGCCGGTGAAAATGTCAGAAACTGGGGTCCTAACTAATCCCTCTACCTGGAGGTACTGTTGAAGGTACAGAGGTCCAGGCCACCAGCGTAAACCCTGTCTCCTATCAATCCCTGCCAACTGTAATCTAGTCCTAAGAAGGACCCTGATTACCACCAAAGGGAATGAACAGGTAACGGTTAATGAACAGAAAGACATACAAGAAAGACAAGAAATAAAGTAAATAAAGTCTTACATACAACACTCACACACAGTAGGAACACCTAAGGTCTCAGAGATAAACTATAAGCTATAAGAGTAAAAACAACTAAGGAGCTCTTAGCTTAAGTATTCTCAGAACCGCTCCAGTCTGCTAGACTACATGAATGCTTTCACCGGCGTCTAACACCCAGACTGGCAGGAATATAAAGGAAACTAATTAGAACATAATCAAAAGCAGCCGGCCGAGGCTGGACCTAGTCTTAGCAAAGAGCTAGGTAAAATTAACTCTCTCATTACCAAACACAAAGAAACAGCAGCTCAGCTGTGAGAAGTCAGAATGTGCAATCGCGACGATCCTCGTGGCGATGCACCCATGACAATGAGGCCCTATAATGCAGTGATGATACATGAGGCCCTATAGTGCACAGTGATGCTACATGAGGCCCTATAGTGCACAGTGATGATACATGAGGCCCAATAATGCACAGTGATGACACATGAGGCCCTATAGTGCACAGTGATGATACATGAGGCCCTATAATGCACAGTGATGATACATGAGGCCCTATAATGCAGTGATGATACATGAGGCCCTATAGTGCACAGTGATGCTACATGAGGCCCTATAGTGCACAGTGATGATACATGAGGCCCTATAGTGCACAGTGATGATACATGAGGCTCTATAGTGCACAGTGATGATACATGAGGCTCTATAGTGCACAGTGATGATACATGAGGCCCTATAGTGCACAGTGATGATACATGAGGCCCTATAGTGCACAGTAATGATACATGAGGCCCTATAGTGCACAGTGATGATACATGAGGCTCTATAGTGCACAGTGATGATACATGAGGCCCTATAGTGCACAGTGATGACACATGAGGCCCTATAGTGCACAGTGATGATACATGAGGCTCTATAGTGCACAGTGATGATACATGAGGCCCTATAGTGCACAGTAATGATACATGAGGCCCTATAGTGCACAGTGATGATACATGAGGCTCTATAGTGCACAGTGATGATACATGAGGCCCTATAGTGCACAGTGATGATACATGAGGCCCTATAGTGCACAGTGATGATACATGAGGCCCTATCTTGCACAGTGATGATACATAAGGCCCTATAATGCACAGTAATGATACATGAGGCCCTATAGTGCACAGTGATGATACATGAGGCTCTATAGTGCACAGTGTTGATACATGAGGCCCTATAGTGCACAGTGATGATACATGAGGCCCTATAATGCACAGTGATGATACATGAGGACCTATAGTGCACAGTGATGATAAATGAGGCCCTATAGTGCACAGTGATGATACATGAGGCCCTATCTTGCACAGTGATGATACATGAGGCCCTATAATGCACAGTAATGATACATGAGGCCTTATAGTGCACAGTGATGATACATGAGGCCCTATAGTGCACAGTGATGATACATGAAGCCCTATAGTGCACAGTGATGATACATGAGGCCCTATAATGCACAGTGATGCTACATGAGACCCTATAGTGCACAGTGATGATACATGAGGCCCTTTAGTGCACAGTGGTGATACATGAGGCCCTATAATGCAGTGATGATACATGAGGCCCTATAATGCACAGTGATGATACATGAGGCCCTATAGTGCACAGTGGTGATACATGAGGCCCTATAGTGCACAGTAATGATACATGAGGCCCTATAATGCACAGTGATGATACATGAGGCCCTATAATGCAGTGATGATACATGAGGCCCTATAGTGCACAGTGATGATACATGAGGCCTTTAGTGCACAGTGGTGATACATGAGGCCCTATAATGCAGTGATGATACATGAGGCCCTATAATGCACAGTGATGATACATGAGGCCCTATAGTGCACAGTGATGATACATGAGGCCCTATAGTGCACAGTGATGATACATGAGGCCCTATAATGCACAGTGATGATACATGAGGCCCTATAATGCACAGAGATGATACATGAGGCCCTATAGTGCACAGTGATGATATATGAGGCCCTATAGTACACAGTGATGATACATGAGACCCTATAGTGCACAGTGATGATGCATGAGGCCCTATAATGCACAGTGATGATACATGAGGGCCTATAATGCAGTGATGATACATGAGGCCCTATAGTGCACAGTGATGATACATTAGGGCCTATAATGCAGTGATGATACATGAGGCCCTATAGTGCACAGTGATGATACATTAGGCCCTATAGTGCACAGTGATGATACATGAGGCCCTATAATGCACAGTGATAATACATGAGGCCCTATAATGCAGTGATGATACATGAGGCCCTATAGTGTACAGTGATGATACATGAGGCCCTATAATGCACAGTGATGATTAGTGTTGAGCGATACGATACCGCAAGTATCGGGTATCGGCCGATATTAGCTCTATCGGACTTTCGATACTTAGTTCCGATATTTTCGTCTTATCGGATACCGGAATCGGATTTGTCACTGTCACTGTCAGTGTCCGTCGGTCGGGTCTGTCAGGAGTCAGCGGCACTTACCTGGCAGAAGATCTCCGGCGGTCACGGGCTGGACTGCTTGATGGCCGCCATCATCTTTCCCCGGCGGTCACATGCAGTTTCTCGCGATAACTGCAGTGACTGCTGGGTAATCCCGGCCGTAAAGCAGTCAGTCCGATGACGTCACCGCCGGGGAAGCAGGTAATTAGCTGTGCTGCGTCGAGATGACAGGCTCTGCCTGTCATTGCGATGTAGCAGAGCTGGATCGTCGTGGGACTGTGGTTACTATGGACTGCGTCGGACAGGTGGTATACTGTTGTTTTTTTTTTTTTCTTTTTTTACAGGAGATTGATGGCGTCGCAGGAATGAGTGTATAATAAAATTAATGAAAACTGTGTTGTCTCTTTTATTTCATTAAAATACTTTTTTCTTGCTGTGTCTTTTTTTTTATACATTTAAAAACTTTGGGATTAATAATGGATCGGTGTCTTATTGACACCTCTCCATTATTAACCGGGCTTATTCTCACCGTGCAATCATCGGTGACATTAACCCCTTATTACCCCACTTGCCGCCGCTACAGGGCAGTGGGAAGAGCTGGGTAAAGTGCCACAATTGGCACATCTTTTGATGTGCCAAATGTGGGGCTGCTGTAGCCTGGTATTATCAGGCTGTTGAGGGCCAAAATCCATGGGCCTTGACAGTCTTTTAATACCAGGCCGCAGCAGTCTGCATTTTACTTGGCTGGTTAACAAAAATAGGGGGACCCCTACGCCGTTTTTTTTTCGAGGGGATCCCCTATTTTTGTTAACCAGCCAAGCTAAGCAGACTGCTGTGGCCTGGTATTATCAGGCTGGCAAGGTCCATGGATATTGGATCCTTACCAGCCTGAAAAACCAGGCCTCAGCAGTCTGCTTCATCTGGCTGGTTAACAAAAATAGGGGGGACCCCACGCCAAATTTTTTTCGAGGGGATCCCCTATTTTTGTTAACCAGCCAAGATATGCAGACTGCTGTGGCCTGGTATTATCAGGCTGGCAAGCAGGGTCGGACTGAGGCACCGGGACACCGGAGAAACCTACGGTGGGCCCCAGCTCCTGCGTGGTGGGCCCTGATTTGAAAGGATAGGTCGCGGGGCAGAGGGGGCGGTGATACATGAGGCCCTATAATGAAGTGATGATACATGAGGCCCTATAGTGCACAGTGATGATACATGAGGCCCTATAGTGAACAGTGATGATATATGAGGCCCTGTAGTACACAGTGATGATACATGAGGCCCTATAATGCACAGTGATGATACATGAGGCCCTATAATGCAGTGATGATACATGAGGCCCTATAGTGCACAGTGATGATACATGAGGCCCTATAATGCAGTAATGATACATAAGGCCCTATAATGCACAGTGATGATACATGAGGCCCTATAATGCAGTAATGATACATGAGGCCCTATAGTGCATAGTGATCATACATGAGGCCCTATAGTGCACAGTGATGATACATGAGGCCCTATAATGCAGTGATGATACATGAGGTCCTATAATGCAGTGTTGATACATGAGGCCCTATAGTGCAGTGATGATACATGAGGCCCTATAGTGCACAGTGACGATACATGAGGCCGTATAGTGCACAGTGACGATACATGAGGCCCTATAGTGCATTTGATTTGAATAGGGGGGAAAATATGCCATGGCCACAAAATAGGAGACAGATCTGCTCTGTAAGGCAGCAATTCCAGCTGGCACCAAGAACAGCTGACTGGCAGGGGTGCTAGGTGTCGCACCCACACTGATCAGACATTGCTGGCCTATTCTAATGTTAGCCAGTGTTAGTGATTTATCTGCATCCAGATTTTTTCTGCAAACGGATGCAAACGCATGCAACTGCATCCTGATCAGGATTTGGTTGGAAATTTGAAATTCTGACTTCAGGTGCAGAGAGGAGAGGACAGAGACTGGTAAAAGTGAAAGAAAAAAAAATGTTGCTCCGAGCCTGCGCAGTATGAAATCCGCATGCAGATTGGACGCAGGCATCCTGATTCGGGTGCGTTTACATTGACAATCATATGTTTTGGACGCGCTGCCACGTATCAGGATGTCTGCAGATTTTTTTAACACCCAAAATTTGCAACATGCTGCGTTTGGGGAGCACATGAAAAATCCTGATGCAGATGCAGGTCCATGTTTCCCTATGTTAAGGATAGGGATGCAATCTGGATCAGGATTGCTACGCATCACAACGCATCGTACCAAAACGCTAGTGTGAAAGCAGACAAACTCGTGCAGCCCCTCACCAGGTGCCCCCATGTCATATACATGCTTCCAATACATGTTATTAACATTAACACACTATAACATGGGGCACAAGCTCTTCTACTGAGGTGGGAAAGATCACTGTATGACAGAACAGCATGGAGTCTACATAATGTCTGCATACTGCCCCCATACAGCTTCATCACTTCCCATACAGCACATCCCTCGCTTCTGAGCATGCTCAGCCCGCAAAACGGATCCCTGCACACGGAAGCACACGGATCTGTGTTGTCCTGGATCCGTGCTCCATAGAGCTCCATTTTAATTCCAGATTTGTAGCTGCGGATCCGTGCGTCTCCCTGTGCCTGCGTGTTTTTCAGACGACACAAAACTGCAACAAGTTACGTTTTTGTGCGTCTGATAAAATATATGCAGACACAGGGATCCGTGGGAAATCGGTGACAACTGAATGCACACGCAAGTCCCATCCATCACCACTGAAAGTCAATGGAGACGAAAACGGATCCGTGTGTCTTCATAGTTTATCAGACGCACAAAAATGCAGCTTGTTGCAGTTTTGTGGTACCTGAAAAACAACACAGGACATGGATGAAGGCAACATATCTTTATTTGGGACTCAATAACTCACATGCATTTATTCCCAGCACACATATACTGCTCTACTGCCTGCTCCTCCAGATGAGTCACAGTCAGTCACACTGTCTGCAATAAGCTGCCAGCCAGGCACAGGAAAAAAAAAACAAAAACAAAACTGGGCTCACTCTTGAGTCTCACTGCAGAGCCTTCTCCTGTCATTCACAGCAGGATCAGGCTCTTTTTATCAAGAAGACACATCACTGAGGGAGCTGTGTCTCGTCCGTGCCAGCCTGCTCTGTGTCTCATCCGTGCCAGCCTGCCCTGTGTCTTGTCCGTGCCAGCCTGCCTGTGCCTCGTCCGTGCCAGCCTGCCCTGTGTCTCATCAGTGCCTGCCAGTCCTGTGTCTCGTCAGCGCCTGCCAGTCCTGTGTCTCGTCAGCGCCTGCCAGTCCTGTGTCTCGTCAGTGCCTGCCAGTCCTGTGTATTCGTCAGCGTCTGCCAGTCCTGTGTCTCATCCGTGCCTGCCTGCTCTTTGTCTCAGCCGTGCCACCATCTCCCCAAGTGGGATCAGCAGCCACAGCCAGACACCACCCTGTACTCTCGCGACAGCTGGCCGTGAGAAACACAGATGACGTCACCGCCGGGGAATCTACACCGGTAAGCAGCTCTCAGCCTGTCATCCAGATGTACCAGAGCTGGACTCGTCGTGGGACCCTCGTGATTTTGGACTGCGTCGGACAGGGAGTATTTGTGTTGGTTTGTTATTTTTGTTTTTTTACAGGAGATCGATGGCGTCGCAGGATGAACATGGAATAAAAAATAATGAAAACTGTGTTGTGTATTATTTCATTAAAAGACTTTTTTCTGGCTGTGTCTTTTTTAAACATTTACAACCTTTATGATTAATAATGGATTGGTGTCTTATTGACGCCTCTCCATTTTTAACCGGGCTTATTGTCACCGTTCAATCAAAGGTGACATTAACCCCTTATTATCCCGCTTGCCACCGCTACAGGGCAAGTGGGAAGAGCAGGGTAAAGTGCCACAATTGGCACATCTTTGGATGCGCCAATTGTGGGGCTGCTGCAGGCTGCTATTTTTAGGCTGTTGAGGGCCAAAATCCATGGGCCTTGACAGTCTTTTAATACAAGGCTGCAGCAGTCTGCTTTTTACTTGGCTGGTTAACAAAAATAGGGGGGACCCCACGCCATTTTTTTTTTGAGGGGATCCCCTATTTTTGCTAATCAGTTCACTTCAGGTCAGCCGGGATTCCCTCTGACGTCATTGATGCTGTGCGGTGTCCCCGCTGACCTGAAATGAACTGATTTCTGTGGGAAGCTGTCAATTAAGCTTCACACAGTAATCACTTTCTCTCCTGTCGCCGGGAGAGAAAGTCATTCATTCAGGAGCTTTCAGCTCAGCAGGCAGCATTAGCTGTGCTGCTTGGCTGAAAGCTAGTTAACCCTTTCTGATGGATTACAGCGTGGGACCTGACTGTGCGTCGGATAGGTAAGAATAATGTTGCTTTATTATTTTATTTTATTTCAGGAGAACAAGGGAATCGAGGATTAGCAGTAAAATAAAAGATGGTCAAAAAAATGTGTTTTTATTTCATTAAAATTATTTATTCTTAATGTGTGTGTGTTTTTTTTATTTACTTCAATAGGATTAATAATTGATAGTTGTCTAATTGACAACTCTCAATTATTTACTTGGCTTAAAGTCACCTTTCAATAGCAATTATTAACCCATTCGCCACCGCTACAGGGCAATGAGAATAGACCGGCAAAGTGCCAGAAAGGGCGAATCTAATTATAGATTTGCCTTTTCTGGGGTGGCTGGGGGCAGATGTTAGTAGCCAGGGGGGGCACTAAATAAATGCACCCTCCCTCGGCTATTATTATCTGCCCCCACTCGCTGGCTTTGTCTGTCTGGTTAAAAAAATAGCGTGGGAGCCCACGCATTTTTTTCTACGAATTTACACCTCATATATCTATATATATAGATATACATGTCATTGTGACACAAATATATATATATATATATATATATTTATATATATATATATAGGTCATACACTTCTACATAGTATAATAACCGCTAATTCAATTGCCGGCTTTTGTGAAATTACAGATTTTTTTTTTCAACGAATTTACACCTTTAATTAACTCCTACATGTGTGAAATTTTGCAAACATACACTCATGTAATTGTTAGTGAAAACCATATATCAAACTACATGAAATGACATGGTTAACTGTACAGTCAGTCATGGCCAAAAGTTTTGAGAATGACACAAATATTAATTTTTACAAAGTCTACTGCTTCACTTTTTCTAATGGCAATTTGCATATACTCCAGAATGTTATAAAGAGTGATCAGCTTAACAGCAATTACTTGCAAAGTCAATATTTGGCTAGAAAATGAACTTTATCCCCAAAACACATTTCAACATCATTGCAGCCCTGCCTTAAAAGGACCAGCTAACCTCTTTTCAGTGATTGCTCCATTAACACAGGTGTGGGTGTTGATGAGGACATGGCTGGAGATCAATCTGTCATGATTAAAGGTACTGCCACACTAAACGTTCCCGCTAACGATCACGATAACGACGCTATCGTTGGCGTGATCGTTTTAAGGTCGCTAGTAGCTGCCATACTTGACGATCTCATTAACGGCGCATCAGCGGTTAGCGATCTTTTTACCGACTTTGGCGGTCGTTGGGAAGTGCCACACTGCATGTACTGTGAAAGATCACGACCTCGATAGGCGTGACTGAGCGCAACCTTTTGCACGCCCCTCATCACAGATTGGTGGTCACTATGTATGTCATAGATATTTATCACAGCTCTCCCGCTTTGTGATTGGTTGACCGCGTCATAAAAGACGACGTATCAGCACTCCTCTCCATTGCTCTCGAGCAGAAGCGGTTCTTTCAAATCACCAGCATCGTTCCAGTATGTCCTGCTAGCCTTGGTAGCTACTGCGATCCAGTTTACGCCACTATTTTGGTTGCTACGTTCTACGTTGGGGTTTTTTGCGATCCAGTCTGTGGCGTATCCTCTGCGATCCATTTTGTGACGCTAGTTTCCCTATTTTTATTTTCACAATCACACAGGTTTTCTAAGGTAGGTATTTTTTTTGTCACATTTATTTTTTATTTTGTCTTTAATTTTACAGATCCATTTTAGATCACTGCTGTTGTTAACCATTGTCGTCCATCATGTTTTTTCATTGTTTTGTTCAGGCACGCCCACCATTTTATGATCCCAGCTCTGTCTATGTTTACTCATGCTGCGCCCACCACCACCATTTTGTAATCCCTGATGTTTTTTGCGTAATTGTTCATCTGTTTTTTTTCCAATTGTTTTGTTAAGCCCCCGCCCACGACCACCATTTTATGATACCTGCTCTGTCTATGTTTACTCATGCTGCGCCCACCGCCACCATTTTGTAATCCCTGCTCTGTCTATGTTTACTCATGCTGCGCCCACCGCCACCATTTTGTAATCCCTGATGTTTTTTGCGTAATTGTTCATCTGTTTTTTTTCCCATTGTTTTGTTCAGCCCCCGCACACGACCACCATTTTATGATACCTGCTCTGTCTATGTTTACTCATGCTGCGCCCACCGCCACCATTTTGTGATCCTTGCTCTGTCTATGTTTACTCATGCTGCGCCCACCGCCACCATTTTGTAATCCCTGATGTTTTTTGCGTAATTGTTCATCTGTTTTTTTTTCCCATTGTTTTGTTCAGCCCCGCACACGACCACCATTTTATGATACCTGCTCTGTCTATGTTTACTCATGCTGCGCCCACCGCCACCATTTTGTAATCCCTGCTCTGTCTATGTTTACTCATGCTGCGCCCACCGCCACCATTTTGTAATCCCTGATGTTTTTTGCGTAATTGTTCATCTGTTTTTTTTCCCATTGTTTTGTTCAGCCCCCGCCCACGACCACCATTTTATGATACCTGCTCTGTCTATGTTTACTCATGCTACGCCCACCACCACCATTTTGTGATCCCTGCTCTGTCAATGTTTACTCCAGCTGCGCCCACAACCACCATTTTATGTTCCTGCTGTGTGCAATGTTGTAGACTACGTAAGCATTTTATTTAACCATTCTGCTGTTCTCACATAATCATTTTTTATTACAGATGGCTGATAAGCAGGAGTTTTTGCGTGATTTTATCGAGCTGTACCGCACAATGCCGTGCCTCTGGAAAATTAAGTCTGCAGATTACTGTAACCGGTTGAAAAAGAAGGACGCCTACCAAAAACTGGTGGAGCTCTGCAAGAGCCGTTACCCTGATGAACCGGCGGATGAGTCAACGGTGAAAAAACGGATTCAGGCCCTCCGCACGGTTTACAAAAAAGAGCTCAATAAAGTTATAAATTCTACAAAATCTGGAGCGGGGGCCGAAGAAGTTTATGTCCCCCAACTGTGGTACTTTGATCTGTTCGCTTTTACAAGGGACCAAGAAGTACCCAGACAAGGGACATCAATGTCGGCTCAAGACCCGGTGATCCAGCCGGACTCCCCTGTCATACATGTAAGTACCTTTGTATTACAACTAGAGTTGAGCGATACTTTCCGATATCCAAAAGTATCGGAATCGTAATGGTATCGCCGATACCCAAAAAATATCGGCGATACCCGATACCGATACCGGAAATCCAATGTAAGTCTATGGGAACAAAATATCGGAATTAAAAAAAACCCATTCTTGCCTTGTTGGTTAATTGTACATGAAGGAAAACAACAAAGAGTAATGTAGAATGTATTGGGGAAGGTTGAGGAGACATTAAAGGCATAGATGTTTAACCCAATCAAATGGAATAGCATAAATATTTTTTTTTTTAAAGATGTTCGGATTGACGAAGAAATTGACAATGTTGTTAACGTTTTTTCTATTTTGGCAAATATGTATATTTCACAACTTCCATGCTCTTCACCTTTTTAACTTTTGACACACTTTCTCCTTCATAATCTTCAGCAGCATCATCTTTTTCATCAAATTATTCTTCATCTTCACCTTCTTTATCTTCTTCTTAAACTTCTTGCTATTCATCTTTTTGTTAACATTACTCATATTCTTCTTATTCAACTATTATTATTCTTCATATTGTACTTCATCTTCTTCATCATATTCTTATTTGTGACAGAGATTCCTGTACTTGTAATCTGTAAAAGTATGAATTTTTCATCCTTCCGTTCTTGCTGTCACAAAAGATTTAAATTACAACAGTATTTGTCCGTGTTCAGTTTAGCCTGCAGCAGCAGGCATTTTCCAGGGGCACCACGAGGAGGAACGGACTCACCCCCATACACTGCTTAGTCTTCTTCTGCTTATAATTTAGAGCAAATATTTTGCTCTTCATTTTGGTCTTATACTTCATGTTCTTCTGCTTTTTGATCTTCTGCTTATTGTTCATAAGTCTCTTGTTCTGTATCTTGTAGTTTGTCTTAACCTTCTTAGTCCTGTTGGGTAATCTTTTATTTCTTCTTTGTGATGGTGTTTAGGCTGGTTGGCTTGATGCTCGTCGTCCTTGTGGTCGTCATCTTCTTCGGGGTGGTCATCAGGGTCGTCGTCTTCATTGCTGGAGATCCAGAGTGATTACCCGAAAAAAACATTTAAAAAATCTTCAATTTATAAATGTAGCAGAAGGTACAAGAGCCAATGCAAGTAACGAGGACCATCTGACTGTGCTGGAACCCGGAGAGGCAGCAGAAGGAAAAGAGCCAATGGCCAACCGAGGACCAGCTGACGTTACTGGGACACGGTTACTAAGCAGGAGGTACCTGTGCTCCAAAGCACTACCAAGGACCAGCAGACGTTGCTGGAACTCGGATACCGAGATGGAGGCACCTAGGCCAAAGGCACTGCGGAGAACCAGTTGACGGTACTGGAACCCGGACGGGTAGCAGAAGGTACAAGAGCCAATGCAAGTAACGAGGACCAGCTGACTGTGCTGGAACCCGGAGGGGCAGCAGAAGGAAAAGAGCCAATGGCACAACCGAGGACCAGCTGACGTTACTGGGACACGGTTACTAAGCAGGAGGTACCTGTGCTTCAAAGCACTACCAAGGACCAGCAGACGTTGCTGGAACTCGGATACCGAGATGGAGGCACCTAGGCCAAAGGCACTGCGGAGAACCAGTTGACGGTACTGGAACCCGGACGGGTAGCAGAAGGTTCAAGAGCCAATGCAAGTAACGAGGACCAGCTGACTGTGCTGGAACCCGGAGGGGCAGCAGAAGGAAAAGAGCCAATGGCACAACCGAGGACCAGCTGACGTTACTGGGACACGGTTACTAAGCAGGAGGTACCTGTGCTCCAAAGCACTACCAAGGACCAGCAGACGTTGCTGGAACTCGGATACTGAGATGGAGGCACCTAGGCCAAAGGCACTGCGGAGAACCAGTTGACGGTACTGGAACCCGGACGGGTAGCAGAAGGTTCAAGAGCCAATGCAAGTAACGAGGACCAGCTGACTGTGCTGGAACCCGGAGGGGCAGCAGAAGGAAAAGAGCCAATGGCACAACCGAGGACCAGCTGACGTTACTGGGACACGGTTACTAAGCAGGAGGTACCTGTGCTCCAAAGCACTACCAAGGACCAGCAGACGTTGCTGGAACTCGGATACCGAGATGGAGGCACCTAGGCCAAAGGCACTGCGGAGAACCAGTTGACGGCACTGGAACCCGGACGGGTAGCAGAAGGTTCAAGAGCCAATGCAAGTAACGAGGACCAGCTGACTGTGCTGGAACCCGGAGGGGCAGCAGAAGGAAAAGAGCCAATGGCACAACCGAGGACCAGCTGACGTTACTGGGACACGGTTACTAAGCAGGAGGTACCTGTGCTCCAAAGCACTACCAAGGACCAGCAGACGTTGCTGGAACTCGGATACCGAGATGGAGGCACCTAGGCCAAAGGCACTGCGGAGAACCATTGACAGTACTGGAACCCGGATGGGTAGCAGAAGGTACAAGAGCCAATGCAAGTAACGAGGACCAGCTGACTGTGCTGGAACCCGGAGGGGCAGCAGAAGGAAAAGAGCCAATGGCACAACCGAGGACCAGCTGACGTTACTGGGACACGGTTACTAAGCAGGAGGTACCTGTGCTCCCAAGCACTACCAAGGACCAGCAGACGTTGCTGGAACTCGGATACCGAGATGGAGGCACTAGGCCAAAGGCACTGCGGAAAACCAGCTGAACGTACTGGAACCCGGACGGGTAGCAGAAGGTACCATGGAAATTTAAGTTGACAGGCCGCGAGCCGGCCGCAGTTACCGAATCCCACAGTACTACAGTGGGTGATTGTCCTATTGTCACAACAGAAACAGCCTTTATTTGCATATCCCGCATCACACATAGGAAGCACCTAAACTCCAGGCACCATAGAGTCGGCTAACCCGACCGCAACACGACAAGACAACTTATTGGAGGCTAAGTGACGTTTACACTGACAGGAAACAGATGGCGTGCTGTAACCAGTCTGGGCAGGAGTGAGTACCCGTGCCAATGACACTTCCGAGCAACAACTGTCGGTGTTGGAGCCCAGGGATGAGAAGAGAACCGGTTGGAGGCAGCAGGACTTTTTGCCGTTCACACAGCAGGGGAACAGCTGACATTACTGAACCCCAGTAACACAGGAGCAAGTGTTGACTGTGCTAACACCACTTCCGAGCAACAACTGGCGGTGTTGGAGCCCAGGGATGAGAAGAGAACAGGGTGGAGGCAGCAGGACTGTTTGCCGTACTGTTTTTAGGATATTTGCTTCTTGTTTTTTGTTTTCTCTGTTTAATGGTCATGTGTTTGATATGCATTTACATTTTGCATACACATCAACTTACTTTTTCAGTTCAGACCCAGTTTTTCATTTAGTTTCATTTAGTTCTCAGTGCATTTTGTGCATATAAGGGTGTGACCGCCCTGCTTTTGAGCTGAAAAATCCATCCTGTCTGGCCTATGCTTCAACTGGTGGGTTCAGTCCCTCTGCCTTGTTCACATTTACGTCACTTGACAAGTGGAAAGGTTTTTAATATTAGAGTAGGACTGTCCCACAAAGGGTTGCCTTGACGTGGCGGGATGGCTTGTACATTCTTTTGATCAAAATTATGTTTACCAAATACCCTTTTTATTATTATTACAACTTCATGCATGTTTTGCAATATATTTTTTATTTTGTTTTATTTTAGGATATTTGCTTCTTGTTTTTTGTTTTCTCTTGTTTAATGGTCATGTGTTTGATATGCATTTACATTTTGCATACACATCAACTTACTTTTTCAGTTCAGACCCAGTTTTTCATTTAGTTCTCAGTGCATTTTGTGCATATAAGGGTGTGACCGCCCTGCTTTTGAGCTGAAAAATCCATCCTGTCTGGCCTATGCTTTAACTGGTGGGTTCAGTCCCTCTGCCTTGTTCACATTTACGTCACTTGACAAGTGGAAAGGTTTTTAATATTAGAGTAGGACTGTCCCACAAAGGGTTGCCTTGACGTGGCGGGATGGCTTGTACATTCTTTTGATCAAAATTATGTTTACCAAATACCCTTTTTATTATTATTACAACTTCATGCATGTTTTGCAATATTATTTTTTATTTTGTTTTATTTTAGGATATTTGCTTCTTGTTTTTTGTTTTCTCTGTTTAATGGTCATGTGTTTGATATGCATTTACATTTTGCATACACATCAACTTACTTTTTCAGTTCAGACCAAGTTTTTCATTACTGAACCCCAGTAACACAGGAGCAAGTGTTGACTGTGCTAACAGCACTTCCGAGCAACAACTGGCAGTGTTGGAGCCCAGGGATGAGAAGAGAACAGGGTGGAGGCAGCAGGACTGTTTGCCGTACACACAGCAGGGGAACAGCTGACATTACTGAACTCCAGTAACACAGGAGAAAGTGTTGACTGTGCTAACAGCACTTCCGAGCAACAACTAGCGGTGTTGAAGCCCAGGGATGAGAAGAGAACAGGTTGGAGGCAGCAGGACTTTTTGCCGTTCACACAGCAGGGGAACAGCTAACATTACTGAACCCCAGTAACACAGGAGCAAGTGTTGACTGTGCTAACAGCACTTCCGAGCAACAACTGGCGGTGTTGAAGCCCAGGGATGAGAAGAGAGCAGGGTGGAGGCAGCAGGACTTTTTGCCGTTCACACAGCAGGGGAACAGCTGACATTACTGAACCCCAGTAACACAGGAGCAAGTGTTGACTGTGCTAACACCACTTCCGAGCAACAACTGGCGGTGTTGGAGCCCAGGATGAGAAGAGAACAGGGTGGAGGCAGCAGGACTGTTTGCCGTACACACAGCAGGGGAACAGCTGACATTACTGAACCCCAGTAACACAGGAGAAAGTGTTGACTGTGCTAACAGCACTTCCGAGCAACAACTGGCGGTGTTGAAGCCCAGGGATGAGAAGAGAGCAGGGTGGAGGCAGCAGGACTTTTTGCCGTTCACAAGCAGGGGAACAGCTGACATTACTGAACCCCAGTAACACAGGAGCAAGTGTTGACTGTGCTAACACCACTTCCGAGCAACAACTGGCGGTGTTGGAGCCCAGGGATGAGAAGAGAACAGGGTGGAGGCAGCAGGACTGTTTGCCGTACACACAGCAGGGGAACAGCTGACATTACTGAACCCCAGTAACACAGGAGAAAGTGTTGACTGTGCTAACAGCACTTCCGAGCAACAACTGGCGGTGTTGGAGCCCAGGGTCAAGGAGGATGTTTAAATACTAGATCAAGTATTTTCCTTGTTACGTGTCAATTAAAAATGTCTATACTCCAAACAAGAGAAATATAACCTTTAGTACCATAAGATGATGATTTTACTTTAAAAAATATATGTAAATTAATAATTTACAAACATAAACGCATACATTAACATGTTGAAAAGCAATGCAAACCACAATAAAAATAGGTTAAATAATATGCTATACGGTTTTAAATAAAAGCATACAAGTACATATCAGAATCCATTAATGATGGATAAGTAACAGTATGTACACCATTTTTATTGTATAGACAATGAATGGCTGACTTAAAAACATAATCAGCATTACAAGTTATCTGTGACATTCATAAAACTTTACATTTGCTGAATAATATCACTAAAAAGTTTTTAAAAATATCTAAAATTTCCATCATGTAATACTGATAATATGTGCCAATCATTTATATTAACAAACAAAACCTTTAAAAAGTGCATAGTGCATAGTGAAAACAGCTATTTATGCCTGACTGTGGACTTGCAAGCATGACAACGGATAGATAAGGTATATATAGATGAGACTGCATAGCCACAGATGGTGAATGGCGATGTAATACTGTACCTCAATAAAGTGTGCGTTACTACTACATACTTTTTTTATATTAGCTTTATAAAAGGTTACATGCATGTATGGTTGCGCCTTTGTTTGGACGCACAGACTGGCTTCCTGCTGTGACGCGTTGGGTATTGGAGCTCCTTATGACGAGACAACATCGGCGTACACGCAAGGTAGCCACCTTTCATTACTATAAACACTAAGCATACAAGGAAAAACGCTAGAATGAGGTGTGACACAGTTGTTTTGTTAAGGTACAGTATTATATCGACATTGTACAGGTGTCGCTATTCATTCTGATAAATAGATATCATTCACCTATTCTATCAGTTGTCGTTCTTTCAGCACCACTTACAGGTATATATTTTGCTATTGTGACTATGCACTATTGACTTTAACAAGGTAATGCATGATTTTTGTTACCGATTATCATGTTTACATGAAGGACCTTTATGATATGGGCTGTTAAATTTCTAATTAAATATGTATTTTTTAAAATGACACAAATATAAGTAATGTTGAACAGGACTATTCCTACATGCATTGTTTGCACAATATTACAGGTGTACATCACGTCCCTTAATCAACATTGGATTATTATATTTACTTGTATGCTTTTATTTAAAAGCCAAGAACACTGAAGTCTAACCTTCGCACTGCAGCTGTTGTCAAAGTTCAACCCACATTATGCACTTCCAACATTGCAGCATTTGAGTCATGATGTGAGTTGGATTTGTCTAAGCTATGGAGTGACAAGGTTGACCATCAGTATCCTATAGCATAAGTAGGCTTTTGTGTTAGCATTTGTTTTCGACATGTGCATATCTGAAATAATATGTCACAATTATTTTGTTACAGATTTGTGACAAAGACTAATCATTTTATGGTTTTAAAGCTGACGTTTCAATTGTTTACAGCTTACAAATCAGGGTGTAGCCTCATATCTGTGTAGCACTAGACACTTTGACATGTCATGTTTTTTTCACCATGTGTAGGTAGCTAGCAGTAAATTTTGCCGGACACACAGCAGGGGAACAGCAGGCGTTACTGAACCCCACAAACACATCAGCGATTGTTTTCATCTGTGCATCTAACACTTCTGAGCAGCAACTGGCGGTGTTGAAGCCCAGGGTCAAGGAGGGTGTAGGCAGAGGCCTAGTATGAGATGTTTGAAGTTGAATTTGGAGTCTGAACAACAGCTAAAGACGTTCCATGAACAGTTCAATCAATTTCATCCCACCATCAACTTAACACTTAACTACTCCAGCACTGAAATACTGAATTAACTTTTTAGACACCACCATTAAGCTAAAGAACAATGAAATAGAGACATCCCTGTATCAGAAGCCAATCGACCGTCCAACATATCTTAAATGGGACAGTTTCCATCCAAAACACATAAAAAACTCTATTGTCTACAGCCAAGCCATCAGATACAACCGTATATGCTCCAACCCCATGGATAGAGATGAACACCTTGGTCGCCTCAGAAAGACTTTTTTGAACCAGGGCTACCATCCAAGAACAATTGAAAACCAAATTACAAGAGCCACCAGAATAACAAGGAATCACCTGCTACATTACAAAGCTAAAGAAGAAAATAACCGGGTGCCTCTAGTGGTCACCTACAATCCAAGTCTGGAGATGCTAAGGGGAGCTGCACGGAAACTACAACCTTTACTACAAAAAGATGCCCGATTACAATCCATATTTCCAGACCCCCACTACTATGCTTTAGGCAGCCCCCAAATCTAAGAAGCATCATTGTCAGAAGCTCCCTGTCCTCCCCAACAGCTGCAGGTACCTTTCCTTGCAGACAAAAGAAATGCAAAACCTGTACATCTATAATGACCACGGACAGGATAAAGATCCCCAACTCCCATCAGGACTACAAGATACCAGGTACTTTCAGCTGCATCACATCTAATGTGGTGTACCTAATTATATGTACTAAATGTCCAACTGGGGGTCTGTATGTGGGGAGACCGGGCAAAAACTGAGAACAAGGATGAATTCTCATCGCCACACAATAAGAGAAAGGAGAATGGATTTACCTGTGGCAAAACACTTTTGTATGCCCGGTCATAGCATGACGGATATGGAATTACTGGTATTAAAATCTAACTTCAAATCTGAGAAGGATAGAAAAGTCTGGGAATATAAACTTATGATGACCTTTGACACTCTTAGTGCTGGGATGAATATATCCCAGAGTTTTATGACTTTCTACAACAATTAAGGAATCTGCTTCCCTGACCTTTTAGGGTCATCACAACACAATACCAGACCCCAATCAGAGGGTAATAAAACTTTCACTCCTTATCTATGAACTAGTCATATTTATGTTCATCCCTCGGCCATAATGACAGTTCTGCTTCACGTCACATGTCTTACCTATTGCATTATCCCTGTGTCCTCTTGTGTATAAATATGTGATTCTTCAGATTTTGTATTAGTTCAGCCTGATGAAGAGACCTGCGTAGTCTCGAAAGCTTGCAATTTGTTACCATCTTTTCAGTTAGCCATTAAAAGGTATCAACCACTGAGGACTCTCAAGTCTAAATATTTTTCTAGTTAGCAGCAGTAATTTTTGCCAGACACACAGCAGGGGAACAGCAGGCGTTACTGAACCCCACAAACACATCAGCGATTGTTTTCATCTGTGCATCTAACACTTCTGAGCAGCAACTGGCGGTGTTGAAGCCCAGGGTCAAGGAGGGTTTTGAAATAAAATATTGAGTTATTGCCTTGTTACGTGGCCATTGCAAATGTATGTACTTCAAACAAGAATAAATGAAGTTTTACTAGGACAATAAAATTATGAATTTCAATTCCAAGAATAGAAAAATATTTATACTTGAGAGTCCTCAGTGGTTGATACCGTTTAATGGCTAACTGAAAAGATGGTAACAAATTCAAAGCTTTCGAGACTACTCAGGTCTCTTCATCAGGCTAAGAGTAAAACAAAAAATGAAGAATCACATATTTCTACACACAACAGGACACAGGAATAGTGCAATAGGTAAGACAAGTGACGTGAAGCAGAACTGTCATTATGGCAGAGGGATGATCATAAATATTGGAACAGTTCATAGATAAGGAGAGAAAGTTTTATTGCCCTCTGATTGGGGTCTGGTGTTCTGTTTTGATGCCCCTAGAAGGTCAGAGACGCAGATTCCTTAATTGATATAGAATGACATGAATCCGTGTGATCTATTCATTACAGCACTAACAGTGTCAAAGGTCATCATGAGATTATATTCCCAAACCTTTCTATCTTTCTCAGATTTGAAGTTATATTTTAATACCAGTAGTTCCATATCCATCATGCTATGACCGGGCATACAAAAGTGTTTTGCCACAGGTAAATCCATTATTTTTTCTCTTATTGTGTGGCGATGATAATTCATCCTTGTTCTCAGTTTTTGGCCGGTCTCCCCCACATACAGACCCCCAGTTGGACATTTTGTACATATAATTAGCTACACCACATTAGATGTGATGCAGCTGAAAGTACCTTTGATCTTTTAGTCCTGATGGGAGTAGGGGATCTTTATCTTGTCCGTGGTTATTATAAATGCACAGGTTTTACATTTCTTATGGTTGCAAGGAAAGGTTCCTGCAGCTGTTGGGGAGGACAGGGAGCTTCTGACAATGATGCTTCTTACATTTGGGGGCTGCCTAAAACACAGTAGTGGGGGGTCGCCTCAGAAAGACTTTTTTGAACCAGGGATACCATCCAAGAACAATTGAAAACCAAATTTCAAGAGCCAACAGAGTATCAAGGAATCACCTGCTACATTACAAAGGTAAAGAAGAAAATAACCGGGTGCCTCTAGTGGTCACCTACAATCTAAATCTGGAGGTGCTAAGGGGAGCTACACGGAAACTACAACCTTTACTACAAAAAGATGCCCGATATTACAATCCATATTTCCAGACCCCCCACTACTGTGTTTTAGGCAGCCCCCAAATGTAAGAAGTATCATTGTCAGAAGCTCCCTGTCCTCCCCAACAGCTGCAGGAACCTTTCCTTGCAACAAGAAGAAATGTAAAACCTGTGCATCTATAATGACCACGGACAAGATAAAGATCCCCAACTCCCATCACGACTACAAGATCCCAGCTACTTTCAGTTGCATCACATCTAATGTGGTGTACCTAATTATATGTACTAAATGTCCAAATGGGGGTCTGTATGTGGGGGAGACCGGCCAAAAACTGAGAACAAGGATGAATTATCATCGCCACACAATAAGAGAAAAAATAATGGATTTACCTGTGGCAAAAAACTTTGGTATGCCCGGTCATAGCATGATGGATATGGAATTACTGGTATTAAAATCTAACTTCAAATCTGAGAAAGATAGAAAAGTTTCGGAATATAAGCTCATCATGACCTTTGACACTCTTAGTGCTTGAATGAATAGATCACACGGATTCATGTCATTCTATATCAATTAAGGAATCTGCTCTCTGCCCTTCCAGGGGCATGAAAACACAAAACCAGACCCAATCAGAGGGCAATAAAACTTTCTATCCTTATCTTGGAACTGTTCCAATATTTATATTCATCCCTCTGGCATAATGACAGTTCTGCTGCACGTCACTTGTCTTACCTATTGCACTATTCCTGTGTCCTGTTGTGTATAGAAATATGTGATTCTTCATTTTTTGTTTTAGTCTTTGCCTGATGAAGAGACGTGAGTAGCCTCGAAAGCTTGCAATTTGTTACCATCTTTTCAGTTATCCATTAAAAGGTATCAACCACTGAGGACTCTCAAGTCTAAATATTTTTCTATCTACTGGCTAAGACGGTACGAAGATACACATCTTTCCTAATTTCAAGAATAAAAATAAAGACCCTGCAAATATAAACGCATATATGCACATAGCAACAAGAAATGGAACAACACACCACCCAAAAATTAGTTTACAAAATATAGTGTTGTAAATTTAAGAATAAAAGTCCATTTTTGTATTTATGAATAATGCTTAAGGAATGCTATGTTAAACCATAACATAGTGAAGACAATGGATTTTGTAATAGTCACTCATCATCATCATTGCAATTTATATGTGACAGTCACAGACATTTCAATTATTTAAGTTAATAAAATCGTTACTTTGTACAGCATGTATGACATGTCCAGCATGGACTCATCAATGTGATGACGCAATAATGTACGATAAAAAATAACCATTTAAAAAAACATTATGCATTGTCACAATTTAAGTGTGTGCCTGCAAGTGTAGGTGAAACAAAGGCTACGGATAGCAAAGGTATATTCTATGTCTGTATCAGACAGTGGACAGCCTCTGATGGGTAATGGCGATGTTATACTGTACGTCAATAAAGTCTGCGGCTGCAATTATGCATTTTTTGCTTGTACAGTGTTGAAGAGGGTAAAAGCATGTCTGGTTGCGCAAGGCTTTATCCGTCAACACTACCTTCCTACTGTCACGCGTAGGGTAGGGTAGCGTGTGTCTATTAGATGACTCTCTATAAAATGTAACCTTACGCAGCGTTATTCTGCCCTAGGGATGCCAAAAATACGACAGCAGTAATCATTTACTGTCTAATACTCCACCTATGACCAACAAAAAAAGCACGTTCCCTCTTTAACAATCTACAAGACTAACAAGCATAATGGTTGACGCTGACTTTATTGAGGTACAGTATTACATCGACATTGTCCATGAGTAACTATGCACTGTGATACCTATATACCATTATTAATTTATATCTGTTGTGGTTGTTTCACCAGAATTTGCAGGTATAACTACCTATTGTCAGTATGCATGATGCACTTTCTAGATGTAATAATTTATTATTGCACATTATTACCAGGTTTAGATGCTGGCCATTTCATATATGGTGTGTGAAGTTACAGTTGGCATCAGTATGTGTATTTTATAATGTCTGTCATAAAAATAACTCGTGATGATGATGATGAGGATGTTTATGATTCGTACATCCATTGACTGCATTATCTTACAGGTACAGATAAAGTTCCTTAAAAAGCATTAATTGATAAGTATGAAATGTACTTTTATGCATTAATTTCAAAAAGTGAACACTATGTTTTAGTTTTTGTTACCATTTCTAATAGACATGTGCAGATATGCGCTGTGATGACAAATTATTATTTGTCCATATTTGTTATAAAAATTTATCATTCTAGGCCTGGAAAACTTCACAATTTCCTGTTTAAAGCATAACAATCAGGGTGACGGCTCTTCCCTATTTGGAGCATGTTCGACATGGGTTTTTCTGTGCATGTGTAGGGAACAGGAGACTTCTTGCCGGACACACAGCAGGGGAACAGCTGGCGTTACTGAACCCCACTAACACTATAGCTTGTGTATTGGTCTGTGGACACGACACTTCTGAGCAGCAACTGGCAGTGTTGTAGCCCAGGGAGTAGAGTTCAGGTGGTAGAAAGATGAACATAACAGGAGACATGGATAACGTTGCAAACCAGTTATTTAATCTGAAAACGGACAGACAAATTCAGGCGAGATCCATGCCTTGTTCATTTTCAGAAAAGTAAGCCGGTCTACATTATCGGAGGATAGTCGCATGCGACGGTCTGTTAGTACACCACCTGCAGCACTAAAGACGCGCTCCGATAATACACTGGCAGCAGGGCAAGCCAGCACCTCCAATGCATACTGGCTAAGCTCTGGCCATGTATCCAGCTTAAAGACCCAAAACTTGAATGGGGAAGAGCCATCTGGGATTACACTGAGAGGGAAAGACATGTAGTCTGTCACCATTTTACGGAAACATTGCCTCCTGCTGACTGGAGCCGTCTCGGATGGTGTAGACATTTGTGGCGCTGCCACAAAACTTCGCCACATTTGGAACATACTGGTCTTGCCCTGTGCAGAGGCGCTGCTTGTGCTCCCTCTTGTTGCAGAGCTGTCTCCACTGCCTCGACGCACAGAGCTGCTTTGTAAAGCAGTAGCAGCAGCAGTGCTCTCGGCTGGAATGGAGAACATTATGGATTGCACCAATGTGTCTTGGTACTCCCGCATTTTACGCTCCCGGTTCAACGGTGTGATGAGGCTTTGTAAGTTGTCCCGGTAGCGAGGGTCTAGGAGGGTGTACACCCAATAATCAGACGTGGTGAGAAAGTGGGCGATGCGGCGGTCGTTTCTCAGGCACTACAGCATGAAATCAACCATGTGCTGCAGACTCCCAACTGGCCAAGAAACGCTGTCCCCTGCAAGAGGCGTCATCTCTGCCTGCTCTGCATCACCCCACCCTCGCTCTACATACTGACTAGAGCGGTGTGTACCTCCCTCTGGAGCGATGTCTTCCTCCTCCATTGACTCCTCCTCATCCTCCTCACAAAGTGAGCCCTGCCCAGCCGTTTGTGAGGAACCACGTTGCGCTGACTGTCCAGAAGGTGATGGAATTTGTGACTCCTCATCCTCCACCTCTTCCAAAACCTCATCCCTTTGTGCTTGCAGTGTTTTTTGAAGCAGGCAGATAAGGGGGACAGTCAGGCTGACTAGTGCATCATCTGCACTCGCCATCCGCGTTGACTCATCAAACGCACGCAAAACGTGGCAGATGTCCTTCATAGAGGCCCACTCAGTAGTGGTGAAGTGTGAACGGCGCAAATTGCGAGTTGATTGCGCCTGATGCAGCTGATACTCCATTACTGCTGGCTGCTGCTCACACAACCGCTCCAACATATGTAACGTGGAATTCCACCTGGTGGGTACGTCACATATGATGCGATGTTCAGGAAGGCGAAATCTGCATTGCAGAGCTGCAATGCGCGATCTGGCCATGCTGGAACGTCGCAAATGAGCGCACTCTAGGCGGACCTTGTGCAGCAGTGCATCAAGATCCGGATAGTCCCTCAAAAAACTCTGCACGACCAAGTTGAGCACATGTGCCAGACATGGTATGTGAGTGAGGTTGTCAAGGCCCAGAGCTGCCACCAGATTTCGGCCATTGTCACACACTACCAAGCCTGGCTGGAGATTCGCTGGCAAAAACCACACGTCGCTCTCCTGCTTGATGGCATTCCAGAGCTCCTGCGCTGTGTGGCTTCGATTCCCCATGGAAATTAATTTCAGGACGGCCTGTTGACGTTTGGCCACGGCTGTGCTCATATCGGTCGCAACAGGTAAGCGTTCACAGGTCCATGTGGAGGTAGACCGTGACGGCTCCTGCAGCGATGATTCTGAGGAACTGGAGTAGGAGGAGGAGTCAATGTGGACAGACTGGATTCCTGCAATACTTGGAGTTGGCAGAACACGTACAGCGCCACTCGCAAGATCTGTACCCGGCTCCACAACATTGACCCAATGGGCAGTGAGGGAAAGGTATCGTCCCTGGCCATGGGTACTGGTCCACGCATCGGTGGTCAGGTGGACCTTGCTACTGACGGCGTTTAGTAGCGCATGTTTAATTTTTCCCTCAACATGCTTTTGCAAACCAGGGACGGCTTGCCTGCTGAAATAAAATCGGCTTGGCACATTGTATTGTGGGACTGCCAATGCCATTAAGTTACGGAAACTGTCAGTCTCCACCAGCCTGAATGACAGCATTTCAAGGGACAGGAGTTTTGCAATGCCAGCATTCAGAGCCTGTGCTCGTGGATGGTTTGCCGAGTATGGCCGTCTTTTATCCCATGCCTGTGCTACCGATGGCTGTTTTGTGGCCTGGGAGTGTGAGGATGACAGGGAACTTGCAGCTGTGGGTGGAATAACACTGGGTCTCTGGACAACAGTGACAGAGGTTCTTCCATGGCGATCCTGTGAGGAAGCCGAACCAGCTGTGTGTGAGCTGGAGGAAGAGGCTCCAACACGAGCTGAAGATGTAGGTGCTGCTGTAGGTTGACCTACATCTCCAGTGTGTCTTTGTAACTCAACCACGTGCTTTGTCCGCACATGTTTCCACATATTTGTGATATTAAGGTTACTGACACTTTTACCTCTTTTTACTTTTTGATTGCACAGCTTGCGTTTGACATAGCAAATATCATCTGCAAGTGTGTCAAAAAAGGACCACGCAGTGCAAGTCCTGGGACCGCCCATTTTGGCTGTTGTAAGAGAACTGCTACAACGGGTGCCAAACTGGAGGCTACAGGCAACCGAGTCTGCAGCCTACCTCTCCCTACTGTTAACCAAAAGAAGAGAATAGTGACAAAATGCCACTATAAAATAAAATAAACTTATAATAAGATATTAATATATGAATATAGATCAAAATAAAATATCACAAAAAAGAGTATTTATGAAAATATAACAATATTTATTATAATATACAATGACAAATCAAAACATGAGACTTATGGACAAACCTAGTATAAGGGAAGAAGATATAATACAGCCAATCACTGTCAAAAAGTAGACAGTGATTAAGAGAAATGACACAAATCTCCCCCTCACATACAGTGCATGTGCGCAGGCATGAATAATCAAAAAAGATCTGGTTTTCAAACTCGCTTCATCAGTATACATGACCATAGTAAAATACTAATAAATAGCACAGAGGAAAGCGGGTTGAGAACAAAAGACATGCCAAAAATATTAAGCTAATCATTACCTTGTGACATGATGATAGCGTGCACACAGCACCGATGGAGGGGGGGATCCCACCGAATGAGAGGCTGCCTACTCTGGATCCTGTTCAGCGGCTTCATGCTGAGAGACTGATGTTTGAGGTACTGACTCAAGCGTCTTTTGGAACCCTGGACAACAGATATGTCGTCATGCCAAGACCGCAGTACCCGGACTACTCATGGCCCAACAATCCTGTGCCAAACCCAGTTGGGATAAACCCAAACGCTGGTGCCCCCCTTATTTTTATTCACCGCAGAGGCAGCGTGGTAATGGCAATGATCCATCTTACCAGCAGTTGTAGTTTTTAAAATGTTTTACAAAAGTTTTTTTTGTTGTTTATATATTTTTACATTGATACCTTTTTTAATAAAAAAACTTATTTATCTAATGAATTGTGGTCTTTTCTTATGTGATGTCAACTATTAAAATGTTGTATTTTTATTACATCTACTTTTCACACATGGGGTCATGGGAGTACTAGCTATCATAGGTGTTCCATCATAGGGAAAAAATGAAATGAAAAAAAAATCAAAAATTAACATTTCTTTTAAAGGCCCCTGGTCACACTAGCGCTAAAACCTTATGCTAAAAAATAATACACCACACCTGCGTAGATTAACGTAAAATAGAAAATATATATTTTTCTCATATATATATATATTTTTTTTTTAAATAAATCAAATTTAAATAAAAACCAAAAACATTAACATAATAACATAAACATAACATAGTAACATAAAATTAAAAATTATATACAAAATAATAACAAAATAAAAATAATAAACAAAAAAAAAAATTAATGAGGGCCCCGGACTCCAGGAAATGCCCTCTCCAGCATCACCCCGTGTTGATGCACAGCTCAGAAGGCACTTTGCAGCGCTGCCACCGCTGCTTGCATGGCTCCCACAGCTGTATTTATGGCTCCCACAGCGTTGCTCATTGCCGCCGTCAGCCGGCGGTGTGACATCCGCAGGTCCTGGGCAGTTGGGATTTCTGTGGAGGTAAAGGTAACAGTTAACCAGGGAATTCTGTTGCAACATCAAAATGTTATGTTTGTTAACACTTACGGTTTTCCTCAGAGGAAACGCTGACCGCCCACCCAGGACCTGTTGCTCCGCCGGCTAGGGAAAAAAAAATAAAAAATTATATCACAACAGTCATTACACATAAGACCTTACAAAGTTATCAAACTTGTCTGAAGATTATATAATGTGCGTTTATTACCTGATGGGGAGCCTGCATCCATGTCACGGGATGATGCTGGAGAGAAGGCAACGTCTGGGGAAGGGCTGGAACCCACAGAATCTGGAGGGGGGGTTGCTGCCGGAGATGGGGTTGAAGGGTCGGAGAGGTGTGGTGAAGATGGTGGTGGAGGGGTAGCCGGGGAAGGAGATGGAGGGGTAGCTGGGGACGGTGGAGCCGCTGGTGCTGGTGAAGGTGGTGCTGTAAATAAAATATACAATTCAGTCAAATAATCCTTCTACTATACCCCGTTACTGTCAGTTCTTCCATCTATGCCTGTAAACCCCCTCACGACTGGTACTCCCTTCACTGCCTGCCTGCCCTATCACTGCCTGCCCTCCCATCACTACTGGTCCTCCCGTTACTGCCAGTACTTCCATCTATGCCTTTAAACCCCCTCACGACTGGTACTCCCATCACTGCCTTGGCCCATCACTGCGGGTGCATTGATATAGGTAGATAAGGGTACTTTCACACTTGCGTTTTTTTGTGCAGCGCAACTTGCGCTATCGGATGCATGCGCAATGTACACCTATCTTTAACACGGCGGGCGCAGGGTCTAGCGCTTGCACACGTTCATGTGCGTTTGTCGTGCGCTGCGCATTTTCCCGGTGTTTTTTCGATCAAAAAAGACAGATGATAGAGCCAGAGATGATGGAGACAGAGATGATAGAAATGTGACACATAGACAACGCTTGCGCCAAAAAAACGCAAACGCATGCAAAAAACGCATGAAATTGCAGACAAACGCTGCGTTTTTTTGTCTAAATGCGCATGCTGATGCGACTAAATATCGCAGCTTTTACAAGCGTTTGCATGCGTTTTTTAATGCGCTTCATGTGCGATCGAAACGCAGCGCAAAAAAACGCAAGTGTGAAAGTAGCCTAACCCACAAAACATAAACTCTCAAGATACCCTCATCAATACTCACTCAGAGGCCTGCGGAGCTGGGCCCGGATGCTGGCGACCCTCTCGCGTGAGCGGTATCGCAGGTCCGCCAGCTTCTTCCTGATCTGTGCTCCGGTCCGCCGCACATTGAAGCGCCTCTGCAGGCCCCGCCGGATCCTCTGCAGGCATACCGTTTTGTGGCGCCTTGGATGCGCCACAGGTAGCCTGCAGCAGTGGTAATCCCACTGGTCCGTTTTTCGAACTAAAAAACGGACCTCCTCGTCCGTCCATCTTGGGCCGCGCTGTCTGCTTCTCACCGCCGCCATTGCCGCCATTACAAACAACAGCGCATTGGGCGACGCCAGCGTCATGACGTCACAGCGTGCGCACATTACGTGCGGCCGCACTCGCGACGCAAAACGGTATTGCGATTAAAAAGTGACCGCAGCAGCCATGCGCCCAGCTGGAGCTCGTGAGGTCACATTGCGATCAGAATGACCACGCAAATCTGTGAATAGCTGCATATCTGAATAGCTGGAGCTCATTATCGTCACCTTGCGATGACAATGGCCTCGCAAATCTGTGAATAGCTGCATATCTGAATAGCTGGAGCTCATTATCGCCACCTTGCGATCAGAATGGCATCGCATATCTGTGAATAGCTGCATATCTGAATAGCTGGAGCTCATTATCGTCACCTTGCGATCAGAATGGCATCGCATATCTGTGAATAGCTGCATAATAGAATATCTGGAGCTCCTTATCGCCAACTTGCGATCACAATGGCCTCGCAAATCTGTGAATAGCTGCATATCAATAGCTGGAGCTCCTTATCGCCACCTTTCGATCAGAATGGCATCGCATATCTGTGAATAGCTGCATATCTGAATAGCTGGAGCTCCTTATCGCCACCTTGCGATCACAATGGCCTCGCAAATCTGTGAATAGCTGCATATCAATAGCTGGAGCTCCTTATCGCCACCTTGCAATCACAATGGCCTCGCAAATCTGTGAATAGCTGCATATCTGAATAGCTGGAGCTCATTATCGTCACCTTGCGATCAGAATGGCATCGCATATCTGTGAATACCTGGGATTCACTGGTGAATGTTGACCTTTACCTCCCAAAATGTAATTTTATATATTTATATCAATTTTTTAATCTTTAATCTATGACTAGAAATATATGTTATATATTTAAACCTTATATATGCTGCTGTGGTGTATTATGTGTTATTTTTAATTATAAGGTTTGAATGAACGCTAGTGAGACCATGGGCCTTTGAAATAATTGTTAATTTTTAAAAATTTTTTCTTTTTATTTCTTTAACAATCAACTCCTATGACTGATGGTACTCCCATGACCCCGTGTGTGACAAGTAGATACAAACTACAGCTGCTGGTAACATGTCTCGTTGCCATCCCCATTACTCCCTCCCCACATCTCACCCATCATTATCCCTTCTCCCACATTGATGAAATAATTTTAAAAAAAAAGACACCAATACATTTTTAAAATAAATTTTTTTATTATAAAAACATTGTTAAAAAAAGGGTAAAGTAAAACATTCTCAAAATCAAACTATATCTGCTGCTGCCAACTCACTGCACCAGTCCCATTAAAGTAATGGCAGTACTGGTCTCGGCCAGCCTTCGCATTGTCCTTGCTCCTGCCTTGATTGACTGGTTGAAGGCCTGCAATAGCGGGATCATTGTCACGCCATTCTCCAAGCATCCACGTCACCATTGCTGTCCGAGTCCATGAAGCCTGGCGGACTGTAAGTACCAGCATCACGTTTTCGTAAGAAAATTGTGCAGCACGCAACAGGCCAACACCACCGAGTCTATGGATTCCAGCTTCATATTGATTGGAGTGTGGAAAACCCTGAATCGGTTGGCCATTATGCCGAAGGCATTCTCCACAACGCGCCGTGCCCTAGACAGTCTGTAATTAAAAATCCGCCTTTCCCCTGTCAAAGTCTTTTGTGGGTACGGTTTCACAAGATGCGCATGAAGGGGGAAGGCTTCATCGCCCACAAAAACAAAGTTTAGGTTGGCGGTGGTGTCCATGTTGGTTGGCAAGTTAAGTTTATCATTAAACAACCATTGTCCAAAATTTGTGTGCTCCAAAACGCCACCGTCAGAAACCCTTCCATTCATGCCAACATCAACGTCAATAAATTCATAATTGGCATTAACAAGGGCCATGAGGATCACGCTGAAGTAGCCCTTGTAATTATGAAAAAAGGATCCGCTGTTGACTGGTTGCGTGATCCTCACATGTTTTCCATCCAAGGCACCACCACAGTTTGGGAACTGCCAAATCCTTTCAAAATCAGAGGCAATAATTTGCCATTCTGCCACTGATTTTGGAAATGGCATGTAGCTCCGTAAACTGCGGACAATGGCGTTGCATGTCTCCGGAATTAGTTCTCCAAGCAGCGACCGAGAAATTGCAGCAGAATATTGCAAATCCTTCATTGAATGTCCGGTTGCCAGAAATCGCAGCGTTACTGCCAAACGTTCCTCTGCTGAAACAGTCTGCACGCATCCGGGTATCCTGCCGTTCAATGAGTGGCCTCACAGCTTCCAGTAGGAGCTTGAATGAATCCTCCGACATCCGTAGATAATTCCGGAAATCCTGCGGATTCTTCTCCTGCAACTCCCTCACTAGATGCATGTGGGAGAATTTGGACCTCTGCTCCAGCCATTCCCTGGTCCACATGCGACGCTTTCGCTTGGAGCGCCTCTCTTCCACCCGCGCCTCCTCTTGCCGATCTGCCTCCATAGATAGTGCAACTGCGACAATAACACGCTCCGCGGTGGACAGGTTCATGATGTGCAACCTGTACGGTAAAAAAGAGAAAAGTTAATTACTAATTAATTACTATTAATAAAATGTTTAAACAAAATAAAATAAAGAATAGAATAAATATATATAAAAAAAAAAATTTCAACTTTTCAGTTAACATTTAATATACAGTTTACAAATGTCTAAAATGGTGGGGGGTGTAAAATAAATAAAGCAGACGAAAAAAAAAAAATAAGGTCAGGGGTGTAAAATAAATAAAGCAGACGAAAAAAAAAATAAAATAAAGGAAATTAGGTCAGGGGTGTAAAATAAAAAAAGCAGACGAAAAAAAAAAATAAATAAGGTTAAAAACCATTATCAAACAACATCACAAACAATATTTACCTTGAATCCAAACTATCCCAAAGATCCAAATCCAAATGGGGATGGATGGTGTTCTAGCGACTCAGACAGGATCGCAAAAACCCACCACTGCGCCACAAACAGGATCGCAAAACTCCGACACACGATACTATCCTTGCAACAACGCACAAAGAGACCCATAAAGTGCTCTGGAAACAATGGATGGGGGCGCAGTTATTATAGCTGAGGTGATGTTATGGTCACCAATTGGAGCTGTAGGGCGTTAACGAAAGAAAACAAAGTCCCGCCTACGCCGCTGACTAATGCGTCGTTAACGAGGTCGCACATCGTTCACAAAAGGTGCCAAACACAGCGATTCAGGCTCACTAGCGGGACGCCAACGATCAAAATACGGTCCAGAGCTCTAGTGAACGATCAACGAGATCACAGCAGGGGCCACGTCGTTGCTACATGCCACACACAACTACGTCGCTAACGAGATCGCTAAATAGTGACGTATTTTAGCGATCTCGTTAGCGACGCTGTTTAGTGTGGCATACCCTTGCCACACTAAACAGCGTCGCTAACGAGATCGCTAAAATACGTCACTATTTAGCGATCTCGTTAGCGACGTAGTTGTGTGTGGCATGTAGCAACGACGTGGCCCCTGCTGTGATCTCGTTGATCGTTCACTAGAGTTCTGGACCGTATTTTGATCGTTGGCGTCCCACTGGTGAGCCTGAATCGCTGTGTTTGGCACCTTTTGTGAACGATGTGCGACCTCGTTAACGACGCATTAGTCAGCGGCGTAGGCGGGACTTTGTTTTCGTCTGCTTTTTTTATTTTACACCCCTGACCTAATTTCCTTTATTTTATTTTTTTTTCGTCTGCTTTATTTATTTTACACCCCTGACCTTATTTTTTTTTTTTTTTCGACTGCTTTATTTATTTTACACCCCCCACCATTTTAGACATTTGTAAACTGTATATTAAATGTTAACTGAAAAGTTGAAATTTTTTTTTTATATATATTTATTCTATTCTTTATTTTATTTTGTTTAAACACTTTATTAATAGTAATTAATTAGTAATTAACTTTTCTCTTTTTTACCGTACAGGTTGCACATCATGAACCTGTCCACCGCGGAGCGTGTTATTGTCGCAGTTGCACTATCTATGGAGGCAGATCGGCAAGAGGAGGCGCGGGTGGAAGAGAGGCGCTCCAAGCGAAAGCGTCGCATGTGGACCAGGGAATGGCTGGAGCAGAGGTCCAAATTCTCCCACATGCATCTAGTGAGGGAGTTGCAGGAGAAGAATCCGCAGGATTTCCGGAATTATCTACGGATGTCGGAGGATTCATTCAAGCTCCTACTGGAAGCTGTGAGGCCACTCATTGAACGGCAGGATACCCGGATGCGTGCAGCTGTTTCAGCAGAGGAACGTTTGGCAGTAACGCTGCGATTTCTGGCAACCGGACGTTCAATGAAGGATTTGCAATATTCTGCTGCAATTTCTCGGTCGCTGCTTGGAGAACTAATTCCGGAGACATGAAACGCCATTGTCCGCAGTTTACGGAGCTACATGCCATTTCCAAAATCAGTGGCAGAATGGCAAATTATTGCCTCTGATTTTGAAAGGATTTGGCAGTTCCCAAACTGTGGTGGTGCCTTGAATGGCAAACATGTGAGGATCACGCAACCAGCCAACAGCGGATCCTTTTTTCATAATTACAAGGGCTACTTCAGCGTGATCCTCATGGCCCTTGTTAATGCCAATTATGAATTTATTGATGTTGATGTTGGCATGAATGGAAGGGTTTCTGACGGTGGCGTTTTGGAGCACACAAATTTTGGACAATGGTTGTTTAATGATAAACTTAACTTGCCAACCAACATGGACACCACCGCCAACCTAAACTTTGTTTTTGTGGGCGATGAAGCCTTCCCCCTTCATGCGCATCTTGTGAAACCGTACCCACAAAAGACTTTGACAGGGGAAAGGCGGATTTTTAATTACGGACTGTCTAGGGCACGGCGCGTTGTGGAGAATGCCTTCGGCATAATGGCCAACCGCTTCAGGGTTTTCCACACTCCAATCAATATGAAGCTGGAATCCATAGACTCGGTGGTGTTGGCTAGTGTTGAGCGATACTGCTCGATATCTAAAAATATCGGATCGGAATGGTATCGCCGATATCACTAAATATCGGCGATATCCGATTCCGATACCGGAAGTCCCATGTAAGTCTATGGGAACAAAATATCGCAACTAAAAAAAACCTTTATTTCCTTGTAAACACTAAATATACACACATAGAATACATATATATACATGTCATTGTGACATATATATATACATATATGTATAGTTTATACACTTCTTCATAGTAAAATATCCTCTGATTCAATTGCCGGGTAAAGCCGGCTTCTGTGAAAAGACAGAAGCACCCGACATGAAATGACACTTGGTGTACATAGGGTTAACCATGTCTTTTCATGTCGTTTGCAATCTGATTTGCACAAACAATTACATCAGTCTATGTGTGCAAAATTTCACACCTGTAGGGGTTAATTAAAGGTGTAAATTCGTTGTAAAAAAACGGACTTTTTTGCTACGAATTTACACCTTTAATTAACCCCTACAGGTGTGAAATTTTGCACACATAGACTGATGTAATTGTTTGTGCAAATCAGATAGCAAAGGACATGAAAAGACATGGTTAACCCTATGTACACCAAGTGTCATTTCATGTCGGGTTCTGCATTTTCACAAAAGCCGGCAATTGAATTAGCGGCTATTATACTATGTAGAAGTGTATGAACTATAAATATAAATATATATATATGTGTCACAAATTCAATGACATGTATATATATAATATATATGAGGTGTAAAATTGTTTAAAAAAAATGCGTGGGCTCCCGCCCTATTTTCGCAACCAGACAGACAAAGCAAGCGAATGGGGGCAGATAATAATAGCCCAGAGAGGGATCATTATTTTTGGCCCCCCCTGGCTACTAACATCTGCCCCCAGACACCCCAGAAAAGACAAATCTATAATTAGATTCGCCCTTTCTGGCACTTTGCCCGTCTATTCCCATTGCCCTGTAGCGGTGGCGAATGGGTTAATAAGGGGTTAAAATGACCTTGCAATTGAAAGGTCACTTTAAGCCAGGTTAATAATTGAGAGCTGTCAATTAGACAACTATCAATTATTAATCCTATTGTATGAAAGAAAAATCAAACACACACACTTTAATAAAAAAGAAGTTTAATGAAATAATCACACAGTTTTTGACCATATTTTATTTACCTGCTAAAACCATTTCCTGTAATAAAAATAAAATAATAAAGCAAAATTATTCTTACCTATCCCATGCACAGTCAGGTCCCACGGTGTAATCCTTCAGAAAGGGTTAATGTTTACTGCAGGGACCGCAGCTAATGCTGCAGCCTCACAGTAAACCCCCAAATGAATGAGCTCCTCTCCTGGCTGACAGGAGAGGAAGTGGAAAGCTTAATTGATTGCTTTCCACTTTCACTTCAGGTCAGCCAGGGACACCATCAGTGACGTCAGAGGGAACTGATTAACAAAAATAGGGGTTCCCTTCGAAAAAAAAATGGCGTGGGGTCCCCCCTATTTTTGTTAACCAGCCAGATGAAGCAGACCGCTGAGGCCTGGATTTTCAGGCTGTTAAGGAGCCAAGATCCATGGACCTTGCCAGCCTGATAATACCAGGCCACAGCAGTCTGCATATCTTGGCTGATTAACAAAAATAGGGGATCCCCTCGAAAAAAATTAGCGTGGGGTCCCCCCTATTTTTGTTAACCAGCCAGATGAAGCAGACCGCTGAGGCCTGGTTTTTCAGGCTGGTAAGGATCCAATATCCATGGACCTTGCAAGCCTGATAATACCAGGCCACAGCAGTCTGCTTAGCTTGGCTGGTTAACAAAAATAGGGGATCCCCTCGAAAAAAAAACGGCGTAGGGGTCCCCCTATTTTTGTTAACCAGCCAAGTAAAATGCAGACTGCTGCGGCCTGGTATTAAAAGACTGTCAAGGCCCATGGATTTTGGCCCTCAACAGCCTGATAATACCAGGCTACAGCAGCCCCACATTTGGCGCATCAAAAGATGTGCCAATTGTGGCACTTTACCCGGCTCTTCCCACTGCCCTGTAGCGGTGGCAAGTGGGGTAATAAGGGGTTAATGTCACTGTTGATTGCACGGTGACAATAAGCCCGGTTAATAATGGAGAGGTGTCAATAAGACACCGATCCATTATTAATCCCAAAGTTATTAAATGTTTAAAAAAAAGACACAGCAAGAAAAAAGTCTTTTAATGAAATAAAAGAGACAACACAGTTTTCATTTCTTTTATTGTACTCTCATTCCTGCGACGCCATCGATCTCCTGTAAAAAAAGAAAAAAAAAAAACCAACAGTATACCACCTGTCCGACGCAGTCCATAGTAACGAGTGTCCCACGACGATCCAGCTCTGCTACATCGCAATGACAGGCAGAGCCTGTCATCCCGGCGCAGCACAGCTGATTACCTGCTTCCCCGGCGGTGACGTCATCGGACTGACTGCTTTACGGCCGGGATTACCCAGCAGTCACTGCAGTTATCGCGAGAAACTGCATGTGACCGCCGGGGAGAAGAGGATGGCGGCCATGAAGCAGTCCAGGCCGTGACCACCGGAGATCTTCTGCCAGGTAAGTGCCGCTGACTCCTGACAGACCCGACCGACGGACACTGACAGTGACAGACCCGACCGACGGACACTGACAATGACAGTGACAATCCCGATTCCGGTATCCGATATGACGAAAATATCGGTACTCGGAATCGAAAGCCCGATACAGCTAATATCGGCCAATACCCGATATTTGCAGTATCGTATCGCTCAACACTAGTGTTGGCCTGTTGCGTGCTGCACAATTTTCTACAAAAACGTGATGCTGGTACTTACAGTCCGCCAGGCTTCATGGACTCGGACAGCAATGGTGACGTGGTGCTTGGAGAATGGCGTGACAATGATCCGCTATTGCAGGCCTTCAACCAGTCAATCAAGGCAGGAGCAAGGACAATGCGAAGGCTGGCCGAGACTAGTACTGCCATTACTTTAATGGGCCTGGTGCAGTGAGTTGGCAGCAGCAGATATAGTTTGATTTTGAGAATGTTTTACTTTACCCTTTTTTTAACAATGTTTTTATAATAAAAAAGTTTTATTTTAAAAATGTATTTGTGTCTTTTTTTTTTAAATTATTTTATCAATATGGGAGAAGGGATAATGATGGGTGAGATATGGGGAGGGAGTAATGGGGATGGCAATGAGAGACATGTTGCCAGCAGCTGTAGTTTTTAAAATCTTTTCTAATGTTTTTTGTTGTGTATTTTTTTTTTTACATTGTATCTACTTGTCACATACGGGGTCATGGGAGTACCATCAGTCATAGGAGTTGATTGTTAAAGAAATAAAAAGAAAAATTTTTTAAAAATTAACAATTATTTCAAAGGCCCATGGTCTCACTAGCGTTCATTCAAACCTTATAATTAAAAATAACACATAATACACCACAGCAGCATATGTAAGGTTTAAATATATAACATATATTTTTAGTCATAGATTAAAGATTAAAAAATTGATATAAATATATAAAATTACATTTTGGGAGGTAAAGGTCAACATTCACCAGTGAATCCCAGGTATTCACAGATATGCGATGCCATTCTGATCGCAAGGTGGCGATAAGGAGCTCCAGCTATTGATATGCAGCTATTCACAGATTTGCGAGGCCATTGTGATCGCAAGGTGGCGATAAGGAGCTCCAGCTATTCAGATATGCAGCTATTCACAGATTTGCGAGGCCATTGTGATCGCAAGGTGGCGATAAGGAGCTCCAGCTATTCAGATATGCAGCTATTCACAGATATGCAATGCCATTCTGATCGCAAGGTGACGATAATGAGCTCCAGCTATTCAGATATGCAGCTATTCACAGATATGCGATGCCATTCTGATCGCAAGGTGGCGATAATGAGCTCCAGCTATTCAGATATGCAGCTATTCACAGATTTGCGAGGCCATTGTCATCGCAAGGTGACGATAATGAGCTCCAGCTATTCAGATATGCAGCTATTCACAGATTTGCGTGGCCATTCTGATCGCAATATGACCTCACGAGCTCCAGCTGGGCGCATGGCTGCTGCGGTCACTTTTTAATCGCAATACCGTTTTGCGTCGCGAGTGCGGCCGCACGTAACGTGCGCACGTTGTGACGTCATGGCGCTGGCGTCGCCCAATGCGCTGTTGTTTGTAATGGCGGCAATGGCGGCGGTGAGAAGCAGACAGCGCGGCCCAAGATGGACGGACGAGGAGGTCCGTTTTTTAGTTCGAAAAACGGACCAGTGGGATTACCACTGCTGCAGGCTACCTGTGGCGCATCCAAGGCGCCACAAAACGGTATGCCTGCAGAGGATCCGGCGGGGCCTGCAGAGGCGCTTCAATGTGCGGCGGACCGGAGCACAGATCAGGAAGAAGCTGGCGGACCTGCGATACCGCTCACGCGAGAGGGTCGCCAGCATCCGGGCCCAGCTCCGCAGGCCTCTGAGTGAGTATTGATGAGGGTATCTTGAGAGGTTATGTTTTGTGGGTTAGGCTACTTTCACACTTGCATTTTTTTGCGCTGCGTTTCGATCGCACATGAAGCGCATTAAAAAAAGCATGCAAACGCTTGTAAAAGCTGCGATATTTAGTCGCATCAGCATGCGCATTTAGACAAAAAAACGCAGCGTTTATCTGCGATTTCATGCGTTTTTTGCATGCGTTTGCGTTTTTTTGGCGCAAGCGTTGTCTATGTGTCACATTTCTATCATCTCTGTCTCCATCATCTCTGGCTCTATCATCTCTGTCTTTTTTGATCGAAAAAACACCGGGGAAATGCGCAGCGCACGACAAACGCACATGAACGCGTGCAAGCGCTATACCCTGCGCCCGCCGTGTTAAAGATAGGGGTACATTGCGCATGCATCCGATAGCGCAAGTTGCGCTGCACAAAAAAACGCGAGTGTGAAAGTAGCCTTATCTACCTATATCAATGCACCCGCAGTGATGGGCCAAGGCAGTGATGGGAGTACCAGTCGTGAGGGGTTTAAAGGCATAGATGGAAGTACTGGCAGTAACGGGAGGACCAGTAGTGATGGGAGGGCAGGCAGTGATAGGGCAGGCAGGCAGTGAGGGGAGTACCAGTCGTGAGGGGGTTTACAGGCATAGATGGAAGAACTGGCAGTAACGCGGTTAGTAGAAGGATTATTTGACTGAATTGTATATTTTATTTACAGCACCACCTTCACCAGCACCAGCGGCTCCACCGTCCCCAGCTACCCCTCCATCTCCTTCCCCGGCTACCCCTCCACCACCATCTTCACCACACCTCTCCGACCCTTCAACCCCATCTCCGGCAGCAACCCCCCCCTCCAGATTCTGTGGGTTCCAGCCCTTCCCCAGACGTTGCCTTCTCTCCAGCATCATCCCGTGACATGGATGCAGGCTCCCCATCAGGTAATAAACGCACATTATATAATCTTCAGACAAGTTTGATAACTTTGTATGGTCTTATGTGTAATGACTGTTGTGATATAATTTTTTTATTTTTTTTCCCTAGCCGGCGGAGCAACAGGTCCTGGGTGGGCGGTCAGCGTTTCCTCTGAGGAAAACCGTAAGTGTTAACAAACATAACATGTTGATGTTGCAACAGAATTCCCTGGTTAACTGTTACCTTTACCTCCACAGAAATCCCAACTGCCCAGGACCTGCGGATGTCACACCGCAGGCTGACGGCGGCAATGAGCAGCGCTGGGGGAGCCATAAATACAGCTGTGGGAGCCATGCAAGCAGCGGTGGCAGCGCTGCAAAGTTCCTTGGGAGCTGTGCATCAACACGGGGTGATGCTGGAGAGGGCATTTCCTGGAGTCCGGGGCCCTCATTAATTTTTTTTTTTGTTTATTATTTTTATTTTGTTATTATTTTGTATATAATTTTTAATTTTATGTTACTATGTTATGTTTATGTTATTATGTTAATGTTTTTGGTTTTTATTTAAATTTGATTTATTTAAAAAAAATATATATATATATGAGAAAAATATATATGTTCTATTTTACGTTAATCTACGCAGGTGTGGTGTATTATTTTTTAGCATAAGGTTTTAGCGCTAGTGTGACCAGGGGCCTTTAAAAGAAATGTTAATTTTTGATTTTTTTTTCATTTCATTTTTTCCCTATGATGGAACACCTATGATAGCTAGTACTCCCATGACCCCATGTGTGAAAAGTAGATGTAATAAAAATACAACATTTTAATAGTTGACATCACATAAGAAAAGACCACAATTCATTAGATAAATAATTTTTTTTATTAAAAAAGGTATCAATGTAAAAATATATAAACAACAAAAAAAAACTTTTGTAAAACATTTTAAAAACTACAACTGCTGGTAAGATGGATCATTGCCATTACCACGCTGCCTCTGCGGTGAATAAAAATAAGGGGGAGCACCAGCGTTTGGGTCTATCCCAAGTGGGTTTGGCACAGGATTGTTGGGCCATGAGTAGTCCGGGTACTGCGGTCTTGGCATGACGACATATCTGTTGTCCAGGGTTCCAAAAGACGCTTGAGTCAGTACCTCAAACATCAGTCTCTCAGCATGAAGCCGCTGAACAGGATCCAGAGTAGGCAGCTTCTCATTAGCAAAATATGCAAAGCCAGTTATTTTAGTTTGTTCTTTTTCTGCCGTAAGAACTTTTTTCGCAATTTCCACCAATTCAGGAGTAGCCGAGGTGGGAGCCGAGGTGGGAGCCTTCCTTTTCGTTCCTGAAAGTGAAAGCCGCCTCCGCACAGATGATGGTGGCTCGACTACTTCCGGCATGCTGTCTTGTTCAGTTGGAGGTGTGGAGACCGCCTCTTCTGTGTCCTGCATGAACAAAAAACAAATGGTAAATCACAAAGAAAAAGAAATTAATCTTCACACTATAACACCCATATACAGCAAAAATGTGAAAAACGACACTTGTAAAGACAAAAAATTAATCTTCACACTATACCCAAAAACAGCAAAATTGTGAAAACGACACTTGTAAATGGATAGTCCTCAACCATTGAGCTAGATAAATTATCAGTACATGAATGGATATATTCTGCCATTTTATCTACATTTCACAATTATATTTTTTAAATTTAAGTCCACTTTGGCATGTACATTAAAATGTGTTGTAATACAAAGGTACTTACATGTATGACAGGGGAGTCCGGCTGGATCACCGGGTCTTGAGCCGACATTGATGTTCCTTGTCTGGGTACTTCTTGGTCCCTTGTAAAAGCGAACAGATCAAAGTACCACAGTTGGGGGACATAAACTTCTTCGGCCCCCGCTCCAGATTTTGTAGAATTGATAACTTTATTGAGCTCTTTTTTGTAAACCGTGCGGAGGGCCTGAATCCGTTTTTTCACCGTTGACTCATCCGCCGGTTCATCAGGGTAACGGCTCTTGCAGAGCTCCACCAGTTTTTGGTAGGCGTCCTTCTTTTTCAACCGGTTACAGTAATCTGCAGACTTAATTTTCCAGAGGCACGGCATTGTGCGGTACAGCTCGATAAAATCACGCAAAAACTCCTGCTTATCAGCCATCTGTAATAAAAAAATGATTATGTGAGAACAGCAGAATGGTTAAATAAAATGCTTACGTAGTCTACAACATTGCACACAGCAGGGAACATAAAATGGTGGTTGTGGGCACAGCTGGAGTAAACATTGACAGAGCAGGGATCACAAAATGGTGGTGGTGGGCATAGCATGAGTAAACATAGACAGAGCAGGTATCATAAAATGGTGGTCGTGGGCGGGGGCTGAACAAAACAATGGGAAAAAAAACAGATGAACAATAACGCAAAAAACATCAGGGATTCCAAAATGGTGGCGGTGGGCGCAGCATGAGTAAACATAGACAGAGCAGGGATTACAAAATGGTGGCGGTGGGCGCAGCATGAGTAAACATAGACAGAGCAGGTATCATAAAATGGTGGTCGTGTGCGGGGGCTGAACAAAACAATGGGAAAAAAAAACAGATGAACAATTACGCAAAAAACATCAGGGATTACAAAATGGTGGCGGTGGGCGCAGCATGAGTAAACATAGACAGAGCAGGGATTACAAAATGGTGGTGGTGGGCGCAGCATGAGTAAACATAGACAGAGCAGGTATCATAAAATGGTGGTCGTGGGCGGGGGCTTAACAAAACAATTGGAAAAAAAAAACAGATGAACAATTACGCAAAAAACATCAGGGATTACAAAATGGTGGTGGTGGGCGCAGCATGAGTAAACATAGACAGAGCTGGGATCATAAAATGGTGGGCGTGCCTGAACAAAACAATGAAAAAACATGATGGACGACAATGGTTAACAACAGCAGTGATCTAAAATGGATCTGTAAAATTAAAGACAAAATAAAAAATAAATGTGACAAAAAAAATACCTACCTTAGAAAACCTGTGTGATTCTGAAAATAAAAATAGGGAAACTAGCGTCACAAACTGGATCGCAGAGGATACGCCACAGACTGGATCGCAAAAAACCCCAACGTAGAACGTAGCAACCGAAATAGTGGCGTAAACTGGATCGCAGTAGCTACCAAGGCTAGCAGGACACACTGGAACGATGCTGGTGATTTGAAAGAACCGCTTCTGCTCGAGAGCAATGGAGAGGAGTGCTGATACGTCGTCTTTTATGACGCGGTCAACCAATCACAAAGCAGGAGAGCTGTGATAAATATCTATGACATACATAGTGACCACCAATCTGTGATGAGGGGCGTGCAAAAGGTTGCGCTCAGTCACGCCTATCGAGGTCGTGATCTTTCACAGTACATGCAGTGTGGCACATCCCAACGACCGCCAAAGTCGGTAAAAAGATCGCTAACCGCTGATGCGCCGTTAATGAGATCGTCAAGTATGGCAGCTACTAGCGATCTTAAAACGATCACGTCAACGATAGCGTCGTTATCGTGATCGTTAGCGGGAACGTTTAGTGTGGCAGTACCTTTAAGTAAGAATGACACCACTGGACACTTTAAAATGAGGCTGGTGCTTGGCATCATTGTTTCTTTTCTGTTAACCATGGTTATCTCTAAAGAAACACGTGCAGTCATCATTGCAATGCACAAAAATGGCCTAACAGGGAAGAGTATCGCAGCTAGAAAGATTGCACCTCAGTCAACAATCTATCGCATCATCAAGAACTTCAAGGAGAGAGGTTCCATTGTTGCCAAAAAAGCTCCAGGGCGCCCAAGAAAGACCACCAAGCGCCAGGACCGTCTCTTAACCCCTTCACCCCCAAGGGTGGTTTGCACGTTAATGACCGGGCCAATTTTTACAATTCTGACCACTGTCTCTTTATGAGGCTATAACTCTGGAACGCTTCAACAGATCTTCGCGATTCTGAGATTGTTTTCTCGTGACATATTGTACTTCACGTTAGTGGTAAAATTTATTCGATATACCTTGCGTTTATTTTTGAAAAAAAACGCAAATATGGCGAAAATTTTAAAAATTTTGCAATTTTCAAACTTTGAATTTTTTTACCCTTAAAACAGAGAAATATGTCACACAAAATAGTTAAGAAATAACATTTTCCACATGTCTACTTTACATCAGCATAATTTTGAAACCAAAATTTTTTTTGTTAGGAAATTACAAGGGTTAAAAGTTGACCAGTGATTTCTCATTTTTACAACAAAATTTACAAAGCCATTTTTTTAGGGACCACCTCACATTTGAAGTCACTTTGACGGGTCTATATAGCAGAAAATACCCAAAAGTGACACCATTCTAAAAACTGCACCCCTCAAGGTACTCAAAACCACATTCAAGAAGTTTAATAACCCTTCAGGTGCTTCACAGGAGCTGAAGCAACGTGGAAGGAAAAAATTAATATTTAACTTTTTAGCCACAAAAATGATCTTTTACAAACTTTTTTTTATTTTCACAAGGGTAAAAGGAGAAAATGGGCAGATAAAGTTGTTGTGAAATTTCTCCTGAGTAAGCCAATACCCCATATGTGGGGGAAAACCACTGTTTGGGCACACGGCAGAGCTCGTAAGGGAAGGCGCGCCGTTTGACTTTTTCAAACTAAAATTGGCTGGAGTTGAGATTGGACGCCATGTCGTGTTTGGAGAGCCCCTGATATGCCTAAACAGTGGAAACCCCCACAAGTGACACAATTTTGGAAACTAGACCCCCTAAGTAACTTATCTAGATCTGTTGTGAGCACTTTGAACCCCAAAGTGTTTCACAAAAGTTTATAATGCCTGGGTGTGAAAAAAAAAAAAAAAAAAAAAATGTTTCCATAAAAATGATTTTTTAGTCCCAAATTTTTTATTTTTCCCAAGGAAATTGGACCCCCAAAGTTTTTTCCAATTTGTCCTGAGTACGCTGATACCCCATATGTGGGGGGGTACTGTTTGGGCGCACGGCAGGGCTTGGAAAGGAAGCAGTAACGTTTTGGAATGCAAACATTGATGGGGGTCATGTTCCGTTTGTAGTGCCCCAGATGAGCCTAAACAGTGGAAACCCCCCACAAGTGACCCCATTTTGGAAGCAAAACCCCCTAAGGAACTTATCTAGATCTTTGGTGAGCACTTTGAACCCCCAACTACTTCACACAAGTTTATAATGCCCGGGCATGAAAATAAAAGATCCTATTTTTTTCCCACAAAATTATCTTTTAGTCACTAATTTTTTATTTTCCCATAGGTAACAGGAGAAATTGGGACCACAAAAGTTGTTGTCCAATTTGTCCTGAGTACGCAGATACCCCAAATGTGGGGGGAACCACTGTTTGGGGGCATGGCAGAGCTCGGAATGGAAGGAGCACCATTTGACTTTTTCCAACCAAAATTGGCTGGAATTGAGATTGGACGCCATGTCGTGTTTGGAGAGCCCCTGATATGCCTAAACAGTGGAAACCCCCCACAAGTGACACAATTTTGGAAACTAGACCCCCTAAGTAACTTATCTAGATCTGTTGTGAGCACTTTGAACCCCAAAGTGTTTCACAAAAGTTTATAATGCCTGGGTGTGAAAAAAAAAAAAAAAAAAAAAATGTTTCCATAAAAATGATTTTTTAGTCCCAAATTTTTTATTTTTCCCAAGGAAATTGGACCCCCAAAGTTGTTTTCCAATTTGTCCTGAGTACGCTGATACCCCATATGTGGGGGGGTACTGTTTGGGCGCACGGCAGGGCTTGGAAAGGAAGCAGTAACGTTTTGGAATGCAAACATTGATGGGGTCATGTTCCGTTTGTAGTGCCCCAGATGAGCCTAAACAGTGGAAACCCCCACAAGTGACCCCATTTTGGAAGCAAAACCCCCTAAGGAACTTATCTAGATCTTTGGTGAGCACTTTGAACCCCCAACTACTTCACACAAGTTTATAATGCCCGGGCATGAAAATAAAAGATCCTATTTTTTTCCACAAAAATTATCTTTTAAGGTACTGCCACACTAAGCAATCCCGCTAGCGATCTCGTTAGCGTTGCATACTAATGAGATCGCTAGCGGGATTGTTTTATATCGCTAAATGCTGCCGCATTTAGCGATATAGTTAACGACGCTATCGCCGTTAGCGATCTTCTTAACGACTTTAGCGGTACAAAAGTACCGCTAAATCGCTAAGAAAAGGTGCCACACAGCGATAACATACTTACCCAGCGGAGCTCCAGCGATGAAATAGGGTCCGGAGCGATTCCAGCGACGAGCGAGATCACAGCAGGAAGCTCGTCGCTGGAAGCTGCCGCACTGAACAATATCGCTAACGGGATCGCTAAATAGTGACGTTTTTTAGCGATCCCGTTAGCGATATTGTTTAGTGTGGCATACCCTTTAGTCACTAATTTTTTATTTTCCCATAGGTAACAGGAGAAATTGGACCACAAAAGTTGTTGTCCAATTTGTCCTGAGTACGCAGATACCCCAAATGTGGGGGGGAACCACTGTTTGGGGGCATGGCAGAGCTCGGAATGGAAGGAGCACCATTTGACTTTTTCCAACCAAAATTGGCTGGAATTGAGATTGGACGCCATGTTGCATTTGGAGAGCCCCTGATGTGCCTAAACAGTGGAAACCCCCACAAGTGACCCCATTTGGGAAACTAGACCCCCTAAGGAACTTATCTAGATCTTTGGTGAGCAATTTGAACCCCAAAGTGCTTCACACAAGTTTATAACGTAGAGCCGTAAAATTAAAAAATCATATTTTTTCCACAAAATTGATCTTTTCACCCCAATTTTTATTTTCCCAAGGGTAACAAGACTCCAAAAGTTATTGTGCAATTTGTCCTGAGTACGCTGATACCCCATATGTGGGGGTAAACCACTGTTTGGGTGCATGACAGAGTTTGGAAGGGAAGGAGCGCCGTTTGACTTTTTCAACGCAGAATTGGCTGGATGCCATATCGTGTTTGGAGAGCTCCTGATCTGCCTAAACAGTGGAAACCCCCCACAAATGACACCATTTTGGAAACTAGACCCCTCAAGGAACTTATCTAGATGTGTGGTGAGCACTTTGAACCCCAAAGTGCTTCACAGAAGTTTATAACGTACAGCCGTAAAATAAAAAATCTTTTTTTTTTTTTTTTTTACAAAAATGATTTTTTCGCCCCCAATATTTTATTTTCACAAGGGTAACAGGAGAAATTGGACCCCAAAAGTTGTTGTCCAATTTGTCCTGGGTACGCTGATACCCAATATGTGGGAGTAAACTACTGTATGGGCGCACGTTGGGGCTCGGAAGGGAAGTAGTGACGTTTTGGATTGCAGACTTTGATGGAATGGTCTGGGGGCGTCATGTCGCATTTGGAGAGCCCCTGATGCGCCTAAACAGTGGAAACCCCCCACAAGTGACCACATTTTGGAAAATAGACCCCACAAGGAACTTATCTAGATGTGTGGTGAGCACTTTGAACCCGAAGTGCTTCACAGAAGTTTATAACGTACAGCCATAAAAATAAAAAATCCTTTTTTTTTTTTACAAAAATTATTTTTTCGCCCCCAATATTTTATTTTCACAAGGGTAACAGGAGAAATTGGACCCCAAAATTTGTTGTCCAATTTTCCTGAGTACGCTGATCCCCAATATGTGGGAGAAAACTACTGTATGGGTGCACGTCTGGGCTCGGAAGGGAAGTAGTGACTTTTTGGATTGCAGACTTTGATGGAATGGTCTGGGGGCGTCATGTCGCATTTGGAGAGCCCCTGATGCGCCTAAACAGTGGAAACCCCCCACAAGTGACCCCATTTTGGAAAATAGACCCCACAAGGAACTTATCTAGATGTGTGTTGAGCACTTTGAACCCCGAAGTGCTTCACAGAAGTTTATAACGTACAGCCATAAAAATAAAAAATCCTTTTTTTTTTTTACAAAAATTATTTTTTCGCCCCCAATATTTTATTTTCACAAGGGTAACAGGAGAAATTGGACCCCAAAATTTGTTGTCCAATTTTCCTGAGTACGCTGATCCCCATATGTGGGAGAAAACTACTGTATGGGTGCACGTCTGGGCTCGGAAGGGAAGTAGTGACTTTTTGGATTGCAGACTTTGATGGAATGGTCTGGGGGCGTCATGTCGCATTTGGAGAGCCCCTGATGCGCCTAAACAGTGGAAACCCCCCACAAGTGACCCCATTTTGGAAAATAGACCCCACAAGGAACTTATCTAGAAGTGTGGTGAGCGCTATGAAGCCCCAAGTGCTTCACAGAAGTTTTATAACATACAGCCGTAAAAACAAAAAAATCTTTTTTTTTTTTACAAAAATGATTTTTTCGCCCCCAGTTTTTTATTTTCCCAAGGGTAACAGAAGAAATAGGACAAATTGCACAATAACTCTTGTGGTCCAGAGTACGCTGATACCCCATATGCGGGGGTAAACTACTGTTTGGGCGCATGGCAGAGCTCAGTAGTGAAGGAGCACCGTTTGACTTTTTCAACGCAGAATTGGCTGGAATTGAGATCAGACGCCATGTCACATTTGGAGAGCCCCTGATGTACCTAAACAGCAGAAACCCCCCAATTCTAACTCCAACCCTAACCCCAACACACCCCTAACCCTAGTCCCAACCCTAACCACAAACCTAACCCTAACACACCCCTAACCCTAATCCCAACCCTAACCCTAACGTTAGCGCCAACCCTAACCCTAACTTTAGTCGCAACCCTAACCCTAATGGGAAAATGGAAATACATTTTTTGAATTTTATTATTTTTCCCTAACTAAGGGGGTGATAAAGGGGGTTTGATTTGCTATTTATAGCGGGTTTTTATGATTGGCAGCTGTCACGCTAAAAGACACTTTTTATTGCAAAAAATAGTTTTTTGCATTACCACATTTTGAGAGCTATAATTTTTGCATATTTTGGCCCACAGAGTCATGTGAGGTCTTATTTTTTGCAGGACGAGGTGACGTTTTTATTGGTACCATTTATGACCACGTGACATTTTTTGATTGCTTTTTATTTCGATTTTTGGGAGGTTAGAATGAACAAAAATCAGCAATTCATGAATTTCTTTTGGGGGAGGCGTTTATACCGTTCTGCGTGTGGTAAAATTGATAAAGCAGTTTTATTCTTCAGGTCAGTACGATTACGGCGATACCTCATTTATATAATTTTTTATGTTTTGTCGCTTTTATAGAATAAAAACAATTTTATATAAAAAATTATTATTTTTGCATTGCTTTATTCTGCGAGCTATAACTTTTTAATATTTTTGATGATGATGCTGTTTGATGGCTCATTTTTTGTGGGACAAGATGACGTTTTCAGCGGTACCATGTTTATTTATATCGGTCTTTTTGATCGCGTGTTATTCCACTTTTTGTTCGGCGGTATGATGATAAAGGATTGATTTTTTGCTTAGTTTTTTTTTTTTTTTAAGGGGTTTACTAAAGGGGTTAACTAGGGGGGTCGTTATGGACGCGGCGATACCAAATATGTGTACTTTTATTGTTTTATTTTATTTATTTACAGGAAGAAATGAATTTATTGGGAATATTTTTTTTTTTGTTTTATGATTTTTTTACCACTTTTTATTTTTATTTTTTTTACTTTTTTACTTTGTCCCAGAGTGGTACATCACAGTATTTTATCAGATCGCTGGTGTGACAGTGTGCACAGCACTCTGTCACACCAGCGATCGCTCTGGCATCGGTGCAGGCTTCCTCAGCGCCTGCTCTCAGCAGGCACTGAGGAAGCCGCCTCCCTGCAGGACCCCGGCGCCATCTTGGATCCGGGGACCTGGAGGGAGGACGGACCCTCGGAACAGCGCGACACATCGCGCTGCTCTGAGGGTCTCAGGGGAGTGCGCAGGGAGCCCCCTCCCTTCGCGATCCTCCCCTGTGCCCCCGGTACACCGCGATCATGTTTGATCGCGGTGTGCCAGGGGTTAATGTGCCGGGAGCGTCCATGACCGCTCCTGACACATAGTGCTGGGTGTCAGCTGTGATGAACAGCTGACACCCGGCCACGATCAGCTGCGCTCCCCCCCGCAATTTTCTGCCCCCCGGCTAAAAATATCAGCACCCAGCCACCTCAGAATTGGCGCATCTGTACGATGTGCCAATTCCGGCACTTAGCCCCTCTCTTCCCACTCCCCTGTAGCGGTGGGATATGGGGTAATAAGGGGTTAATATCACCTTGCTATTGTAAGGTGATAATAAGCCAAGTTAATAATAGAGAGGCGTCAATAAGACGCCTATCCATTATTAATCTTATATTAATAAAGGGTTAAAAAAAACACAAACACAAGAATAAATTATTTTAATGAAATAAAACACAAGACAGTTTTCATTACTCATTATTATACGCTCAGATCCAAGCGACGCCCTCGATCTCCTGTTTAAAAAAAAGTAAAAAAATAAAACGACCGTATACTCCCTGTCCGACGCAGTCCAATTAATAACGAGTGTCCCACGACGGTCTCCCCTATAGAACAGTGACATCAGGTGATGCCACTGTTCTGTAGGGTCTCCCAGTGATACACTGACAGGAGACAATGGCTCCTCCGGTGCATCAATGAGGTTACCTGAGTTCATGGTCTCACTTTATGGCAATGCTGCGTGGGAATTTTCTCACCCAGCATTGCCGTGAGAGAATGAACGGAAGTGACCTCATTCTCTCCCGGCCGCAGAGCGGTACACAAATGGATGGCGTCGGGGAATAGGTGAGCATGTGATTAATGTTATGTGTTGTATGTCATTGTATGTTCTGTATGTCATGTGTATGTTCTGTATGTCATGTGTATGTTATATGTTGTATGTCATGTATGTTTTTTTTTTTTTTACATTCAGCACATTAGCCGGATGATGGGACTACAACTGTCCCATCATTGGCTAATGTGTCAGTCACTGTCACTGTAGCAGGCATAGCAAACGATGCCTGCATATGCGGAGACACACACACAACCCCGCACACCGCTGCACATACACAGCTCACGCACACAACCCCGTACACTGCCGCACATACACCAATCCTGCACATACACTGATCACGCAGACACCGGCACACAATCTCACATAACGACGCTGCAGCGATCCCGCTGGCGATGCGACCAGATAAGGATCGTTGCTGCATCGCTATGTGATCGCTGCTGAGCTGCCAAACAGGCAGATCTCAGCAGCGATCAGGACAGCGAGTACGCCGGTAACAAGCGACACAAGTCGCTTAGTTACCGGCTGTGTACATTGCACGGTGCCTGGAAACCCGCTGTGTATTTTGGTTACCAGCTCCCCTGCAGCAGCGCGCTGGTATCCAAGGTACACATCAGGTTTCCAAGTACAGCCCCGTGCCTGGAAACCCGACGTGTACCTTGGTTACCAGCTGATCGCTGGTCTCCTGCCTGCCACACGCAGCGATGCGTGCTGGCCAGCGGGAGACCAGCGATCAAAAATGATTTTAGGAAAAAATCCAGTCATGATTTAGGTGCATGAACAGTATCGAACATAACCTCGAACAGCCAAATTTTTTCCAAATTGTTCAGGTTCGTCGAACGGCTCGAACACCGCCCAAAACAGCTCGAATTTGAGATTGGCGAACAGTTCTAGTCGAACACCGCTCATCTCTAGTTATGAATACATCTGTCAAAAAGAGAATCTGCACGTTTTTCCAAATTTCCAAGTGCAGATTCAAAATTTTACCACTAACATAAATTAATGAGCATATAAATATGCAAATATGCAAATTGCTTCTTCAGAAAGAGGACTTGAACTCTATATCGCCACCTGTTGGAATCAGCAATCCTACAAGTCTGTATCGACCCTTTAACAAGCCAGAAATGTGACGTGGAATAAAAGATAAATCAGAATCTCAATTTGCAGACACAGTGTTTTAGGGTGCAAAGCTACTTCCAAGACCTGAGCATATAAGGAAACTGAGCTGTGAATTTATTTTAAGGATCTTTAGATCTATACTATGCTCTATTAATTGTACAATGAATTAATGAACATGCAAACATATTGTTCACTTCTTTTAGCCTAAGAAGTTGAATGATGGTTTAGAAAGAATATCCCGGCTGTTATTGGGGATCAAAATATTTCTAGTTTTGTTTTTAAGTAAGTAACATTTCAGCGGTGAAGATTCACAGGGCTACTATTAACAGACGACGACAACTGTAAAAGCCACTCAGCAGCTGTTACTCTCTTATACCTGTCAGGCGGCGGCCCCAGTGAGCACATTATGATATCTGCTGAAGCTTTCTAGATTGTTTAGGGCAAGTGCATCTGTTTGATGGCTTAGCTATAGCTCAACACATTCACGGATCTCAAGCCAGATACATGGTAGTAAGAGCTAAACAAAACCATTAACATAAAGCATGCTGTTTTAGTGGGTGTTGGGTGTTGTTTCAAACAAGCAAGATAGAGCTGACTTCCAGATGGCCAGAGGATGTCTTGTTCTGCTTCAGTGAGTGCAGTGTACTTTAGCATCACAGCAGGAGGTGCATAGATATGTTCTACATATTACAAATTTAGCAGTGTTGGAGTCGTCAACGATGTATAACTTAGTTTGTCCTTTGGTCTTTTGATACAATAGGCCATAATATCGTAAACTATTATCTGTATTTTTTTCTACAAGTATAGATGCATTCAGGGCCAAATTGGCCATCTGGCAATTCTGGCAAATGCCAGAAGGGCCTGTCTGGTGATGAGCTGCCTTGCCTGCTACGTTGTTAACTAAATAGGTGTTCTCAAGACACCCATACTGTTAACAGTTGTGACAGAGCACAAAGTCTCTGACTCCGTCACTTACCCCAGCAGCCACAGGTATCATTAGAAATATTGGTCTTGTAGTAAATCTTGCTTTCCTCCATCCAGGGTAATATTGGTAAAATATCCCATCTGGTGCTTGGAGAAGGGAAAAAACATGGGACTGTGTGATTGAAAATGCCAGGGCTGAATTTCAGCCCCAGTCCGTACCTGGATGCGCTTACACAGTTTGTCATGTTTTACACAGGCATAATACAGTTTTATTATTTTATTTATTTACTTTACTCGCTTATATAGTCAACACCAAAGAAAATACAAAGTCATAAAAAGACTCCAATAATGTATCCAAAAATATTTTATTAAAGATGTATTGATATATAAAAGATCCAGTGATCACCGCAGAAAACTGGTGGGTCACCTGGACTATAAAAACATATACACTGTACATATATGACCAAAATAAACACATGTAGACATATGAAATGTGCAAAATATAAGATTGGAGTAACCAAAGTGCACAGAATTATTGTGAACAATATAATAATACACATGTATCTGAAAGTGCATAAATCAATAAAATACCCCAAAATAAAACAGATCATACATAACTACCTAAGTGGTATAAGAAGTCCAGGCACCCACCACACCCGACGCTCGTTTTACTCGATTTATATAGTGCCACAAGTTCCACAGAATTTTACAGACATTATCATCACAATCCTCATTGGGGCTCACAATCTAAATTCCCTATCAATATGTATTTGTAGTGCGGGAGGAAACCCACGCAAACATGGTGTGGAGACACGGGGGTCAGCAAGTGCTCTAGTCTGCTAGCCGAAACTGCATGGACCAGGGATCATCCCACCAAATGCCCACTCTTCTTTTACCTTGGGTGTAATACTACTCAGACAACACAAGGTGAGGGTAAGACAGTGTGGCAATACTTTATTGAACCACAGTCTTAGCAAAATACCCAAGATGGCAACATTGGCAAAATTACAGTCTCACCCTTCCGTTGACTTGCTGGGATAGAAGCAGCTATGACTTCAGAGCTTCCAGTGCCGACTATCCCCACCTGTGGGATACACAGAAAAGGTGTAATGACATGCTTAAGAAGCTGACAGTTCATTAAGGTACAAGACCAGGTAACCGGAGAGTCACAACTTGGCTTCTCTGAACATCTTCGTAAAGCCAGGTGACAGGTGGATCCTAATCCTGGCTTTCCCAAATGTATCCATGTGGTTCAGGTGACTGGAGAGTCCAAATCCTGACTACTCCAAACATATCCTTAGGTTCACTGATGGTAAATGGAGCAGATCTGTATTCTTTCAGCCAGGGCCATGGTCCCCTAAGCTAGCATCCTGTAAAATGTCAAATCTGTGTACCTTGTGGTGGAACCATGATCTGGCAGCTATAATGTAAAGTATTTCTTGCTGTGGTTTTGTAAAGAGTCTCTAGTATAGTTGAGCGATACTTTCCGATATCCTAAAGTATCGGAATCGGAAAGGTATCGCCGATATCACTAAAATATCGGCGATACCCGATACCGATACCGGAAGTCCCATGTAAGTCTATGGGAACAAAATATCGCAACTAAAAAAACCCCATTCTTTCCTTGTAAACACTAAATATACACACATAGAATACATAATATATATATATACATGTCATTGTGACATATATATATACATATATGTATAGTTTATACACTTCTACATAGTAAAATATCCTCTAATTCAATTGCCGGGTAAAACCGGCTTCAGTGAAAAGACAGAAGCACCCGACATGAAATGACACTTGGTGTACATAGGGTTAACCATGTCTTTTCATGTCCTTTGCTATCTGATTTGCATTGTCTATGTGTGCAAAATTTCACACCTGTAGGGGTTAATTAAAGGTGTAAATTTGTTGTAAAAAAAACGGACTTTTTTGCTACGAATTTACACCTTTAATTAACCCCTACAGGTGTGAAATTTTGCACACATAGTCTAATTTAATTGTTTGTGCAAATTAGATAGCAAAGGACATGAAAAGACATGGTTAACCCTATGTACACCAAGTGTCATTTCATGTCGGGTCACCCGACATGAAATGACACTTGGTGTACATAGGGTTAACCATGCACAGTAAGGTCCCATGCACAGTCAGGTCCCACGGTGTAATCCTTCAGAAAGGGTTAATGTTTACTGCAGGGACCGCAGCTAATGCTGCAGCCTCACAGTAAACCCCAAATGAATGAGTTCCTCTCCTGCCTGACAGGAGAGTAAAGGCTGGGTGTCACATAACGATACACCAGCGATCCCGACAACGATATGCACTTGTCAGGATCGCTGGTGTATCGCTACATGATCGCTGCTGAGCTGCCAAACAGGCAGCTCAGGCAGCGATCTGGGACAGCGACACTGCGGGTAACATCGCTTAAGGGCCCGTCTCACATAGCGATATCGCTACCGAGATCGCTGCTGAGTCACAAGTTTTGTGACGCAGCAGCGAGCTCACCAGCGATATCGCTGTGTGTGACATTCAGCGACGATCAGCCCCCCTGCCGGGTATCGCTGATCGTCGCAGAAATGTCAGGACCTTTTTTTGATCGCTGGTTTCCCTCTGACAGGCACGCATCGCTGCGTGTGACAGGCGGGAGACCAGCGATCCGCTGGTAACCAAGGTACACAGCGGGTTTCCAGCCACCGCGCAGCGCTTGGAAACCCGCTGTGTACCTTGGATACCAGCTCCCTGCATCAGGGCGCTGGTATCCAAGGTACACAGCGGTTTCTAGGCACAGCCCCGTGCCTGGAAACCCGCTGTGTACCTTGGTTACCAGCGGATCGCTGGTCTCCCGCCTGTCACACGCAGCGATGCGTGCCTGTCAGCGGGAAACCAGCGATCAAAAAAAGGTCCTGACATTTCAGCGACGATCAGCGATACCCGGCAGGGGGGCTGATCGTCGCTGAATGTCACACACAGCGATATCGCTGGTGAGCTCGCTGCTGCGTCACAAAACTAGTGACTCAGCAGCGATCTCGGTAGCGATATCGCTATGTGAGACGGGCCCTTAAGTGGAAAGCTTAATTGATTGCTTTCCACTTTCACTTCAGGTCAGCCAGGGACACAATCAGTGACGTCAGAGGGAACTGATTAACAAAAATAGGGGTTCCCTTCGAAAAAAAAATGGCGTGGGGTCCCCCCTATTTTTGTTAACCAGCCAGATGAAGCAGACCGCTGAGGCCTGGATTTTCAGGCTGTTAAGGAGCCAAGATCCATGGACCTTGCCAGTCTGATAATACTAGGCCACAGCAGTCTGCATATCTTGGCTGATTAACAAAAATAGGGGATCCCCTCGAAAAAAATTGGCGTGGGGTCCCCCCTATTTTTGTTAACCAGCCAGATGAAGCAGACCGCTGAGGCCTGGATTTTCAGGCTGTTAAGGAGCCAAGATCCATGGACCTTGCCAGCCTGATAATACCAGGCCACAGCAGTCTGCATATCTTGGCTGATTAACAAAAATAGGGGATCCCCTCGAAAAAAATTGGCGTGGGGTCCCCCCTATTTTTGTTAACCAGCCAGATGAAGCAGACCGCTGAGGCCTGGTTTTTCAGGCTGGTAAGGATCCAATATCCATGGACCTTGCCAGCCTGATAATACCAGGCCACAGCAGTCTGCTTAGCTTGGCTGGTTAACAAAAATAGGGAATCCCCTCGAAAAAAAAACGGCGTGGGGATCCCCCCTATTTTTGTTAACCAGCCAAGTAAAATGCAGACTGCTGCGGCCTGGTATTAAAAGACTGTCAAGGCCCATGGATTTTGGCCCTCAACAGCCTGATAATACCAGGCTACAGCAGCCCCACATTTGGCGCATCAAAAGATGTGCCAATTGTGGCACTTTACCCGGCTCTTCCCACTTGCCCTGTAGCGGTGGCAAGCGGGGTAATAAGGGGTTATTGTCACCGTTGATTGCACGGTGACAATAAGCCCGGTTAATAATGGAGAGGCGTCAATAAGACACCGATCCATTATTAATCCCAAAGTTATTAAATGCATAAAAAAAAGACACAGCAAGAAAAAAGTCTTTTAATGAAATAAAAGAGACAACACAGTTTTCATTTCTTTTATTGTACTCTCATTCCTGCGATGCCATCGATCTCCTGTAAAAAAAGAAAAAAAAACAAATCAACAGTATACCACCTGTCCGACGCAGTCCATAACGACAGTCCCACGACGATCCAACTCTGCTACATCGCAATGACAGGCAGAGCCTGACATCCCGGCGCAGCACAGCTGCTTACCAGCTTCCCCGGCGGTGACGTCATCGGACTGACTGCTTTACGGCCGCGATTACCCAGCAGTCACTGCAGTTATCGCGAGAGAAACTGCATGTGACCGACGGGGAAAGAAGATGGCGGCCATGAAGCAGTCAGCCCATGAGACTCTCTAGTTCTCTTGATCTGGATGTTTGGATGTATATTGTTACAGAGGCATATCCCCTTTTTGTAATTCACAACTGTTCTTCAAGCCATTAGTCACAGGTCAAGGGGAAGGGGTGTGACTAGAGTTGAGCGATACTTTCCGATATCCAAAAGTATCGGAATCGGAATGGTATCGCCGATACAATTAAAATATTGGCGATACCCGATACCGATACCGGAAATCCAATGTAAGTCTATGGGAACAAAATATCGTAACTAAAAAAAAACCCATTCTTTCCTTGTAAACACTAAATATACACACATAGAATACATATATATATATATATATATATATATATATACATGTCATTGTGACATATATATATACATATATGTATAGTTTATACACTTCTACATAGTAAAATAGCCTCTGATTCATTGCCGGGTAAAGCCGGCTTCTTGGAAAAGACAGAAGCACCCGACATGAAATGACTTGTGTACATAGGGTTAACATGTCTTTTCATGTCGTTTGCTATCTGATTTGGCACAAAAATTACATCAGTCTATGTGTGCAAAATTTCACACCGTAGGGGTTAATTAAAGTTGTAAATTGTGTAAAAAAAACGGACTTTTTTGCTACGAATTTACACCTTTAATTAAACCCTACAGGTGTGAAATTTTGCACACATAGACTGGATGTAATGTTTGTGCAAATCAGATAGCAAAGGACATGATTAACCCTATGTACACCAAGTGTCATTTCATGTCGGGTTCTGCTTTTCACAAAAGCCGGCAATTGAATTAGGGCTATTATACTATGAAAAGTGTATGAACTATAAATATAAATATTATATTATATGTGTCACAAATTCAATGACATGTTATATATATATGAGGTGTAAAATTGCTGAAAAAAAATGCGTGGGCTCCCGCCCTTATTTCGCAACCAGACAGACAAAGCCAGTGAGTGGGGGCAGATAATAATAGCCCAGAGAGGGACCATTATTTTTGCCCCCCCCCTGGCTACTAACATCTGCCCCAGACACCCCAGGAAAGACAAATCTATATTAGATTCGCCTTTCTGGCACTTTGCCCGTCTATTCATTTGCCCCTGTAGCGGTGGCGAATGGGTTATATGGGGTTAAAAGCCACCTTGCTATTGAAAGGTGACCTTATAGCCAGGTTAATAATTGAGAGCTGTCAATTAGACAAACTATCAATTATTAATCCTATTGCATGAAATAAAAATAAAACACACACACTTTAATTAAAAATCATTTTAATGAAATTAATCACACAGTTTTTGACCATCTTTTATTTTACTGCAAAACCATTTCCTGTAATAAAAATAAAATTAAAAAAGCAAAAATTAATTCTTACCTATCCCATGCACAGTTCAGGTCCCACGGTGTAATCCTTCAGAAAGGGTTAATGTTTACTGCAGGGACCGCAGCTAATGCTGCAGCCTCACAGTAAACCCCCAAATGAATGAGTTCCTCTCCTGGTGACAGGAGAGTAAAGGCTGGGTCTCACATAACGATACCACCAGCGATCCCACATGATATGCACTTGTTCAGGATCGCTGGTGTTATCGCTACAATGATCGCTGCTGAGCTGCCAAACAGGCAGCTCAGGCAGCGATCTGGGACACGACACTGCGGGTAACATCGCTTAAGGGCCCATCTCACATAGCGATATCGCTACCGAGACGCTGCTGAGTCACTAGTTTTGTGGACCAGCAGCGAGCTCACCGCGATATCGCTGTGTGTGACATTCAGCGCGATCAGCCCCCCTGCGGGTATCGCTGATCGTCGCTGAAATGTCAGGACCTTTTTTGATCGCTGGTTTCCTGCTGACAGGCACGCATCGCTGCGTGTGACAGGCGGGAGACCAGCGATCCGCTGGTAACCAAGGTACACAGCGGGTTTCCAGGCACCGCGCAGCGCTTGGAAACCCGCTGTGTACCCTTGGATGCCAGCTCCCTGCATCAGGGCGTGGTATCCAAGGTACACTGCGGGTAACTAAGCGATGTTACCCGCATAGTGTCGCTGTCCCAGATCGCTGCCTGAGCTGCCTGTTTGGCAGCTCAGCAGCGATCATTTTAGCGATACACCCTCGATCCCGACAATGCATATCGTTTTCGGGATCGCTGGTGTATCGTTATGTGAGACCCCGCCTTTAGTTACCCGCAGTGTACGTTGGATACCAGCGCCCTGATGCAGGGAGCTGGTAACCAAGGTACACAGCGGGTTTCCAAGCGCTGCGCGGTGCCTGGAAACCCGCTGTGTACCTTGGATACCAGCTCCCTGCATCAGGGCGCTGGTATCCAAGGTACACAGCGGGTTTCTAGGCACAGCCCCGCGCCTGGAAACCCCTTGTACCTTGGTTACCAGCGGATCGCTGGTCTCCCGCCTGTCACACGCAGCGATGCATGCCTGTCAGCGGGAAACCAGCGATCAAAAAAAGGTCCTGACATTTCAGCGACGATCAGCGATACCCGGCAGGGGGGCTGATCGTCACTGAATGTCACACACAGCGATATCGCTAGTGAGCTCGCTGCTGCGTCACAAAATAGTGATCACAGCGATCTCGGTAGCGATATCGCTATGTGAGACGGGCCCTTAAGAGGAAAGCTTAATTGATTGCTTTCCACTTTCATTCTGGTCAGCCAGGGACACAATCAGTGACGTCAGAGGGAACTGATTAACCAAAATAGGGGTTCCCTTTGAAAAAAAAATGGCGTGGGGTCCCCCCTATTTTTTTAACCAGCCAGATGAAGCAGACCGTGAGGCTGGATTTTCAGGCTGTTAAGGAGCCAAGATCCATGGACCTTGCCAGCCTGATAATACCAGGCAACAGCAGTCTGCATATCTTGGCTGATTAACAAAAATAGGGGATCCCTCGAAAAAAATTGGCGTGGGGTCCCCCTATTTTTGTTAACCAGCCAGATGAAGCAGACCGCTGAGGTCTGGTTTTCAGGCTGGTAAGGATCCAATATCCATGGACCTCGCCAGCCTGATAATACCAGGCCACAGCAGTCTGCTTAGCTTGGCTGGTTAACAAAAATAGGGGATCCCCTCGAAAAAAAACGGCGTAGGGTCCCCCCTATTTTTGTTAACCAGCCCCAAATAAAATGCAGACTGCTGCGGCCTGGTATTAAAAGACTGTCAAGGCCGTGGATTTTGGCCCTCAAAAGCCCGATAATACCAGGCTACAGCAGCCCCACATTTGGCGCATCAAAAGATGTGCCAATTGTGGCACTTTACCCGGCTCTTCCCACTTGCCCTGTAGCGGTGGCAAGCGGGTAATAAGGGGTTAATGTCACCGTTGATTGCACGGTGACAATAAGCCCGGTTAATAATGGAGAGGTGTCAATAAGACACCGAATCCATTATTAATCCCAAAGTTTTTAAATGTTTAAAAAAAAATACACAGCAAGAAAAAAGTCTTTAAATGAAATAAAAGAGACAACCAGTTTTTATTTCTTTTATTACTCTCTCATTCCTGCGACGCCATCGATTCCTGTAAAAAAAATAAAAAAAACAAACCAACAGTTATACCACTGTCCGACGCAGTCCATAGTAACGACTGTCCCACGACGATCCAGCTCTGCTACATCGGAATGACAGGCAGAGCCTTCATCGCGACGCAGCACAGCTGATTACCTGCTTCCCCGGCGGTGACGTCATCGGACTGCTTTACGGCCGCGTTACCCACAGTCACTGCAGTTATCGCGAGAAACTGCATGTTGACCGCCAGGGAGAAGAGGATGGCGGCCATTAAGCAGCCCGGGATGTGACCGCCGGAGATCTTCTGCGGGTAAGTGCGCTGACTCCTGACAGACCCACCTACGGACACTGCAGTGACAGTGACATTCCGATTCCGGTATCCGATATGACGAAAAATATCGGTACTCGGAATCGGAATTTGATACAGCCAATATCGGCCGATACCCGATATTTGCAGTATCGGAATGCTCAACACTAGGTGTGACACTAACTAGCATTGATTGATTATTTAGTTTATCCTTTCAATGTTTGCAAGTCTATAAACGCATGGTCTGTATAATGTGTAATCAAATACAGCTCTGGCAAAAATTAAGACCACTGCAAAATTTTTCAGTTTGTCTGATTTTTCTCTTTATAGGTATATTTTGAGTAAAATGTAAATTTGCTCCTTTTTCTATAAATACTGACATGTCTGAATTTCAAAAGAATAAATTTTGTATTTATTTTCAGAAATGAGAAATGGTCAAAAATAGCAAAAAATGCAGTGCTTGCAGACCTCAAATAATGCTAAGAAAACAAGTTTATAATCATTTAGAAACAACAATACTAATGTTTAAACTCAGAAGAGTTCAGAAATAATATTTTGTGGACTAACCATGATTTGTAATCACAGCATTCATGCGTCTTGGCATGCTTTCCACCAGTCTTTCACACGCTTTTTGGAGACTTATGCCACTCCTGGTACAAAAAATTTAAGCAGTTCTTCTCTGTTTGATGACTTGTGACTATCCATCTTCCTCTTGATTACATTTCAGAGGTTTACAATGGCGTTCAGGTCTGGAGATTGGGCTAGCCAGGGACAGGGATTTGATGTGGTGGTCCTTCATTCACACATTGATTGACTAGCTGTGTGACATGGTGCATTGTTCTGCTGGAAAACCAGTCCTCAGAGTTGGGGGAACATTGCCTCAGCAGAAGGAATCAATTATTTTTCTAGGATAACCTGTATGCGGCTTGATTCATATGTCCTTTGCAAAGATTAACTTCCCCAATTCCAGCCTTGCTGAAGCATGCCCAATCATCACCGATCCTCCCCAAATTTCACAGTGGGTGCAAGACACTGTGGCTGTACGCCTCTCCAGGTCTCCGTTAACCATTAGATGACCCGGTGTTGGGCAAAGCTGAAAATTGGACTCATCAGAGAAGATTACCTTACTCCAGTCCTCTATGGTCCAAATCCTTATGGTTTTTTGGCAAACTTCAGCCTGGCTCTCCTTTGCTTCTCATTGATGAAAGGCTTTTTTCTAGCTTTACATGATTGAGCCCTGCCTCTAGGAGCCTGATCGAACTGTTCTTGCCATATACTTCACCCAGCTGCATTTGCCATTCCTTTGTAGGTCACTTGATGTCATCCTATGGTTGCAGGTGACATTTGAATAAGATGATGGTCATCCCGGTCAGTGGAGAGTCGTTTTTCATCCTCTGCCGGTCTGTAGCTTTGTTGTCCTAATGTCTGCTGCTTGACCTTGTTGTAATGGACTGCATCTTAGAAATTTTAAGGATGGAGGCAACATGTGCTTACTGTATCCCTTTGCAGTAAAGCCAGAATTGAGCCCTTCTCGAAGTTATTTTTTCATTCATATTACTTTTGGGATATTACTAGCACTTGTTTTGCATCCAGCTTGTCCTATTGCAAGAGGATTGTGAACACCACAGCAGTGTTTTTTATACTTTCCTTCGTTAAAATAAGATTTGGGTTCAGGTGATCACCTTATCAGAAGCACATTAAGAAAATGAGGTGTACTGTGGTTGGAATTCAATTAAGACTGGAATGGAATTGCTGTAAAACTATAGAGAAGCTGATTTTTATAAAACTGTGCAGTGGTCTCTTAATTTTTGACAGAGCTCTATCAAACAAATAGCATTGTTCAGTGATCCTGCATTCCTGTTTTGGAAAAATAACTGGTACAATAAACTGTACAAGCTGAATAAGAGGTAAATAACAACCATTCATCAATTTAAAATATTAATTTAACTTACAAGAAGAGTCAAAAGAAGAAAGAAACATAAATTCAAATGTCAGCATATAGATAACAGTCTATTCTTCCTGGCTACTGAAAATAAAAAGTTGATTGATTTAGATAAAATGCTGTGTTGTCACACATGGATAGAACAACCCCCTTGCAGTTTGTTAACCTTGATGGGATTTTATCCAACACCCCAGCACTGTATGGACTGTACTAGCCAAATGAGACACTGTAAAAACACAAACACCCATGATTGTACTGAAATGAATTAGATCATCATAGTGTGAATCTTGCTTGCCTTAATACACTGAGAAAAATATCCTACAATTTTATGTCAATGGTACATATACAGGCCTTTGTTCTTCCATAGTTGCTAGAGTTGAGCGATACTTTCCGATATCCAAAAGTATCGGAATCGAAATGGTATCGCCGATACCCAAAAAATATCGGCGATACCCGATACCGATACCGGAAATCCAATGTAAGTCTATGGAACAAAATATCGGAATTAAAAAAACCCCATTCTTCCTTGTTGGTTAATTGTACATGAAGGAAAACAACAAAGAGTAATGTAGAATGTATTGGGGAAGGTTGAGGAGACATTAAAGGCATAGATGTTTAACCCAATCAAATGGAATAGCATAAATATTTTTTTTTTTTAAAGATGTTCGGATTGACAAAGAAATTGACAATGTTTTAACGTTTTTTCTATTTTGGCAAAATGTATATTTCACAACTTCCATACTCTTCACCTTTTTAACTTTTGACACACTTCTCCTTCATAATCTTCAGCAGCATCATCTTTTTCATCAAATTATTCTTCATCTTCACCTTCTTTTATCTTCTTCTTAAACTTCTTGCTATCTCTTTTTGTTAACATTACTCATATTCTTTTATTAAACTATTATTCTTATTCATATTCTACTTCATCTTCTTCATCATATTCTTATTTTGGACAGAGATTCCTGTACTTGTAATCTGTCAAAGTATGAATTTTTCATTCTTCCGTTCTTGCTGTCACAAAAGATTTAAATTACAACAGTATTTGTCCGTGTTCAGTTTAGCCTGCAGCAGCAGGCATTTTCCAGGGGCACCCGAGGAGGAACGGACTCACCCCCATACACTGCTTAGTCTTCTTCTGCTTATAATTTAGAGCATATATTTTGCTCTTCATTTTGGTCTTATACTTCATGTTCTTCTGCTTTTTGATCTTCTGCTTATGGTTCTTAAGTCTCTTGTTCTCTATCTTGTAGTTTGTCTTAACCTTCTTAGTCCTGTTTGTATCTTTTATTTCTTTTTTTGTGATGGTGTTTAGGCTGGTTGGCTTGATGCTCGTCGTCCTTGTGGTGGTCATCTTCTTCGGGGTGGTCATCAGGGTCGTCGTCTTCATTGTTGGAGATCCAAAGTGATTTCCCAAAAAAACATTGAAAAATCTTCAATTTGTAAATGTAGCAAAAAGGTACAAGAGCCAATGCAAGTTAACGAGGACAGCGACTGTGCTGGAAACCCGGAGGGGCCAGCAGAAGAAAAGAGCCAATGGCACAACCGAGGGACCAGTGACGTTACTGGGACACGGTTACTAAGCAGGAGGTACCTGTGCTCCAAAGCACTACCAAGGACCAGCAGACGTTGCGGAACTCGGATACCGAGATGGAGGCACCTAGGCCAAAGGCACTGCGGAGAACCAGCTGACGGTAATGGAACCCGGACGGGTAGCAGAAGGTACAAGAGCCAATGCAAGTGACGAGGACCAGCTGACTGTGCTGGAACCCGGAGGGGCAGCAGAAGGAAAAGAGCCAATGCACAACCGAGGCCAGCTGACGTTACGGGGGACAGGTTACTAAGCAGGAGGTACTGTGCTCCAAAGCACTACCAAGGACCAGCAGACTTGCTGGAACTCGGATACCGAGAGGAGGCACTAGGCCAAAGGCACTGCGGAGAACCAGCTGACGGTACTGGAACCCGGACGGGTAGCAGAAAGGTACCCATGGAAAATTTAAGTTGACAGGCCGCGAGCCGGCCGCAGTTACCGGATCACACAGTACTACAGTGGGTGGATTGTCCTATTGTCACAACGGAAACAGCCTTTATTTGCATATCCCGCAGCACACCCTAGGAAGCACCTAAACTCCAGTACCATAGAGTCGGCTAACCCGACCGCAACACGACAGGACAACTTATTGGAGGCTAAGTGACGTTTACATGACAGGAAACAGATGGCGTGCTGTAACCAGTCTGGGCAGGAGTGAGTACCCGTGCCAATGACACTTCCGAGCAACAACTGTCGGGTTGGAGCCAGGGATGAGAAGAGAACCGGTTGGAGGCAGGGACTTTTTGCCGTTCACACAGCAGGGGAACAGCTGACATTACTGAACCCCAGAAAAGGAGCAAGTGTTCACTGTGCTAACAGCACTTCGAGCAACAACTGGCGGTGTTGTAGCCCAGGGATGAGAAGACAACAGGGTGGAGGCAGCAGGACTGTGTGCCGTACACACAGCAGGGAAAGCTGACATTACTGAACCCCAGTAACACAGGAGCAAGTGTTGACTGTGGTAACAGCACTTCCGAGCAACAACTGGCGGTGTTGGAGCCCAGGGTCAAGGAGGATGTTTAAATACTAGATCAAGTATTTTCTTGTTACGTGTCAATTAAAAATGTCATACTCCAAACAAGAGAAATATAACCTTTAGTACCATAAGATGATGATTTTACTTAAAAAAATATATGTAAATTAATAATTTACAAACATAAAAGCATACATTAACATGTTGAAAGCAATGCAAACCACAATTAAAATAGGTTAAATAATTGCTATACGGTTTTAAAATAAAAAGCATACAAGTACAATTTAGAATCCATTAATGATGGCTAAGTAACAGTATGTACACCAAATTTTATTGTGTAGACAATGAATGGCTGACTTAAAACATAATCAGCATTACAAGTTATCTTTGACATTCTAAAAGTTTACATTTGGTGAATAATATCACTAAAAAGTTTTTAAAAAAATCTAAAATTTCCATCATGTAATACTGATAATATGTGCCAAATCATTTATATTAACAAACAAAAACTTTAAAAAGTGCATAGTGCATAGTCAAAACAGCTATTTATGCCTGACTGTGGACTTGCAACATGACAACGGATAGATAAGGTATATTAAAATGAGACTGCATAGCCACAGATGTTGAATGGCGATGTAATTACTGTACCTCAATAAAGTGTGCGTTACTACTAATCCTTTTTTTTTTTATAGCTTTATAAAAGGTTACGTGCATGTATGGTTTTCGCCTTTGTTTGGACGCACAGACTGGCTTCCTGCTGTGACGCGTTGGGTATTGGAGCATTCTGTGCGTCTTATGACGCAGACTAACATTCACGGTGCGCATCGTTCATATCGCAAGCGTACGACAACACAAAGGCGTTGTCATGACTGCTTTAATCAGTAAACATGCACCTATTGAGAAACATACACGCATGTGTCCTATTACATAACAAGCTACAAGAAAAACGAGTGTGAGGTGTGACACAGCTGTTTTGTTAAGGTACAGTATTATATCGACATTGTACAGGTGTCGCTATTCAGTCTGATAAATAGATATCATTCACCTATTTAATCAGTTGTCGTTCTTTCAGCACCACTTACAGGTACATATATTTTGCTATTTGTGACTATGCACTATTGACTTTAACAAGGTAATGCATGATTTTTGTTAGCGATTATCATGTTTACATGAAGGGGCCTTTATGATATGGGCTGTTAACTTTTTAATTAAATATGTATTTTTTAAAATGACACAAATATAAGTAATGTTGAAGAGGACTATTCCTACATGCATTGTTTGCACAATATTAAGGTGTACATCACGTCCCTTAATCAACATTGGATTATTATATTTACTTGTATGCTTTTATTTAAAAGCCAAGAACACTGAAGTCTAACCTTCGCACTGCAGCTGTTGTCAAAGTTCAACCCACATTATGCACTTCCAAACATTGCAGCATTTGAGTCATGATTAGTGTTGAGCATTCCGATACTGCAAATATCGGTATCGGCCGATATTGGCTGTATCGGAATTTCCGATTCCGAGTTCCGATATTTTCGTCTTATCGGATACCGGAATCGGGATTGTCACTGTCACTGTCAGTGTCCGTCGGTCGGGTCTGTCAGGAGTCAGCGGCACTTACCCGGCAGAAGATCTCCGGCGGTCACGTCCTGCACTGCTTCATGGCCGCCATCTTCTTTCCCCGGCGGTCACATGCAGTTTCTCGCGATAACTGCAGTGACTGCTGGGTAATCGCGGCCGTAAAGCAGTCAGTCCGATGACGTCACCGCCGGGGAAGCAGGTAATCAGCTGTGCTGCGTTGCGATGACAGGCTCTGCCTGTCATTGCGATGTAGCAGAGCTGGATCGTCGTGGGACTATCGTTATGGACTGCGTCGGACAGGTGGTATACTGTTGGTTTGTTTTTTTTCTTTTTTTACAGGAGATCGATGGCGTCGCAGGAATGAAGGAGGTAATAAAAGAAATGAAAACTGTGTTGTCTCTTTTATTTCATTAAAAGACTTTTTTCTTGCTGTCTTTTTTTTATACATTTAATAACTTTGGGATTAATAATGGATCGGTGTCTTATTGACGCCTATCCATTATTAACGGGCTTATTGTCACCGTGCAATCAACGGTGACATTAACCCCATATTACCCCGCTTGCCACCGCTACAGGGCAAGTGGGAAGAGCGGGTAAAGTGCCACAATTGGCACATCTTTTGATGCGCCAAATGTGGGGCTGCTGTAGCCTGGTATTATCAGGCTGTTGAGGGCCAAAATCCATGGGCCTTGACAGTCTTTTAATACCAGGCCGCAGCAGTCTGCATTTTACTTGGCTGGTTAACAAAAATAGGGGGGATCCCCACGCCGTTTTTTTTTCGAGGGGATCCCCTATTTTTGTTAACCAGCCAAGCTAAGCAGACTGCTGTGGCCTGGTATTATCAGGCTTGCAAGGTCCATGGATATTGGATCCTTACCAGCCTGAAAAACCAGGCCTCAGCGGTCTGCTTCATCTGGCTGGTTAACAAAAATAGGGGGGACCCCACGCCAATTTTTTTCGAGGGGATCCCCTATTTTTGTTAATCAGCCAAGATATGCAGACTGCTGTGGCCTGGTATTATCAGGCTGGCAAGGTCCATGGATCTTGGCTCCTTAACAGCCTGAAAATCCAGGCCTCAGCGGTCTGCTTCATCTGGCTGGTTACAAAAATAGGGGGGACCCCACGCCAATTTTTTTCGAGGGGATCCCCTATTTTTGTTAATCAGCCAAGATATGCAGACTGCTGTGGCCTGGTATTATCAGGCTGGCAAGGTCCATGGATCTTGACTCCTTAACAGCCTGAAAATCCAGGCCTCAGCGGTTTTCTTCATCTGGCTGGTTAACAAAAATAGGGGGGACCCCACGCCAATTTTTTTCGAGGGGATCCCTATTTTTGTTAATCAGCCAAGATATACAGACTGCTGTGGCCTGGTATTATCAGGCTGGCAAGGTCCATGGATCTTGGCTCCTTAACAGCCTGAAAATCCAGGCCTCAGCGGTCTGCTTCATCTGGCTGGTTAACAAAAATAGGGGGGGACCCCACGCCATTTTTTTTTCGAAGGGAACCCCTATTTTTGTTAATCAGTTCCCTCTGACGTCACTGATTGTGTCCCTGGCTGACCTGAAGTGAAAGTGGAAAGCAATCAATTAAGCTTTCCACTTAAGGGCCCGTCTCACATAGCGATATCGCTACCGAGATCGCTGCTGAGTCACTAGTTTTGTGACGCGCAGCAAGCTCACCAGCGATATCGCTGTGTGTGACATTCAGCGACGATCAGCCCCCTGCCGGGTATCGCTGATCGTCGCTGAAATGTCAGGACCTTTGATCGCTGGTTTCCCGCTGACAGGCACACATCGCTGCGTGTGACAGGCGGGAGACCAGCGATCCGCTGGTAACCAAGGTAGACAGCGGGTTTCCAGGCGCGGGGCTGTGCCTAGAAACCCGCTGTGTACCTTGGATACCAGCGCCTGATGCAGGGAGTGGTATCCAAGGTACACAGCGGGTTTCCAAGCGCTGCGCGGTGCCTGGAAACCCGCTGTGTACCTTGGTTACCAGCGGATCGCTGGTCTCCCGCCTGTCACACGCAGCGATGCGTGCCTGTCAGAGGGAAACCAGCGATCAAAAAAGGTCCTGACATTTCTGCGACGATCAGCGATACCCGGCAGGGGGGCTGATCGTCGCTGAATGTCACACACAGCGATATCGCTGGTGAGCTCGCTGCTGCGTCACAAAACTAGTGACTCAGCAGCGATCTCGGTAGCGATATCGCTATGTGAGACGGGCCCTTAAGCGATGTTACCCGCAGTGTCACTGTCCCAGATCGCTGCCTGAGCTGCCTGTTTGGCAGCTCAGCAGCGATCATGTAGCGATACACCAGCGATCCTGACAAGTGCATATCGTTGTCGGGATCGCTGGTGTATCGTTATGTGACACCCAGCCTTTACTCTCCTGTCAGGCAGGAGAGGAACTCATTCATTTGGGGTTTACTGTGAGGCTGCAGCATTAGCTGCGGTCCCTGCAGTAAACATTAACCCTTTCTGAAGGATTACACCGTGGGACCTGACTGTGCATGGGATAGGTAAGAATAATTTTGCTTTTTTATTTTATTTTTATTACAGGAAATGGTTTTTGCAGTAAAATAAAAGATGGTCAAAAAACATGTGTCTTTATTTCATTAAAATGATTTTTAATTAAAGTGTGTGTGTTTTATTTTTATTTCATGCAATAGGATTAATAATTGATAGTTGTCTAATTGACAGCTATCAATTATTAACCTGGCTTAAGGTCACCTTTCAATAGCAAGGTGGCTTTAACCCCATATTAACCCATTCGCCACCGCTACAGGGCAATGGGAATAGACGGGCAAAGTGCCAGAAAGGGCGAATCTAATTATAGATTTGTCTTTCCTGGGGTGTCTGGGGGCAGATGTTAGTAGCCGGGGGGGGCAAAAATAATGGTCCCTCTCTGGGCTATTATTATCTGCCCCCACTCACTGGCTTTGTCTGTCTGGTTGCGAAAATAGGGCGGGAGCCCACGCATTTTTTTTCAGCAATTTTACACCTCATATATATATATACATGTCATTGAATTTGTGACACATATATATATATTTATATTTGTAGTTCATACACTTCTACATAGTATAATAGCCGCTAATTCAATTGCCGGCTTTTGTGAAAATGCAGAACCCGACATGAAATGACACTTGGTGTACATAGGGTTAACCATGTCTTTTCATGTCCTTTGCTATCTAATTTGCACAAACAATTAAATCAGACTATGTGTGCAAAATTTCACACCTGTAGGGGTTAATTAAAGGTGTAAATTCGTAGCAAAAAAGTCCGTTTTTTTTACAACGAATTTACACCTTTAATTAACCCCTACAGGTGTGAAATTTTGCACACATAGTCTGATTTAATTGTTTGTGCAAATTAGATAGCAAAGGACATGAAAAGACATGGTTAACCCTATGTACACCAAGTGTCATTTCATGTCGGGTGACATGAAATGACACTTGGTGTACATAGGGTTAACCATGTCTTTTCATGTCCTTTGCTATCTAAGGCCGGAGTCACACTGGCGACAAAATCGGACGACTGCAATGCGATGAAATATCGCATTGCAGTCGGACCTATGTTAATCTATGGAGCAGCTCCCAGTATCAGATTTTTTGTGGTCCGTTTTAAACGTCCGTGTACAATCGCAGCATGCTGCGATTGTCACCGATTGTCGGTCGACAATCGCCAATGCAAGTCTATGGGAGCGATGAAAAATCTGATTACAAACGGACCACACTGTGTGACTTGCGATGAAATCGCATCGGTGTCCTTTAGAAAAGCCGGCAATTCATCCCCGCCTATACTGTAAAATCACACTGACAGCTTTAATAAAGACTAGAAAGAATAGATATATACACATAGAACACATACATATATATATATACATGTCATTGTGACATGTATATATACATATATTTATAGTTCCTAGACTTCTACATACTGTAATAGCCGCTAATTCAATTGCCGGGTTTTGTGAAATCACAGAAGCCGACATGAAATGATACATTGTTTCCACACATTTAACCATGTAATTTCATGTATTTTTATATATGTTTGAAACATACAATTACATGAGTGTATTTGTGCAAAATTTCAGACATGTAGGGGTTAATTAAAGGTGTAATTTCGTTGAAAAAAAATGCGTGGGCTCCCGCTGTATTTTCTCCACCAGACAGACAAAGCAAAGCGAGTGGGGGCAGATAATAATAGCCCAGGGAGGGTGCATTTTTTTGTGCCCCCCTGGCTACTAACATCTGCCCCCAGACACCCCAGAAAGGGCAAATCTATAATTAGATTCGCCCTTTCTGGCACTTTGCCCGTCTATTCCCATTGCCCTGTAGCGGTGGCGAATGGGTTAATCTCACCTTACTGTCACCTTGCAATTGAAAGGTGACCTTAAGGCAGGTTAATGATTGATAGCTGTCAATTAGACAACTATCAATTATTAATCCTATTGAAGTAAATAAAAAAACACACACACTTTAAGAATAAATAATTTTAATGAAATAAAAACACATTTTTTTGACCATATTTTATTTTACACTAAATCCGTGCGAAGCCATTGATCTCCTAAAATAAAGAAAAAGAAATAAAACAACATTATTCTTACCTATTCCGCCGATCTGTCACGTCCCACGCTGTAATCCTTCACAAAGGGTTAACTAGCTTTGAGCCAAGCAGTGCAAGTAATCCTGCATGCTCAGCTCAAAGCTCATGAATGAATAAGTTCCTCTCCTGGCGACAGGAGAGGATGTGTTTCATGAATGAAGCTTAATTGATTGTGTCCACTTTCCCTTTAGGTCAGGTCACTACAGTTAAATTGCCAATAAATCAATTAAGCTCCATTCATGAATCTATTCCTCTACTTTCGCTGGGAGAGGAACTTATTCATTCAGGGGAATACAGGTCTGAGACAGCATTATTAGCTCTCTGCGACCTGTAACCTGTTAACCCTTTCTGATGGATTACACCGTGGGACCTGACTGTACATCGGATTGGTAAGTATAATTTTGCTTTTTTATTTTATTTTTATTACAGGAAATGGTTTTAGCAGGAAAATAAAATATGGTCAAAAACTGTGTGATTATTTAATTAAACTTATTTTTTATTAAAGTGTGTGTGTGTTTGATTTTTCTTTCATACAATAGGATTAATAATTGATAGTTGCCTAATTGACAGCTATCAATTATTAACCTGGCTTAAAGTGACCTTTCAATTGCAAGGTCATTTTAACCCCTTATTAACCCATTCGCCACCGCTACAGGGCAATGGGAATAGACGGGCAAAGTGCCAGAAAGGGCGAATCTAATTATAGATTTGCCCTTTCTGGGGTGTCTGGGGGCAGATGTTAGTAGCCAGGGGGGGCACAAAAAAAATGTACCTCCCTAGGCTATTATTATCTGCCCCCACTCGCTTGCTTTGTCTGTCTGGTGGAGAAAATACAGCGGGAGCCCACGCATTTTTTTTTAACGAATTTACACCTTTAATTAACCCCTACATGTCTGAAATTTAGCACACATATACTCATGTAATTGTATGTTTCAAACATATATAAAAATACATGAAATTACATGGTTAAATGTGTGGAAACAATGTATCATTTCATGTCGGCTTCTGTGATTTCACTGAAGCCGGCAATTGAATTAGCGGCTATAACAGTATGTAGAAGTGTAAGAACTATAAATATATGTATATATATATATATGTCACAATGACATATATATATATATATATATATTATATATATTATATGTGTATATATCTATTCTTTCTTTTGGCATTTAAATACTATTCTTTTGGATCCATTATATGTCAGTTTTGCAAGCCTGCGAGAAAATCTCGCAAGTCGGATGAAAATCGGATGTTACAAGGTACACACACATGCGATTAAATCGCATCTTTGAAGGAAAATCGGATGCCAGAAGGATGTGTGATGTTTTTATTTTGATCCGATTGTCGACCGTCTAAAACGGACCGATTTTTTGTGGTTGTGTGTGACTCCAGCCTAATTTGCACAAACAATTAAATCAGACTATGTGTGCAAAATTTCACACCTGTAGGGGTTAATTAAAGGTGTAAATTCGTAGCAAAAAAGTCCTTTTTTTTTACAACGAATTTACACCTTTATTTAACCCCTACATGTCTGAAATTTAGCACACATATACTCATGTAATTGTATGTTTCAAACATATATAAAAATACATGAAATTACATGGTTAAATGTGTGGAAACAATGTATCATTTCATGTCGGCTTCTGTGATTTCACTGAAGCCGGCAATTGAATTAGCGGCTATAACAGTATGTAGAAGTGTAAGAACTATAAATATATGTATATATATATATATGTCACAATGACATATATATATATATATATATATATATATATGTGTATATATCTATTCTTTCTTTTGGCATTTAAATACTATTCTTTTGGATCCATTATATGTCAGTTTTGCAAGCCTGCGAGAAAATCTCGCAAGTCGGATGAAAATCGGATGTTACAAGGTACACACACATGCGATTAAATCGCATCTTTGAAGGAAAAATCGGATGCCAGAAGGATGTGTGATGTTTTTATTTTGATCCGATTGTCGACCGTCTAAAACGGACCGATTTTTTGTGGTTGTGTGTGACTCCAGCCTAATTTGCACAAACAATTAAATCAGACTATGTGTGCAAAATTTCACACCTGTAGGGGTTAATTAAAGGTGTAAATTCGTAGCAAAAAAAGTCCGTTTTTTTTACAACGAATTTACACCTTTAATTAACCCCTACAGGTGTGAAATTTTGCACACATAGTCTGATTTAATTGTTTGTGCAAATCAGATAGCAAACGACATGAAAAGACATGGTTAACCCTATGTACACCAAGTGTCATTTCATGTCGGGTGCTTCTGTCTTTTCACTGAAGCCGGCTTTACCCGGCAATTGAATCAAAGGATATTTTACTATGTAGAAGTGTATAAACTATACATATATGTATATATATATGTCACAATGACATGTATATATATATATATATGTATTCTATGTGTGTATATTTAGTGTTTACAAGGAAAGAATGAGTTTTTTTTAGTTGCGATATTTTGTTCCCATAGACTTACATGGGACTTCCGGTATCGGTATCGGGTATCGCCGATTATTTTAGTGATATCGGCGATACCATTCCGATTCCGATACTTTAGGATATCGGAAAGTATCGCTCAACTCTAGTCATGATGTGAGTTGGATTTGTCTAAGCTATGGAGTGACAAGGTTGACCATCAGTATCCTATAGCATAAGTAGGCTTTTGTGTTAGCATTTGTTTTCGACATGTGCATATCTGAAATAACATGTCACAATTATTTTGTTACAGATTTGTGACAAAGACTAATCATTTTATGGTTTTAAAGCTGACGTTTCAAATGTTTACAGCTTAGAAATCAGGGTGTAGCCTCATATCTATGTGTAGCACTAGACACTTTGACATGTCATGCTTTTTTCACCATGTGTAGGTAGCTAGCAGTAATTTTTGCCAGACACACAGCAGGGGAACAGCAGGCGTTACTGAACCCCACAAACACATCAGCGATTGTTTTCATCTGTGCATCTAACACTTCTGAGCAGCAACTGGCGGTGTTGAAGCCCAGGGTCAAGGAGGGTGTAGGCAGAGGCCTTGTATGAGATGTTTGAAGTTGAAGTTGTAGTTAGCAGCAGTAATTTTTGCCAGACACACAGCAGGGGAACAGCAGGCGTTACTGAACCCCACAAACACATCAGCGATTGTTTTCATCTGTGCATCTAACACTTCTGAGCAGCAACTGGCGGTGTTGAAGCCCATGGTCAAGGAGGGTGTAGGCATAAAATATTGAGTTATTGCCTTGTTATGTGACCATTGCAAATGTATGTACTTCAAACAAGAATAAATGAAGTTTTACTAGTACAATAAAATGATGAATTTCAATTCCAAGAATAGAAAAATATTTAGACTTGAGAGTCCTCAGTGGTTGATACCGTTTAATGGCTAACTGAAAAGATGGTAACAAATTCCAAGCTTTCGAAACTACTCAGGTCTCTTCATCAGGCTAAGACTAAAACAAAACATGAAGAATCACATATTTCTACACACAACAGGACACAGGAATAGGTAAGACAAGTGAGGGAGGGACAAGTAAGGGAGAGACCGGCCAAAAAATGAGAACAAGGATGAATTATCAGCGCCACACAATAAGAGAAAAAATAATGGATTTACCTGTGGCAAAACACTTTTGTATGCCCGGTCATAGCATGATGGATATGGAATTACTGGTATTAAAATATAACTTCAAATATGAGAAAGATACAAAGGTTTCAGAATATAAGCTCATCATGACCTTTGACACTCTTAGTGATGGAATGAATAGATCACACGGATTTATGTCATTCTATATCAATTAAGGAATCTGCATCTCTGCCCTTCCAGGGGCATGAAAACACAAAACCAGACCCCAATCAGAGGGCAATAAAACTTTCTATCCTTATCTAGGAACTGTTCCAATATTTATGTTCATCCCTCTGTCATAATGACAGTTCTTCTACACGTGACTTACTTGTCTTACCTATTGCACTATTCCTGTGTCCTGTTGTGTATAGAAATATGTGATGCTTCATTTTTTGTTTTAGTCTTTGCCTGATGAAGAGACGTGAGTAGCCTCGAAAGCTTGCAATTTGTTACCATCTTTTCAGTTATCCATTAAAAGGTATCAACCACTGCGGACTCTCAAGTCTAAATATTTGTCTATCTACTGGCTAACACGTTACGAAGATACACATGTTTGCTAACTTCAAGAATAAAAATAAAGACCCTGCAAATATAAACGCATATATGCACATGCCAACAAGAAATGGAACAACACACCACCCAAAAATTGGTTACAAAATATAGTGTTGTAAATTTAAGAATAAAAGTCCATTTTTGTATTTATGAATAATGCTTAAGGAACGCTATGTTAAACCATAACATAGTGAAGACAATGGATTTTGTAATAGTCACTCATCATCATCATTGCAATTTATATGTGACAGTCACAGACATTTCAATTATTTAAGTTAATAAAATCGTTACTTTGTACAGCATGTATGACATCTCCAGCATGGACTCATCAATGTGATGATGCAATAATGTACGATAAAAAATAACCATTTAAAAAAACATTATGCATTGTCACAATGTAAGTGTGTGCCTGCAAGTGTAGGTGAAACAAAGGCTACGGATAGCAAAGGTATATTCTATGTCTGTATCAGACAGTGGACAGCCTCTGATGGGTAATGGCGATGTTATACTGTACATCAATAAAGTCTGCGGCTGCAATCATGCATTTTTTGCTTGTACAGTGTTGAAGAGGTAAAATCATGTCTGGTTGCGCAAGGCTTTATCCGTCAACACTACCTTCCTACTAGACAAAAAAACCTGACTGGCACATCCAGACTAATGTGAACTAGGTGCAAACCAAGGGAAGCTACCCCCATGTAAAACATACAAAAAAAGGCTGCACTCAAGCATACTAAAGCATGACAATATGGAATACATGAAATTTAGAATAGCAATATGGCTTTGGAATATAAGGAAAAATTAGAGACGCTTAGTATAAACATTTGGCCAAACATTTTAAAGCTCACCAACCATCGTCAAGGTGGTCTCAATACTGGTGAGTCCCTGACCTAATGTGAACATACCTCTATTAGGCTGATATCTGAATTTCTGGGTGAATATGCACCTCTGTCAGCAATGCCTGCATTTATGGGTAAAGTAGGGACCTGGTGTAATTAAAATCACCACCTGGTGGGAGCGGAGTGCTCGGTCAGCAAGCTAACATTCAATAGACAAAAAAACCTGACTGGCACATCCAGACTAATGTGAACTAGGTGCAAACCAAGGGAAGCTACCCCCATGTAAAACATACAAAAAAGGCTGCACTCAAGTAAGTGCAGCCTTTTTTTGTATGTTTTACATGGGGGTAGCTTCCTTGGTTTGCACCTAGTTCACATTAGTCTGGATGTGCCAGTCAGGTTTTTTTGTCTATTGAATGTTAGCTTGCTGACCGAGCACTCCGCTCCCACCAGGTGGTGATTTTAATTACACCAGGTCCCTACTTTACCCATAAATGCAGGCATTGCTGACAGAGGTGCATATTCACCCAGAAATTCAGATATCAGCCTAATAGAGGTATGTTCACATTAGGTCAGGGACTCACCAGTATTGAGACCACCTTGACGATGGTTGGTGAGCTTTAAAATGTTTGGCCAAATGTTTATACTAAGCTTCTCAAATGTTTCCTTATATTCCAAGCCATATTGCTATTCTAAATTTCATGTATTCCATATTGTCATGCTTTAGTATGCTTGAGTGCAGCCTTTTTTTGTACACTACCTTCCTACTGTCACACGTAGGGTAGGGTAGCGTGTGTCAATTAGATGACTCTATAAAATGTGACGTTACGCAGCGTTATTGTGCCCTAGGGACGCCAAAAATACGACAGCAGTAATCATTTACTGTCTAATACTCCACCTATGACCAACAAAAAAAGCACGTTCCCTCTTTAACAATCTACAAGACTAACAAGCATAATGGTTGACGCTGACTTTATTGAGGTACAGTATTACATCGACATTGTCCATGAGTAACTATGCACTGTGATACCTATATACCATTATTAATTTATATCTGTTGTGCTTGTTTCAACAGCACTTGCAGGTATAACTACCTATTGTCAGTATGCATGATGCACTTTCTAGATGTAATAATTTATTATTGCACATTATTACCAGGTTTAGATGCTGGCCATTTCATATATGGTGTGTGAAGTTACAGTTGGCATCAGTATGTGTATTTTATAATGTCTGTCATAAATAAAACTCGTGATGATGATGATGAGGATTTTATGATTCGTACATCCATTGACTGCATTATCTTACAGGTACAGATAAAGTTCCTTAAAAAGCATTAATTGATAAGTATGAAATGTACTTTTATGCATTAATTTCAAAAAGTGAACACTATGTTTTAGTTTTTTTTACCATTTCTAATAGACATGTGCAGATATGCGCTGTGATTACAAATTATTATTTGTCCATATTTGTTATAAAAATTTATCATTCTAGGCCTGGAAAACTTCACAATTTCCTGTTTTAAGCATAACAATCAGGGTGACGGCTCTTCCTATTTGGAGCATGTTCCACATGGGTTTTTCGGTGCATGTGTAGGGAACAGGAGACTTCTTGCCGGCCACACAGCAGTGGAACAGCTGGCGTTACTGAACCCACTAACACTATAGCTTGTGTATTGGTCTGTGGACACGACACTTCTGAGCAGCAACTGGCAGTGTTGTAGCCCAGGGAGTAGAGTTCAGGTGGTAGAAAGATGAACATAACAGGAGACATGGATAACGTTGCGAACCAGTTAATTAATCTGAAAACGGACAGACAAATTCTGGCGAGATCCATGCCTTGTTCATTTTCAGAAAAGTAAGCCGGTCTACATTATCGGAGGATAGTCGCATGCGACGGTCTGTTAGTACACCACCTGCAGCACTAAAGACGCGCTCCGATAATACACTGGCAGCAGGGCAAGTCAGCACCTCCAATGCATACTGGCTAAGCTCTGGCCATGTATCCAGCTTAGAGACCCAAAACTTGAATGGGGAAGAGCCATCTGGGAGTACACTGAGAGGGAAAGACATGTAGTCTGTCACCATCTTACGGAAACGTTGCCTCCTGCTGACTGGAGCCGTCTCGGATGGTGTAGACATTTGTGGCGCTGCCACAAAACTTCGCCACATTTGGAACATACTGGTCTTGCCCTGTGCAGAGACGCTGCTTGTGCTCCCTCTTGTTGCAGAGCTGTCTCCACTGCCTCGACGCACAGAGCTGCTTTGTAAAGCAGTAACAGCAGCAGTGCTCTGGGCTGGAATGGAGAACATTATGGATTGCACCAGTGTGTCTTGGTACTCCCGCATTTTACGCTCCCGGTTCAACGGTGTGATGAGGCTTTGTAAGTTGTCCCGGTAGCGAGGGTCTAGGAGGGTGTACACCCAATAATCAGACGTGGTGAGAATGTGGGCTATGCGGCGGTCGTTTCTCAGGCACTGCAGCATGAAATCAACCATGTGCTGCAGACTCCCAACTGGCCAAGAAACGCTGTCCCTGCAAGAGGCGTCATCTCTGCCTGCTCTGCATCACCCCACCCTCGCTCTACATACTGACTAGAGCGTTGTGCACCTCCCTCTGGAGCGATGTCTTCCTCCTCCATTGACTCCTCCTCATCCTCCTCACAAAGTGAGCGCTGCCCAGCCCTTTGTGAGGAACCACGTTGCGCTGACTGTCCAGAAGGTGATGGAATTTGTGACTCCTCATCCTCCACCTCTTCCAAAACCTCATCCCTTAGTGCTTGCAGTGTTTTTTGAAGCAGGCAGATAAGGGGGACAGTCAGGCTGACTAGTGCATCATCTGCACTCGCCATCCGCGTTGACTCATCAAACGCACGCAAAACGTGGCAGATGTCCTTCATAGAGGCCCACTCAGTAGTGGTGAAGTGTGAACGGGGCAAATTGCGAGTTGATTGCGCCTGATGCAGCTGATACTCCATTACTGCTGGCTGCTGCTCACACAACCGCTCCAACATATGTAACGTGGAATTCCACCTGGTGCGTACGTCACATATGATGCGATGTTCAGGAAGGCGAAATCTGTGTTGCAGAGCTGCAATGCGCGATCTGGCCATGCTGGAACGTCGCAAGTGAGCGCACTCTAGGCGGACCTTGTGCAGCAGTGCATCAAGATCCGGATAGTCCCTCAAAAAACTCTGCACGACCAAGTTGAGCACATGTGCCAGACATGGTATGTGAGTGAGGTTGCCAAGGCCCAGAGCTGCCACCAGATTTCGGCCATTGTCACACACTACCAAGCCTGGCTGGAGATTCGCTGGCAAAAACCACACGTCGCTCTCCTGCTTGATGGCATTCCAGAGCTCCTGCGCTGTGTGGCTTCGATTCCCCATGGGAATTAATTTCAGGACGGCCTGTTGACGTTTGGCCACGGCTGTGCTCATATCGGTCGCAACAGGTAAGCGTTCACGGGTCCATGTGGAGGTAGACCGTGACGGCTCCTGCAGCGATGATTCTGAGGAACTGGAGTAGGAGGAGGAGTCAATGTGGACAGACTGGATTCCTGCAATCCTTGGAGTTGGCAGAACACGTACAGCGCCACTCGCAAGATCTGTACCCGGCTCCACAACATTGACCCAATGGGCAGTGAGGGAAAGGTATCGTCCCTGGCCATGGGTACTGGTCCACGCATCGGTGGTCAGGTGGACCTTGCTACTGACGGCGTTTAGTAGCGCATGTTTAATTTTTCCCTCAACATGCTTTTGCAGACCAGGGACGGCTTGCCTGCTGAAATAAATCGGCTGGGCACTTTGTATTGTGGGACTGCCAATGCCATTAAGTTATGGAAACTGTCAGTCTCCACCAGCCTGAATGACAGCATTTCAAGGGACAGGAGTTTTGCAATGCCAGCATTCAAAGCCTGTGCTCGTGGATGGTTTGCCGAGTATGGCCGTCTTTTATCCCATGGCTGTGCTACCGATGGCTGTTTTGTGGCATGGGAGTGTGAGGATGACAGGGAACTTGCAGCTGTGGGTGGAATAACACTGGGTCTCTGGACAACAGTGACAGGGTTCTTCCATGGCGATCCTGTGAGGAAGCCGAACCAGCTGTGTGTGAGCTGGAGGAAGAGGCTCCAACACGAGCTGAAGATGTAGGTGCTGCTGTAGGTTGGCCTACATCTCCAGTGTGTCTTTGTAACTCAACCACGTGCTTTGACCGCACATGTTTCCACATATTTGTGGTATTAAGGTTACTGACACTTTTACCTCTTTTTACTTTTTGATTACACAGCTTGCATTTGACATAGCAAATATCATTTGCAAGTGTGTCAAAAAAGGACCACGCAGTGCAAGTCCTGGGAGCACCCGTTTTGGCTGTTGGAAGAGAACTGCTACGAACGGGTGCCAAACTGGAGGCTACAGGCAACCGAGTCTGCAGCCTACCTCTCCCTACTGTTTGGACCGTTGGGGCAATCTCTTCCTCAGAGCTGCTACCACCACCTTCCTGTTCCTCACGCCATGTTGGGTCTTGGACCTCATCATCTCCACTACCCTCTTCCAACACCTGCTGCTGTTGGGTGGTCTGGCCAGCACCATGCTCAACAGAAACTGGCACCTGAGTCTCATCATCATCAGATGCGTTCTGCGGTGTGCTGACCATCGGCACTGGCTCACCCGCCTCTTCACATTCAGAGAGACACAGCTGTTGCGCATCACTGCATACTCCCTCTTCTTCACATTCCAGAATGCTGCTTGGCTGGACCCCTGTTTGCAAGCCAACAGATTCTGAGAACAGAAGCAGAGACTCAGCTGGCTCCTTTACAGAGCTCTCTGAATGCCTGGGCAATTTGGCAGGCGGTGAAGAGACAGATGGTTGTTCAACAGTGCTGTGGTCCTGAGAGGAGGTGGAAGCAATTGAAGTCGATGCATTGGCTGCCATCCAACCAACAACGGCTTCAATTTGTTCTTCCCGCAGCAGGGGGGTACGCCGAGCTCCTACAAAAGTGCGCATAAAGGAACGCTCACGGGGAAAACTGGTGGATGCTGTGTCACTGGGTGCGGCAGCAGTCACAGAATCCCCACGTCCTCTCCCTGCTGAAACTCCACGGCCACGACCACGTGCCTTACTCCCTGCCTTCTTCATCTTGGTAGATTGATAAAGAAAGTCAGAAAAGTTATAAGGCCCAAGTGTGGTTATTCCTCAGAGACTACAGTGAACACTGCAGACAACTGTTCAGTAGCTGTGAAAGGCCCCTTTCTGTACTTCTATAGTGTTTGCAACCAATGTATTGTATACGGATGGAAGCGCGTCACACTAATAGATTAGATTTTTTTCAAATATAATGGAGCAGCACCAATTTGAGAAAAATGTGAAGGATGAGGCAGTGACACACGCTCAGCAGACTACAACCAGCAGTGGTTGAAGAACTAACTGGAGCGTAATCTGCACTCAAAAAATGAAAAGCTCACAGACTACAGTGAACACTGCACACAACTGTTCACTATCTGTGAAAGGCCCCTTTCTGTACTTCTATAGTGTTTGCAACCAATGTATTGTATACGGATGGAAGCGCGTCACACTAATAGATTAGATTTTTTTCAAATATAATGGAGGAGCACCAATTTGAGAAAAATGTGAAGGATGAGGCAGTGACATACGCTCAGCAGACTAAAACCAGCAGTGGTTGAAGAACTAACTGGAGCGTAATCGGCACTCAAAAAATGAAAAGCTCACAGACTACAGTGAACACTGCACACAACTGTTCACTATCTGTGAAAGGCTCCTTTCTGTACTTCTATAGTGTTTGCAACCAATGTATTGTATACGGATGGAAGCGCGTCACACTAATAGATTAGATTTTTTTCAAATATAATGGAGCAGCACCAATTTGAGAAAAATGTGAAGGATGAGCAGTGACACACGCTCAGCAGACTACAACCAGCAGTGGTTGAAGAACTAACTGGAGCGTAATCTGCACTCAAAAAATGAAAAGCTCACAGACTACAGTGAACACTGCACACAACTGTTCACTATCTGTGAAAGGCCCTTTCTGTACTTCTATAGTGTTTGCAACCAATGTATTGTATACGGATGGAAGCGCGTCACACTAATAGATTAGATTTTTTTCAAATATAATGGAGCAGCACCAATTTGAGAAAAATGTGAAGGATGACGCAGTGACACACGCTCAGCAGACTACAACCAGCAGTGGTTGAAGAACTAACTGGAGCGTAATCTGCACTCAAAAAATGAAAAGCTCACAGACTACAGTGAACACTGCACACAACTGTTCACTATCTGTGAAAGGCTCCTTTCTGTACTTCTATAGTGTTTGCAACCAATGTATTGTATACGGATGGAAGCGCGTCACACTAATAGATTAGATTTTTTTCAAATATAATGGAGCAGCACCAATTTGAGAAAAATGTGAAGGATGAGGCAGTGACACACGCTCAGCAGACTACAACCAGCAGTGGTTGAAGAACTAACTGGAGCGTAATCAGCACTCAAAAAATGAAAAGCTCACAGACTACAGTGAACACTGCACACAACTGTTCACTATCTGTGAAAGGCTCCTTTCTGTACTTCTATAGTGTTTGCAACCAATGTATTGTATACGGATGGAAGCGCGTCACACTAATAGATTAGATTTTTTTCAAATATAATGGAGCAGCACCAATTTGAGAAAAATGTGAAGGATGAGGCAGTGACACACGCTCAGCAGACTACAACCAGCAGTGGTTGAAGAACTAACTGGAGCGTAATCTGCACTCAAAAAATGAAAAGCTCACAGACTACAGTGAACACTGCACACAACTGTTCACTAGCTGTGAAAGGCTCCTTTCTGTACTTCTATAGTGTTTGCAACCAATGTATTGTATACGGATGGAAGCGCGTCACACTAATAGATCACTGTTAATTTCTATTAAATGGAGCTGCACCAATTCCACAAAATAAAATAAAAAAAGACTCAGTGAGTGACACGTGCAGATGCCTACAAACAGCAGTGGATGCAGAGCAAACTGCAGCGTCACCTGCACTCTCACACACACACCTTGCACAGAGCTGTTAAAACAACACTGCAAGGCAAAATGAAGCTTTACACAGCAAATCGCAATCTCTAACTGTCCCTCAGAGTCAGCAGAGCAGCGTTCTGTCCCTAACTGAGTTCACAGCACAGTGACGCTAAAATGGCGGCGGCGCTTTTTATAGTGCATTCTGACATCATTTCAGCAGCCAATCACAGCCATGCCATTAGTTAACATGACCGCAGCAGTACAGGATGTGCCCACACTTCGTAGGATTCCTCATTGGCTGACTAAAATCACAGTGCCTCTCAAAGAATTATGGGAACTTCCGATTCCGGTATACGATATATGAAAAATATCGGAACTAAGTATCGGAATTCCGATACAGCGAATATCGGCCGATACCCGATACTTGCGGTATCGAAATGCTCAACACTAATAGTTGCAGACTACAAAATCTGTATTCTGATCCCATAGTCAGACTACTTTCATCTATCCCCAGTTTTGCTACAATGCATTCTGTACATTAGCAACAAGAGACAAGTGGAAGGAATGAGAATGCCTGACAGATATTGAACCCCTTCATGACCGGACGATTTTCCATTGGTTTATTTTTTGTTTCGTTATTGTTTTTTTTCTCCCTTTCTTCCAAGATACATAACTTTTTGTTTCCTGCCACATAACCATATGAGGGCTTGTTTTCTGCAGGATGAGTTTTTACTTTTGAATGATTTCATTCCTTGTATCATGTGATGCACTGGAAAGCAAGAAAAAATTCCCAGTGTGTTGAAATTGTAAAAAAAGTGCAATTCCAGAAACGTTTTTTGGTATTTTATTTACCATGTTCACTATACAGTAAAATGGAACTGGCAATATGAATCTCCAGGTTAGCACAAGTTCAGAAATTCATAAAGAAAAACAACTAGCTTGTATCACCCATAACACTTTCAATTTTGGGGATAAAGGGCTGTGTGAGGGCTTATTTTTTGCGCCCTGAGTTTTTATTGATAGTTACCAATTTGGGTTAGATACATTTTGATTGTATATTATTGCATTTTAGTTCAATGTTGCAATGGCCAAAAAATTATGATTCCAGCATTTTGATTTTTTTTCTTGTTACTGTTTACTGATTTGATTAATTTATTTTATATTTTGATAGATAGGACTTTTACACAGCAATACTAAATATGTGTATTTTTATTTATTTTTATGTTTTTATTTATTGAGGCAAAAGGGGGTGATTTGAAGTCTTGTTTTTTTTGTTGCCATTAGTAGGTCTGAGAAATAATTTTTCAGGACCACTTCTTTTTTCTAGTACTTTTGACAATAAATTATTGTCATCAGCCATCTTGTGGTAATTTCTAAGCCAATTAAGTAATTTTTCAGGACTTTTGTGTGCTTTCTAGTAATGTTGCAAATAAATAATTGGCATCAGCCATCTTGTTGCGTCAACCGAAACCCGACCATAGCATGAGGCCGGCCATGCGGTCGTCGAAACGAGCGCCAAAGTCGTATTTCCCAGAATGCTTGCTGGTGCCTTTTTTCAGCCAATGAGCGAGGACGTACACTGTGGGCAACGAGATGACATAAGAAGCGTCCGCCACCATCTTAGAGAAGGGCATTGCAGTGATTGGCTTGCTTTTGGGGGTGTCATAGTGTCTATAAAAGCCTTCACCGCCGACCTCTATTTTACTTCTGGCAATCTTCACAGTTGGGAGATGTTGCTGTAAATCAGTAGGGAGAGAATTAGGGCTGCAAAGATAGAAGAAGTTCTTCTGTGCTTGTGCTGATAGCAATTGTGCTGTACAGTTAGTTTGCAGTGACAGGGGAGGATTTTCTTGTGTGCAGCAGCGGTGGTTAATAGGCTGCCTGCTAGCTATATTGCTGTGTATACACTGCTGTGCAGACTGCTTTTTACACAGCACTAATACTTTTATTCTTTTTTCCTGCACAGTTACCGAGCGTTCATTTTTACCCACACCGTATAGAGCTGTACGTTCCTGACACACTACCGTGTACCAGCTGGTATCACGGACAAATACATGCTGACTATATGTGTGTGACTCGGGAAATATATACGGAGATTTCAATTTTCCCCTACACTATATACCATATATATACAAAGTACTGGTGTGCATATACAATGGTGCATTTACAATGATGGTCCAGCCATCTTGAGGGAGTGAGGGATGGATGGAGATAGTGAATGGGCTACACATACACACTTACACATAGAATGACTTTGATTAGTGAATGTGATAGGCCGCTCTGAACAAATGTGTTTTGAGGGAGTGCCTGAAACCATGCAAATTGTGGATAGTCCTAATTTCTTGGGGTAGAGCATTCCAGAGGATTGGCGCAGCGCGGGAGAAGTCTTGGAGTCAGGAGTGGGAGGTATAGATTAGTGTAGATGTTAGTCGAAAGTCGTTTGCAGAGCGCAGCAGTCGGTTAGGTCGATAGATAGAAATGAGGGAGGAGATGTAGGGGGGTGTGCTGCATGTGGAGGAGCTTTGTGGGTGAGAACAAGTACTTTTAATTGGATCCCATAATGAATGGGCAGCCAGTGTAAGGAAATGGCGAAGAGCGGACGCGTCCCAGTACCGATTAGCCAGATGGATGACCCTGGTGGGTGCATTAAGGGTGGACTGGAGAGGGGATAGTCGAGTAATGGAGAGGCCAAGTAATAGAGCGTTGCAGTAGTCAGGCGGGAATGGATCAATTGCTACAGTGAGGGTTTTTGTTTTTCCATGGTGAGAAAAGGGCGGGTTCTAGGTGTTCTTTAGGTGTAGGCGGCAAGAGTGGGCAGAGATTGTATATGGGAGGTGAAGGAGAGATTGGTGTCAAAGATAACACCCAGACAGCGGCCTGCTGCGGGGTGTTATTATGGTGCCACCCACGGAGAGGGAAATGTCAGATTTAGGAAGGTTAGTAGACGGCGGGAGCAGAAGGAGTTCAGTTTTGGAGAGGTTAAGTTTCAGATAGAGAGCGGATATGATGTTGGGGGAAAGCGGACAGACAGTCGGTGGCGTTCTGTAGAACAGGGGGGTAGGTCGGGGGATGCGTGTATAGTTGTGTGTCATCAGCATAAAGATGGTACTGAAAGCTATCTGCTGATGTCTGTCCAATTGGGGCTGTTGGGAGAGAGAGAAGAGAAGGGGGCCAAGGACTGAGCCCTGGATACCCCCGCAGTGAGAGGAAAAGGAGATGAAGTGGAGCCAGAGAACGAAACACTGAAGGAGCGGTCAGAAAGATAGGAGGGAAAAAGGGG